>CM038555.1:38825918-40034021 GCA_021527575.1 Ensete glaucum | reverse complement strand
GGGAGAAGAGTACCCAGATCATGACGATGCCCTGGTTGTTACTGTACACATCGCCAATGCCTGAGTCAAGTGGATAATGATAGACACGAGGAGTGTCACAGACATTTTATATTTTGAAGCTTTCCAGAAGCTAGGCCTAACCGACCAAGATTTAACCCCACTGACATCCACGTTGACAGGGTTTACAGGAGATTCAATCTCACCTCTTGGAACGATGACCCTTCCATTGACGATTGGCGAGGAGCCATGCACCAAGACACTGATGGTCATTTTCATGGTGGTCGACCTCGCCTATAATGCTATAATTGGCCAACCAACCCTCAACAGGCTGAGGGCCGTGGTGTCGGCATTCCATTGCTCCATAAAGTTTCCAATTAATGCTGGAGTCGGTGAGGTCTGCAGCGATCCATGGGAGTCCCGACGATGTTACTTGACTGCCCCAACACTCCCGAAGAAACCCAGAACAACGAGCCCGGAGACCAACCCGAGACAACCCAACAAACTCACTCTAAACCTTGAACCAATCGAAAGCGTAACGGAGGTTGCTGCCGACCCCAAGTAGCCCAACAAAACCTTAAAGATCGGCTCGGCGCTCTCAGGCGAACAACAAGTCAAAATGAAAGAGTTTCTGGGAAAAAATACCGACCTATTTGCATCGACTCTGGAAGAGATGCCTGACATTAACCTAGACGAGGCACATAATACCACAACATAATCCTTGGTGCCCGATCGGTCAAACAAAAGTTGAGGAGGTTCGTCCTGGAGCGTTAGAGGGTCATTGAGGAAGAGGTAGCATGGCTACTTGAAGCCAACTTCATTGCATAAGTCACATACCCAACCTGGTTGTCCAATATTGTATTGGTTAAAAAGCCCAATGGAAACTGGCAGATGTGCGTTGACTATACCGATCTAAATCGGGCCTGCCCGAAATACTGCTATCCCCTACCTCACATCGACCAACTAGTCGATGCCACATCGGGCCATGAAATGCTCTCCTTTATGGATGCATACTCGGGATGCAACCAGATCCGCATGGCACCTCGAGATCGGGAGAACACGGCCTTCATCACACATGTCGGCATATACTGCTTCAAAGTAATATCGTTTGGATTGAAAAACGTCAGCGCCACCTATCAGAGAATGGTGAACTGCCTATTTAAGGACCAGATCAATAGTACCATGGAGGTCTATGTCGACAATATAATTATAAAAAGCAAAGCCTTGGAAAACCACTTGAGGGATTTAGCAAAAATGTTCTGAACCATGCAACACGTCAGAATGTAGCTCAACCCCAGCAAATGTGTCTTCAAGGTCACTTCGGAAAAATTTCTCGGCTTTGTGATCCACCAACGAGGGATCGACGCTAACCCGAAGAAGATAGAGGCGATCCTCCGAATGAGGTCCCCCCAAACGATGAAGGAAGTGCAGTAGCTTACTGGGAGACTGGTAGCTTTGAGCTGGTTCATCTCTCGGGCCGATGACAAAACCTGCTCATTCTTTTGCACCCTAAAGAAGGCCAAAGACTTCTTTTGGACGCTACACGCTAACCCGAAGAAGATAGAGGCGATCCTCCGAATGAGGTCCCCCCAAACGATGAAGGAAGTGCAGTAGCTTACTGGGAGACTGGTAGCTTTGAGCTGGTTCATCTCTCGGGCCGATGACAAAACCTGCTCATTCTTTTGCACCCTAAAGAAGGCCAAAGACTTCTTTTGGACGCTACAGTGTGAAGAAGCTTTCTGAGAACTAAAGGCATATCTCTTCCAGCTACCCCAGTTATCCGTGGTCTCCCCAGGGGAACCCCTTAGACTATGATTGGCAACGTCGGCAATAGCCGTTATCTTGGTCCTGGTTACACTAGCCGAGGGAGAAAGGCCAGTTTATTTCTCAGGCCACATCCTCAACGGTCCCGAGGAGTGGTACCCCCCGGTCGAGAAGCTTGCCCCGACGTTGGTGATGGTCATAAGAAGGCTCAGACCATATTTTCAAGGGCATCCCATTAAGGTAATAACCGACCAACTACTTCGTCAAATCTTATCTAAATTTGATGTCGCAGGTCGCATGCTCAAGTGGTCGGTCGAGCTGGGGGAGTTTGATCTCGAGTACATACCCAGAACGGCCATAAAAGTGCAAGTGATGGTAGACTTTATTGCCGAACTTACTCATGCGCACGATCCACTCGACGTGCTCTCAGTTTGGAAATTGTATGTGGACGGATCGACCAATGCCAAGAGAGGGGGTGCTAGCCTCGTACTAGAAAGTCCCACAAACTATGTATATGAACAGGCCCTTCGCCTCGACTTCAAAGCCACCAATAACGAGGCAAATAACAAATCTTCTTTCTCTATAAATCTATAAATAACAAATCTTCTTTCTCTATAAATCTTCTCAAAGGTGTCGATTATAGTTGTTATATAAAAGTCCATCAATATCATTATATTATTTAGTTTTCTTAATTTATTTAGTAATTTGAGGAACAACTTCTCTAATAGAAAATGATAAAAGAGTGTCAACACATATCTCCTTAATATTAAATCTTTGAGATTTTTCACTCCCACTAGTTTCATCATTTTATGAAAATCTTATATTACTAAACTCAATTGTTCTCGTATTATGATTATGGGTAATAAAATCTATATCCCTTATATTTTTTAAGATAATCGATAAAATATAAAAAAATTTATAGATCTAACTTGTTCTCATGTGGGTTAAAGACTTTTATCACTATTGAAAAATCTCAAATATATAAATGTCTTACATTAAATTTTTTACTCATTTATAATTTGAATAGAGTTGATGAAACTAACTTGGGATAATGTTCAAAATATACATAGTAATTTTAAGAGTTTTATCTTATATTGATTCAAATATAGAAGATAAATATATCATTCTTCTAATCATATACATAAGGGTATTATTGAGTCTTTCATCAATATCACTTTGGCACTCATGATAATGAATATTGAGCACAAATATATTATTTTTCTAAGAATTTAACAAATAGGCTAGAATATTAATCTGATTCACCAACCTGGCCTTATATTTTTGACTTGTTTATTTATTTGTCTCTCAGCTTTACGTATGTATACCTAAGGATGTCAATAGCTAAAGACTTTTTATGTATTACATATACATATTCATATATCAAAAAGTCATCAATAAAGATGATAAAATATGTTTCTTTACTAAAATATGAATCGATCCATAAATATTATTATATATAATATTAAAGAGTTCCTTACTTCTTAGACTAGTTTTATAGTATGTCTAGTTTATTTTTCTTTATTGCAATCTAAACACATATTAAAATCAATGAAATATAGATATTTCAAAATTCTAGCCACCACTAATCTTTCAATTCTTTCTTTCGAGAGTTATGTCTTATGCGAGTTATGTCTTAGGCATCTATACCACAAGATAGATGAATCTTCGTTAATGAAATTATGTTTCATTTTTAATATATAATTATAGGATAGTCAAAGTTTTTATATACTTAATATTTAAATTAATTTTATATAAACCATCAGATATAATTCTATATGTTTTCAAAAATCTAAAAAAAGAGTACAACCTAATTCATCCAATTTAGAAATGAAAATTAAATTTTTAGAAAGTGAAGGAACATAGAAAACATCTTCAAGATCAAACATGTGATTCATCTTGAGACTCAAACTAAATCTTTTTTTTTTATTTCTTGGTTGAAAATAATCACCGTAAGTTATTAGTAATATGAGTTGAAATACCAAAAATATATGCACTAAGTACATACGACAATAATATTTGATTCAAAAGATATATAACTAAATATTCTATCGAAGTTTTTGAATCAAGCTTTAAACATTTAGCATTGTTCTTCATATGTCCATTCTTACCATAAAGATTATATTTTCTTAAGCCTGAGAGAATTTTGAGACCCAACTGTCTATGGATATAGTTTCATATATATATATATGGGTTATTATTAGATACTTAAGAAATAATAAACCATCATGAGTTTTTTTAAAAAATTTAATCTTTTTTTTTTTTCTTGAGGCACATGGTCAACTCATTAAAATTTCATGGATCGTTATTTATGTTTAACATATTAGATATATGGTTATTGGATTGTGTAAATTAAACCAGAGCTGCAAGAGATGAAGTGGATCAGAAAGGAAAGGACATAAAAAACAGAGGGTGATAAAGCTTGCCAGGAGTTATCAGCCCATTCTTCTCTGCATCCTCTATCATGGCCACAGCCGCCGGCCTGAAGACCAACAAAAAAGAAAGAGAAGCAGAGTGTGAGCAAATCAGATGGTGGAGAAGCCCACATCTCGCGGACTACACGAAGACAAAGAGACAGGGCAACATGTCATACCTGTCCTTCGCGCAGAAGGAAGGTTGCAAATATTCCAGGCTTCGCTGCGTGTCTATCTGTGCATGACAGCCTTGAGTCACTTTTGTTCAGATACACCATCGGCGTCCTCCCAATAAGCTGCGTTCACCGTATCAAAACTCTTGTCAACAAGGGGGGAAAAGCAAAAAAAAATATTCAAGTTTTGCTCCTTTTTCTTCCTTTATTTTCTTTGTACATTTGTCAAAGTTTGAAGATTGCTTGAGGATAGATGGAAAGAAAGGGAGAGAAATGCAATGCAAAGCAAAAGGTTATATATAGTCCGACGGAGTGGTGAAGCAAAGAGCAGAACGGGGCTCACTTGCGTGGCTTCCTTGTTGATTCGGAGGCCGGACAAGTCCTTGAGGTTTGCAGAAGCCGCCGCTTGTTAAGTAGAGAAGGGCGAGGCCATTCGGAGAAGAGGCAACCCTGCTCCTTCCCCTTCTCACGAGCTCCATCCATCATGTTCCTCGCCATCTCTCTCTCTCTCTCTCTCTGCCTGCTGCTACTGCGGCGGCTGCTGCTGCTGCTGCTGCTGCTGCTGAGACAATTTTTGCAAAGACAAGAAAAGATAGGACGGATTCGATGAAGGCCATCAACCGAGGTGGGTGGTATAAAGGACAGTGTAAATGGCATGGGTGGCCGCCGCATCGCAGCCGCCGCATGCAGGTGGTGGGAAGAACACACGATATGAATGGGTCGGATGTGGGTGTCGGGGGTGGGCACAAAGTCGGGGGTTGTTCTAAGAACAAGACCAAATAATTTAGTACCACCAATTCAAACATATAACGCCATTTAAAGAATAATTATTACTACCAACGCTCGTACTAAATAATTTTTAGTACCACCAATTCCAACATATAACGCATCAGCTAAAATATCCTCCAAAAACAGTAATTTATTTAATAGTAATTTTTTAGACATGTCATGTCATGTCGTGTCATGGTCCACGTTACTCTCCTTTTCCTCAGCTTAAATTAGATGCATATTAGCAGTGTGTTTTCATTGTGTTAATAATTAAAACACATATCAGTCATCTTTTTATAATTTATTTGTGATATAAGAAATTGTGATCACAGGAAAATAATCTTGTTTGTCCTAATTCACCTGTAAGAATCATAGGTCACTTGAACCTTGAGTCGAGATAAATATTAGCATCAAAGCTTCAAGAGATATATACACTTTTGTATTCAAAGATAGATGAAACATTCTCGATGAGATTATGAAATTTAGGTCGGATTCTTCACTTACCATGAGAGGTAAGGAGAGGGAATGAGAGAGAGAGAGAGAGAGAGAGAGTAAGAAAGACCTTATCTTTATTATCATAAGAGCTCCTTCTTTTTATTTTGAGCTCAAGTGGAATGATATAAATACTATTCAACTAGCTTAGCCGATCCTATCCAAGAGTCTCTTGAAACCTCAAAATCCTTTTTGACCAAACAAACCCTCATTTCAGAATAGCTCACTTACTTCAATCTCAATCCATATGATCACAATTACAACAGTCCTCACCACCCATGAGAGGCACACTCCTACTTAAAAAGAGTAGGAAAGGGCTATGCACTAACCCTGCATGGAAAATCCTAAAACCCTTGGAAAACTTTTACACTACCTCAACTATAAAAGAGAGAGGAAATATTTGTCTAAAGTATCTCTAAATCCTAAAACCCTTGGAAAACTTTTAATACCAATCCTAGCAAGATTAGGATTATTGCAACCCTTGGCCAATTACGACATCCATTAACAAAAAGACTCTTGTGACTACATACAACAAACAAAAGGAAAAGTCCTTGCCACATTAGGACTTTGGACATCCTCCATTTTATAAATATTAAGGGATTGTAGCTCTCTTGAAAGCATCTATCTAAGTTGTGCCCTCTCTTGAGTGCCTAACCAACCTACCTTCAACTAAAAACAAAATAAAGAGAGGAAGAAGTTTGCAAGTTCGGCAAGCATTCTTCCTGCCTGCAACCACTTTGAAATCTTTTTCGGATTACTGCTAGCCTTAACAGCTTCCAAAGAGGCATTTGATAGCAACAAGAAGATGAAGAAGTAATTCTGTAAGTGCTACTGCCTCCTTTTTCTCTAGTTCCAATAGCCAAATATCTTTTTTTCCAAACTTTTGCCCAACTACTTCAAAATAATATCCAAAGTCCTATTGTTTATTGTTTATTGTTTATTGTCCAAAAGGAAGTTTGGATCCTCAATTTGTCAAAAGCACATACGTGTTATCCAAAGACTACTTGCATTTTTATATCATGCATGTACCTATAAGTTTACGAGCAATAAATATTGTTTTCCTTTAGACTTATGCTTGTTTCTAATAATAACTCTCCCTTTCGCTAAAACTTTGATTTGAGAGGTGATATCGAAGCTATATGAATTATCGTGCCCCCCCCCCCCCAAGTGACCGTCTCGTTCATCTTAAAAAGAAACTAAGTAAGTAGGACATTTTGTTGTGAGCAAACTAACACTTTTAGACTTACAACTCTAATCCTAAGAAGCATAACTTTAAATCATTTTTTAATCAAATCGATGACATTGACTCGAGCCCCCTAACAAGGACTATGATCCATGTTTAGATTATCAAATTCAGTGTTATCCCTAAGCTCAGCTGCCTATGTGTCAATACAAGATATGTTATTATTATCCTATGTTAATTTATATTAAAAATCATAATAAGAAAAAAATTTAATATCTATTTCCATAAAAAAAGAAAAATAATATTATATATATATATATATATTTAATCTCATCTAATGAGGGATTAGTTACTAAGGAACGCATCCAGAGCCCACCACAAAAGTTAGGTGCTAAATGCATGCTGGGGCTTGTGAATCAGATAACAGACCCATAAATGTAGTGAGTGATAAGGACTCCCCCCACAAAAGCTTACATGCATGCATGCATTCACTTTGAGTTGGCCTCACTGTTGTTTGTCTCTTCACTGGTGTTGTGCACTCGAGGCTGTTTCCACTGCTACCTATTTTAGTTTGCAGCCTTTTGATGTGCGAGTAGCTTTGTGCAACTCCTCAGTGAAAAAGCTTCCACCGGATGATGGGGTTTGTGTCCTTTGTTGCTGTTCCTCATCATTAGGTTTATATAATTTATGTGATAATTTTTATTATATAAAATTACAGAAATAAGAGTGTAGAAATATCAATCTAAAATTAATATCCGAATCAATCTAAAAAAAAAAAAATTGAGATATGATGAGACGAGATGGTAACATCTTCCATTTGCAACTGTTTGGACTTCCGCTAAATTACCTCTTAAAAGGAAGAAGAAATAAATAATAATAATAATAAAAGCTTTTGAGGCAATTCGTCGAGCACCCACCTGACATCTCACGGGGTGAACAGCTGGGAACATCACATCATCCTTGGACTTGTTGTTGCGCTCCCCTCTCTCCACCCTGGGCTGGCGTCAGAAACCATTTAATTCTCGGCAAGCATTTTCATCAAGCAGGTGGAGTGCAAGTCGCCGTAACAAGGAAGGGCATCAATGCCAGCGTATCTACAAGCAATAAAATGGCTTACGAGACGGACAGAGAGCGACGTCATGTGGTCCATCCATCCCCACCGTCGCGCATTATGTGGAGCAGATGAGGAGTCCCTTTCGCGCGTGACGTGCGAGGCAATGTGTGCCCCTTCTCCTTCCGGGCCGGCGTCCGACGTGATGGGCGAGTACGCTGCCGCTTTCGGCTTCATCAAACATGGCGTGGAACTCCACAAAGGGAATGGGGCGCCTGTCGGCACATCTGGTCGCGGCCTACTTCGTGAACTTTGTCGCCACCCACAAAAGTAAACCGTCTCAAAATCCATCATATTTTCATAACTTCAAATTTTATATTTTCAAAAATTATATTGAGATTATTATACTTTCAAAAATAAAATATTTAATTATGTTTCTCCTCACATCATTAATTTTATTTTTAAAAATATCATATATACATCAATGGTAAATCAAAGTAAAGTAGAATCAGCACATGCTGAATGATAAATATTATGTTATTTTTCTTATTAGTAAAATCGATGAGGTAAGAAGAAACAAAATTAAATATTTTATTTTTATAAATATAAAAAACTCAATATAATTTTTTAAAATATAAAGATCTAGATGCTAAAAGTAACTAATTATATAAGATAATATATAATTAGCAATGTTTTCGTCCAATAACAAAATTTGCTACTCCATATACATCAAAGTAAAAGAATAAGAAAGAGAAATCTAAATTATATCATAAGGATCATATGTTCTTTGATTAAATTATATTATAAAAATTAATTAGTTTTAAAGATGATCATTTCAGAAGAGGGAAAAAAAAAAAGAGAGAGAGAGAAAAGCTTATGAGTTAATTAGCATTCCAATACATAGGTTTGTGCAAACACCATGAACCGGGGAATGAATGTGTATCAATCAATGCTGCAGAAACCAAAAGCCTCCGATTAAATGATGATGCTGCTGCTGCTGCTGCTGCTGCTACACGAAGAAGACGCAGACTTGTTCATCACACTTCAATCTATGGGTTCTTCCTGCTCACTTCAAAGAGCATGGGTAGCAGTAGTAGATAACACCTGCAACTCCCCACCTCCTCCGAGAGTCCACCTGTTATCTGTGTAATCTCATCAGGCAACACCGATGCTTTCACTGCAACAAGTGGATCGGCAAAGAGAAGACGCAGACTTGTTCATCACACTTCAATCTATGGGTTCTTCCTGCTCACTTCAAAGAGCATGGGTAGCAGTAGTAGATAACACCTGCGCGAAACCCCCCACCCACCATGAGAGAGCAGAGACTACTTACTACTAACTAGTGTTGCAGCCTCACATGGGATTCGAACTCGATGATGGATGGCTTTGATTCCCAACCCGAAAGGGAAAGCCAAAAGGTCCACAGGTCTCATGGTAATGGGGGTTTAGTTTAATTGTGGTGACAGCAATAATGCTCTCGGAATTAACCATCTTAATTACCTGCATGCCTACCACTAAACCCTAATGCTCTCTGGATGATCCAAAAAAAAAAAAAATAAATAAATGGTGGGGATTGTTTATTTACGGTTTCTTTGCCAGCTGACACAATTGTTCTCATCACAACCAAAGGCTCAACGGTAACCCAAACATGCTGCTAGCCACCATAGATTCACTATAGATCGTTGGCCATATATACTATACTAAGAAGATACGCTTTCTCCTTCGGGGATGGGTCCCATTATTTCCAATTAGTAGTAATGAAGTGACCTAATCGATGGACCAAACTCTTGATTAGGTTGTGTTACCTAATGAATCTATTGTATACATAATGAGAGAAAAATCTATGTTTTCTCAATCGTTTTGCATGTTGGGAGTGTTGTCTTGAACCTGACAAGATAGATAGAGGTGCCTTCGGTTTCCTCATGCACCAACCGTATCTTGTCAACCTAAACTGGAATTCCATGTCCTCACTGACTTCTTGTTTGCATCTAACTCAATCAAATGGAGCAACCAATGGAGGATTCTAGCCAAGTAGCAGACCATCTCTCCCAAGGTTTGTTGGGCTGTCCCATGGAAGAAGAAGAAGAGTCGTACATGTCTCCCTCCTTCATACCCTGTGGAGTTTTGTCCGCGTTGATAATGACACCCTCCACATTCTTCCATCCCCCATCCCCAAGACTGCACCATGGTGTCGAGCACACCACATGTTACTTGTGATGTGGTGAGCGGATCTCTCCTCCCAGATGAAACCTTTCGGTGCTGGCCACGGAGGAGTAGCACATGTAGAGGATGTGGCCACTGACATAAATTAAGTAAATATGTATTGAAATAAAGAAAATAAGTATATTATTTATTTTTTATTTATATCTATTTATATAGGAAAAAAAAATATTGGAATGATTAGACTGTTGAGTATTTCCCTCAACATCTTAGCTAATATGCTAAAGTTGATTGTTACAGTAATCTTATCGCTTAATATGCTCCCACAACATTGTGTTCCTGTCAATGACACCGATCTTGGACCTATGAAGTGAAAATAGCTTACGAGCAAGGGGCTTCATGAAAGAGTCTGCCAGTTTATCTGCCGTATGAACATGAGAAACACGTAGTTGTCGGTTGATCACTTGAGCTCGTACAAAATAAAAGTCAATTACTATATGTTTCATACGAGAGTGAAATACTAGATTTGTACATACGTATGTAGCTTCGATATTATCACAATATATAGTAGGAGTGACAAAAGAGCGGATGTCAAGTTCTGTGAGCAGATTCATCATCCAATTAAGTTCTGGAACTGCAATTGCAATAGAGCAATACTCAGCTTCAGTGGTTGACCAAGAAACGATCTTTTATTTCTTAGAACTCTAGCTGATTGGATTTACGCCTAGGAAAATGATAGAGCAATAGCATTTGCATTCTTCATATTTGTCTTGACTAATAAGTCTTGAGTATAATTCCGTTGAGAGAGGAAGAGTTCGGAAGATGTAGACATTGCTTCCACTCCCAAAAAATAATTCAAGGGATCGAGATCTTTGAGGGAGAATCTGGCGACCAACTTCTTAATGAACATTGTGACCTTCATAGAGCTATTACCGGTCACAATGATATCATCCACATAGACTAAAAGATATATTGTACTGCCCGATTGTTGATAAAGAAATAAGGAGGTATCAGACTTAGAGTTAGAGAAGCTGTCTAACATAAAAAACGAGTCGAGTTCTTTGTACCAAGCTCGTGGAGCTTGCCGAAGACCATAAATAGCCTTGTGGAGTTTACAGACATATTTCGAATACTGAGGATGAAGAAAACTAAGAGGTTATTCCATAAAGACATCGTCAGTTAATGTTCCTTGTAAGAAAGCATTGTTGACATCAAGTTGTTGCAGTTTCCAACCTTTTGAAATGACTAAACTTAGAATAAGTTAGATTATTGTGGATTTAATAACCAAACTAAATGTCTCTATAAAATCAATGTCAGGATATTGATGAAAGCCTTTGGCTACTAAACAGGTCTTATACCTGGCAATGGACCCATCAGGGTTTTGTTTAACTCAAAAAACTCACTTACACCCGATGACATTTTGTGTAGGATGAAACGGAACAAGTGTCCAAGTAGAGTTATGAAGTAGGACATCATACTCATTAGACATAACTTGACGCCAGTGAGAATACTTTTGGGCTTTAATAACCGTGGTAGGTTCACAGATCTCAACAGAGGGAGTCACAACTGTATTGAGGTCAAGAACTTGACGTGGTTTGAAAATACCACTTTTAAAGCGTATTGTCATGGGATGTCCAAGTGGTTTAGGAGATAATGACGGAGTGGGTGTTGGGGAAGTAATAGAACAGGATGAGTTGGACTGAGGAACAATAATGGAAGTAGGCATGGGTGAGGGAAATACTGGTGATTGAGTGTCCGAAGATTGGATGTCTGAGGCAGGAGGTATGTATATGGAAGAAGGAGAGAAAAAATAGGGAGCAAGATGTTGTATTAGAGAAACGCTACATTCATGAATGTGAGTTGGAGTGGGTGATTCTTGTAGAGGCTCATTGGATAATGGCATGTGCCAATGATATATAATCAGCAGAGTAGTTGGCAAAGTAAAAGATTTGGACTAGTGAAATGGAAAGGAGGACTCCACAAAGACCATGTGATGAGACATAAAGGCCTTGTGAGTCAAATCGATAATCATTATGTTCAAGAGAGTAACCAATGAAGGTACAAGATTTTGACCGCGGGACTAGTTTATGTGATGCATAAAGACGTAGCCAAGGATAGCAGACACAACCAAAGACTCTAAGTTTCAACTATATGCTGATGTTTGCGTTCGGTTGAGCCAACAAGCTGAGGAGTGTACGGAGGAGACTTGAGATGTTGAATACCACAAGCTAATAAGTATAGTGTGAGGATACAACTAAGTATATTTGGTAAAATAATCAAGAAAGATAACATAAAATTTGAATTTGTCAAATGAAATACTTGGTGTAGGACCTCAAACATCAGTATACAAAATTTCAAATGGTTGTGAGCAAGAGATAGAAGAATGTTCAAAAGGTAATTTATGACTTTTATTACTAAGACATGCATCATAATGAGTAACACTAGAACTAACTTTAAAAGACAGCGTTGGCGAGGCCGCTCAGGCGATTAACGCTGATCCGACTAGGCAGAACCAGTGCAATGCTTGCTTCCTGTTGTGCGAGTTGATGGCGCTGAGTTCGGAACCTGATAGAAGGTGCAGGTGGTGGGTTAGAAGGGTCTCACTAAGCTTGATGGGGCGACGAGAGCGCGCCCGCGATCGGGGACCTTGGTCAGCTTCACGAGCAGTGGAGAAGAGACGATATCGGGAGATCGATGTCGATCTTATTGGTTCCGTCGATGGAGGAAAGACACAGTTGAATAACATCGTCGGCAAGGTCATTGCCGGAGGAAGTATAAAGGCCTTTGGTTTGCTGTTGTTTGCACGTAGAAGAAGCAATCGGAAGATGCAGCAAGGTGCTGCCCAACAGAGGAAGAGGGTAGTGGCTGCATGGCAGTGGCAGTGAGCGGTGGCAAAGCACGATACAACGACAGGGGAGGAAGAAGGGGCGACGGTCAGGCTGCCGGCTGGAAGGAGTGGAGCCAAAGATTAGATCCGGCAGTAGGGGACAGAGGCGGGTGAAGAAGGTAGCAGTAGAGGAGCAACAGGGGAGTCAAAGGTGATGGGCCCCAATGGCTGCTTTGCTCTGGCCTTAAACTAGGGATCGGTGATAGTGCAGTAGCCGGGGAAGCTGCAGAGAGAAGAACGCAGCTTCACCAGTGAAGGAGTTCTCCTATGCAGCTAGAGCTGCGGATTCGACTGGAGAGGAGGCCACAGGTGGTTTTCTGGTCACGGTGGTGCCTCAACGGTGGAGGAATGCAATGGGGAATCGCTATTGTTTGACAGCGAGAATACTGTTTGTTCTAGATAAGCGGCTCTGATATCATAATAGAGTATTGAAAAAAAATAAAATAAGTGCATTATCTATTCTTCATTTATACCTATTTATATAGTAGAATAAAATATTAAAAAGATTAAACTGTTGGATTTCTCTCAGTAGTAGTAGGTTAGCTAATATATTAAAGTTATTAGAATAATTTTATCATTTAACAGTTATGATCATGTACTGATGACTTAGTTGCATGAGGAGGAACCCCATGAAGTCAAGCAGCTGCTGGTTGATGCTTGGGTTTACCTGCCATTACCATCCAACACTGTAAGATGGAAGGAAAGATAGGGGGGTGCGTGCCATGTGTAGGCCACAGAAGCTGATGGAAGCATCATCTTCTCTGAACTTGTCACCAACCTTGCTGTGTTGGCCATCAGCTGACACTGTGTGACAGAGATAATTGCAGTCAGGCAAAGAAAGTTTAACTCCATAGACTTCCCCCCGAAAACCTTTCATATATGGCAGCAAAATCTACAAGGGAAGACTGGACAAGGCAAAAGACCATGCCATATAACCTTCAGTGACAGATGGAGAGAGATGCACCAAAACCAAAAAACAAAGCACCGATGTTTTCATCAGCTATCACTAACTAAGAAGAAGAAGAAGAAGAAAATAATAATAATAATAATAATAATAATAATAATAATAATAATAATAATAATGATGATGATTCCTACACAAGTACATTGCAGAGGCTGGTGACTCTTTCAGTTGCACCAAACACCAAAAACGGAAGGGAGGGTACTTCCATCTTCCCCTACCTCAGTGTCAGATGCACACCATTACCTGCCCCCCCCCCCCCCCCCTCCTCATGCTTGTTCTTGAGAGAGGGGAGGGGCTCTACAGCCTCCTCTACCAGCAAAAGGGGGCCTAAAAGAAGGAAGGATGGCAGGACAATGGCAACAAGTGACGAGATCAAAAGCATTGTGGACAGAGACCTCCTCCTTTCACATAATTGCAGCTCTTTCAAGGCCTCGGAGACCAAAAGAAAGGGAAAAGGAAACACTAACTCTGGTGCTCCCCCCCATACGGTCTTGCTCTCTGTTAAAAAAAAAACTCTTCCCTGGATGAAGTCTGAGATCGAGGCAAGGAAACACGTTGGGTTTTGTTTTCGGAAACACTTCCATCGATCTCCAGATTTGTGCTGCACCACAGGGCAAAACTTTTGAGGTGAAAGTGATTCTTGGATTTTGAGCTTTGGAAACCATAGAATTGAGATTTATGCTTCGGAATTTGATGTTTGCTTCTCCTTTTATTATCATCAAACCGGTTCTTGTTTCCGAGAACAGGAAACACGAAACGGAAACAGTACGAAACTGCTGCCTGTTGTCACGCGCCGCCTGTCAATAAACAAAGGCACCACCAGCTTTGTCCCCTCCGATATATCTTATCGCTGTTCACGGTGGAGCTCCGCTGTTTTCTCAGATTAGTCTATTTGGCGAGAGTGAGGAGGGGAAGTGGAGGCAGGCATCCATGCGAGTGCGCGTCGGGGAGGGGAAGAGAACAGGAAAGATGTAAGCTTTCTTGATCCTCGCCCATCAAAATCTCTTCGTGCTCTGTTTTTTCTTGCCAGAGATTGGTATTGGTGGCTCTCAGGTCCCTGTCACCCCCTCAATGGGCTGCCAGATCACCTTCCTCTTAAGCGTCTGTTCCATAGCCCTCAGGGATCTCCTTGTTTTTTTCCTTGGCCACAAAAAAGGAACCATCTTGCGAGCAAGAATCACGAAAAAGATTTGGTTTTCTCGTTGTTGATGTTTCGCTGTCCCTTTTTGGTTCTTGACGAAGCGACTCATTTGTTTTGTTGACATTTGGTGGGATCCTTTTGGGTCTCGCGTGCATCAGGGTATTAAGAACATGCCTCTGTTATCCTATGCAATCTTAAAGTCTGGATCTTTACATAGAGTTCATGAAAGCAGAGAAGCCAGCGCAGATCTGGCAGGGTCGCGGCATCTTTGCATAGTCCACTCGATGGATCGAAGACACATGTGGCTTTAGGTTCTTGGAAGCCCTTCTCCCATCTTGTGAATTTGAGTTCTTGCGCAGGGATCTCGCCTCAGTTTCCTTCCCGATCTCGTTTTCAGATTTTGCCCTCAGAGTGAGTGCATTTAATCTGACGAGATCTTCGCCATTTTCTTCATCATGGATGTATAAGGAAATGGAGGGTTGTTTCCTGAAGTCCTTGCTCCTAAAACCTCAGAGGATTCTGCTCCATGCTAGGAAGTTTAAGCTCACGAGTTGCTTTCCTTTTACGAGATCTATGCCAATAAGTTTCTTTCTTCTGCTTTTGATTGGTTTCTCAAGCTTAGGACTTCGTTCTTGTCTTCATCTTGAGATGGTCAGATTACCACCAGCACATATCTGTTTATCCTCTTTGACTATATTTCTTTCCCATTAAAAAGGAGAAAATTTCAGATTTGTAATCTACTGGATGTGAAAATCTGTATTGTTTGTTAATAGTAATTTCAGTTTGAAATCTTCAGAATTATTTTGTTTGGTCAGCATAGTTAAGATTGTCCATGAAACTTGGTCGGTTTTCTTGAAACTTGACCTGATGATCATGGTGATGACTGTCATCACCATGAACTCAAGCTTCTTACAGCTCTGACTCATTCACCTAGAAGGAAAGAAAAGAAAAGAAATTCAAAGTTGGTGCACTGATTTCTTGATTTAGTTGTCAGCTTTGAGTTTTCATCCTTCTAATCTCAGGATATTGAGTTTTGACTAATACTTGATCCTTTCTTATTTCAGAAAACCACTTTATTTGGTGTTAATACATCTCCATGTTTCTGAGGGAAATCAAAAGTCTAGTTAAATCAAATATCAAACACTGAAAGTGGTGGATATCTTATGAAGATGGATATATGGAGCTTCAACAAGAAAGCTCCAATGTCGGGGCGTTATCTGCCACTACCCTTAGGAACCCTTCATCTTCTTCTTCAGCATTCGTCTCTGCTAATCAGTCTCCTTTCTTCTCCCCACGGTCACCATCAGCACATACCTCTGGACCTCTAAAGCATGACAGTGCAGCATGCCCAAATGGTGTCGGTATTACCGTGGATCATCTTGGCTCCCTAACTGGACGGTTGCAGTCAATATCTAATATTCATTTTGTTGCTTCCAATATTTCTCCTGCTCCCAGTTTCTGTTCTTCCAGTAATTTTGGAACTCCAGGAACCGTATATAATAATAGCCTTACTCTGGTTTCCTCCTTCGATGGTGTTTGCAATGGCAGTTCATCTAATAATAGCCAGGGGACAGGAAGTAATTTCTTGGGTCGAGGGGAGAAGCAGAAGAGATTGGGCAAAAAACAGGGGAAGCTTTTGTGTTCTAGGCCTTCAGCTTCAGTTTCTTCAACTAGTAAGCTTCGGAGCTACGATGTGTACATAGGCTTTCATGGAAGGAAGCCTTCTTTGCTGAGATTTGCCAACTGGCTTCGTGCAGATCTGGAAATTCAGGGGATCAGTTGCTTTGCATCTGACAGGGCCCGATGTAGGAATGCTCGCAGCCATGATGCAGTTGAAAGAATAATGAATGCTTCTACCTACGGTGTGGTGATACTCACAAAGAAGTCGTTTGGGAACCCGTATAGCATAGAGGAGCTTAGATGTTTCCTTAACAAGAAAAATCTTATACCAATCTACTTTGATTTGGGCGCTGGTGATTGTCTTGCCAGAGATATTATCGAGAAGAGGGGAGAATTATGGGAGAAATATGGTGGTGAGTTATGGATGCTTTATGGTGGCTTGGAGAGAGAATGGAGAGAGGCCATTGATGGACTCTCGAGGGTGTTGGACTGGCAGTTGGAGGCATGTGATGGCAACTGGAGAGATTGTGTACTGCAAGCAGTTTTTTTTCTGGCTACAAGATTGGGGAGGAGAAGCGTGGTTGATAGAATTAATAGATGGAGGGAAAGGGTGGAAAAGGAGGAATTCCCGTTTCCTCGAAATGAAGATTTTGTTGGGCGGAAAAAGGAACTCTCAGAGTTGGAGCTTATTTTGTTTGGTGATGTTAGTGGAGATGGGGAAAGAGAATACTTTGAACTCAAGACGAGGCACAGGAGAAAATCTCTGGTTATTGGGCGCTCTGACAAGTATCGTGAAGAAGAAGATGCAAAAGATCAACAATCAGAGAGCAGCAGCAAAGGAAAAGAGCCGGTCCTATGGAAGGAATCTGAGAATGAAATAGAGATGCAAAGGTTGGGCAGTCCACTAAAACGATACCGCCCTCTAAGGCCAAAGAATGGAAGCAGGAACACTAGGAGAAAAAGATCCATGAAGATACTATACGGCAAGGGTATTGCTTGTGTCTCTGGAGAGTCTGGAATTGGCAAGACAGAGTTAGTTTTGGAATATGCTTACAGATTCTTTCAAAGATATAAGATGGTTTTATGGGTGGGAGGAGAAGCCAGATATTTTCGGCAAAACTATTTGGCTCTGCGAACCTTTTTGGAAGTTGACCTTAGCATCGAGAATCATTCTCTCGAGAAAGGAAGAACAAAGTGCTTTGAGGAGCAGGAAGAGGAAGCCATTGCGAGCGTTAAGAAAGAATTAATGCGAGACATCCCGTTCTTAATTATTATAGATAATTTGGAGAATGAGAAAGACTGGTGGGACCAAAAAGATATCATGGATCTGCTGCCACGCTTTGGTGGAGAAACACACTTAATAATAACTACATGCCTTACTCGGGTGATGAGCTTGGATCCCATGAATCTGTCTTACTTATCTGGTGCGGAGGCACTGTCTTTGATGAAGGGAGGTGTAAAGGATTATCCCATTGTGGAAGTTGATGCTCTCAGGGTCATTGAGGAGAAGCTTGGTAGGCTTACACTAAGTCTTGCCATTGTTGGTGCCATTCTTTCCGAGCTTCCTATTACTCCAAGTAGACTTCTTGATACTATTAATAGAATGCCTGTGAGAGATATGGCATGTACTGAAAGAGAGACTCTTACATTTCGAAGAAATGCAGTTCTTGTTCAACTTTTAGACGTCTGTCTTTCCATATTTGATCATGCTGACGGACCAAGGAGTTTGGCCACCAGAATGGTTCAGGTAAGTGGTTGGTTTGCTCCTTCTGCAATTCCAACACCGCTCTTAGCTTTGGCTGCACACAAGGTTCCAGAGAAGCGTCGTAGTTCCCCCCTTTGGAAAAAGTGCTGGCATGCATTATCCGGCAGATTAACTGCTTCTCGGGTCAAGAGATCTGAAGCTGAGGCAACTTCCATGTTGATCAGATTTGGGATTGGGAGAAGTAGCACAAAACCTGACCGTATCCATTTCCATGAACTCATCAAATTATATGCTCGCAAAAGAGGGGGCAATCGGTTTGCTCATGCTATGGTGCAAGCTGTTTACCTTAGAAATTCCATTTCTCTATACCCTGAGCATCTCTGGGCAGCTTGCTTCTTACTTTTTGGATTTGCAACTGACCCCATTGCTGTAAGACTAAGACCATCCGAGTTGCTATTTTTCATGAAACGTGTGGTTCTGCCACTTGCAATAAACATGTTTGTCAACCTATCACAGTGCAATGCAGCATTGGGTCTTCTCCAGCATTCGACTGATGTCCTAGAAGTTGCTGCGGACTCCCTCATTTCACGAGCTGAGAAGTGGCTTGATAAATCTTTCTGCTGCGTCAGACAAGTTAAATCTGATTCTCAGAACACGTATCTCTGGCAGGAACTGTCACTCTTGAGGGCAACTGTTTTAGAAACAAGGGCAAAACTAATGCTCAAGGGAGGACAGTATGACAAAGGAGATGACCTCATTCGAGAGGCTATATTTATTAGGACTTCCATATGTGGTGAGCATCATCCGGACACCATATCTGCTCGAGAAACACTAAGTAAAGTTACGAGGCTTCTCATGAATGTCCAAGTTAGTTAATTTTTATCTATTTTCTTCACAATTTGCTACACATTCTTTCATGTGGTTTCACATTAGAATCACAGAAATGTCTCAGCTTCAAATAACATGGAAATAACTTTCACTTTTTTAATTCTCCCCTCTTCTTGATTTACTTTCTGACAGACTCTTCTCTCTTTGGGCCTTGTAAAATTTATGGCCAATATATATTGAGTTATATCCGAGCGCTGACATTCTATGATGTGGATGCTTGTCTAGATGTTATGCTGTGCTTGTTCACTAGGCATAGCTGAATACCATCACTTGAACTGAGCTGTTAGCGCATTGATGTCAAAGCGGTTGACAATGAAAAATTCTACATCTGCTTTATCCTCACTTGTGTTTTATATTCTTCGACAGCATTTGAAAACATGAAAATTAGCATACACTTTTCCCTGAAATGTTGCAATGAGTTGTATGTTGTTCGAAACTATCACAAATACCGTTTTCAAGAGCAAACATGGTAGGTGATTGTCTTAGATTCTGTGTTTGAGAGACGCACAGCTCATTGCAACATTTCAAGAGACAAATCTGATATTTCTTTCCTTGCTTGCTGCAAAAGAATTAAATTTACTCATTGGAAATATTACTATAGGAATTGCCTTGGCCACATGACATCTTAGGATTGTATCTTGTGAACAGAACCATGTATCCACATTGGCACTCATATATGTTAAAGACTCCCTGGTGGATTATATGCCTGTCGATGTATAGTTTTATGTTACCTGAATTTGATTTAAATAACATTTTTTTGGCTTATCGTTAAACTGATGAATGGAATAGATATTGTCCTTAAATTTGCATCAATTTTCTTCTAAGTCTATTATATCTAACTACACTGCTTAGGTTGAATTTTGTAATAACCTTGTTAATATGATATGACTTTTTAGTGATTGCATTTGGTAGGTTTATGCCTTCTGAGACTGCTTCTTTTAACTGTTCTCAAGATTCTTGTTGAAATGTAATGCTAGTTGTGGAGCATATCATGGAAAACAAAGAAAAATGCAATCACCTGAAAAGGATTTCAGCAGTAGATATGTCATTAATTTGTTCATTTAGAGTCTTTTGTCTATGTTATCTGGGTTGATCAATGTCAAGAAGATGTTACTGTGGAGCAGAGACTCTGCTCATCTCAAGTACTATTTTGCCTTGAAATCTTTGTGCAGTTGACACTAGAAAGAATCCTTGTGGACATGTTATACACATGTAAGGAAATATGGCTTATATTTTGTATTGGTTACATTGTGATATCTCTCTTAAAAGTTATCATTAAACTAAACATACTTCTAAGTGTTGTTTAATACAGTAGCTCAATTTAATTTGTTTCTCTCCCTCTCTCTCTCTCTCTCCTCTTTGTGTGGCACTACTTCCAAGCTATTTGTGTGATACAAATTCCAGCCTTACTGTTAGTACTGCTCCTAATTAACATTGACCAAGTTATTGGCTGCAATTTGAATCCACCACAAATGATGGTCAAAAGACATTATTGTCATTTGAACTGTTATGTTCTAATACTTACCGCATGAATACTATTGCTTTTCTGTTTATGCTTTGCTGTTTGCTATTCTTATCATCAGTGTTACATTGTTGGATTGCCTTTTTTTTTTTTTATTTCATCTGAGAACGACTTGTCGTACTTAGGAATTTCTCTTTAATTATATCAGTAATTAATGTCTTTAGTAGCTAATTTAGTTGATATCTTTAATAGAGTTAATATATATATTTTTTAATGGATATGATTGGATTTGGAATGCACTTAGATGCTCTAAACAGAGGAAGGATGCAGAGGTCCATTAAAGAGTTGACAATTCCTTGTCCTTGTGGGTTAGAGAGCTCGCACGCAACAGTAATTATTAATGTGGAACTTATCATCACTAATTACTTAATTCATTTCAATCCTTACCAAAATTTGACTCGAATACCACTTTTCTGTTCCAACTCATCACAAATCTAATTACAAGAGTAGATAAATCCAATTCAAGCACGTTAGGTAGATTTGCTGAACAAGATTTTTAATATGGTTTTATCGAGATGAAAAGTCTAAGATGATTTTAAGATAAATAAATAATAATAATAATAATTATTATTATTATTATATATATATATATATGGGACGGTTCTCATGAATGGATGTGGGCCCACATCGGACAAGTAGGTGATAATGTCTGTATAGATTCACTTTTAAGGATAAAATTATATAACATATACAAAAAAAAAAAAATTATATTATGTATACCATTATTTTTTTTTAAAAAAATTGTATTAATAATATGGTTGCATTAAATGCCATGCATGTGTGTCATCCGTCCTTTCTATTTTTTTTAGTTATTATTGTAATTATTAATTATTTTTGAAATCCGAGGCTGGACTCCAAATGCTTTCTAAATCCCGGACTTATAGCCCGCCCTATAGATCTGTGACTCCCGGGCACGCCGCGCGGCGGGGACGAAGGCAGCCACCGGCCGCGTACCCGCCCGTAAAGGAACAGGGGCCCGCCTCGGGGCCCTGACAGGTTAGCCCGCGGGTCTGTACCTCGCGGGTCGACGACGACGTCTCCTGGCGGATTGATTAGATCCCGACAGCCGGATGCGTACGCGTGTCGTTGTCGTTGTTCCCCATGCGGCTCGGGTCGGCATGGCTCGACTCGACTCGACTCGACTCGACTCGACTCGACTCGACTCGACTCGACTCGACTCGACTCGACTCGACTCGACTCGACTCGGCCAGTCGGCAGCTCACTCGGGTGAATGTAAAAGTTCGAACGAGTTGAATGGTAAAAGCGTAAAAAAAAAAAAAAGAAGAGGAAAGCCAATAAAAAAATAGTTTTAATCATATTTTAATGAATTTTCTTTTACGAAAAAAAATAATTTGGCTGGTTTATGATTTCGTTTTGAACAATTCATCTCATCCATTCAACTAATCAGAAGATTGTGTAAGAGAAAAACGCAAAAACTAAATTAATCGAATCAAACTAATAAAAATTTTGGACGAAATTGGTTCGGTAAAGGAAAAAAAAAAAAGGAGGAGTTTAACGGTACAGAACCGTTTTAAGACTCTTACCGGTATAGAGAAGACTGCATTTAAAAGATCCGTGAAGCCGAGCCGTAGCCACTGCGTCGGCTTCTGACCGGAAGGTTCCTTAAAAGCCGGTCCGAAACGTTCTATTGCTAATACGGCAACAGTGGTAATGCATTTACTGTGCCCTCTCCCCTGCGCTCCTCCCCTTTTCCCCTCCCCCAAAGATCTGCAAGAATCCCTTTTCCGGGTTCCAGTTCTCGCAGATCTGTCCGTTTCCGTGATCGCGGAAAGCCCTAGTTCTCGTGGTTTCCTCGGCTAATCCCCCGCCATTTGGGCGGTTCGTTCGAGTTCGGTCCTTTTGCGTCGCTGCTGCCCGCCGCATTGTGGTATTGCCTTTTGATCTGCTTGTTTGGTTTCTATTTTGATGTTTTTGTCTTGGTTTGTTGTTGCATTTGTTCAAGGACTATAAAGAATTGAGATTTAGATCCCCGACGAAATATTTGAATTGGCTTATTTTTTGGTGGGAGATTGGGATTATGTTCCTTCAGTTGGATACTTTATTCTCTGGATTTAATGCATGTTTTATCCGAAGAGCCACATTAGAATGTAATCTGTTCGTGTGAGATCAATTTAACATGCTTGCCTACTCTGAGTTATGATTTTGCATTTAGTTGCCTTCTCTAATTTCTAATCCTTGGAGAGATCAATATTGTGATGTAGGATGGTGTTGAAAAAAGTGATTTTTTGATGGTAAATATACAGACGATTCTTCTGCTAGTGTCAACGAACTTACCGCTTGATTTGATATGCAAATTCAATTATACATTTCATTTTTGTAGGACTCGTAAAAGCAGGCTTTCGTCTCAGCATGAGCTTATGCTTCTCCGCTCCTCTTTAACCTATAACAGGGTGATCACTCCATGAACATGTTGGCCAAGTTGCTCGGCTTATAGAATCAGGTGAGTTTGTGGAACTTGACACGCATGTTCCATCGATCACTATGACTTGATTTGTTCCCAAGTCACTCATTATGTAGCCCTCAAATAACCTTCAGAACTGTTGGCTTCTGGGAGTAATTCTTTTCTGACAAGATTTGCTGGATGTCGAGTAGCCTGTTACAATTTTGAGCATTTGGATTATATTGCAAAAGCCCAGTCACAATCTGTTTGGTGTTGGTTGAGCTACTATTGATATTTTTTAGGTTCGGGTCCTGCATGGGGATAAGCCTGCACCTGAAAGATGTGATGTTGTACTCATACAGACACAATCGCCCTACTTATTCCTAATTCAAATATCATTGCATCACTACGTGCCATATAATTTTTTGTTTTTGTGATCTCGAATTATACTATCGAGTTTATCTAACAGTTGATGGTCTCTGTCCAACCGAAGAAATCTGATTTGTTTTTTTATGCTTGGAACTCAGGTGGTAAGAATTTTATGCAAATCATGGAGGCCGACTTGTGTTCAGCCCGTGCCCTATTTCCATCTCGGGAAGAAAGTGGTGATGAAGAGCTCTCGGTGCTTCCCAAGCACACTAAAGTCATAGTAACTGGTAACAACAGAACAAAATCTGTTTTAGTTGGGCTTCAAGGTGTTGTGAAGAAAGCAGTTGGTCTTGGTGGCTGGCATTGGTTGGTAAGTAACTGTTTTTCATCATATCTGTTCTTTTTTTTTTTACTTTCACTCTGATTCTTGCATCACAGAACTCATGATGATTGAATATTATGAGGATTTAATTACCTATATCCATAATTCAAATTCCAATTAGAATTCTTTTCAAACCTATGTAGAGAAAGTGAAGAAAATGGGGAAAATTTTTTTTTTCTGCTAAGACAACCCTTTCCCAAGTGATTTATTGAGCCACAATCAGCTTACCATATCGGCTAGAAATTTACCAGTTCATAGTTGACTGTCCTTACTTTTCTAAGTTTTATCAATATGTTTAGAAATGCATGGGAGAGAAGGCTATGGTAAGTCACTTATTAAGGTGTTTAATTTAGCTCACAGATATTATGTAAAAAAAAGTTTTGACTGGACATGTGCGATTGCTTATGCGACTCTTGTCATTATTGTTTCTAATAATTTGAGAAAACTTGACACTTGATAAATTCCTTGTTGATTATTTCTGTATATTTTTATCCATACTTATATTTCCTTTTAGAAATAAAAAAGCTCATGTTATGATAATACGCTGACATTTGATCAGGTCCTAAAGAATGGGGTGGAGGTGAAACTGCAAAGAAACGCATTGAGTGTCTTGGAAGCTCCTACAGGAAATGAAGACGATGATAATAATGTTGACTGTGACAATTCATTCTGCAGTAGTTCAGATGTGGGATACAAAGACATTGCTTACTGTGAGTTATCCGGACTGGCAATTACTATTTTGTCTAACTTGGTCCACCTAAATGGTAGGATGTAGGATTATGTTTGGCTGAAGTGAGAACTAAAACCTGCACTGTAATCTCTTTACCAAATGACCTTGTTTGGACAGCTAGGTTAGAGTTCCATAAACCGACAAAGCCAAGAGTTAGGCATACCAGGCCATGGACATCTTCGGCAAAGTCGAATGGACGAAGCAACCATAGAGGCACTACTCACTTTAATGGTCACAAGATGGTGAGAAAATATTGACTTGAATAACTAAAATGACATTATGTAGTATTTTATTTTATTTTTTTTTGAACTTTTGGATATTTTTTATTGAATAGGGTAGTTGTGTATACATGTTAGGAGAAAATAAACTTTTTAATGCACATATTATCAGTCATCTAAAAAAATATAGCTCTTAGATTGGGTTATATACATGTTGAGAACCTGTGCTTATACTTTGTAGACTATGAACAGAGAGTAAATCTGGCAAAGCTTGGAACACCCACCTTGTGGAGATATGGGAGGCATTTCAATCTTGTATGTTTCTTGGTGGTGGAACAACCATTCAACTATTCTCATCGGTAGTTCTTTTACCTGCTTCTTGCAAAGTTTAACATCAAATGCCTAATTGATAAATAGGTAAACATCAACCCTAACCCTACAAAGGAACAGCTGATTCATGTGGTGCAGAGTCATTTCCGCTCACAGGTACTTGTTCTATCCATCATTCTTTTATATGTTTAAAGAATCTTCTACTACACCAATTGCGTTGCCAACTATTTTTCGCATCTCCTTCATTTCCTTGCAAGCCCTCACTTTTCTGATTAATCTTATGATTGAACCTTCCCACTTGCAACAAGCAACTGGATGAGATGCAAGTCATCGTCGGCTTCATCCATGCCGCAAAGAGATTGAAAACTCTCTACCCCTAGAGAAGAAAAAAGGAACAAAGCGTGTGCAGCAGTATCGACACGAGTATTGAGTGTAGATCTGATCAACTGGTGAAGTAAGAAATCTGTTTGCTCGAACTAATTAGCCAATTAGTTGGTGCAATTCATGCTACTAACCATGCTGTCTGATGATTTATGTTGTAGTCAAGTCATGTACATGTGTATCAGTTGTAGTCTCTTTTAAAGGTTGCCGCAACCCAACTCCAAAAATTTTACACAGGATTGCCAGTTGATGAGCTCCTAAATTAACGTGGACAACTGGTTTATTTATGATGTATTTATTGAGTGTGTTCATCCAAAAACAATCATTTTATGTTGCTTCTCTCTCAACAAGTCAATATGATGACTTGTTTTTTTTTTTAAAATTAAATTGTGAAATGAAGATTGAAAAGAGGACTAAAGAACAGTCTGATTTAGATAAATATTGAGTTTGATTTGTAAGGTAATATTAATTTTATCTTCATGCTTACTTCCATTTACTCTCTTCTACTAATGCAAAAGCAAAACCATCGACATGTAGACATAGAGACTTCGACGACGGCGGACTTGCATGCTGTACACCACCCTTTCACGCATCTCAATGCGGTGTGGAGGGCATTACCGTAGATTTGTGCAACGAGTCATGGGTATTAATGACAAGAAGAATTTGCCATCTGTTCAGAAAGTTTCCCCGTTGTTGTACCAACTGGGCCCCGAACTGTTTCTCCAATCAGAAGGTCGATATATGGGCGGGTTATATATCGATAACGATAGTAATAATAAAAGGCATTCCAGGGAGAGAGAGAGAGAGAAGGAGCGTCCCCGAGAATCCCAAGCAAGAAGGAAGCCAGCACCTCCCACCTCTTCGCTTTGCGTCGCGCCGCCCGTCCCACCTTCCTACCCTGCGCTCCTCCGCCTGGCTCGGCTGCCGTCGATCGGCCATGCGGATTCGAAAATGCGCCAACCGGTTGCTAGTGACGACCCTGCCCGCCTGCTCTTCTTCTCCGCTCCCCGCTGCGACGCCGCGGTCGTGGGTCACCGACGTCCCCGCTCCCGCCGCCGCTGCCGCTGCCGCTCTCCTCTGCGAGCTGAACCGCTCCCCCTGGGATGATCTGACGTGCCTCGATCTCGTAACTTCTTACGATCAGGTACGATCCATCTTCCTCTCACCGTTAGCTGACTAACTCTACCGCCTAACTCTGTAACTGAACGAGTAAATCTAGTTCATTAGTTGAGGAAAATCTTTATTAGTTGAGAGAAATCATATCTAAATCATGATTAAATCTTATCTTTTATCATGCCCCCGCAAGATCGAGCTTATGTAATGATGCCGATCTTGAACTAAGGATGTCGATCTTGAATCAATGTCAATGAAACTGAAGGAAGGAAGCTGCTGTGTTGTCAACCGCGGTGAAGACCTGACGGTGGTTGACGTTGACGATAGTTGACTTTGACGGTGATGTCAACGGCAAAGAGCAAGGGTTGTAGCTAAGGACGGCGAACGCGGTTGTGTGGCAGCAGTGGTGGTAGCGAGAGAAGCGCTACGATCGTAGATTTATTGTCGTTAGACAGCGAGAAATAACTTGTTGTGCGCTCTCTGTAGAGCACTGAGAGACAATAAGCGACGACCCGTACAAGTACTCTCAGCAAAGAGAACAGAGCAACAGAGGCTACAGGAGGGATGGCGCCGACGAGCATGTGTAGAAGCCATCATCTACTGCAGATGGGGTAGGCAAGGTGTCGCTGCTTGTTGGAGCTAATGCGATAGTGGTGGTGCACAAGGAAGATGACCTCGTATAGAAGAATGCCTCGGTAGAGGAATTGAGAAAGTCAACAAGGTCCAACGGAGGAAGAGAAAGTCGATGCACTAGAAATCTCCAACTTCGACATCGACGAGAGACTGTCGTTTGACAGTCAGAAGAGATAGATCTGCACCGATGAGGAGAGAGTTACCTTCGGAGCAAAGGAAGCGAAGGATATCCGAGAGGATGGCAGTGGATAACCCCTAGGTATTTGTGGTTTCACAGCGGAGTTGTCCACGAACAAATGATGATAGAAGCTGTCGTTTGCCAGTGAATAAAAAAAAAGAAAGGTAATCTCTCTTATAGAGAGAGGGGCTCTGATACCATATTAGAAATGGAAATGAGAGAGTAAAAGGCTTGTGGGCTGGGTGAGAAACACGGTAGACGGCCATTCGTAGATGTTGTCTTTATTCGGGCCGCGAACTAAAGATGCCCCCGTCCTCAAGTCCTTAACAAGAAAATAATTAAGAAAGAACTCAATAGAAATATGATTTTGTTGACAAAATTGAGAGACAGAAATAAGATTTCTCTTGATGTGAGGGGCACACAAGACATTATGAAGTGTAAAAGAAGAGTCGTTGTAATGTAACGTCTTAGAACCAACATGAGTAATAGGGATTCGATTACCATCACCAACGATGACGTCTTCATGGCCGCCATAACCATTATGGAGTGATAAATTCTGGAGGTCAGAGGTGATATGGTGGGAAGCGCCAGAATCCACAATCCAGTTAGACGGACCTTCAGAAGAAGCAGTCAGGATATTTGCTTGAGGCCAAGTAGATGGTGCTGGAAGAAGCGATTGACAAACTTTGGCAGTGTGACCAATTTTGTCACACAATTGACAGACACTGGTTGTAGAGACATAGGTGGGGGGCGACGAGGTGAAAAAGGAACATTTGGACGAGAATTGACAGACGAAGGATATGGAGGAAGAAGTGATGGATGAAAACTCATAGTAGTGGGAGGTTGGGTGACTACACCTTTTGAAGTATTGTTGTAGTATTTACGGCTGGGCTTTTTGAGTTTTTGGGTGAACTGAGCTGTGATGGGAGGTTCTGACAAAAGTCTCGATAGCTTGGTGTCACGCTTTAAGTAAGCTTCATAATCCGTCAACTTGTCATAAAGTTCTTCAAAGAGGATAGGAGAGTCACGCGCCCGAAGAGCAGCAGTAAGTTCTTTGTACTCAGGACTTAAGTCATTGAGCGTGTGAACCAGTATCTCTTCATCAGTAAGAAGATGACATATCAAAGCCAGGTCATCGATAATGACTTTGATATTTTGTAAGTAATCAGCAATACAACTTCCCTCTTGCTTGAGAGTCATAAGATTGGAGAGTAGTCCAAGCATGCGAGTCCGAGAGCGGTTCGCCAGGGTAGTCTGTAACTTGTTCAATGCTTCCGCAGAGTGGTACAGGAGGTCACAAGCGACGGATCAGAAGAGGCCTGAATGGCACGGAGAATTAGTCGATCTCGCCAAGCCATAACTTGTAGGCGTGTCGGGCTAGGGTCTCCTGGGACATGAATCATGGCTGGTGGACAACTAAGAGAACCGTCAATATAACCCAATAAATCATAACCAAACAAGAGGTTAGAGAATTGAGCATGCCAAGAGGCATAATTGTCATTTTTAGATAACTTAAAGGAGATTAAAGATGCAGCATTAATGGAAATAAGACCGGATGATGAAGCAGAATTATTAGTAGGAAAAAGAGTAGGAACATCAGAAGTGGATGAGAAAGACATTAGGAAATCACAAAAGTCGTTGCACATAGTAGAGAACAGTAACACAACTGGTGACCAAGAAAAAGAAGAAAAGAAAAAGAGAAGCAATTAATGGCTATAAAGTTGTAGGTAGTGCATAGATCAGAAGATGGCTAACAAAATTAAACTGAACAAAATAGTGTAGAAAACACCTGGTAGATACGAGAGTGAGTGGCGAATGAGAATATCCAACGATAGTCCAATAGGTACAGTGTAGCAGATGGGAATCCATCGCCTTCTGAATCGAAAGGGCGAGAACGGTGGTAGGGACGTCGGTACACGAGGAGAAGCGCTCCTGCGTAGAGCTATAAACTGCTGTAGAAGCATGGAACAAGTTATAGACTACCCTGGCGAACCGCTCTCGGACTCGCATGCTTGGACTACTCTCCAATCTTATGACTCTCAAGCAAGAGGGAAGTTGTATTGTTGATTACTTACAAAATATCAAAGTCATTATCGATGACCTGGCTTTGATAGGTCATCTTCTTACTGATGAAGAAATACTGATTCACACGCTCAATGGCTTAAGTCCTGAGTACAAAGAACTTATCACGCTTCTGCGTGACTCTCCTATCCTCTTTGAAGAACTTTATGACAAGTCGAGATTATGAAGCTTACTTAAAGCGTGACACCAAGCTATCGGGACCTTTGTCGAACCTCCCATCACACTCGTTCACCCAAAACTCAAAAAGCCCAGCCGTAAATACCACAACAATACTTCAAAAGGTGTAGTCACCCAACCTCCCACTACTATGAGTTTTCATCCATCACTTCTTCCTCCATATCCTTCGTCCGTCAATTCTCGTCCAAATGTTCCTTTTTCACCTTGTCGCCCCCCACCTATGTCTCTACAACCAGTTGTCTGTCAATTGTGTGACAAAATTGGTCACACTGCCAAAGTTTGTCAATCGCGTCTTCCAGCACCATCTACTTGGCCTTAAGCAAATATCCTGACTGCTTCTTCTGAAAGTCCGTCTAACTGGATTGTGGATTCTGGCGCTTCCCACCATATCACCTCTGACCTCCAGAATTTATCACTCCATAATGGCTATGGCAGCCATGAAGACGTCATCGTTGGTGATGGTAATCGAATCCCTATTACTCATGTTGGTTCTAAGACGTTACATTCCAACGACTCTTCTTTTACACTTCATAATGTCTTATGTGCCCCTCATATCAAGAGAAATCTTATTTCTGTCTCTCAATTTTGTCAACAAAATCATACTTCTATTGAGTTCTTTCCTGATTATTTTCTTGTTAAGGACTTGAGCACGGAGGCATCTCTAGTTCGCGGCCCGAATAAAGACAACATCTACGAATGGCCGTTTACCATATTTCTCACCCACACAAGAACACTTCCACCGCACTCCAATATATGGCATCATCGTCTTGGTCATCCTCAAACTCTATTCAAGAAAAATTGCTTTCTCGTTATTCTATTCCTATTTTTAAATCCAAAGAATGTTCTTACTCACGTAATGTCTTAGTAATAAAAGTCATCAATTACCTTTTAGTACTTCCTCTCTTTCTTGCTCTAAGCCATTTGAGGTTATTTATACTGATGTTTGGGGTCTTGCATCGGTTGTTTCCTTTGACAAGTTTAGATTCTATCTTGTCTTCGTAGATTATTTTACGAAGTATACATGGGTCTATCCTCTTCGTCAAAAATCTGATGTCGTTGTTGTATTCTCTAAATTTAAGAACGTAGTTGAGAACTATTTTCAAACTACTATTAAAACCATCTATTCTGATGGCGGAGGTGAATATCAAGCTCTTGCATCTTATCTATCTACTTGTGGTATTCAACATATTAAGTCACCTCCGTATACTCCTCAACTGGTTGGTTCTGCCGAACGTAAACATCGTCATGTTGTTGAAACTGGTCTAACTCTGCTTCATCAAGCATCTATGCCTTCTGCCTTTTGGTCTGTCGCCTTTCAAACTGCGGTGTACCTCATTAATCGTATACCCACTCCAGTTCTTTAGTATTAGTCACCATTTGAAAAGCTATTTCAAAAATGCCCTAACCTACACATATTAAAAGTTTTTGGCTGTCTGTGTTATCCTTGGTTACACCCCTACAATTCTCATAAACTGCAGCCTCGATCTCGTCCTTGTATTTTCATCGGATATTCTCTTGAACATAATACTTTTCGGTGTTATGATCCTCTATCTGCTAAGGTATTTGTCTCCATACATGTCACTTTTGTGGAGTCTGTCTTTCCCTTTCGAGATCAAGGTCATTGTGTCATCCCATTGAGTTCCTCTATTACATCTTCCTCCTCCCCCGTGCCTCTACAAGATCCACACTCTCTTGTTATTTCGATTCCGCACATTCCTCCTTTGTCTTCTTCTCCGGCTTCTTCCTCTCCTCCAGAGCCAATGCCTTTGTCCTCACCTTGTCCTGGTTCCTCTGTCGTCCCTGCGTCCACCTCCACTAGTGATCACCCTCAATCCTTACCCTCTGCTACTCCTATCGTCTCATGCCATCCAATGCAAACCCGCTCCAAAAGTGGTATCTTTAAACCCCGTCAAGTTCTTAATTTACATGTCAGCACCAACTCTTCTCTATCCTATACTGAACCATCATTTTTTACTCAAGCCCAAAAATTCTCACACTGGTGTACAGCCATAAGTGACGAGTATGATGCGCTTCTTCGTAATGGTACATGGACTCTCACCCCCTCTCACCCCACGCAAAACATTATAGGGTGTAAGTGGGTCTATCGTATTAAGTGAAACCCTGATGGCTTGATTGCTCGCTATAAAGCTCGACTTGTGGCTAAAGGTTTTCATCAACGTCTTGGTCTTGACTACACTGAGACATTTAGTCCTGTCGTCAAACCTACTACCATTCGGCTTATCTTGAGTTTAGCCGTCTCCAACGACTGGCGCTTACGCCAACTTGATGTTAACAATGCCTTTTTGCAAGGAACACTTACTGAAGACGTTTTCATGCAACAGCCTCCAGGTTTTATACGTCCTCGATCCCGCATGTCTCAGAATTACAAAAAGCCATTTATAGTTTCGTCAGCTCCACGAGCCCGGTATATTGAGCTTGGTCTCTACTTGTCTTGGTTGGCTTCATTAACTCTAAATCGATGTCTCTCTTTTCACGCCACCAACATGGGTTTACTATATATCTTCCGGTTTATGTGGACAATATTATTATTAGGTGATAACTCTATGGCGGTTCAAGCATTTATTCAACAATTGGCCGACCGATTCTCTCTTAAAGATCTTGGTCACCTAAATTATTTTCTGAGTCGAGGCTACATCTACGTCTTCCGGTTTCTTTCTCTCACGAGAAGTATATTCTTGATTCTTTGTTCAAGACTATGCAGGATGCAAAAGAGGTTGCCACTCCTTTATCCTCTAGTGAATCACTGCGGTTATGTGATGGTAGTCCCGCTACGGACCCTACTCGCCGACAAGTAGTTGGCTCCTACAATATCTCGCCTTACTCGTCTGGATATTTCCTTCAGCTTAATAAACTCTCGCTCATCGCCATCCGCTTTCCATTGCCAAACGCGTTTGCGTTATCTTAAAGGGACTATTGATCATGATATTTTTCTTCGCAAACATTCTCCTCTCGCCTTCATGTCTTTCCGATATCGACACAATGTTGACGATTGAACCTCCACATCTGGCTATATTGTTTTTCTTGGTGCCAATCCGATCAGTTGGAGTTCTAAGAAACAAAAGATAGTTGCCAGGTCTACGACTGAAGCTGAATATCGAGCTATAGTTGCTGTTGCTGCTGAACTTATTTGGATCTCCAACTTGCTTAAGGAGCTTCACGTTTCTTCTTCTACTCTGCTTTTATTTATTGTGATAACCTTGGTGCAACTTACCTCTGTGCGAACCCGGTTTTTCACTCTCGCATGAAGCATGTGGCTATCGACTTTCATTTTGTGCGGGATCAAGTTGCTCGCCAGCAGCTTCGTGTTTCTCATGTTCACACTACCGATCAACTCGACTCCTCACAAAGTCTTTAGCCCGTAAGCCCTTTTTATTGCATTGGTCCAAGATCGACATCCTTGACAAAAGCTCGATCTTGCGGGGGCATGTTAGCTGACTAAGTCTACCGCCAACTCTGTAACTGAACGAGCCAATCTCGTTCATTAGTTGAGAAAAATCTTTACTCATCCATGTATAAATAGATGATGCATTTATCAATAATATCAAGTCTTTTATTCTCTCGTTTCCATTTCTAACACTCATCGTACACAGCTTAACTTTCGACTTATTTTTCTGGTCTAATACTCTGCCCCTCGCGTTTTATAAAGCAATAGTTCCATTTCTAACACTCAGCATACACAGCTTAACTTTGGACTTATTTTTCTGGTCTAATACTCTGCCCCTCGCGTTTTATAAAGCAATAGTGTTTCCTTCAGAGTTAGGGTTTTTCCTTTTATTTCTTGCTCGCTTTCGTCCCTAATGCTGGAAATAGATCCGGTTGGGAGAGGCAGCATGAGAGCTGACGTCGGAAACCAATTCCAATTAGCTTCCTGCTTCCTCTGCTAGTATTTGTTTGTGGAAGTTCCGCTTCCGATTCGAGAAACAAAGGGAATTGAATCGGAGACTGGAAACCCTAGTTGCTCGATCGATCACGATAGAGCAATCCGACCATCTGCGCTGTCGCACCGGTCTCATCTTCGATTCCCTTTCTTTCTCTCTTTGCGGACTTTTTGTTCTTGGTCCGACGGCGATTCGACCTAAAACGATGGTAGGAAGAAGAGGCTGACGGGGGCATTCTGGGAAGTGGCGTGAAAGCTGAAGTGGGAGAAGTGAGGGGCATTCCGGGAAATCGCATCAAATATGAGTCCCCTGCAGTAGCTTGTGTCCCGAAGAGGTAACCAACCATCAAACCTTGCTCTTCTTCTTCGTCTTCTCCCGCTTTCCTTTTTGCTCAGCTCCCCAGGCCATTGGGAAATGGAGCGCAACGGAGACGTAGATTCTCATGGTGGAGAACGATGCTTTTCTGACAGCGAAGCACGCATAAACTGGTCGCGGAAGAAGGAGACGGCCAAGACGAGGAGAAAGAAGAAAGACGACGTTGTCAAAGCCAGGGGAGGAGCCGGGGCTACGGAGGCCTGCTCGAGCTGCAAGAAGAGCGACTGCAAAGGTTGGCACTGTAAGCGGCTGGCGCATCACCCACACTCGCTCTGCAACTACCATCTTGCCCAGCTCCGCTCTTACGGTTGCAGCCATGGCCATGGCAAGGCCTCTGAGTCACCCAAGGAAGGCCATGGTGATGTCGGCCGTAGGAAGAAGAAGACCGAAGTAGCTGGAGCCGACTCTAGTTTCTACTATTACTACTCCGGCTTCGGTCCCTGGCGAGGAAAGACGAGAGGCAGCAGCAGTGATAACGGCGAGGGGTGTAGTTATCCGGCTGCCGAGGAGGAGGAGGTCGAGACCCCGATGGCCGGTGAGCATGAGGAGGACAGCGAGGACGATGACCATGATAACAGTGGAAGGGATGGAAATGATGGTCGGGAAGAGGGAAGGAGCTACAGGAGGAAAGGGAGGAAGAGGATGAAGGCGCGGTCTCTCAAGTCTTTGCTTTGATGCATGTCGTTGGTCGTTGTCGTCGTAACGTGCCTTGTGTTTCCTAAACATGGATCTTTGCATGCTGCGCACGTCGTAACGTGTGCGTGGGCCAGTCTTGGGTGCGTGGAATACGTCGATATCTTTTCTTCAGAATTGTTTTTAGGTGATTTACCTAAATTTTTTTTTTTTGTGCTTTTCACTGCAGAATAGTCATAGGCTTTTTTTGTTCAATCTTTGATCTTACCTCTGAAAATAATTAATCGAATTTTATTTCTTGCTGATTCCACACAATAGATAAAACCTTCACAATGAAAAGAGATTTGTTATTTTTTTATCGTAAGCTGGAAATAAGAAAATTTTTTCTGTGTTGAAAACCAAAAAAAACACAAAAAATGATCTACTTAATTAATTATACATACATATATTCTCATGTATATATATCATAATTTTCCATTTTAATGTTGTAATTATAATAATAATAATGAGATATACTGACATCATCCTGGCGGTTCTTTGGCGGTTCTCCCTTCTCATGGCGGTTCTCGCTTCGCTTCGATTCTTTCGAAGCTTCAAACCCATCTCGTCTTTGTTGACCATCATCGCAGCCCTACCTTTCTCGTCACCGTCTTCTGCTCCTCTTATCCGCCTTCACGCTGAGCCCCGGAGGAGCTTCCACCCCGCAACCGTTCGCCCTCGAAAACTGCGGCTTGGAGAAATATTCAGTGTTCTTGATGGTACGCCTGACTTCACGGTCCTTGTTCCTTGGAATCTTTCTTGATTGTTTCTTTTGGTAATTAATCATCCAGACGCACGTCGTCTAAAGAATATGTTCTCTTCGAATTTGAGTGTGCTGTTCGTATTGGATTGGATAATTTATGTAACCCTAATGACTGAAAAGAAAGATGATCAAAATTGGTGATGTTAGGTGGCATCATCTAGTTTTTGTTACTCGGAGAGTTTGTAGCAAGAACAGTGAAAAAGTGCCGACATGTTGGATTTTGAGTGGAAAGCAGTTGACCCCCGAAACTGCAGCTCGAAGGAGTTGTCTCCTTGGCCTTTTGCATACATACGGAATCCCAAATTTAGGTTAGACTTGGTCGTAGGAAATGACTTACGAGTTGTGGTCAACGGAATCCTGTTTCCTAAACCTATTGTTGTCTATAATCATGGGAGAAAGGGTAGAATTTGGGCCATTAAGAAGTTCATTCAGGTTGGAGTATATGCAAAACATGGGAAGGTGTTGCTATCAAGTAAAAGGTGTGGATCTTTTGCAGGACATATACTGCCCAAGTTTGATTGGTCATTTCGGCATAATTTTTGGTGAGAATCATTAAGCTTAGAAAGGTTTTACACATACATGTCCATTTATGTATCTGTATATATACATAAATATATATCTTTGTGCAAGGATGATGCTTCTGCTTCTCTGGTCTTCTCCTCATTTGGCTAATCAGTAAGTGTTCCTGTTTTCCATCTTTGGCTAGCAGGGCACAGTTTTCTGTTTCCTTTTTCTTTTCATTTATAGCCATAACATAAAATGTCCTCCAGTTCATGTCCCTGCTTATATCTAATAAATTTCCAATTGCATTTAGCACTATTTAGCTTCAGTTTGAAATCTCTAGTTGCTTCTATGACTGTAGGTTGTTGGACTTGGAATATGATTCATGTAGGACCAAGCAATGTGGTAAATTTTGGCTTCTATCTAGTCAGAGCACCATCTGTTGCTTTTCTATTTGAAACTTCACATTGTTTACTTTATTGGTCTTTCTTGATGTTGTTTCATAATAATCATCCTCTGTTAAATTTATTGTTCTTTCCTGATATCTTACAATTTAGCACTTGAATGATATGTTACACTTGTAGTCAATCTTCAGTAGCTGTGGCATGTTTGCTAACTGTTCCGGTTATATTGGTACACATTTGCATGAGCATTTATGCACTGATTGTGAATTACTTTTTCAATTTAGTCACAATTGTTTACTCCTTAGTGGTTCATGTGGGTGAACACATTGGTCATTTTGACCCATGAATCACAGAGATGCCATGTGGCATAGGTGACCGTGACAGCACTAGTCAGCAATCCGCTGTGTCAATCCGCAACTGACCCTAAAGAATTAGCTAGAGCAACTTCCATGTTCAGTGCATACTGATTTGTCCTTAAAAAAACTACAATTCCAAAAGGAGAATCTTAATGCAGTCAAGAGCTAATCATACTTTGAGCACTGTTAAGCTCTTAAGCGTTCCACTTTTTTTCCACATCAAATTCTGACCTAAGCGTCGGAAACATTGGATGCCTTGACATTGTCCACTTGAATGCAAGAGAAGGCCAAGATTGTCTCTTGGGTTACTTAGCAGGACAACCATATTCGACATTATCAGCTGTCATCTACTTGACAGTGTAAAACCACACATTGCTTGGGCATGTGTGTGTTGAAGAAATTCTTTGGGCAACTGCCTACTTTATTCCAAAGATATTAGGGATTCCAAAACCTAACAAGGCCTCTATATATTGATTGAGGTGCTGACGATGTCATGATACATACTGTGATGTTGGCATTCTTACAAGTAATAGGTGCAATGCATGCCATTATATGGAATCTTAACAATAGCAATACTGGCAAATGGCATGATTTGATATCACATAGTTCAGCAAATACTATGTCAATTGTTGTCTAGTATGGCTAGGACCTTAACCCTTGTTTTCAATTTGTTTAGTGAGGCTTTGATTTTTTTTTTCAATTTTTTAATTCTAAATTATGATCCATTAGTTTATTGGTTAGGAAGATTATTAGTAACTATGGTTAATAGAGATTGTTAGTTTATGCCATCATCATTGTCATCGAGAAGTTCTTATTCAAGAATTATATTGCTTTAGTAAACAGAACACTCTTGTATAGACATCTGAATAACTTGTTTGTCTTGTTCAAATTGTAGTATGGTCAAGTTATAGTTAGAAAACTCTGGGCCTGACTACTTAACATTGGATTCTGAGGTGCCATTATGATGACATCAAAACCATGCCTATATATATGATCTTGGCCAAACATAAACCTTTCAAATTTTACATCTATTAGGAGCTCCAGGTATCTCTTTCAGTGAATTGCACCTCAAGCTAATTTATGTTTTTTCAAATCAATGCACTTCTTCAGCCGTTCATTTCTGTATGTCATGTTTCTCCAATAGATATGTAAATTTTTTAAGTGCTAAGGAGACACATAGGAGAAACTATTGTAAATTATGCATTGAATATGTTCTTTTCTGTTTGGAGAATGTGAAATATTAGAAAACTGGTTTTGCTTTCTGATGTCCTGTCATCATGGTAGGTGTACTTATGCTGGTGTTAACATTCAAAACTTTGGAGTCAAATATTCTAATGCATGTATATACACACATTTAACTCTCTCTACAAGATAAGGTATATGGCTAGCATGTTGATATATGATCACAATGATGTGGATCAAAGTCTGGCTAATACTGTTTTCAATTTTAACATAATCTTTTTATTATAATGTTTCCTCATTTTCATCTTTATAACTTTAATGGGCCTATCATCTCTACTAGGTGTCTTAAGCAATATCTTTTGAACAATGTCCATTGCTCTGATATGTCCACCAATACTATCTTAATTTTCTCATTTGTATGTTTGATTCTAAATGTCTCTTTCATGCTCCCCTTAATTTAATATCACATTCATGCCTAAACTATCATCGTGCTTCCTAGTTATATTTATTGTCCTGAACAGTCCTGTCCACAGCTATAGCTCATTTTTAAAGTTGGTTATGTCCGAGGTTTGCCTTATTGAGTGATAAGGCCCCGTACCGGTCCGCTAACCGTCTCGACCATCGGCGGTCAAATTCGACTGTTGGCGATCGATTGAGAGAGAAATAAGTAAAAGAAGAAGAAGAGGGAGAAGAAGAGGAAAAAAATACCTCATGTGCTGCTCTTCACCGGTTCCCCCGTGTACAGCACGACATCTAGCGCATTAAGTATAAAGTAGTCAATTCCATTCTTAAAACACTCGATCAATTTTGAAAGGAAGGAGCACTGGGGTTGTTTACTCTCTTATATAATACAGAGCTAATTATCATTCTAAGTATCTTTTCCTCCCAACTCTACTTCAAGAACTACGGTCTGTCGCCCGCGAGCGAAGAATCACTGGCAGGCGAGGAATTGCTGGCGTGCGATTCCTTCTCCTTGCGCGGAGAGAAGGATGGAGGCGACGTCGCAAGCTTTTTTATTTTTTCTATTATATTATATTATATTATATTATATTATACCGAGTGGTATGCACTGTGTATACCGCTTGGTACCGGGTATCATATCGTACCGAGATAAACTCGGTATGCCGGTACGGACTGATATGGCGAACCTTGGTTATGTCTATAACAAATTCTCGTTATTGAGACTGAGGTGTTCCTGGCTTTGATCATGGATTCATCAACTTTTAGAGTTAGTTTTAGCTTGGCATCAACTTTTAGAGTTAGTTTTAGCTTAGCATGTTAAATAGCCGTACTCTTCTCCATATTCATTGATTTAATCTGGCATTGTACTCGAAATCGGTTTTCATGAGTCATGGTTATATATAGATTGAGGAACGATGATTTGGCCTTCATGATCTATGACAAAGACCACAAATTATGAATTTTGCTAATCTTGTAACTTCTTGTACGATGTTATCTTCCATAGCCTTTGAACACGATAGCCCTCAGCAGATTTTTTTATGATTCTTTTGTCTAATCTAGATTTTCACTATGTTGTTGTTGTTGGGTTCTTAGTGACTGCATGCATTAGAAATGATCTTTATCCAGTGGGCTGATGTTAGTGCATCCTTTGTCATTGGTTAATTTGTATGATATCAGTGATGATGTAGCCACCTCAAGGTTACATTTATGTTTATGTATCTAGAATTTAACTGGAAATTTGAGTGAGGGAAAAGATATTATTCATACTTGAGACGCTCGAGTATAGGAAACGTCAAAGTGGTTTCCAACTGATTGCTTTGGACTGACTGATTAATTGCAGAAATCCATTAGATTGCAACTTGAGCTATTACATGTCATCCGCATAAAGATACTGGATTATGCCAATTGATAGTACATCATCTTTAGAGAGAAGGATTTTCTTGGATGTTACAAATGTACACTTGTACATTTGTAACACCACTATGTGCTACCCCTTGTAGTTGACATGACACTGACAAATATGAAATGATTAAAATGGGCTTTCAGTTAAAGGTCTCCACTTGCTAAACATTTCAGGAATTCCTTATTCGCTAGCATCATATTTCTTACAGCAATAAGCAATATTGCTGTAAGCAATATTCTTTTAGGTAGTCCATCTTAAGGATAACATTCATCATGTTGAACCTTTTCAGGTCATCATCTTTTAGTGCTGTCATTCAACCAAATGCTTGATCAACTTTGCTTGCCACTTCTGTGAGGTTCACAGTGACAACTGTTTTGTTAATTGAACAGGGCACCATGGATAGCTATCGCCACAAAATTGACATGCATAAGAACTAGAAGTATTTTAATTTCTGGACTGCAAGGATGTGCTGATATGTAAGAATAGATGTCCTTTTTGTTTAGGGAATTTAAGCATTACATGTTCTTATCATCACTGTGGAAATGGAGGCATGGAAAAATTTAGGTTCCTCCAAATACAAAAATAACCTGAGATTCCAAATGTCCAGCAGCAGCCTAGTGAATTTTTTTTTTTTCCTTGTTTGTTGATTAAATGAATTAGATTTCTGTTGATTTCTTCACCTAAATAGTAAGACTGAAATGTTATTCACCTACAGATGATGCATTGCATCTTTTTGTCAGCAGTGCATGAACCAGTAGACATCAAGAACAATTTCTGTGTTGTGTCTGAATCATGTCAATTAGCTTGCAAGTTGTGATAGAATCGAACTTTTTACCCTGAAAAGGCCTTGCATTCTTTTTGGCCTACAAAGCAAGACTTTATTAGTCTAAAGCAAGATAGTTGTTTGACCTTAATCTAGCAGACATGACAACTGAACAACCCCCCACCCACTCCTTTACTAGAGGAAAGATGAGAATCATATTGTAGTGATGCAGGAATGACACAAGAAAACCCAAGTCAGCCCCTCCTCCATTATAGCAAACAGAGTGGGTGGTTTAGCCCAAAAAGATTTCTTAGGTGGATAAAGCTAATTAATATTTTTTTGTCAGGGATACAGCTTTCCTAGCAGCACATTTAAGAGGCTAGTCAGTATGACACATTCTTTGCAACAGACCATTTAAGAAATAAAAAGTAGAAAGAATTTAGAGGCACGGTTATAATTATATCTTACATGTTTTTTGCTTTTTTCAGTGTTCTACCAATCAATAATAAAAAGTAATGCATGAAGGAGGTTTTCTTTTATTGAGACATCCTGGACATTAGCATACTGTTATGTAGTTGATAAGCATTAGATTGGAGTCCATGCTAAAGACAGGGGACAGAAAAATGGTATTTGAAAGATGTTATATACTAGGAAAGCTTTAGTATTGGATGGTTTTACTACTGAAGATAGGGAACATGCTTATTGCCAGCATTTAAAATTACTGCATTGAATTTAATGTGGTCGTAATTGTTATATTTTTATTAGAACCCATTGCAGTATCTTATTAGTCTCTTATTTTTTAACTCATAATACCTTGTCGACTGAGTCATGCTATAGGAAACTGTTTAGATATTGTTTTTTTTTATGATATGGGACTTCAAATATCAAATAGTTTAGTATATTAAATCCTTTTTTTTAAAACTTTTTGCAGACTTTGAGACATTTGTAAGACCTACACCTCAATTTGTTCAGACTAAAAAGATGCAGTTTTTTTTTTGTCTTTCTTGTTCTGATTAGATATTCGTCACTTTTATCATAATGTACGACCTCCTCCATGTACAGAGTCCAACAAATGCCATCCCCATCACGACATTATGCAGATGTCGGTAGCGCCTCGGTAGGGGTGGTGTGCATATATCTTTTGGTTCAAGTAGGCACGAGATTTTGATTTCGTTTACTTTTTGAAAACAGAGTAAGGAAATATTAGATAATAGTGGGTGGCAAAAGAAAAAAAAATAGAGAGATCAGATTCACATCTACAGTTGATCGTAGTGAAAGATAAAGATACTGGGTAAATGTAGTCCTGCAATAATGGTAGGTATTTTACAATTTTGGTGCTTCAATACTTGGTGTGTCAATATTGAAAAATGGCACATCGGCACTATCGGAAACATGATATATCGGAGAAGGTATATTGTGTATATCAGGGGATGAAATGGGGGTGGGCGACTTTTTATGTTCTCATATGCAATTTATTATATTGAAAACTTTTATTTCTTTTGATATCAAAATTTTATTATCCAAAATCTTCCGAATATCTAGCTAAAGATCGGTTCCGTCGGTGGTAGAATAGTTCGCTGCCATGGTACAGATCCCGGGGTAGGTATACGGCTGGTGTACCAGTGTAATTTTATTATTGTTTTACTTGGTATCTTTTTGATAAGAAAAATGCAACAGCACCAGTGGTCTAGTGGTAGAATAGTACCCTGCCACGGTACAGACCCGGGTTCGATTCCCGGCTGGTGCACTGTGATTTTTTTCAAATTATCTTTCTGTATGTCATTGATTCAACCTAAAAAATAATAGTAATTTGTTTTAATGTTAGTGGCAATGAAATGAGTGTTGTTGGTGGGGTGTGGTAGGGTAGAATAATATATAGAAATATTTTCGATGCCAACAACAGTATGGCAGCACCAGTGGTCTAGTGGTAGAATAGTACCCTGCCACGGTACAGACCCGGGTTCGATTCCCGGCTGGTGCATCTGAGATGTTTTTTTTTTTTGAAAATTTTGATCAACAGTGAGTTGGCCCCGCTGTTTGTATTGAACAACCGGGGAAAGAGTTAACAGGAACACCCCCCCCACCCCAAAAAAAAAAAAAAAAAAAAAAAAACAAAAACAAAAAAAAAAACAAAAGGAGGGGAGGGGAGGGGAGGGCTACTCCACATCATTCAGAGAACCCTCACTCGACATGGGGGGCCCTCCATGGAGCATCGCTTTTCCCGGGCGCTCCGGCAATCCCATCATCTCTCTCTCTCTAGATTCTATTGTTATTTTAACATCCCTTCTTTTTAGGGCACTAAACAGCAAGTAACAACAGACGGCCACAGCGGGATTCGTCGTCGCTGGGGATGGTGGTGATTCTTTTAGCAGTTAGCTGCTTGCGAACCTTTTACTTAAAAAGACTGTGGAATGCTTTTGCTTTTATGTCCACGCTCTTCAAAGGTAGACGATGGAGATCAGGTTGGAACAATCTTCCCTCTTAGAGATACCAGTTAGCCGTAAGAATCCTTCCCCGCTCGAGGAGAGATCTTCACAGCTACCTCCGTTTTGGCCGTCCGACTTGCAAATCTGGCTCATACATATTCCAGTAGCCTGTCCTGTAACGATCCTTTCGCTCGAGGAGGCTCTCTTATCCGTGTGTGTGTGTATATATATATATATATATATATATATACTTGTATGGCTTCAACAGGGCGCTCAACCAAACAGTACAACGTCAATGACCTTAGATGATTACCAATTCTAAAAGGCATGTTCAGTCCCGCACACAACTTCTTTAGGCTGCAAGTTTTTTTACCAAAGAATCACTCGAGGAGAGAACGAGACTTGCGATTACGAGAGAGGGAGAGAGAGAGAGAGAGAGAGATTCTTTTTTTACAAAGAATTAAAACTGCATTGCATTGAGATCAGCTTCATATCATCCAATCACCTGTTGATCCACTAATACTTCAAAATGGAGAAGGCCCACCAAAACAGCACTGAAGTAAGTACACGTCTAGATATCTTTCCAGTGATAACCTAACCCTGGAAATTTGACTCGGGTGGGTGGTGATGGACATCTCCTCCATAACCCTTTTGCGTTAGGGTGGGTTAAAAATCAGTTGAAGATTATTATTGACAGATGCCTTCATTGATTATATGCACATTCGATTTGGCCAATGTAATTGCTGCAGTTACCTTTTTTTTTTTTCTTCTTCTTCTTCTTCTTCTTCTTTTTTTTTTTTTTTAATGCAACTTCCAGCCCAAATCATTGATTTCCAAGTCGACTGTAATGTGATCGATGCCATGGACCGAGTTCAAAAATCTTCCCTAAGTAAGTAAGTAAGGGCTATAAACTAGTTCCTTTTTTTTTGTTTTGGAGTTCTTTTTCTGGAACTTATTTGAGCTAACTGTGTTCAGATGTTACACCACTGAAGTCTTCTTTCGAGAAACATGATCTAGAGAGCAAAAGGGATGTGATGGTACTACTCAGATTACAAAGCTTTGACATATTCCTTGTACGTTGGCTAGGCTGAGTGTGAAGGCCACTTACAAGAAGCATCCAATTCAATTGTTAAACTAGTGTGATACCTCAGAGGGGAGGTGCTGCCACTTACAAGAACTCTGTTGATGACACTCATCACTTGGAAATCACAATCTCTTTGCCTTCATCCCTCGGGTTCTCTGACTAGTAAGAAACCCACTTTGATTTCTTCTTCTTCATGTGTAGGCAAGTATTACTATCGGAGTCGTTCTTATTTTATCGTCTTGATGGGCTCCTCAAAAGAATGCACAACTTCAAAGGAGCCGACTGTTTTCTCAAGGTTCCAAATCTAATTTAGATCATTAGGAGAACCAAAAATAAATAAATAATTTTTTTTTTTTTTTTGTAGTTCCATGGTTCTTCCTTGATCAACTTTTTTTTTTTTATGAACCAAGTGCCGGAAAGGACCACTCACCATGTGTCTTTTCTTTTATGTGATGGCGAGCTATATTGCTTAGGCATGAACCCTATCGATTGGTTACCACTATCTTAGTATATAAATAAATAATACTATTGTTACATGTTCCAAGGATATCTTTTCAATCTGTAGCAGGTGGCAATGAGGTTAAGCTTGGAAAAAAGCAAGTGATACCAAAGTGGGGAATCCAATGGATCCAACGAGTTCTTTTATTTGTGGACGCAATGATTTCACTGTTAGGGTTGTTGGTTCATGGACTTGGAAAGGTTTACTTACCATTGGAATGCTAAGATCCAAGTAGCCTTTTTTTATTAATCAAAAATATTAGGTCGAATAATAAAAAAAAAAAAAAAAGAGTAAGGAGTTCATGCGATGATGCATGCATGTGAAGCTGAGGTGGTGTCCTCATTTGTGAACAGCATCAATTAGTCTTAGTCTAAATTATGCATTTCCTTGACAAAGAATCTATCCATCGAGGTCGAGGTGGTGGTGGTGGTGGTGCTGTTTGTTTGCTCACTCACCACAGAGATACATCAAATGGTGACTGTTTCTTTGGACGAGAAAAAAAAAAAAAAAGTAGTCGATGAGTAGAGCCAGATCTATTATTATTATTATTATTATTATTATTTGTTTCTGCAATGCTCTTTGATTCACATTAATATATACACTGAGGCAACATCTTTTATAAACATCACTTAATTCTACCGAGCATGAAGAATTAGTATCATAAGACCTGTTCATGCTGGATTATTTATTATTAATCTTACATGTACGTGCGGCTCGGCTCTTCTCTATGCATCATAGCTTTCCTTAAACCCAAGTGAGGAACCATTCGTTCGTTCCTTCATTCCTTCCTTCATTCGTTTGCAGTAGTAACAGTAGGAATCAACAGGTCTGTGAATCCCTCCCTCTCTTCTCTTCTCTTCTCTTCTTACATCTTACTACGTGTGGGGAGGGGAGGAGAAAACTCAAAAAAAAAAAACACAAACAAACAAACAGAATAATAATTAAAATAATATATTAAAAAATCAATATAATATTTAATGTGGTTCGATATTTTCTATCTGAAGAAAATCTTAATTCTTCGTCAATTTTGCAATTTTTTACTCCTGAGTTGTAAATTTTCTTTTACTCCCTCTCAAAAGTATTCCTCTCTAGAAAAAGAAATCATCAAGTGATCTCAAAAACATTTCTTTCCTTATCAAAACTTTTGACATATATAGGACGTATATATAGAACACTCAAATCCTTCTCGTTCTAAAATTTCTTATCTTTTTAGGATATTCACTATAGGAATCAACAATATATTATTTATCAATTCCAGCAGCACGAAAGAGATTTGGAGGAGCCCACAATAATTGTAAGAGTGACAGGCATCACTCAGAGAAGGTAAATAAGGTATGGTAAAACATATGTCATGGAAAACAAGTTTGCTTCACACATTGAATCTTCACATCCCTATATAATACAAAATTATTGTGATGCGACAAATAGATAGATAGATAGATAGATAGATAGATAGATAGATAGATTATGAGACGTATTTGGTCCACATTAGCAGCAGTAGATTAATATGTCTTCCACGAAAACATGGCGTGGAACCCAAGTCATCGCAATTGGCCTTCGATATGGCATCTACGCATCTTTTGACCATGTAAAAAAAAACAAAAAAAATTGATGATTTATTTATTATTGATTAAGAGAACTTTTTCAACGCCATCATCTTCTAAAGTGCGCCTTTAGGGAAACTATACTATCGATGGTCTTCACTTATTTGAGGCATCAAACATTAGCAAAACATACAAAAAGCTTCTCCATCCTGGCAATGGGTTACGGTAGATTAGCAATTTTTAGTGATCATTATGTAGAATTCTGCCCTCAATCTCTTAGCTTTTTTTTTTTTTTTTGGATTGAGAGATTAGGTTCAAGAATTATTTCAAGGAAATGGTTCGTTTGTTGGCAAAATGAAGTTACTTATTATCAATGGAAAATCTAGGATTATTTTCGGTGAGCAATGAAAACTGTTTCAAGAAAAAATGCTTTACTAAAAGTCTTTTTGTTTACTATCGCTATGTTCAACTTAAGAATAAGGAAAATTGCAAAATACGTAGACAATGAGGTTATGATGTCGCAAATTATTGGGAAGAAGCCTGCTATCAAGAAATGATGACATAAAACCCAACAAGTTTCTGCAGTATGCCTTTGTAATGCAGAAAATAAATACATACATATACTCCAACAACAGAATATATTAAGAATAAAACATTAGGTTGTCTTTTGGGTATTGCACTGAGATAATGGACCGATTATTAACGAACGAACACAAAAAAAAAAAAAAAAAAACACACACACACACAAAGCATTGGAGTAGTGACAACAGATTAAAATGACTCTATTGGTGCAACTACTTTGACCAAATATTATTAGCTCTTTGAGGTTGTGATGTGCTGCAAATTTTTCCATGGACAAAAAAAATACCCTTTTCACTGTAATTGTCGAAGCAGTAAACAATTGTCCGCGTCCTCTTTCTCTTGTTTGGAAAAGCCTCATCCATTGTTCTATCTTTCTTTCTTCAAATGCAAGAAAAATGGATTCTTGAATCTAGTGAGTGATACAATACAAATAATTCTCCAAATGAATCCAACATTGTAATTAATGTCACATACTCCTTTTGGGGGGAGCATATATTTCTACAATTAGATTTCTGTCAATTATCATAATACTTGTCAACCTAGCAATAATGTTCCTCCTGGTAGCAATAATGATGCAGCTCCAGTCGCCCTAATGATTGAGCCTCAGTGACGAGTAATAATATATGTAGAACAACAACATGCAATACTCACAGTAGTTCTCGAGTGATTCCTGTTCTGCATATCTCTACTATACAATGGTGGCATCCACCATTGGTTTCATAGCTTAAAGAGTTGCTTGAGACAGAACCTTGAAGCAGCAGCGACTGCTGTTCTTCCAGCTTTCCCAATCTCTCAAGCTCTCCTGCTTATTAGCTAATGGTACAACGTAATTGTAGGCTATGCTAAGCTAATAAGGGCATCTAAGCTGCCACCAACACTATCGTTGCACACCACCACATCCAAGGAAACACAAGCCAAAAGCTCCAAGGCATACCGTCATACACCATGGAAGCAAAGCGAAGCTTCTCTACCCTCGTCCTCCCTTGCTCGACTAGTATGGCGGGGGTCGCGCGTGAGCCCACGCGAGCGCGTCGTGGCCGAGCTGCCCGCCGTTGGGCATTAGATTCGGCGGCAAGCTGTACATGTTCAGCAACGATGGATCGGGCAACCCACCCGTGAGTGAGCTCGGCAATCCGGCGTTGGCGCCTGCAGCTTCGTCTTCCTCCTCGAGTGGCAGCCTCTCGTAGGTAGCGGTAGCGAACGTGGCGGCGACCACCATGACAGGCCCCGTCGCCATGAGCGACCCCACGACGGTGCCGCCGACCACCTGGCCCTGACCGCCGGCGAGGTAGACTGCCAGGCCGCTGGTCCCCGGCGGCGCTGGACCCGGCAGGAACGTGCCGGTGAGCGACAGGATCTCGAAGCGGCCATGCAGAGCGACGACGGAGCCGGGTGCGGCGGGCTGGCGGAGCGTGACGTTGCCGACTGCACCCGCGCCGCTGAGCACGCTGACGCCGCACTGCCGGCGGCGCGCGAACTGCGCGATGCACTCGGCCACGTCGGCCCCGGCGGCCACCTCCATCACGTGGCTGCGGAGCGCGTTGGGGCTGTCGCGGGTGATGAAGATCGGGGGCTTCGGCTTGTTCTTTGATCCAGGGGGGCGCCCGCGGGGGCGGCGGCTGCCGACCTCCACCGCCCCCTCTTTGGGGTCGTCGTTGTTGTCGCGGTCGTCCTCGTCGTCTGCTCGGGAGCCGAAGGGCTCGGTTCCCTTGGGCTGCATCTCGCCCTCCAGCTTCTTGCGACCGGAGGATGCCGGTTCCACTCTGGGAAGGCCCAGGTTCCCCGCCCACCAAGGGTTCGACATCTTGTCAGCTTAAAGCACCAGATCTACCCACCTGCAACTCTCTCTCTCTCTCTCTGTCTCTCTTCCTACTGCTTTTATGCCTTCCACTTCTCTGTCAGAAGAGACGCAAACTGAAAAAAGCTTCTGAAGATTTAACAAATTCTCTTTTTCCCTCTCTCTGTCTCCCTTTTCCTTCTATCTCTTCCACTTCTCTGTATACTATACTAGAAGAGACGCAAAGTGAGAGAAGCTTCTTTCTTTGGAGAAGATTAAGGAAAGTCTCTCTCCCTCTCTCTCTCTTCTCTCCTTCTACTCCCTCTTTTCCTGCTGCTGCTTCGATCTTTTCCACTTATCTGTACACCATACTAGAAGGGGCGCAAACTGAGAGAAGCTTCTTCTTTGGAGAAGATTGAGGAGGAAGGTGGGAGCAAGAGGAAGCAGCTCGGAGTCAGTTTGACAAGTAAATACATCAGATAAAAGACATATATGTTTGTATGTCATCCACCGGAAGAGGCGAGGGAGAGGGAGGAGGGAATTGGGTTTGGCCTACATGACGGACAAGGAAGGAGGCGAGAAGAACCTTGTGATGAACATCTTTAAAACGGAATTCCACGCCGATCTTTGCACAGAGAGGAGGGCAGAAACGGGTGTTTGCCCTTTTCCTCTTCTTCCCGTCTACATAGAAGCAGCAGCCAAGTGGGAGTAATTAAGAAAATTTGGCCACTCACTGAGAGGAGAAAGCGAGGCAATATCTTCCAATTGTATGTGTGTGAGAGTGTGAGGGAGGGAGAGAGAGAGAGAGAGAGAGAGAGAGAGAGAGAGAGAGAGATGCGGATGGGGGTGTACATGGAATAGTTTATTGGTAGGACGTTCTTTAGTTGTTGCCATAGGGTGGTGGTGCAAAGAGAAATAATAGAACAGTGTAAGAGAGAGAGAGAGAGAGAGAGAGAGAGAAATAATAGAACAATTTGCCTCTTTGCTCGCGTGTAGGGCGGCGTGCGGCATGAGAAGGTGGGAAGCACGTCCCTTTCTCAAGCCTCGACGTCCCAATCCTCCAACCAGAGATGGTGGCGAGAGAGATACGAGTCTCAACACACTCAAAGACTCTGCTGCTTACAACTCCATTCACTTGGAGAACAGCCCATCTCTTCCACCCCCCCCTGCAAGTATATATACTTCTTCTTAGCAGAATTTTATAAGAGCAGTGACTGCACCACCATCTGTGTCTTTCATTTAGACTCTCATGTGGGTTTATTGGGTCATTAACTTGATTCGCAAAGTCCTTGCGGAACCGTACTAACGAGCATAAACTAATGTTGGATCTTCTTAATTTAAGAAGGGATCATAATGTTGCTGTGAGGAAGATCCAAGTGGTGGTCAATTAATTTGAATCTTTTTTTTTCTTTTTTTTTATAATTGAGAGCTTTCGATTTGACAAGTTGTTCAGTTTACAAGAGATGACTTCTAACACAGATCTGCAATACTCACGGATTCGACATAAAGAGAGTCTATTAAATCTGACAGTCTTTGATAACTTTTCTGCTAAGTATGTAATGAAATGTTGATTAAGAGATAGCATAACAAATTTTTTTGATGAAATCATTAGATGAAATTAAGAATTAAATGTTCTCTTTCTTAGGTTCTCATTCTTCTTCTATTTGCGAATCTATAGATATCAATGGTGCTATTTGCAACATTTCCAATAAATATTCAATCAAAAATGCTTATTGTGTTGTTAAGATAAAAATATTGAGATAGATATGTCTAATTATAAGGAAAAATTAAAAAAAAAAAACATTTTTACTTGTGAACTAGATATCGCTCTTATAGAAGTTACCTAAATATACACGACAGTTAAAAATAAATAAAATAATTAAAGAAGACTAAAAAACAATCTTAATAGAAACTATAGATAAAAATTTAAACACTCTAAATTTAACTAAACATATATATATATATATATATATATTACAGATTTCAAGACAATAAAAAATTCACGTAGTCACCCTAGATAGTTAGGACTTACGACTTTGTTGTTATTGTTGATTCCACGTAAACATGTTAATAACATATTTAAGATAAATTGTAGGCAACATCTAGCATCCTATCACAATCATTCAAGTAACTCATCATCTACGATAGGTTAAACACGTACTTAAGAGACCTATGCATACGGTAGTCAAAATAATTAAAATATTTAATAATAACGATATAAGAAATACAAAAAAAGACTAAAAAAATAAAATTTAAACACTCTAAATTTCAATAAACTTACAAATTCTTACAGATTTCAACAACGATAAAAATTCATATGATCACCCCCAAATAGATTAGGCTTCCGATTTTATTGTTGATTCCTCCTCGTACACATATCAATCACATTTAAGATACCTTCTTCCAAAACTGTTGGCAAGATCTCAAGCATCCTATCATAATCATTGAAGTAATTCATCATCTTTATTAAAGATTCTAAAACGTTCAACAGGAAAATGATAGGACTCGTTCTTATACTCATCAACCTCACAAGATTCAATATCTAAGATGTCAATTTCACATATACAGTATTAGTACACAAAAGGATATCACGCGTAAGGGCCACAGTTGAAATAAATCACTTTACAAAGGGACCAACAGTCTGTTTGTGTACTATAAAGCTGAAGATTTATACTTTGGTCAGGTAATATATGAGTAAGAAGAGCGCCAGAAAAGAGATCACAAGTGTAGCCATTATGTGACTCAACTTTCTCTCAAAAACAGAAGTAGAAACCCAATGAACAGATGTGAAAGTGTATTCACCCTCTCGAATCGATCAACTGTTCCAGAAAGGACTCTCCTGGAAGTATCCATGTCATGATTCTAAAACCACCAACACCAAGAAATCACAATTGGATACTTTGCTAGAAAAAGAACAGGAGAGTGAGAAGCCCCCATGTCCCCTGCACATACCATTCGGTCCAAGGCATGATTATGGATCCCGACTTCTTCATGTATTTCCCCTGTCAACTTCACAACAACATGATCATAATAGAAGTCAAATCTCAGAATAACTAAAATGTAATAGCAACATATAGCCAAGTTTTCTGAGATAATTAAATAGGCATAAACTGTCACAAAATAAAGGAAATGATTGAGATGATTGTTGCAATAAAAATAAATGACAAAGGCATAATTTCTCTGTTAAACTGCTGATGTTTCAGAAGATGAAAAACTAATTGAATTACCAAACTCAAATAAAAGAGATGGACACAAGAACAATTAAATGAAAATAAGAAAAGGATTCACAAACTCAAAAATTAGATGATATTTTCTCTTTGGATTGCTAAAGAAAACATTTTAAGTAATTTTGTGACAATTTTAGAAATAATGAGAAGGGCAAAATATTTTGGGTGATCTTCGAAAAAAAATTATATTTAATCATAGAGTGTAACATTTGCATATTGACCAAAGATATGCCACCAATATTAAGGTCTTCAACTGGGTAATATGAAGCATGACTCCTTAGCAAGGCTCAAAGTTCTGAAGATCAAACATTATAGCAGTAAATAGATATCTCTGGACAAAGAAACAACAGAGTATCTCTTACCAGTCTATATGGAACAGCTCTAAAGAAGAATGTTTTACACATTCATCATCAAAAGCAAAATTTTAATAATCTGGAAGAACATGAGATAAAAAAAAAAAAAAAAAAGACAGACAAAAGCTGGGGTGTCAAGTTTAAACCCAAGTATCAACTAAAATAACTGTCACTGGTCCTCACTCAACAAAAAAAATAACCATCACCAGTAGCAGTGAAGAAGTAACAGCTAAAACACATCACAAAACCAAAAAAAAAAGCATCGATCCATCAAGAAGCTTCCAGTCTTAAGAAAGATATTTGTTCTAATATCAATGACAATATCTATTAAATATATTTACATGATAAACAACAGGTCCGACAGTTATATCATGAGAAATTTGAGTAGGATTTGATAAAATATAATGAGTCAGGAAATATTTTCCAAAAAATCAAATAATATATTGTAAATGACCTACTCTTTTTTAAAAATTCACTTTATCTTGCAACCCATCAGTATATTTATCTTCGTCATACTCAGCAATTTCATGAGAGGAATAAGATGAGGCCCAAATGCCAGCCTACTCAATGCTATCAAACAGAGCAGCTCTGTTGTTTCGACAATCTCTGAAAGCAGTTAAATTAAACATAAGATAAGAAGTGACAAATTCAAAGACAATTTCAAAAGACTAGAACAAAGTACACATTTTGCCAAAGACCCTAAAAGCACTGCCAAAGTGGTGATAGGCAATGCAATCCAAAAAATGAATTAACTCTTTCCTTCATGTCGAATATGCCACTATCAAGGAACACACTCCATATGAGCCACCGCATACAAATAAAAAACAATATTTAGAGCATCACTAATGAAGCTCAATGCATTTTGGTCAAGTTCATGCCAAGGCATGAGAAAGAAAGGCCTGAACTTAAGCCTTCAAAAAAAGTTGTCCACTTAATGCATTTAAAAATCTTTAACTGCCAAAATGCTAAATTCAATTGCTGCTGCCGGCAAGCACATATTTTTAACTAATTAAAATTTCTGTTTTGGCATAAAGTGGGCCTAGTTCCCTTTCTCTAACAAAATTCTTTGTTAATTTAATGCAACATCATTCTTCAAGTCCTTCATCTCTAATGATGCTCCCTGGTTTGTCCATCACTAGGTTTCCTCTTGAAACTATAAAGAGATTCAAAGTTTTCTCTAGTAGCAGACAGCATAAAGTCGGTGCCAATTTGTTATTGGTCAACCACTTAGGGATCAGCTCTAAAACTGAGCTGCTGTGATCCATTACTCAACAACTTACGACATAGTCCCAATTTGAATTGAAACATATACGATAGTTCGAAATTTATATGGCAACCCACAGGTGCGCTGACATGAACAAACAAGATTCATGTCTCTTTTATGTACTAAAACGCAGTGAGGTCACTTTCAATTTAAAATTTACCAAAAAATATTGTTAAATAAGAAATGCAAAGACCACAAGAAGATTCTACTAATAATTGAAAGGCGAAAATATGAACATATGAAGTAGCCAAAAACTTTAAAAAGTTTGTTCATATGAACTTGGAGGAAAGTAACTGAATAATTAATGCAAAAAGAAACAGGGCAAACGAACTGTGGAGTGCTTCATATGCAAATAGGCTAATTTTTGTCATAAAATCTCGCAAAAGCTCGTCCTCGAAACAAATCCTCGGATGGAAACAAAATAAAATAACGGACGTACCTTGTCGAGTTCATAACTTCGGTGAATAAAGAGAACTCCTTTATTTATTCTGATGTCTTCTGGTGTTTAACGTTCCGTATATTCCGCAACGGCCACAAATGCAGCGCCAGAAGGTGTGGACGTTTCAGTAAATGGATAAAAAAGAGTTAGCAAAATAACATCGGAAAGGAACGAATAGCTGAAAAATAGGAATTCATTCTCGTGGTTCTACAACTGATAATATGAGAAAATCTGAGTTATGAAGCATCCAAGAAAGCTCAAATCACAACACTAGTTGATCAACGGGAACTCGAAGCACTTAAAACTCCTAAATCATTAATTATTCTCGGTGATAACTCATTCACAGCACCAATCAATCCCACGAAAAAGGCAAAACAAAGAAGAGACGTATCCCATTCCGAAAAAGTAACGAAAACAGTAGGAAAGGCGAGACCTTCGATCCAAGACATATGAACCGACGAACGAGACTGTGTCTTAGGACGCAACAAAAATCCGTCGACAACAAGACATATGACCTCGCAGTACCCCCAAACGCAGCGGTGTCGGTGGTATGACCTTATTTTTTTTATTATAAATAAAATAATCGGATCATACATAACAAATGAATAATACTTTATTTTTTTATTATAAATAAAATAGGAGATTTCAGGCCAAGTTCGGGGGCTGAAGTCGAAGGTAAGGCCATTTGGGCCTTTAATAGGCTCAATCCGGTCCATTAGCCTCACTTAAAATCGATTCGATTCACGAGACTCTCTGCTTCCACAGCGGGCGACGTCCCTTCTTCCCCTTCGTCTCTCTCTCTCTCTCTCTCTCTCTTGTTTGTCTCTTCCAAAGCAGCGTCACCACTGCGGGCTGCTGCAATGCCAAAAAAAAATGTAGCAGAAAAAAAGAAGGTAAAAAGTGAGTTTGCAATGAGAGGCACAAAGGCATGCGATGATGATCTTTGGGAAAAGAAAAATGCTACAGATGCAGTCTTCTCAGGGAACAGTGAAATATCTCATGATTCATGTGAGGCTGGCTGGCTAATCATCTCTACCAAAGCTTGACCCACCATTCCGACAGAAGTAGATAATAATAATAATAATAATAATAATAATAATAATAACTCTCTCTCTCTCTCTCTCTCTCTCTCTGCATGCACTCTGCAGAAACATTAATGGAAACACATAACATCTCCTTTTATATATATATATATATATATATACTTACCCTCTTGTGCGATTCTTAAGTCATCTTTAAACTATTGCTTCACTCCCAAAGTTGTACTACTTTGGGGAGTTATTTCTCCTGTCTGTTTTTCAGATTTTTTTAAAATTTTTTTATATCATATTATGAATGATAAAATATCTTTATGATTTTTTATGATCCTACACATAGAAAGATCAAAGTCTAATTATTCCTTAAGTGCTTCCTAACCAACACTTATACGGTGCAATGAAATATACTTAGTCCAATATCATTAATTTTGTCTACTTTCTATTTCTTTTTTTGAACATTTTAACTATTTTATCATTTTAATGAGAGTTTAATTACTCAGTGGATTCAATGATAGTAAACTCATCTAGCCCTTATAAATCAATTCAAATATTAGCAACTCATTTCTAATATGAAACTAAACCATGATGATACTAGAAAACAATAATAAAAAGAGGAGATAAATCACGGAGTAAACCTGCTTGAATCTTGAGAGCAAACCAAGATTTCCTGACCAAACTATGCTATTGGTTTTGATGGATTTAATAATCGCCCGGAACGAACAAATCTATCGTGTTCAAAGGAGCCCAACATTGCCGTAGATTCCTGCAACATTGCCCAACATTGCAAGAAGAAGAAGAAGAAGAAGAAGAAGCAGCAGGAGATGGAGCCCAACATTGCCGTGGACTCCTGCAACAAAACTGAGCAGCAGCTGGCCATCATCATCTGACAGAAAAGACATTAATGCACCATTAATTCAGCATCAAAGGTTAGCACATGATAATGCTCATCTTCCTCCTACCCACTCCTCCCAGTCTCTATCCAGCTTTAATTCCACCATTAATGGCTTCAACCAAATGGGCCCAACATTTAAGAACAGGAAGCTGCACTGTCATGCATGAATAATAAATAATACACCATAAGATCTGTGGCCAGTAGCACCTGCCTCCAATTCAAATGTTTGAATTGGTGAAAGAAAAAAAAAAAAAAAAAGCCAGGTTCAACGCTTGGTCGCTTCTGAGAACCCACCAAGTCAAACAAATGAACACCAACATTTTCGCCATGTAAAAACTTCTGCTATCACTAACAATTGCTTAAACACCATCTTTTTGTGAGCATGTGTATGCTATTAACAAAAGCCACACCAAGTCTTGCAACCATAGAGACCACTTTGCCACAGTTAATAGCTCATCAAGTAGGACTACCTCATTGTTCACAGTGGTCATCACCAGCTGAATCTTACAAACACCTGAGACACAAGCAAAAGTTCATCAAAATCTACCATAAATCAGATTTTATGCCGAAAATCAGGTTTTCATCAGTCTAACCAAACATTCAATATTACCCGATTAGTAATGTCGGGAATCAATTGGCATGTATCCATTTCCTTTAGAACCATAGCAGAACATACTTAATATTGCTCTTAAACTGTTGCCTACTGTCATTATGCTACAACAAATGGCTGCTACTGGGATGAAATGCAACTGACTAGAAAGATTCATAGCTATTAAGGCATGAAAAATATATTACAGTCCACAGACAAGAGAAGGCTCCATGCTATATTATTTTCAAAAAATCTCTGATGAATTAATCTTGAAACACTAGGTAGGTATTATTAATTGAATTGGAACTTTTAAAAAGTAGTCAAATAATGGACATTTATAATACAAAGGGATGTTTCATTAGTGGATTATTACCAAGGAACATGGAGAATGGAATAAAACATGTAAACATTCCACAAACAGGTGCCGCACACAATTTTGTATCACCATAGGCCAATGAGAAAAGAATAAATCAAGTCAACATCACAAACCCATGAAAAGGATATACCGGAAAGTATGTTTGTTTGTGATGAGAAGGAAACTGGCAACTCCCTTGCCTGATGTAAGCTCATTAGCACCTCGATCCTTCATTATTTACCATCTTGCAAGACAAACATAGGCCACTGCTACTTAGATAAACATAGGGACCTGTTGTTACACTGTTCGTCGATGCACAAAAAGCACTTCATGGATTATAAAAGTAGGTAGAGAAGAAAATTAGAAATATTAACATTTAAAATCCTCCTATGAGAAGGCCTCTGATTATTCATGTTTGTAATACCTATCTGAAAAACAAGTCCAAGGACCAGAGGAATTTAGATTGTAGAACCATAAGATTGTAAATCCTAAATGGTACTTTTCTTTCATAGGCTTATTATTGTCAAGTGATAGATACATCATATTCAAGACCATATACTTGAGAAGATGATAGAGATATGTGAAGCTGGAGGTGGTTCTCCGACTCTATGGCTAAAGAAATATACTTACTAAGGAATTGGCAAACCATGAAATAAGGAACTCCTATAGTGTAAGGTAGACACTAAGCATAAGTGTTGTCATTTAACTATGTACAGTTCAGTTCTAGGAGTATCAATTCCAATCAACCATGTTTTTGCTAGTGAATTCATAAAAGTTGAAACATGTATACATGTCATACAAGCAAACAAACTTACAATGTAAATGAGAGTTATGGTGTACCCGTCTCGTAAGTTTACCATACAGATATAAAAGCTGAAAGGAATACACATAAAATTTAACAATGTGACAGTCATGAAAAATCACAGTGAATGAAAATGTGAAATTTCTATAAGCTTAATCATTGGATTCTGAACGGAAGATTCATATACATTAGAAATCAGAATTTGTACCTTAGAGAAGAAAAATCAGCAACTCTTTTCCTTTGCTGGATGCAGAAATGGGAAAAGGTAAAATTCGAAATACCACATCTTTCTTTAAATTTTGATGAATTACAAGTGGAGCTGAGAAATGTGCTGCATATGCCATGTCATACAATCATCAAAGTCCAGACTACTTGTACAATCCAGTAAAGCATTTTGCTGCTGTTCATACCGACAAATATAGTTCAATCCTACCAGAAGCTCACAGATAGTCGCCTCTGTCTTCTCCCTGTCAGCAAAATGTAAAGTCTGAAGCAACAGAACATTTTCTCTCGACACTATTTGCTGTTGTTCAAAGTTCCGCTCGGTCTGCCAACGAATCATATCATGAGCCATGGGTAGTAGCCAGCTCAAGATTTTAGCAAGTGCTTCCTTCCAATTGTGTGCAAGAGGAGCATCATAAATAGCTAAATTCTTCACATACGACTTCAGTCTCTTTCTAAGAGCTGCTCTTAAGCTTGAGGGCAACATCTGGTACAAATCATCTCTTGCATCCTCCCCAACCAAATGCGGATACTTTAATAACTTCTCAATGATAATTATGATGTTTGCATAATGCAATGCAAGAGCTGATCCACCCACGGTGGAGGGTGCCGCAAGCATCATTACCTCACTCGGCCCAAATTTTGATCTTCCACTTGTATTCTGCACTATTTCATCACTAAATGGAACCAAAGCACCAATAGCAGGCCGACTGATGCAACTCTCCTTCTCCGACTGCTCATCTCTATCCTTCAATAGAGTAGAGCTGCCAAAACTGAGACACTGCATGAAAAGGCACCCGGGACTTGCTCCACAGTGGAATCTGAGACCCTCTCCCCGGAAATTAACACCAGTGACTGCATCAGAAGCCACGGCAGGGATCTTCACAGACTTGCTATCAAGGGAACCTGATCTTAGAGACCCTGAATGAATTGGGTGCTGAACTGGACTTACACTTTGGTCTGAAAGCTGACAACTTTGATCACAAATTAGGGAATCCAGGGTGCCGATTGTATCCCCAAACACGAGGCAAATCCGAGAATGGATGGTGCAGACAGCTCGGGCGAGGAGGAGGGCGGCCTTGTCGAAAGTTTGGTTCCAAAGGGAGGAGTCACGCAAGTGCTTAACGTCTCGCCGCTGCCACTGGATCTTCTGGTCGAAGGCCTGGCGGCTCGCGTGGTGGGCCGGGTTCTGGTGGAATTTCTTGGCAGCTTGCTCCAGCTCCGTGAGAACCTCCAGTTCGGCGTAGAGAGCTGCGGTGGCGGAGACGAAGCGCTCCATCTTGCGGATGGTCCCGGCCATGTCCCTGGAGAGGAAGCCGAGGCCGGAACGATCGACGCGGCCGGCAAGGAGGTCGGAGTACACGTGCTCGAAGCCAAGGAGGGCGGGCTGGGAGCAGCGGCGGCCAAGGCGGGCGGCGACGGCGGCGACGCGGTTGAGGTCGTCCAGCTTCTCGGCTAGGGCGAGGGAGAGAACAAAGGGCTCGTCGGAGGAGACGAGGTGGTTGACGCCGTAGGCGGTGAGGGTCTGGGAGCGGAACCGCGCCATCTCCGATTCGGACAGGGAGCGATAGAGGCCGATGGCGTGGGACATGGCGCTGGCAACCTCGAAGGAGAGGATCCCGACGGTGGCGGTAGAGGCACCGCCATCCGGCGGCAGCTTCGACCCATTCTTCTTCTTCTTCTTCTTCTTCTTCTTCTGCTTCTTCTTGGTGGTGTTGGCGGCGGCGGCGGCGGCGGAAGTCCGCATATTGTCTATCCGCGGCTGGCGAGATCTAGCGTTCCCCTGGCTCTTCCTCTGCCTCCAGTCGCATTCAAACAAGGCTTCGTCTTCTGCGAAGAAGCAAACAAGCAAAAAGAAAATTGAGCGATTTCGCAGGGCAAAAAAAAATCCAATCTTTACGACGAAATCAGCAGCCAAAACCAAACACGAATTCAAGTCATACACAGCCTGCTCAGAAGGACGAAAGATTGGAATCTTTCATTCACCAACTCGATTCCCAGGATCTCATCTTTCTCATTCCAATCCGAGCACGATTGACCTCCAGCCAACACTGGAGAGTAGTGGAAACTCGTACTTGTGGGATTCGACACACGGCGACTTGGATAGCCTACAAAAACTGACAACACCAGGAAAGGGATAGCGTCGGGAGTTGTATTTCCGCCTCAATTTGCTTCTCCAACCACGACGGCAGAGTTGTGGAATTGGATTCCTTCTTTCTTCTCCTTCCTCCAAACATAGGGAGGCATAATTAGCGGAAGCATGCGGAGGCCGCTTAAATGAGGAGAGGAGAGGGAGGGAGGGAAACACTGGGGAAGAAGAGCAACAACACATGGAGAGAGAAACTTGTAGGTATATTATATACACACACACACATCGTACAATACCCTAATATTATTATATCAAAGATGTATGAATTGGGTAGGGATAAAAGTGGGTCAGACATTATGAGTCAAAATGAATTTTAATATGTTAGTGAAATAGGTACATTTACACATTATGTATGTAATTTTTTTCTAATATATTTATTTACTTTTGATAATTAATATACATATTTGATAGGTTTTGCAATTTCTTCATCATTTAATTTATTAATATAATAATATTCACATTCATCATATACATCACATAATTTCAATACGTAAGGCTAGATATTATATGAGATTCAAATTTGAATATTCTTACCAGTCTCTCTCTTCAGTTTTTTTTTTTTTTTCTGACAGAAGATTTATGTTTTGGTTATTTTCCGTAAAAAATGTTTCTCCTTTCTCAATCCGACAAAGGTGTCTTCATGTTACTATGCCTCTTTTTTTCCTTCTTTTTTCAAACACATTCAATTGAGTCGATTTAACTTAACTCAATATTTAGATTCTAAAATTAAAAAAATAACTAATAAATTTAAATAGTATGTACCTATTCATTTGTATTAATGAAATAGAATAATTGTATGAAATTATTTTTAAGTAGAGATTATATTTCCTATCGATCAGCGTATGTGTATGTACTCAGAGAGTCTATTTTTATCATCCGTATGTTAAATGGGATCTTAATATTTTAACCATCTAAACTAATGGAAATATGCTTTGGGGTTAGGTAAAGCCAAGCATGGATGAGATCGAAAAGGTTTGCATGGCTTAGGTTTGGCTTTCGGACCGTCTCCATCTCCATCTCCACAAGTTGCTATCCCTTTGGAGTTTTCTCTTCGTGGAGAACATCATCATCAACTTTGGGACCTCATCCAACCCAACTCGCCCTTGCCAGCAGTGGTACATTCCTCTCTCTCTCTCTCTCTCTTCGCTTCCCCTTCCTTTCCTTTCTGTAAACTCGCACGGATAGGCGATGGTGCCGCAGTTGAACCGGAGTGGGTTTTGGCTTTCGTCATCAGGGCTCTGTCTGTGGGATTTGGTGCATTGGCCTTTATAGCTTTTGGAGTTCGATTGGCTATGTCATGGCGAATACCGACGTGCGTAAGCTTCGGTTGCTGTTACTAAGCTCGTATCAGAGAGGAAGAAGAGAAGCGCACGGCATTCAACATCACCAGCCTCCTTTTCCTTCAATCAGATCTTATCCACCTTCGTTTGGAACAGGTAAGACTTGCTGCCATATGATAACAGATGGATGCGACGTCAATGGTTATTATCTCATTTTAAATGAACCGGAGTTGCGAGGATGAGGAAATGGTTGCGTTACAGTAATATTTCCATGGTCAAATGACGTGAATGCTCGTCTCCTTCACGAAGGTGTAGTAAGAAACAGCCAAAGATGATGACTTTACATTGCAATAACAGTTGATCAAAATTTTCTATCGAAAGTGAAGATTAGAGAGTTGTGGTGAATGACTTTTTGATGGGATGGGATTGGTTGTTGTTTTCACTCTCCCGTAGTGGCTTAATCTTTCAGCACAAAGGAATTGAATGAGTTCCCTCTCGACTCACTAATTATATAAAGTAACAATCTCCATCTTCTCTCATTCTTCAATCTTTATGATTTTTTGGGTTTATCTAATTACTAAAGGATATTTATTATAAAAGAAAAAGAAATCTTTGATTAAGTCTTTAAACTCTGAGGCCTCTGAGTACCTACCAATACATACAAAATCTTTTTGGTGAGTCCTCTTTGGTTTCATTCTGCAATGTATAAGCTAAAACAAGGAAGATATTAGAACGATGATTTGAAATTAGTACTTCCACTTAAAGCGTTAAAAGGGTAATATATGTAAAATAATTTATAATAAAAAAAATTAAAACAGTACATGAAGGACTCCACCATTATGCTAAGATTATTCTTTTGCCTCACATGAACATTCGAATTAGTGAGTCAAGATATAATCAGTCTTCGATTCTACTACCAAATGATCAATATAGAAAAAGTGATGAAGATGATGAAAATTATCAAACAGATGAACTCACCTTTTTATAAATAAATATTTTCTTGACATCTCTGACTATTTAATAAGGGTAGGTGAGAGGATTGTTTTTGCTTGATCGCAATCAATATTTATTTATTTTTATTCTTTTACCTCACTCATTTTTTATGGATAGTGGTTAGTTTTAAATTAGTCAATAATAACATAAATGAAAGAATGGAGGTGGGTTGTGCTGGGGGAGATAGTAACCGACAAGTAATGGGTTGGAGACTTATCATATTAAGAAGAGGTTCGATTTGTGAGCGAGACAACGCGATCGTCGGAGAGGAATAGTATTGGCATAAGAGAAGGTCCATCGAAGAAAGGAGAAAATCGATAACAATAAAATAGTAAGAGAAGAAGGATTATTTTCAGGCCTGAAATTTGTCATGATCACTTTGCAGTCACTCGTGTGTGGGGCCTGAGAAGAGCTTTCTGAAATTGGCATCGCGATAGCAATTCCGATGACATTAGAGAAAGTTACGACGATTTAAGAGCGCGACGAGGTCGAATTGGCCGCATGCGACCCAAACACAAGGCCCCGCCCATCCCCGGTCACGACGTGCACTTTGGCGCCGGACGGTCGACATTACTTGGGTGCGATCATACCAGCACTAAAGCATCGGAGCCCATCGAAACTCTAAAGTCAAGTGTCCTTGGGTGAGAGTAGTGCTAAGATGGGTGACCCCTTGGGAAGTCCTCGTGTTGCTCACCCTTTTGTGCCCGAGCGACGGAAGCCGACGTCGCAGACTCCCGAGGGGCACTATTTTCGGGTCCGAAATTAGTCGTAACCTTTTTCGCAATCACCCGTGTGTGAGGTTCAAAGAGAGCTTCTTGAATTTGGGCCGCAATAGCGGATCTGAGATCTTGGCACCGAACAACCTACGCAACCTAGCTACAACAACGTCGACACCAAATTATCGGATCACGTTAGAAGCTAAGCATATGCTTGCACGAGAGTAGTGCTCGGATGGGCGACCCCCCATGAAGACCATGCTGTTGCACCCCTTTTCATGCCCGAGCGATGAAAACCGATGCTGTAGATATTCGAGGGGATTGTTTTCGGGCTCGAAATTTATCGTGACCACTTCGTAGTCACCCACGTGTGGGCTTAAGGAGAGCTTTTCGGATTGGGGTCACAATAATGATTCTGAGGTCATTAAAAAAAGTTACTATGATTTCAGTGCGACGAGGTTGAATCGACCACGTGCGAACCATGCACAGGGGCCCCACCCATCCCCGGCCGCAATGTGCACTTCAGCGTGACAAAAATCGATGCCGTAGATGTTCAAGGGGATTGTTTTCAGGCTCGAAATTTGTCATGACAGTTTCGTAGTCACCTCCGCGTGGGGCCCGATGAGAACTTTCCAGATTGGGATCGTAATAGTGATTCTGAGGTCATTAGAGAAAGTTACAACAATTTCAACGTGACGAGGTCAAATCGGCCACGTGCAATCCATGCACAGGGGCCTCACCCATCCTTGGCCGTGACGTGCACTTCAGCGTCGAATGACCAACATGACTCGGGTGCGATCATACCAGTACTAAAGCACCGGATCCCATCAGAACTCCGAAGTCAAGCGTGCTTGGGCAAGAGTAGTACTAAGATGGTTGATCCCCTAGGAAGTCCTCATGTTGCACCTCCTTTTGCACCTCGAGCGACGGAAGTCAATGCCGTAGACTCTCGAGGGGCACTGTTTTCAAGCCCGAAATCAGTCATGACCACTTCACAATCACCCGCATGTGGGGCTCGAAGATAGCTTCTCGGATTGGGGCCATAATAGCGGATCCGAGATCGTTCGAGGATGTCACAACGATGGGGTTGAATCGACCACATGTGATCCATGCACGGGTGCTCCGGTTGAGACATGCACTCTGGCGCCAGACAACCTATGCAACCTGGCTGTGATCGCACCGGCACCAAAGCACTGGATTGTGTCATAACTCCTAAGCTAAGTATATGCTTGCATGAGAGTAGTACCTAGATGGGCGACCCCCGTGGGGCTCGAGGAGAGCTTTCCAGATTGGGGTCGCAATAGAGATTCCGAGGTAAGGGTTTGGTCTTCACCCAAAGAAGATCGATAGTGGACACTGGTAGGCCTCGACGAAGAGGACTTGAAAGTGGATGTAGGCTAAGATTGGGATCGAACCACTATAAGAATCTAAGATTAACATTTTAGTTCATAATTATAAATTATTTACAATGAAACCAAGCAAGTCCATTGGAGACATGTACACTTGTTTCACGGATGTCGTCAATGGCCTTAAAGTGCTTCGAAAATATTTTTCAAATTTGAACTTGTAAGTAAAATTTTAAGATCTCTACCTAAAAATTGGGATCTTAAAGTAACTGCTATATAAGAGCCAAAGATTTAAATAACTTACCTCTTGAAGAACTTATTAGCTCACTTATGACATATGAACTAAACTGTAAAGCTCATGATGAGCTTAATGAACCCTTTCTAAAGAACAGGAAGGATGTAGCACTAAGAACTATAAATAACCCCTTGAGTGAAATCTCGAGTGACGAGGATCATGATATTACACTATTATAAAAAAGTTTAAAAGTTTATGAAAAAACACTATAAAAATAAAAATGAATCGAAAAACGACAATGTCATATGCTTTTAATGTAAAAAATCAAAATATTTCAAAAATGAATATATGTAATTGAAGAAGCCCATAAGAAGAAAGCTCTTTCAGTAATTTGGGATGACTCAAGCTCTTCGGATGAAGAAGACGACTCTAAAGAAGAAGTTGCTAACTATTCTCTAATGACGATCCAAGAGGAGATTTGTCTCAAAACTAAAACTAGGAGTACCAAATGGTACCTTGATAGTGGATGCTCAAGGCACATGACCAGAGATCTAATTTATTTTTTTAAGCTCACTAGCTTAAGTGAATGAGTTATCATCTTCGGAGATAACAACAAGGGTAAAATAATTGGAAAATTAACCAGAGGTAACACATCAAACCTTTTGATTGAAAATATATTGTTAGTTGATGGCTTGAAACATAATTTGCTTAGCATTAGTCAATTATGTGATAAATGTTATATGGTTAAATTTCAACCTAATACATGCATAATTGAATTGTCACATAAAAATAAATCTTTGATTGCCTTAAGAAACAAGTGTATACCATAGATATTGAAAAGTTTTGTGATGAAACTTGCTTTTGGGCTTTGAATGATGATGCTTGGATTTGACATATAAGACTAGGCCATGCTACCATAAAACTTCTAAACCAAATTTTAACTAAAGATTTAGTAAGAGGATTACCTAGCGTAAAATTTATCAAAGATAAATTATGTGATACTTGTCAATTAGGAAAACAAATAAGAGTAGCTTCAAACTAAAAAATCAAATAAGTACATCTAGGCCACTTCAATTTATTCATATGGATTTATTTGGACCAATTGACATTACAAGTTTAGGTGAAAGCAAATATGTATTCGTTATAGTAAATGATTATAGTAGATATACTTGGACTCATTTTTTGGAACACAAAAATGATATATTTAAATGTCTTGTAAAATTTTGTAAAATTATTCAAAATGAAAATGAATTTATGATTTCATCAATACATAGTGATCATGATGGTGAATCTCAAAACAATGACTTTCAAAATTTTTGTGAATCAAATATGTACATCTATAACTTCTCTACTCCAAGAAATCCACAACAAAATGGAGTAGTAGAAAGAAAAATAGTAGTTTGCAAGAAATAACTAGAATTATATTAAATGAACATAGTCTATCCAAATATTTTTAAGCCAAAGTCATTAATACGGTATGCTATATTTTAAATATGATTCTTATAAAACCATTACTCACCGAAACTCCTTATGAATTATGGAATAGAAAAAAACCTAATATTTTTTATTTTAAAATATTTGGTTGTAAATATTTTATTTTGAATGAAAAGGATGCATTAGCAAAATTTGATACAAAATCCGATGAAGGAATTTTTCTGGGTTATTCTTTTATTTCAAAAGTTTATCGTGTATTCAATAAAAGAACTTTAGTAATGGAATAATCTATTCATGTTGTTTTCAATGAAATTTTTAAACCTAAAAAATTGATTTTGATGATTAATTTGATTTTGGTACTTTGAATTTAAATGACAACTCTCATAAAAGCAACTTGGATGAATCTACTTCAAAATCCTTACCCAAGGAATGGAAGTATACAAATATTCATCCTAAGGAGCTTATAATAAAAGATACATCAAGAGGTGTTCAAACTCATTCTTCTTTTAAAATTTTTTGTGCTGATGTTGTATTTATTTCTCAAGTTGAACTAAAATGCATTTATGAAGTCCTAAGAGATAACTCTTGGGTTATTGCAATCCATGAAGAGTTAAATCAATTTGAGAGAAATGAGGTATGAGTGTTGGCATAAAAACTATAATTATGCACTCTATTATGGGAAAAAAACTATTATACCACGATTGAAATTAAATAATACTAGATCTATTTACGATGCGTACCTTTAGATGTCATCTGCGTGAGATCCAATTAGATCTTCAAGAGCACCACCAGTCAGATCTGAATAACGTTGAGTATCGATCTGCAAGAGGAACTAGAATAGATCTAGACCCCTTCTCCTCTCTTCCTATCCTTTCACAGGACCACCTTAATTGATGTTTTTTTGGGAGATCAAGAGGATAACCGTAATCTCTTGATCTAGATCAAGAGGATAACTGTAATCTCTTGATCTATTCACCCCTTTGAATATTCGTGCCACTCGTGCTGTGCATAGGGTTTAGAGTAGGTCCTGTCTATTTACAGACGAGAGCAGAGGGTCTAGGGTAAGTTATTAGGAGAGTTCCTTCCATCAAGGGCATCCCCTAAAATATCCCAATATAATATGAACTTTATTTAATATTGGCTAATATTTTTTATCAGAATCTAAATAATCTATAATATATCTTATTCAATTAATAAAGGGCCATAAAATCTTACAATGAGAGCTTGTTCCTAAACCTAATGACCGTCTAGTGATTAGTACTAAATGGATCTTTAGAAACAAGCACGATGAAAATAGTATTGCGGTTAGAAACAAGGCTAGATTAGTGGCCAAATGTTTGAACCAAGAAGAAAAAATTGATTATGAAGAAACCTTTGCTCCTTGTGGTTAGACATAAGGATGCTCCTTGCCTTTGCATCTTTTAAAGATTTTAAGTTATTTCAAATAAATGTTAAAAGTATTTTTCTTAATGGTTTCATTTTCGAAGAAGTATATATTAAACAATCCCCTGGTTTTAAAAATAGCCTTCTTCCTAATCATATTTTCAAACTTTCTAAAGCTCTTTATGGATTAAAACAAGTCCCTTGGGTTTGGTATGAAAGACTTAATTCTTTTCTATTTTAAATATTTTTTTTGAAATATAAGGTTGATACCATATTATTTTTTAAGTATTTTAAAAATAATTTTCTTGTTATTCAAATTTATGTTGATGATATTATTTTTGTTTCTACAAATAAATTCTTATATGAATTTTTTCCAAGAGTATGAGCCCAGAATTTAAAATAAGTTTAATGGGCGAGTTAACATATTTCTTAGGATTATAAATAAAACAACTAGATGATGATATCTTTATTAGTAAGACTAAATTCACCTTGGACTTACTAAAATGTTCTAGTATGAAAAATGACAAGGCCATAAACACTCTCATCAGCACATCTATAAAGTTAGGAGAAAATTTTGATAAAAAATCTTATAGAGGAATAATAGGTAGTTTGTTATACTTAATTACTACTAGACCATATATCATGTTTAGTGTTAGATTGTGTACAAGATTTCAATCTAACCCTAAGCTTTCTCACCTTAAATCAGTTAAAATAATATTTAGATATTTAAAAGAAACTTCTAACTTAGGATTATAGTATCCAAAATATAAAAACTTTGATTTACTTATTTATGTGGATGCCGATTTTGAAGGATATAGCATAGATAGAAAAAGTACTACTAGAACATGTCAATTTTTAGACCTTAGCACTTGTTTCTTGGTCTTCCAAAAAATAAAATTTGGTTGATTTATCTATTATTGAAGCTAGATATATTGCAGCTAGTGCTTATTGTTCTAAAGCCATTTGGATAAAAAATACATTAGAAGATTATGAAATTTATCTAAAAAATATTCATATTGAATGTAACAACATAAGTGCAATATGCTTAACCAAAAATCTTATTTCAACACTCAAGAACTAAACATATCGATATTAGATATCACTTCATTATGAATCATATAAACAATCAAGATATTTTCTTAGAATTTATTAACACTAAGCATCAATTAGCGGATATTTTTACAAAACTATTAAATGAAAAGCAATTTAATTTTGTTAGAAGATAGCTAGGAATGCTAAACTATAAAAATGCATGATTTGCTTGATTTGTTATCTTGCTTGAAATTTGCATAAGATGAATTAAATTGTATAGGTAGCTCTTAATATTTCTTAGATTTTGAAATTTATATCTATAAAATTGAGTATTTTTATGATATGATGTTTCACTTTCCTTCCTTATTTCTACCTTATTGTTTACAAAAAGGGAAAAAAAAATACATAAAGACGATGATTTATTATTTTTTGGATTTATTTGCTACTTGCTTGAAATTTATATTAGATGATTTTAAATGCATAAGTAGCTCCTAAATTGTAGAATCTTCTTAGATTTCTTAAATTTTTGGAGCTCATCCTCCAAATATTCTTTTCAAAATTTACTTCAATAAGATTGAGAGCTCTTCTTTATAATATAATACTTTCACACTTCTCCCTTGTTTCTTTTTCTTCTTTTCTCACAAAGAAGATAAAATCTTTTATGGCTCATATCCTATTTTACTAAGAGGGAGCAATGACACATGTGGCTTGAAATTATTAGTTCTGCATATCACCTTTTTGTTGATGATAAAGGGGGATAAATAGATATTGATGACACATGTACATACGCATTTCTCTTTGTTTATTGATAAACAAATGAAAAAAGAAATGATTAACGACTTAAGGGGAGATTTTCAAATGTATGAATGAAGCATAATTTTTAAAATTTATGAAAATCCTTGAGTTGATGATTTGATAATTTAAAGTAATTTTTTAAAAAAATTGATGTATGAGTGTTTCGTTACATCCATGAAATATAAATTGCTTGACAAGTTATGATACTTGAATTCAGGAGTGTGTAGATCTCTTGAATTTAAGTTTTTCTTATTATGACATGGATTGAGGAGGAGTAAGGCTAACTCTCGTCGTCAATTGATTATCATCATCAAAAAGGGAGAGATTATTGAATCTTGAATTTTGATGATGAAATCAATTGATAAGTGTTTAATCTAATATGTATGTTAGAGTAAGTAATGCAAGTTTAATTATGACAGAGAAAAGGAGTTACAACTAGATGATTGGGCTAAGATCAAGCTTAGGCATTGGGCCAAGGTTTGGACGATGCAATGGGAGCTCGTCGAGAGTTCGCTAGGAGTTCGCCGAAGGAATCAGGAAACTTGTTGGGAACACATCGGGAAATCATCGAAGGAAGACCGTAAGACTCATCGCAAGAATACCAGATTGGCAAGAGTTAGGTCATTGTTTAGCTTTATGGTTCTTATGGTTATAATCAATATGTCATAGTTAGGGATTGAGTCCTAATTGAGTTGGATTTGGAATGAATTCAAATCAACTCAATGTGAGGCAACTGGATCCACAAAGGGATTGGATTGAGCTCAGGTCAAGCTCAATTAGTTGACTTGAGAATTGGTCAATAGGAGGTACAAGTCAGGATTGAAAAAATGAAGTGAATCACTTTTTCGGAAATCCTAGAGGTTGTACCATCGGTGAGCGATGGTTGTACTGCCATCGCTTAAGTCGGTGGTTGTACCACTCGTATCCTATTTTCAGAGTGGATTTTGGCAATGGCATCGCTGGTGCCAGCGGTTGTACCGCCCGTACCCAGTTTTTTCAGGTGCATTTAAATTTTGGCTCCATTCTTCTGAAGCCAAATTGGGTCTATAAATACTTCAAGTTTTTTTGCATTCAAGTATTCACATAAGTCATTGGACAAAAATCTCTGAAAGCAAGTGTGTGCTAAAAGTGTGTAAGAAAAGAAAAAAAAGGAGAATGGAATGAGTTAAGTGTTATATTCTTATAAAGAGTCTCCCTTATAAGTTGAAATTTTGTAAGGGTTTGGTCTTCACCCAAAGAAGATAGGTAGTGGACACCGGTGGGCTTCGATAAAGAGGACTCGAAAGTAGACGTAGGCCAATATTAGGGTCAAACCACTATAAATTATGAGTGCTCTTTTCTTGTCCTGTTTACTTCTTTCTATTGTTTTCAATTAATTCGTAGAAAGATACTATCATCATTCTCATGATTTTTTCTCTTAAATTATTTTTTAATCATTTACAACAAAATACAAAAGATGCTTCCGATTTTATTTTATTATTTTTTGTAAGCAAGATTTTTGAATCGAGCACTTCCATTTTTACACTAATTCACCACCCCTAGTGCCAATTGAGCATAACATAGTGCTCGGATGGGTGACACCCCATGATGCACCCTTTTTCGTGCCTGAGCAATGAAAATCGATATCGCAGGAATTTGAGGGGATTGTTTTCGAGCCCAAAATTTGTCGTGACCACTTCGCAGTCACCTGCACGTGGGGCCTGAGGAGAGATTTCCAGATTGGGGTCGCAATAGCGATTCCGAGGTTGTTAGAGAAAGTTATGGTGATTTCTACATGATGAGGTCGAATCGACCGCATGCGACCCATCCTCGGCCGCGACGTGCACTTCGACGCCGGACGATCGACATGACTCGGGTGAGATCATACCAGCACTAAAGCACCGGATCCCATCAGAACTCTTAAGTTAAGTGTGCTTGGTACAAAAATAAAAATCTAAATATTCTTTTCTATTCTTATTATAAAAATATATCCATTTAAAAAAATTATTGAAACAAAAATAAGTAAATTATTATGAAAAAAATAATGGTAAAAAAGGATAAAAATATTTGTGTATGATATTCAATAAAGAATTCTAAATATGCTTGATATTAGATAATGAATACAGTAATCATATAATAGAAAATAAATAATTATTTTAAAACTTGATAATTTAATCAAATCTGATTATAGATAGTGAATACAATAATGTATGATAATGAGTAAAAAATTATTTCAAAGACTTGGTCATTTAATGAGATCTATAATGTAGATGAGAAATGACAGCATGGTTCAGGTGGATGGAAAAAAAATAGTTGCTACGAAGTAAAAAAGTTTATTAATGATATAATATTTATTATTGTATAATATAAAATCTCATTAATATAGGACATCTAATGAAAAAAGATATTATACTATTATTATGATAAAAATATTTTTATTTGATTTATAATAAAAAATTAAAAATTGATAACACTTAAGAGGATGACAAAAAATAAAATATTTTTATTATTTTTTGGATTTCTCCGTATATGCATTTATTATTATTATTAATGAAATAAAAGATATGACAATCAAAATTATGATGGACTAGAATTGTTAAATTAAAAAATATATGATAGTTAGTTTACATAAAAATTAATAATAAAGATATTATTTGTGAATCTTATATTTTTTTAAAAAACCAAACATAAATTCCTTTAAGACATGTCATTATTAGAGGCTAAAGAATTGTTGAAACTTATGCATGTAGATATTTATGGGCCTATGTATATTATCTCATACAGTAGAAGTAAATATCTTTTATTATTTACAAATGATTGTAAAAAGATGATATATGTATATTTTTTGAAAGAAAAAGCTGAAGCCTTCTCTATTTTTAAAGTTTCAAAAATATATAAAAAACAAAGATATTATTTTATTAAAACACTTCTTACTGATAAAGGAGATGAATTCATTTTTAAATATTTTTTTATTCTTTTATAAGAATGAAAGCATTTAGAGAGAATTGACTGCAAGCTATATCTCTTCCTACAACAAAATGGAATAGCAAAATGAAAGAACCAAGTTATAACCGAGATCGCCAGGTGTATGTTTAAAGAAAAACATAATATCAAAAGAGTTTTGGATAAAAACCATAAGTACAAAAGTATATTTGTTGAACCACTTTACTACCTATGTGAAAAAACACACCATGAAATATGGTTGAACAAAAAGCCTAACATAAGTCAAAGGATTTGGTTGTTTTACTTACTTTCATATTCCTGATGTTAAAAGTGTTAAATACATATTTGTGAGGTATAGTAACGAGACATAAGATTTTAATTTTATAATTCTACAACTAAGAAATTAATCATAATTCATGATGTTATTTTTAATGAAGAAAAATTTTGGAACTCCAAAGCAAATAAAATTTTAATAGTTGTAGGAGAAGATGTCTATAAGGGACATAATACATTAGCTATTGTTAATCTCATAATTCTAATTCAATTAATTTTAATTATACTGAAACACTTCTAAGAAAATTTCATGGTCTTTCATAGATATATAAATCTGGTGATTTTATATATTTTGCTCTAAAATCTACTTGTTTTGAAGTTAGCTCGGAAAGTAGAATAGGCAAGTAATGAATGACAAACTATGAGCTATTGAAAAAAATAAAAACTTAGAAGTTGATATATTTGCCTTAAGAAAAGAAGTAATTAGACTCAAGTGAGTGTACTAGTCAAAATTTAACGTTGAGGGCTCGTTACAAGCTCATTTAGTTGCTAAAAAAAAATGATATACTCAATTTTCAAGTATCAACTTTCTAGAAATATTTTCTTTAGTTACTAAAATCGATACAATTTAAATAGTATTAGTATTGACAATCCAGAAAAAATGACAGGTTTATCTATTTGATATGAAATCAACCTTGTTAAATAAAAAGTTGTAAGAAAAGTTTAGTATAAAGTGGCATGAAGGATTTGAAATTAAAGGGCTAGAAGATAAGACGTATAAATTGGATGAAGCATATGGTTTGAAATAAGCACCATTGGTATAGTAAAATTGATAATTACTTTCTTGAATATAATTTTTAAAAAAGAATTTAAAAAAAGTTGAAATTAGCCAATTTTATATATAAAGGTCCAAGGTATGAACATTTTTATTATGTGTTTATACGTGGGTGGTATGATTTATACTAAAAATTCATTAAATATGCATACTGAATCTAAGAAAAATATAATGTTAGAATTTTAAATAACTAATATGAGGTTTTTATGTTATTTTTCTTAGAATGAAAATTATTCAAGATGCAAATAGATTTCTTTTGTGCTAAGAAAAATATACTAAAGATTTATTAAAATGGTTTGATATGACAACTTGTAAGTCAATTTATACTCCAATGAATATAAATGATAAACCTATATTAGATAATGGAGTTTAAAAAATAAATAAGAAATAATATAGAAATTTAATTGAATGTTTAATTTATCTCACACAGTCAAGATTTAATAATATGTTTATAGTTAGTTTGTTATCCAAATTAATGCATAACTATAGCAAGCATCAGTTTGGAGTAGCTAAAAGAGCTACTAAATACATCAAGGGAACTATTAGATGAAAGATCTTAAGTTGTATTATTATACTAATAGTGATCAGGCTAATTATGTAAATAATAAAAAACTGCTTTGGGATTTTATGGACAATAAAAAACAAGAATATATTACTCTCTTAACATTTGAGGTGGAGTATATCGTGGCTACAAGTACAATACGTTAAACAATTTTACTTCAAAGAATTCTAGTAAATCTCCAAGAAAAATAAGATAAACTAACTAAAATCTATTATGATAATAAGCCTTCCATAATGTCACAGGTTTAACTTATTTTCCCTAAGCTATGCGGCACCCATGCGTGTCCGTTTGCAAAGATTAGCCCTCCCCGAGATCTCCTAGAGTCCCTTAGATTTACAAAAGAGAAAACGGACCAGAATAAGCAATTTTCATAGGATCCACAAGTAACTAATCAAGCAAACACTTTATAAAGCCAGATACAAATTACACCCATGGATATTACAAACTCAGAGAGGTTGCACACAAAGGATAATGGTCCATTACAGACCGAAGTCCCCCACAAGTGTTTACAAGACATCCTCATATTTACAAGCCAAAATCAACCTCAAAGTAAACCAAAATAGGGTTGCTAAGCCTACTGCAAGCCCGCTACTTGCTATACAAGGTATGTACACAAACCGAAGGACGCGGACAAACATGAGCATTTCATGAATACCTTATTTACATTGTTGTCCGTGACATTCTCTCCCACTTATTCCTTCGAATCGTTGAAGCCACTGTAGACATTGTATCTCCTTGCATTCTGCTGAATCTTAAATCTTCTGCTTTCACTGCAACACACCCCTTTGGCTCCCAACTGCTCTTCACAGCTGTTATTGAGTAGTCGAACTCTGATCTGTCATGCTGCTTCAACTCACCAATGACTGAATCTGGTGTGGGGTTGGCTGAGCTGTGCTGATCCTTGTTGGTTCTCACGGATCCTTCTGATGAAGGAAAAGACATGCCTTATTATGCGCTAGTATCACAGTATACTCATATTGCTTGAACTGGGTGGATGCTTATTGGAACTTTGACAAGCATCGCCTCACAAACTTTAAGGTTTTTGAAGTCCTTCCTCCATAATGTTTGCCCATTGATCTTTCCTCTACGTTTAATTATCACTTCTAAGTATATTCACATCACTCTCTCTTTCGCTTGGCATTCAATTGAAAAATAAAGTGAACAATCTACTCTCAGTATTACTGCTCACCAATGGTGAGGATTTGATAACTATTATCTTACATAAGCTTTCTTTGAAGGGTCACTGAACTTATGCAGAGCTCCTTTGCTGGATAAGTAAGAGAACCGAGATACTTGGCTTTACCCATTCTCTTAGTAGTTGAGAAGGCAAGGTTACTTAGCTTCACTCATCTCCTCGAGTTAAGAGAATTGGGGTAAGTTTCATTCATTCTCTTGAGTTGAGAAGACAAAGGTTACTCGATTTTGCCTGCCTCCTCGATTTTGTGCTTCATGCATTAAGCTGGTTACTAACATTCGTCCGCTCTTTGCTCACACTTCTGAAGTACTTGAAGTATTTGCACTCCTTGCATTAGTTAGCTACTGTAATTCACCTTCTCACTGTCATTAAACTTTTGGAATGCAAGAAGTTTCGCTCAAAAAGAGCAAAAAGTTTACCCCAACTTAGAGTCCCCCAACTTGGAGTAAGTCTTTGATAGATCTGGTCGCCTCTGCGATTGTACACTCTTCTCCATCACCTTTGCCACCTACTTCTCTGAGCAGAAAGATACAGTACCATATACTGCCTACTTCGTTCCTTGGTCAAGCACTCCTGCATCAAACCGAAGTCCCTCGCTTTTGGCTATCTTGATGAGAAGCCCATTGACATCAGTCTTATGAAATTTCTTGGCCTCTGCCCTTCCGCCTTGTCTTGGTACTTAGAGTTTGCCTTTGCATTCTCCACCTCCTCGACCCCTTTTACGACCAATGCTCTCCCTCCATAAGAGTAAGGGATCGATGACTCCACAAAAGTCCCGCCTCTGGGGTACCATAGTGCTACCAAGCCCATAGCACTACTATTCGTTACCTTGCATCTTCATCATTTCCTTCGCGATCGGTAGATCTGCCTTTGTGGCAGTATGGTGCTCCTCCGAGTCCACCTCCTTTCTAACCGACGCTTTGCTTTTGGGTAGCTGAGCCCCACTGGACTCGTCGTTGCTTCTTCGCCCCTTTCGACCATTTGCTTTAATACCACTATGTCCTCCTAGCAATTCTCCCTGGTCGATGGAAAGACAGACTGCAACTTCTCATGCATAGCCTCTGTCATCTTGTTGTAGGGCTTGCACCGCCCTATCTTGGTACTTGGAGTTTGCTTTTGCATTCTCCACCTCCTCGGCTCCTTTTATGACCAATGCTCTCCCTCCATGAGAGCAAGGGATCGATAACTCCAAGGAAGTCTTGCCTCTATGGTGCTGCCAAGCCCATAGCACTACTATCCGTTACCTTGCATTTTCATCCCTTCTTTCACGATCGGTATATCTGCCTCTGCGGCACTATGATGCTCCTCTGTGTCCACCTCCTTTCTAATCGACGCTTTGCTTTTGGGTAGCTGAGCCCTACTAGACTCGTCGTCGCTTCCTCGCCCCTTTCGACCACATGCTTTAACACCACCGTGTCCTCCTAGCAGTTCTCTCTGGTCGATGGAAAGACATACTACAACTTCTCATGCATTATCTTCGCCATCTTGTTCTAGGGCTCGCGCCAATTCTATTATCCTTAGCTTCCTTGGTAGCAATGTTCGCTTACTCGGCTTTGTCCTCTGACTTACTGGGCTCCCTTCAGCGAATGTAGGTACTGAAGCAATCCAACTCTCCAGCCACTCCGATCATACCTTTGTATAATCAAGTCCCCTTCATGGGACTCACTGGTACTTGCAATTTGGCTTCTCCCTTAGTGGTACATAGCCCTCATATGCTGATGACTAAGGCTTTCATATGATGCAAGCTTCGATACGCACACACGAAAGACCCGCCTCTACAGTACTATGGTATTCACCCCTTGAATCCATAGCCCTTCTTGCCGTTGCATTGTTCACTGAAGTGGAGCTCCCAGCAGCTCTTGATCATTCACATGATCACGTCTCGCTCCATGAGACTCACTAGTACTTGCACTTGGACTTCTTTCTCAGTGGTATATAGCCCCCATATGCTGATGGCTAAGGCTTTCATCTAATGCAAGCTTCGATGCATACACAAAGACCCGCCTCTGTAGTACCATGAAATTCACTCCTTAAATCCATAGTCCTTATTGTATCGTACACTAAAGTGGAGCTCCCAGTAGCTCATGATCATGCCTCAACATGATCTTGTCCCATGAATTGCATTGTTATGAACTATTTCACCATGATCCGCTGCACCATGTCACCTCTTGGTGACATCTCCATTGCATACAGATTCTCGTGTGATGAACTCGGACTACGACTTCTCCACATATGGCCTCTTCCAACATATTGTATGGCCTTCACCATCTCCGATTTTTAGTTTGCTCCCTTGGCAATTCACCTTCGTCCACCCACTCTTAGGTCACACCTGGATGAAGCATAGCTTTAGGACAGTTCGTCACCTAGTAGCTCATGAAGTCCCCCTGACTTCGCAAAATTGGTGCATTATTATCTAGATCCTAGGTCTTTATCCCCTACCAACACAATCTTTGTTATGTACCACTTGTTCCTGACAACTCGAATGGTAACACTATGATATATTCTTCAAGAGTACCCGCCTCTGTATCCTCTTGCCCCATGCTAAGGTCTCCTGATCCCAACTTTACCTCCATAAGTTGAATCACCTTAGTTACTTCGTCAAATGCATCTCTGAGGTAGCTTGCATGTGCCCCAAAGCTCCCTTCATCTTTGGCACCATGCAAGATAAGTCTGTCCCATCAGAATGCAGAACCCATAGAACAACATGATCCCACTCTTGCCTCTACAAGAGTTCATGCCCTTGACCTCTGTCCAGGGAAAGCTTCATGCCTCCACTCCATATTCCATATTCTATGTCGACTCCCTTCTTGTAACTTGGTAACTTTACCCAGTTCCACCCAAGTCGTTCCGCTCCTCGATTTGCATTGAGTTGATAGTGGCACTTGCGTCCACCATTCCACGGGTCAGCCCTCCGCTTAGTTCGATTTCTGCATCGACTCTAAGTATGCCTTCATATGATGTTGCCTTGGATTGCTCCCCCACTTGATCTCAAAATGCATCCACTAATGCATTACCTCATTCGAGATCATGCAACGATTCCACATCACTTGTTCGATCCATTGAACTTTGTGAAGATATAGCCTTAAGGAACTGTTCCATAATATGTGTAGTCTATTGCATATTATTCTTCCTCTAGAGAACTAGGACTTATCCCTCATGGATATCTGTCTTGTTGGAGTAACTTTCCTCTTTAAATACTTTCCACTAGAAGTTTCGGAGACCATCATCCCCTTTGGACTACTCCGTCTTGCTGAACAACTTATGTCTTGTTCTGCCCCCGTAAATATACTTACTATATTGCGACCCTTCACCAATACAGTCTCCACTGCACCCTTTAGAGTTTAGCAACGTGCTAAAGTTGTTGCACATTTCAGCCGCCTATGGACATATCCTTTCCATGTCAAAGAGAAAGTTATGATGCTCCATGGCGCCGAGTTCCGATCGCGCCTTGGGATGGCCACGAACACTCCGTCGTCTATGTACAAGCCCTTGCATGAGTATCGAATCCTTTGAGTTAGCAATTTCCCTCACCTCTGTAAGTTTTACACAACTCTTTCGGTCGTTACATAACACACCCACTTTGCACGGTCTCATCTCTCACCAAGCACCCCGCTTGTCTTGAGCACTGTTAAGTTTGGATGCCAACGTCGAGCCATAGCTCGAACTCAACCATCCCAATCTTTGTGCGCTATGCATTCTTATTTGCTTGCTTGTCCTCATGGTGCCTCTCGTGCAAAGAGGTTGGCCATTTTTTTGAATTCCAAATCTGGATGCTCGCTCCTCTGAGTGACTCCTTTCCCCACATCTCAATGTCCGTTTTCCCCCAAACGGTTACGTGTGCTGGCTGTCCTCCACACAGCCCAGCTAGGTCCCCCACGTTTGTATGGTGAGTGTTTTTGTGTATGCTTATCCTGCTCTGATACCACATTATTATGAGCTTAGCTGATTTTGCCTAAGCTATGCGGCACCCATGCGTGTTCGTCCGCAAAGGTCAGCCCTTCCCGAGATCTCCTAGAGTCCCTTAGACTTACAAAAGAGAAAACGGGCCAGAAGAAGCAATTTTCATGGGATCCACAAGCAACTGCTTAAGCAAACACTTTATAAAGTCAGATACAAATTACACCCATGGACATTATAAACTCAAAGAATTTGCACATAAAGGATAATGGTCCATTACAGACCGAAGTCCCCCACAAGTGTTTACAAATCACGCTCGTATTTACAAGCTAAAATCGATCACAAAGTAAACTAAAATAAGGATGCTAAGTCTACTGCATGTCTGCTACTTGTTGTACAAGGTATGTACACAAACCGAAGGACATGGACAAACATGAGCATTTCATCGAATACCTTGTTTATATTATTGTCCGTGACAATAGACACATCGACATTACTTCATTTATGAACTAATTGATATAGAAAAAATTAAAATAGACTACTAAGCATTGAAGATCAATTTGTCGATATCATTTCAAAGGTTTTAGTAAAAAAAAATTATCTTTTTCAAAAATAGCTTTAAATTATAATTATTTTAAATTAAAAAATAAAATAAAATAAGTTTAAATAGTTATAATTAAATGTAATAAAAGATAAGAATTTAGATTAAGATAAATAGATGGGGATGAAAGATATTTATTTGAGTATGATTGATTTTTTGTTATTTACAAAATTTATATTTTATCCTTTTTTTTACTAATATAAATATGTATTTTAGGATGAATCGAAAATATTATAAATTAAAAATACTCATCATTTTTTCTACTGTTCTACCTAAAATTCTGACAAAATCAACATAACGGCCAACCAAGATAAAGTTGGAGTTCGCCCAAGTGACGCTCAAATCTGATTCCGTTGATGAATGAGAGAGAGAGAGAGAGAGAGAGAGAGAGAGAGAGAGAACTGTAAAAGGTCACCAATGTTCACTACAAGAGCTCTTGGACAAGAAGGCAGGCACATCAACCTAATCGTCTTGGTAGAGCACACTGCAGACCGCCAATCTGGAATTGCATAAGAACGGTGAGGAAATCGGGATCAATATGCTTGCTGGTTTCGTGTGTGAGCTGTGGCTGTGCGTGAGGGTGGAAGTGGCAAAGAACAGCAGGTCCTTTAGCACAGTCCATTTCCGCCAGGTGTTCGCTCTTACGCCCCAGTCCGACGACGACAGCAACTGGAACAAAACTATCCCCAGACTTCAAACACAATCTGTGAACCGAACGATACTTTCTCTGCAGATTCGACATGCTTGTCATTGAGTGGTGGGGAGGTGGAAGTCTGCATCGGTGCGTTCGACGTCATGTCTTGCGTTTACCTGCACGCGACGGCAACTACTCCGGGGGTGGAGCTTCAGGCGCCATGACGTAGAATAAGGTGTCCCTCCAGTTCGCTGTCAGTGCAGTGTGGAGATCGAAGTGTTTCCCTGGTAACGCACCTTCCTATTCTTGTCTCTCGTGTAGAGCGCCTCCTTCACCTACGTCGGATCCTCGTGAAACCGACGTGCCCCCTTCAGCATCTCCTCGATATCTTCCGCGGGGATGCCATGATTCACGATCTTGAAGAAGCCGAAGATGTCGGCAGCTACCTTATTAACCTTCTCTACCACCTGTTTTCGTCGGGCTCCGTCGGTCTCAACGTCGCTGAGATCGATGATCGGTATTAAGTGGCGGTGGACAAGACGCAGTTCCTACCTGCTTAGGAGGTTATAGACAAAAGAAAGGAGGGATCTTATCGATGCTGGGCATCGACAAGGCCTTTGACGCCAACTTTGATCACGTCGAAGACGTTGATGAGACGGTCGAGGATGAGGTGCAAGGAAAACATAAAATACTAAGATATAATTGAAAGCCAAAGTAAATATTCAGTAAAAGATAAAAATATTTATACTTTTTTTTTCAAGTGCGTACACTTTATTTCATGAATCACAGTCATATCTTCTATATAACTTGTCATTTTATATCATCATAATTAAATCAGGTGTAGGAAGTATCTCATGATAATAACTTCTTAAATCATGAGTAACTTACGTAAAACTATTAAGTACATGACTATAATTATCTAGAACATGATCACTATATAATATAACTAGGTATGAATCAATTTTTAACATATAGTTATATATATTAATTTAAGATATGAAATAAATATGTTTTTCAAACTTATTCATCTATACTTTAATAGTTATATGATCATGGATGAAATAATAGTGCATTTTTATATGCTTTGTTTATCCATGAAAGGGTTTTATTGTAATCGTTCAATTGTTGTCACAAAATATTTTAATTACTTTTTTTTGTGTTCTTTAGCTCCAACCCAATTACTAATAATAAAATTAAATAATTTAGATTCAAAATTATAATTATATAAAATATTATAATATGTAGTTTCAATAATATACTGTCGAATCCTTTTAGCAGCTCGAAGATGATGTTTATTTAGACTATGCATAAATCTTGATACTACATCAACAAAGAGAGCAATATTTAGTGGAGTACGAATTAGATAGTTAAAACCTCCAAATCGACTTTTTGTAGTATCTTGTATTTGTCAACCCTATATCATCTTTTAAGTTTTAATTTATTATTTAAATTCACAAGTGTGATTGTATTAGTCATGTTAGACTTTTTTTTAGTAGATGCATACTTTCTTTATGAATAAAGTTTTCATTTGATGTTTGCTTTACCTCTAACCCAAGAAAATAATACAGACCTAGATATGACATTTTAAATTTATTCATCATAAATTTCTTAAATTTAGCCACACAATAGCATTAACATAATGCAAAACATAAGATCATATTTATCTTCATTCTTTAGATAAATAGTAGGTTCATTATTGCTCATCTTAAATTTATTTACATTAATTTTATTATATCATGCCATTGTAACTTATTTAAGCCTACAAAAAGCATTCTTTATCATATACATTTGTTCTTTATGTCCTTTAAATAAAAAAACTTTCTAGTTAAGTTACAAAAATCTATTCTTGTAAATATTTATTTAACAATATAGATCTTATATCAAATTGATAAATATATCAACTCAGTAGCAAAAGCCAAAAAAGTTTTTATGATTTTGTATACTCTATTTGTATTATGCTTTATTTTAAATATCTAGTTAATCTAATAATTTTCTTTTTTTTGGTAGATCCATTAACTCTTGAGTTTCATTCTTCTCATTTTATTTTCTCCTTCATTATTTTTTGTCATTTCTCATTTTATCTAGTTTCTAGATATGAAATAAATAAAATAAATATTAAATTATAAATTTTTATTAGTGATTTAAATTTTTGAAGTAATTTTATCTAAAAAATATCTAATAAATATGATTGCTATTGGGTGAGACCAACGATAAATTTGCTAAAGCAGGATTTGTCATATGATTTTGTAATATATCAAGTTCTACTCAAATTTAAATTTATTTTTTATTTTCATTATTTTCTCAATTCCAACTTGTAATTTTATCAAATACAATATTTTTATTAATAATAACTTTCCCACTAATTGGATTATATAACTTTGACTTGTAATAAATAACTGATAAAACCCCAAAAGGAGCTCTATAGATTTTAATCTCTGAGGGGGATTAAACTTTGGAACGTTTTAGGGGTTCCTCCCTCCTAGAACTCGGCACAATGCTAAATAAAAGATTAATTTTGCTTGATAAAAGAGAGGGAATGGTTATATCATTATATAGGGTTCTAAACCCTAGCCCATGGGGTGTTTGTTTAAGTAAAATTATCTCTTTGCCCCTTTTATAGCCGACCTGCCTTAGTAGGAACATGAGAGGTGGCTAGGTTGGCTCTATAGTTGACCTAAGCAAGGAAAAACCCTGGCCGACTAGCCCAGTAAAAGGGGCGGTGACCATTAAACCCTAAAGCCTCAATCTAAACCCTAGCCACACTTCTTTATAAAATAGAAGTGGCTAGGTGAGATTTTATTACAATCTCATAATGTTTTATTGATTACTTCTAAGGTGATTAGTACTAAACCCTACTAGAGTTATATCAAGCCCACCCTCTTAGAATCAGCCTTATCATGAAGGCTGAGGGTCCATAAAATCTGAAAATTAGGTCTTCAACTCCTCGTAAGACTCCCATGTTGTATCATAATCCTCTGATTAAGTATAACTTTAAGTTGAGCTTGAATCTCACCATCATTTGTAGTGCTTGGTAGCTGAGCTTGAGCTAACTAACGTTCTCCCAATTTCGGCCTTGGCAGGGACACGTGGAAGACGGGATGAATCTTAGTGTCATCTAGGAGTTTTAACCTGTACGCCACGGCACCAATACACTCCAAAATCTAATATGATCCATAGAATTATGGAGATAGCTTCATCGACGCTCTAGTGTTGATTGATAGTTACTTATATGGTTGTAGGCGAAGGTAGACCTAGTCTCTTACTAAAAATTCTCGCTCGCTTCGGTGAGTGTCTGCTTGTTGCTTCATATGAGCTTGGGCGGCAATGAGGTTATCTTTCAGCAGCTACAGAAGCTTGTCCCTGTTAATTAAGTTTTGGTCGACTTGATCTACTTTGACCACACCAATTATACACCTAAGTATTATAGGGGGCAATCGGTCATACAATGCCTCATATAGGGTACATTTAGTTGATAAATGATAAGTTGTGTTGTACCACCATTCAGCCCAAAGAAGCCACCTTGTCCACTCTTTGGGTTGGTCACTGGTGAAGCATCATAAATAAATCTCGAGGTATTTGTTCACCACTTTTGTTTGGTCGTCTGTCTGTGGATGATATGTTGTGCTTATCTTCAACTCAGTGTCTTGTATTTGGAAGAGCTTGGTCCAAAATTTACTTGTAAATACCCTATCATTATCGCTCACAATCGACTTTGGCATCTCATATAGTTTTACAATATTTTTCACAAACAAATTGAGCAATACTAACAGCGGTATAAGGATATCTCACAGCACATAAATGAGCATATTTGGTTAGATGATCTACCACCACAAAGATCATGCTTTTACCTTGAGATGGTGGCAGCTCTTCGATAAAGTCCATAGAGATATCAGTCTATGCTAAGTCTGATATAGGTAGTGGTTGTAGTTTTCTTGGACTTACCATTATTTCACATTTTTGCTGCTGGCATACATCACATATATATATATATATATATATAATTATAAATTGATCTTTTTATACCTTTCCAAAATAAGTTTTGCTTCACCCTCTTGTATGTTCTCAGAAAACAAGAGTGCCCTGCTGAAGATGAAGAGTGCATCTCATGCAAAATAATTTTGATACAAGGGGAAGAAGGAACTGTTAGGATCAATTGGCACTAAGAGAGGGGGGGGGTGTGAATTAGTACAAGCTAAGATTTTTCTTTCTAAAGCAAAAATATTTTGAATAAGATAGAATATTTTGAAGTTTTTTGTTTTTAATAAAATAAGTAAGTGATTAAAAATAAGAAGCTGGAAAGATAATCACGTTTGAGGAAAAGAACTTATTATCTTTCTTTCAAGGAGTTTAGTTAAGTTGGAAGCATCAATTCAATAATATTCAAGCAATATAAGTATAAAACACTTACAATTTTATAGTGGTTCGGCGCCAACAGCCTACGTCCACTTCCAAGTCCTCATTCTTGAGGCACACCAACATCTACTATCAATCTTTTGTGGGTGAAGATAAAACCCTTACACTTAAGCTTACAAGGGAGACTAGATTTACAACTCTAATCTCTCTCCATTACACCTTTTTTTTTTCTTATAATTCTCACATAATATTTTTTAATAATATAATATCTCAAAAGTGTTGTTCTGAATGTAAGAAAACTTGGGATATTTATAGGTCACAAATTAGCTTCAAAATCGGAGCCAAAATCCAATCATATTCGAAAAAGTGCACGGTTTACCCAAGGCGACTCGGTTAGCGCCACCCGATTCTATAGTATGGGCGATTCACCCAAGACCGGTTTACCGTCGAAATTGCCTACCACAACGTGGTATGAGTGGTCCAACCGCTGCTCACCAGCGGTTTACCCATCGAAATTTCCACAAAAGTGGTTCCTTCCACTTTTCGAATTCCAGGTTGACTTTTACGTTGACCAGCTCTTTGGTCAACTGATTAAGCTCAACCAAACCTAGTAGTGGATCCGGATGCCTCATTGAGTTGATTTGGATTCCTTCTAAATCCAACTCAATTAGGACTCTAACTTATAACTACGACTCAATGATTACAATACTTAGTGATCAATTAAGCCTAATTAAGACCTAACTCCTATATACTTCGGCAACCTCCGGTAATCTTGTGACAAGTTCTCCTGTCTTCTTCCCGGCGATCTCCCTTCACATTCCCAGTGAGATTTCTGATTCCTTCGGTGAATCTCCTAGCGAACTTCTGGTGAGATCCCACCGTATCATCCGAACTCAGCCCGATGCTTAGGTTGTATCTTGGCCCATCATCTAGTTGTAACTTTATTGATACTATCATAGTTAGACTGTATGATGCTAATTATAACTTAATTAAATATAATTATAATTATCAAAATATCCATTACAAGACTATCCCAACTCCCGATAAGCTTTTCGGTTACTGCCGACAATCTTTCGGCGAGTCTCGATCTTCTTTTGGCGAACTCCCTTGTGCCATCTTGGCAAACTCCCGATACCCTCAGCGAGCTTTCGACACCTGGCGAGTTCCTAAACACATCGACTAAATACATGGACTTAACCTTGGCCAACCCTGATTGTAATAATCCTTCTGTTATAATTAATCCTGCATCAAGCAACTCTAACAATCCTGTTAGATCAATAATCCATCAATTGATTTCATCATCAAAATCCGAGATTCAATAGGAACAATCATAATTCAATCTTTGTAGCTCAGGTCCTTCGAATCCTAAGTGTGGTGACCCATGGAACCCAGATTCTTCTCTAACTTTTCTATGATGTCTTGGGTCTCTGAATTACTCTTTCATTCCTCCCTAATGTCTTTGAGGAAGTCAGTGAAGGGAAGAGAGATTGCTAAAATTTTGGCTTGTCCCGGTAGCCATGATAGAGCATCTTCAATAATATTCTCTTTCCCCTTTCGATAAATAATTTCATAATCAAAGCTAGGAAGTTTAGTTACTCATCGTTGTTGCTCCGGGGAAGATATTTTTTGCTCCAAAAAATACTTAAGGTTTCGGTGGTCGGTCTTAATCTGAAAGCATTGGCCGATCAAGTAGGGTCTCCACTTTGTGACGGCATGTACGATGACAAGTATTTCTTTATCACACACCAATATTTTAATATAGGAGGGAGACAAAGCCTTGCTAGTATATGCAAGAGATTGGCCCTCTTATATTAGAATAGCCCCAATCCCAACTCCGAATGTGTCGGCCTCAATCACGAATGTATGGTTGAAATCAGATAGTGTTACGACTAGTGTCGTCGTCATGATTGTCTTGAATTGTTTAAAGGCTGTGGAGGCTTTATCCGACCACAAGAAGAGTCTTTCTTCAGTAGAGATATGAATGGGGTACTGAACTTGTCATAATCTTTCATGAATTTTTGATAGTAGCCTATGAGTCCAAGGAAGCCATGCAGCGATTTTATGTTCATAGGTCTCGGCCATCCTTGCATTACTTTGATCTTCGTCGGGTTTACTGCCACTCCATCCTTTGATATAATGTGTCATAGATATTCCACTTTATGTTTTAAAAATCTGCACTTAGATTGTTTAACATAAAGGGTATTTTCCTGAAGAATCGTTAGAACAATTCGTAAGTACTGAAAATACATATCAAGTGTAGGGTTGTAAATGAGGATATCATCAAAAAATACTAATATAAACTTACATAGAAACCTTTGAAAAATATCATTCATCAAGCTTTAAAAAGTAGAAGGAGCATTCGCAAGTCTGAAAGGCATTATCAAAAACTCGTAATGGTCGTTATGTGTGCAGAATGTAGTTTTCGAAACATCTTCAGTGCATACTCGAATCTGATAGTACCCATAATGGACATCCAATTTAGTGAAGACTCGGGCTCCTTTTAGTTCATCCAAGAGCTCATCTACTACTAGTATAGGGTATTTATCTTTTACGGTGATGACGTTCAAAGCCCGATAATCAATGGACATCCGTCGCGTACCATCCTTCTTACGTATTAGCAACACCGGCAAGGAGTAAGGGTTACAGCTTGGTCAAATTACTCCTGTGTTGAGTATCTCCTTAATAATGTTCTCAATCTCATCCTTTTGCAAGTGATGATAGTAGTATGGTCTCAATTTTGTTGGAGGTTTACCCAACAAAATAGGAATGCGGTTGTCATATGGTTGGTTAGGGGGAAGCCCACGTGGCTCTGTGAAAATATCCACAAATTCGTCCAATAAGAGGGCAAGCTTAGGATCTAAATTTTACAGTTTTTTCTACTTTGATGGTTGTTGGATATGCATCAAAAATCCACCATTTGTTTTGTATAGCATCTTCTTCATTCGCTATATTGAAATGATGGAAATATGGCTCCCGCGCTTGCCTCGCAATGTGACCTGTCTTCCTTTACAATAAAACTTTATGATTAGTTTAGAGAAATTCCAGAAGATGTCACCGAATGTTGTGAGCCATTCAATCCCAAGCACGGCTTCATAGTCATCGATGGGTAGGAGGAATAAATCGGCTACTACCTCTTAGTCTTATAGGAGCAATTTACCGATGGGCACCGTTGGTCGCAATTGAGGATTCAGCCATCAACGACCTTTATGTCAAACTTATTGCAACCTTCAATTTGAAGTGTCATATGTGCAGCAACGTTGTTATTGAGGAAGTTATTTGTGCTGCTCATATCGATGAGAATAGTGATGGATTGTTGTTTAAGAAGTCCTCCAACTTTCATCGTCTGCAGGTTATAGTAGCTGACCAGCGCGTGCATTGCATAGTCGGCTGGTTGGGGCTCTTCCACCATGTCTTCATCTTTAGGTTTGAGGCTTTCTTCAGATGATTTGCTATCCTCATCCTCTACTGATTCAATCACAAGGAGCCGACCCTTTTTGCAGTGATGTTCTCGGTGCGATGGCTTATTATAGTGCCAACACAACCCCTTGGTCGATCGTTCACGAAGCTTATCTCTTGTTAATTTTTTTAGTGCGGAGGCTCAGATGACAATAGAGGGGGCTGAAGGCTTTGACATGGTTGGTCGAAGAGCGACCCTTATCCTTTGTACTTCATGGTTTAATCGTTCTTCCTAGATTCTTACGAAGGAAATCATCGCCATAAGAGTGTACGGTCGTCGCACCTTTACTTCTCGAATCTCCGGCTTTAGGCCCTCAATAAAAGTCCCTAAAAGTTGCTTTTAAGACCAATCTATAGTTTGGTTAGATAAACATTTAAACTTTATTTGGTATTCATGTATTGTAGAGGTTTATTGAATCTTTGCCAATTGTCCATCGATGTTGTCGAAATCGATTGGTCCCGAAGTGATTGAGTAGTCCTTCCTTGAATCGCTGTCAAGAGAGACCTCCATGGGTGTGCTCATATACCAATTAAACCACTGAATAGTATCTCTCTCGAGGTGGATGGCAATAATCTCTACCCTTGTAGCATTGGCAGTTCAGTAGAACCAAAAATAGCATTCCGCGCGCGTGATCCATCCAATCGGGTCTCCTTCTTCCCATCTAGAGAAGTCAACCTTTATGCATCAAGTGTTTGGATCAAGAATGATATGGCTATATTCTTGAGGATTGTCTCGCCAATCTGAAGTTTCTCCTTGTTGTGATTTCTTTAGGCTAGGTGATCGGCCCATGCTGAATTCGACAAAAAGGGATCACATCTTCTCCTCCATGCAGCTTTCAAAGGCTTTGAACTTGACGTTGATGGCCTCCTCTAATGCCATGGTATAGGCCTCTAGATTTGTAATATTAAAATTCTTTTTTTGTTGTCGGGTTAGTGGCGTGAGAATTTTTGGAGAAGAGGTGGCCAGTTGGATCAGTGGATCGGTGTAGATGAAAGTAGGCTACGGTTTAGGGCTGATTTTGGTGGCTATTTAGGATCGATTTAGGGTGCAGTTTGGAAGTTTTCTTAGTGAGGATAGTAGGGTTTGTAGATAAGAGAAGGATCGTCTAAAAACCCACAAAAGGCAGCACTCAAATCCGGTAGAATTCGACAAAGAAAGGTGTTGTGATGTGCTATCTAGCCAAACAAATTTTACGTCAGAGAAACGATGAATTCTCAATATAAATTCTAGAGGAAAACTCAAGAAAAATAAAAATCCTTAATATATATGTGGTTAATATCAATAAGAAGTTTGACAAAATTATAGCAGAGTAACGGTAGGGAAATAGAGCAAAAGACGAAAGACATATTCTTCATCGTAAAATTTTAACACTGCGTAATGATGAATTGAGGCACAATAAAACCGATTTCAAAAGGAGTTTTTCCATAGATCAATCTTAGATGAAAGCTAAGATGATCTATGAAATTGTATAAAAGTTTCGCCCAACAAAGAGAAGCAATAAATCGGTTTCAAGAGGCAAATATGAGGCATAAAATTTTTGCAGTATTTCACCTTTGCAACAACGATAATGTTTGCGATGGTCAAAATTTGAGGTGGATAAAATATGAAAGAACTCTTCAACATGTAAGGTATTTGCAGTATTAAAGAGACATGGTTAATGAAAATATACCAAATCTCCAATTCAAATGCAAGGGGCAGTAGTAGATTGATTTGATCTGCGGCTTTAGGATGATGGAGGCACATGCCGTAGCAATTGTGAGAATTACTTAGGACGGTGGGGGCAGCAAAGATGCCAGTGAGGGCAAAAATAATACTACTCTGATACCAGGTAATAAAAACCCAAAAGGAGCTTTATAGATTTTGATCTTTGAGGGGATCAAACCTTAGAACGCTATAGGGGTTCCTCCCTCCTAGAACTCGGCACAAGGCTAAATAAAAGATTAATCTTGCTTGATAAAAGAGATGGGGCGGCTACATCATTATATAAGGTTCTAAACCCTAACCTATGGGGTGCTTACCTAAGTAAAATTATCTATTTGCCCCTTCTATAGTCGACCTGCCTTAGTAGGAAAAAGGGGCGGCTAGGTTGGCTCTATAGTCAACCTAAGCAGGGGAAAACACTGGCCGACTAGCCCAATAAAGACGAGGATGACCACTAAGCCCTAAGACCCCAATATAAACCCTAGCCACATTTCTTTATAGGATAGAAGTGGCTATGTGAGGTTTTATTACAATCTCATAAGGTTTTATTGATTACTTCTAGGGTCATTAGGACTCAACCATGCTAGAGTCCTATCAATAACCAATTAAGATATATTATTATATTTTTTATTAAAATTATGATGATTTTATAAATTTATCAAAGCATAAGTAATGTAATAAAAAATTATTAAATGATTTACACTTTTTCATATCATAACAAGTTTCAAAAAGAGCTCGATTCATAATGATCTTTGTTGGTGAAATATTCATCGTCGTTGCAACTAATTCTTTCCTTTAATATTTTTTTAGCATTTTAATATTTGATTCACTATTTTATTCATATATAATGTTGTTAATTCCCTACGAATATTATTTTTTACTAAAAATTAAATTAATTTGATAAAAATTCATCACCTTCTACATTTTATCTTTTCACAAGTGCCTTCAATTTTTAAAAATTACTAAATATTTTGTATTTTAGGTATAAAAAAATCCAACTCATGCATCTATAATCAACTAGTAAATAACAAAAAATATCATCTTATATTAAATAATTGTATATTCATGGTTCCATATAAATAAATATTAATTAATTTAAAATATTTAAATCTCTCCATACATTTTAAATGATAAATAATTTCTTACTTTGTGATAAATATATCATTCGCATACATAATACATATTAATTTTAGATAATTTAAAAATTATTTTTTGACTTAAAAATCTTAAGCCTTTAAATTAAAATGTGTTCATATCTTAAATATCATATATCATAAATTGTAACTCAAAAAAATTTATTAGCATACTTCTTAATATTTGAAACATTAAATAAAAATATTTATCACTTATTAATTATCTAAAATAAATTATTGAATCTCGAATTTTGATGATGAAATCAATTGATGAATTTTTTATCAAATCAACGTTTGAGTAATGCAAGACTAGCTTTGGTCAAGAAGAGACAAATTGATTAAAGCAGGAAGAATTAATTGTTAGACCGGAGTAGAACGTATCAGAAAATTGATCAACATGTTAGTAGAATGTTTCGTGCCATCAGTTTGGGCATCGAACCAGAAGGATTGGACATTGTGCAAAGGAGATCGGATATTATGGATGTTAACATGTCGATTGGGCAATATGTCGCAAGAGAGCCGGATAAACCAATGACATGCCGCACAACATGTGATTCATGCTTTGCATTAATTTGTCTTGATGAAAGTAGTTTAGGTCTTAATTGAATTAATCATGGGCGTAAGTTAAAAGATGGTACAGCCCAAGATACAAAAAATACTAAAACATACTTTTTCAGGTTCCTTGGCCACCACCGCCGACTACCGATGGTAGTACCGCCTATTCTGGGTGATAATACTACTAGAGCCCAGAATTTCGGGCTCTGTTCCGCGGTGGTACCATCGGTGCCGATGGTGATCCCGCCCGTACCCTGAAATCTTGGGGTGTTTGAAATTTTGACTCTATTTTTAAAGTCATTTGGGGTTTATAAATACTCCATGAATTCTTAGAGATCATAAACTTGAGGTTTATAGTGAGAAAAAATTATTATAAAGTTGAGTTCCCTTATCTAGAAACTTAAAGGTTGTTCTAAGGGAGAGTGTGAGGGAATACTTGTAAAGGGTTGTAAATATTCTCTTTTGAGCTTAAGAAAAGGAGAAAGAGTTGTAATGAGTGGTTAATCTTTGCTCGTTGGAAAAAAATCAGAAGTGGAAGCCGATGGCCTCGAGTGAAGAAAAATCTAGAGTGGAATAGGTAATATGGACCGAACTATTATAAATCAGGTGTGCTCTTTTCTTTTATGATCTTCGTTATTATTGCTTTTTGATTTAACTGTTTATCTAAATTAAAGTAAAAATATTGAATTTCGAATGAGAGATTTTTATGAAATCACTAATTCACCTCCCTCTCTCTTATTGTGAATTTTGGTCCCAACATAAATAAGTTATGTGATAAATTATGAATATTTTTTTTTATTTTTTTTGACTTATATTCACTTTAATTATTCTTTTCTTTTTATTTTTATTAAAATTTTTAAACATTGATCTGGTATGATTAAAATATCCACTATCCAAAATTAAATATTATTTAAGATATTATTAAATTATGAATTAGTCATAAACATCTTACTTTTCTCTATTTCACTAATTTGCTTTTATGTGATCAAATTTTTTTGCAATAATGACATTAAATTTCACTTTTATAGTTTTTTATTATCATAATTTAATTATTTTTTCTTATCATGCCTAGTCCTTTTTATTTTTCTTTTTTATTTTCTCTATCATAAAATCCTCATCTATCGCATCCACTTGTTGAATTTTTTTCAACTCTTTTGAAGTAGAAAACTGTCATTTACTTGAAATATTTTTTTCTTTATTTTTCTCAATTAATTTATTTAATTTTACTTTATGTGCTTGTAACAAACTTATTAGTTCATCAAATAAAAAGTAAAAATAGACGAATATTTTAAATCCTTAATTGTCACAACAATATGATCAAACTTTGAGTTAAACTTTTTAAAATTTTCACAATAATAATATGATCATAAAAATGTTCATTAATAATTTTAATCACTAAAAACACTTATATTAATTCATTATTTTTCATGAATAAAATTTTAAACTCAAAATAATTAAAAGTTTTATCATTATCATCTTCATTGAACCTTAAAAAAATTCATAAAAAAATTCATATTGGAGTATTCATCAAGTTTATCTTGAGATAGTAGCTACTATAATTCTCATGCATAATTTTTTTAATAAAGAACAATATCTTTAAATTTTTCTTTCTATTCACTTTCAACCTGATTTTTTTACCTTAATCTACTTTCAACCTGATTTTTTTACCTTAATCTACATATTCAGTACCAAAGATCAAAAAACTTAAATAAAATATTTATTTTAATACTATAAAATTCATAATATTTATCTGAGAAGATGAAAATAAAATATTATAATATTAAATTATTATTGAAAGCCGTAATGCCATGTTTAAATTATTCTTGGTTCTGATACCATAAATATTGAGGATAAAGGAGTAAAAAAGATAAATTAAAAAATAATACTTCAAAACACAAAAACCAAAGTAACATTAAGCAAGAGCTAAAAAACCAAGTAACACTTGCTAAATATGTCCAAGTGAATACATTTTGCAACCATGATTTTATTTATAAAATTAATAATAATTATCTCGCTATCCCGTATCATCCATGATTAAACTACTATATGTAGGAACTATCCCATGATAAACATGAAACCATGGTACAATATGTAGGAACTACCCCATCTCATATCACTTGGAGGAGATGGAACAATCAAACATCTTACAGGATACGAGCTTCATTCTTCAACTTGTCAATGAGCTCATCCACGGAGGAGACAATAACACCGGCTTTCCTTTTGGGAGGTTCTGTGACTTGAACCACCTCCAGATCTGGCTTCAGCTCCACATTCAAATCTGCGGGTGTGACTTTTTTAATGACCTTCGATTTCGCTTTCATTATGTTGGGAAGAGTTGCATATCTTGGCTGATTTAACCTCAGATCCGTTCTACAAAATAAACACCATGTCCAATATCAAACAAGAAGAAAATCCAACTGATTTTTAAACAAAGAAATCAAACTAAAAACAGTCAAAACAATGTTTATAAAAGCTTCTTATACCAATTCCTAAGAATTGAATCTTATCTCTCCTTTTTGAGTTGAGATAATGTTTACAAATCTTTAAAGGAGAAAAAGGTTAAACAGTGTGCTATAGACCCAGCAAGTTTATGTGATGCATAGAGGCAGAAAATTCAAACTTTGTACTCACTAAAGCAAATCTTGATCAAGATAAAATCGATAGTGTTTATGATGTCCAACCTGCTTCTAGATTTAATAGTAGCTACATTGGTCCATCACACAATCAATCGCGGTGTTAGTGGGTTCCAGTCTCTAGTCAGCAATAGTGTGACTGGATGAACACAAGAATAGGTAACCCAGAACCGAGTCAAACACAACTTGTCTAAATTTGATTGAATTTGTTACCCAAGTATATTCCAAATTATTCCAATTCGAACACAACTTGATTTTGATTGAATTTGTTATTCAAGTTTATACCAAATTATGCCAGTGACTGCAAATCAAGGCAAAAACTTATAACCAAGAAAAAAAATCAGCTACAAGAAAGATGAGATATTACGTGATTACTGCTGGCAAATCTAGAGATAGAGTCTCAATACCACCATCCACTTCTCTTTCCACTGTTGCTTCTTGTTTTTCTTTATCCAGCACAACCTACTAAAAGCAATGAAGATGGTTGAATAATATTACATTAACTTCTGGCAAAAAGAAATATTATCCACATATAACATCTCCAAAAAATAATGAACTACCTGAACACGGATCAAGAAACAGAGAAGTATTAGCTTAAGAAGAAAAAAAAGAGCAAATTAATGTCCTAGTACAGAATAAGACTAAGCATGGTACTTTGCAAGAGTTGGGTCATGGTCTAGCAATGGCAGACACACAAATAGAATGGATGCCGGAAACAGTTATCTAATAAAATATAACAAAAAATCATCTGCACTAATAAAAAATAACTCTAGTACAATTTTGTGCAGGGTAAAAGAAAGATAAATCAAAGTATGGTTTAATGGTTCACAAATGTAATCTGAGTATATGATTCATTAAGATAAATAACAAGGCAGCTTGGTGCATTCTCTTGTATGTCATACCAAAAATAATTCAATTTGCGATAGCTATTCTTAAGAAGGATGGTTCTAAATTCCAATTTCAAGTAACTGGACATATATAATTTGGAAGCCTCATCACTCATCAGAAAAGAACTTTATGACTCTCCTAGTTTCAGTTTTTGCTTCTGAAGGTTACCTTTTGTGTCAGAAATTTTATAATGGTAATGTTGAAGGTCCCTAGTAGAGTAACCCAAACATGAGAAGTAGATGTGTTTTCCAAATTACAAAAGATGACTATTCATTAAGAACTTTATTTCAATATAATATCAGCAACATAAACATTTTTATGATTCAAAACTTCTTAACCCATGTTCTATAAAAGAATAATGCCTGAAACATAATGACATTTCAACTGGCAGAACAATTGTAATGAAAAGTCCAAAAAAATCCATTCCTTAAGTTCAGAGAAAGTTGAATTTCAATGGGAACAAGTCTCAAACTTTAGCAGTGTGTCATGTCAACATTCCTACTTCTAAAACTGCTTCCATTACATGAATTTCTTCTTCAATTACAAGACTTACTTAGCACCACTCCTTTTTATAATCCCTGGATTAAATTTAAAAAACAGTCTCCAAAGCAGAGATGTTATTAGCACAAGGGAACCAATACAGCCTAAATAATTATCATAACTAATCATGTAAAGATGAAACACTTGAATTTAACATAGTTGTCCCCCTCTCTTTTGCCTCCTGTCTTTCTTAGTTTCATCAGGAATATGCATAGATCCACCTCAACATCCTCAAATTCCATATGACCATTCATGCTTTTCAAAGCTGAGGAACATAATAAAACATGTATGTGACTTAAAGGACTGAAGGAGCAGCTAAAAGAAGCACAAGTAACAGTGGGTTAATCAAAAGGTGAAACACCCGATCTACGAACAGATAATTGGATGAATATATTTGTGTTCTTTTTTCCTTCACGTTAAAATTTAGTAATAATCATTTCCTTCAGTTTCCTTTCACAAGGACTCATGCTTTGGTTCCATTATTTTAAATGGAGTGTGGCAGAGTTCAAATGACCTTCCTCTGTTAATACATGTATTAAGAACTTCACCTTATGCTCACTGGAAATATTAGCTGGTGCATTCTGTCTCTTCTATTAATTACAAAAGAAGAAACCTTTAAGAAACTGTGGCAGGACATACCAAGTATTCAATATTTCGATGATTGTATGACAGTGTATTAATGTGTATAACCGCTTTATAGCTTAATCTCATTGTTCCATATGGTTCTTAGGATCAAGTAATCATCAAAGTTCCATATAGCTCAAGGCCCTGGAAGTCTCTTCAAACTTCTTTCAGGCTTTTTACAAACTTGTATTTCATAACTGACAGATACATCAAGTGGATTACCTTTTTTTTTGTCCCTAAAGACTACTCTACTCTATCTGCTCAGGATTTCTGTTAATATATGCATGGCGAACATCATGTGGACTTGGATTTTCACATAATATGGTTGTAAGTTGGGAACTCAGAAGAGTATCACTTTGTATATATCTGGGTAATAATGCCTGACCTTTGAAGCAAAAGTTCCTTGTGGCCATCTAAGGAGTCCAGCTACCATTTGTCCTGTTTGGTTGCAGTCATCATCAATTGCCTGATACATGTCGTTAGAAGGTCAACATTCAGACATGAATCAAGAGAGTACAACTCTTATCAAAAGAGAGGTCATATCACAACTAGCTAGATCTGTGATGAAACAATCCATCTTAAAACTTTTGCACAAAATAAGTAATAACAATAAATGAATTAACTAAACAATACAATTTTAATTAATGTCTGGATAATAGAGCACTAGAGTAAGTGTACTGAGCAATAATTCTACAAGTAACAAGAAAAATCATGATATTAGGTGGCACTGACTAGCCAAAGCAGTAATGAGGCTTGTGCATGTCATGCTAACATCAAGCAATAGACTTGTTCTTTTATAGAACAAAGAATCAGTAGAAGGAAGACTTTAAATATCAAATAAGACTTGTAAAATTAATGGACAAGCTAGAAGCTATCCTGATAATCGGGATAAGCTTAATGATCATCCTTTACTATATTCTGCCAACCTAGAACCTTCTCATGTTCACGTGAAAATCTATACTCGTTAATTGTAGAATTTAAGGTTTTAGTTCTCAATAGCCTCAACTAAACCAAAATCCTAATAGATCACCAAAAAATTGTAATTAGAACTCTATGTTTAATCAAATGGTATTAATTTCTAGCTGATAAAATATACTTAATTGGATTACATAAGTTTTGTCTTATAAAGCTGAAATTTATATGATAGGCATCTAATTATTGTTTCTCAATAATCATTGGAGGGATTGGCAAGTACTACCTCAAGGAACTATACTTTTTACCATGGTTGTATTACCATTAAAATATGTATGTGCTGCTCAGTATTTACGAGTTTAATCAAGACATGTACTAATTCTGGTACCACTCAGTATTCTTTTTTTCAGCTATTTTTTAGTGATATTATAGATATAGGTCTGTCTACTTGCCTGGTATACCAACACAATACCAGTCCAAATCGAGAACAGATATTGGCACCAGACATATATTCCAAACCATTCTTTTAGCCATGTTAAGTGATGTGCAATACTTGAGAAAAACAATCAAATACCAACCGCTAGGAGTCATGATTAACTAAAATATAAGTAACATTGACACCCAAAGCCACCCTCAACAACTTGGTGGCATTTTATAATCAGAAAATTATCCCCAATATGATTAACAACCTTAATACAGCGATTACTAACAAAAACACTCAAGAGTCTCATCTTTGGTTCATAAGGCAACCTAAACAGTGTAAAAAAGACGGTAATCCATTTCATAATATCCAAGAATTAACATAAAAAAAGCAGACAAAAGATGTTATTTTCCTTAGCAGAATATTAGCCCTGAAACATTTAGCAATTCTAATACAACAATCACCAATAAGAACAAACAAAAGTTCGCTTTTAATTCATACGGCAATCAAGACAGTGAAAGAACACAGTACTCCACTTCTCTAATCTTTAATTATAGGAACGTAGATTGAAATTAAACCGGTCCCACATGTCAAGAACCCAACAGTGGTTTGATTCAGGACAAGACTAACACAAGCTTGGATCCAATTCCGATACCTGTTTGCCGAGGATCAAGAGCCCAGGCTGCTCCACCTGGACGAGTGCCTTCAAAATCTTAGCCACGGAGAGGGGGAGAACCGGCGCCGCCCCGGCGTCGACGTGGACGGCACGGTCGGCGCCCATGGCGAGGGCGGTGCGAAGGGTGTCGACACACTGGGCGGGGCCGACGGAGACGGCGACGACCTCGGCGGCGGCGCCAGCCTCCCGGATGCGGAGGGCCTCCTCGAGGGCGATCTCGCAGAAGGGGTTCATCGACATCTTCACGTTGCTCGTCTCGACCCCGCTCTGGGAACAGACGTCAGAACCCTAGGTTGAGGGTGGTGGTCGCGAAGGGATATCGTACCTTGTCGGGCTTCACCCGGATCTTGACGGCGTAATCGACCACCCGCTTGACAGCGACCATCACCTTCATCTCGTTTCCGCTGCGTGCGGTGCGTGCCGAGTTGGTGTCCTGTTTTGGCTTCGCTTCTCTCCCCTTTCTTCCCCTCTCCTGTAGACGGATCGGTCTCTCCACACATCCTGACGTGGCTTGGATATGCCTTGTCGAAATCTCGGAATGCTTTGGGCACCCGAAACGTACCCACGGGCATACCCGGACGATCTTATTAACCGTCGATTATTTCGATCGCGATTTGACGCAAAACCTTTACGTACTCGTTCGTCCCGTACCCCGTCGTTCGCATCATGCGGGTCCACAGCTGCCAGTGGTAGGGCAGGTAAGTAGGCAAGAATGAGTAAGCGGGTTGATGCATTTCGCGCGTCGGGAGATGATTACGTGGTAGTAGCTAAACAGAGAACAAAATAAGGAATTTGGCAGCCACGTGTCACTTGGTTTGTATGGCGGACGTGATTGCGGTCGAGTTTGGAAATATTTATATTTTTTAATATATATTTGGATAATTTTCAAATATTTTTCGTGTTTAACAAAAATTATATGATTTGGTATTTGAATATTTTTTATGTCAAGTCATGATATTAAAAATATATATATATAGTCTAAATATTATATTTATATATATTTCATAAGTATATCTTAAATGTATACAGATTTTTTATTTTTTAATTATAATTATAATAGATTTTGGTGCTTACTGAGTTGTGGTTTTTTTTTTTTTTTTTTTTTTGAGTTACAGAGCCAATGCATGGTGGACCGTTTATGACTATTGAATAGTTATAAATATCTTGAACTTGAATTGGTTATAATTTAGAATATATATATATATATATGGGTTGATTAATTAAGAATTAAATTATGTAATAATTACACTATGGGAATTATTCGTTTAGGTTTTTTAGCTTCTATTTAAATAGGAAAATCTATAAGATTGCATCATTATATCATCTTGGACATTTCGCTAGATTGGTGGCATTACAAATATAACTAAAAATAAATAGATTTTGGTTGTGGTGGAATTTGATAATGATCAAGATCGTAAGGTAAGTTAGGATATCAAATTTGATGAAGACGAAATTACCAGAAAGTTTTAAACTCATAATATTACCGTCGACAATAAAAGTCTTTATAGCTAAATTAATTGGCAAATTAAAGATAGGTACATAGTAGTAAAAACCAAAACTTTTGAATATCTTATTCTCACATGATAATAATAAAATTTCAACATCTAATCACACAAGCCATTAGATAAGATAATAATTTATATCTGTTATATTCTAAAAATAAGAAATAAAAATGCCCTTCAGCCACTATTTTTTTTTAAAGCAACTTAGGTTTCAAAAAGGAAAACTGGCTTCAACGAAGAGCTTTGGAGCAAATAATTAACCTACTATGACTGCCAGCCTATATTCAAATAATATATATAATATGGAGTGATCGTTTATAATTTAGACCCCAAAAAGTAAACCCATTATAAATGATTGTTAAGAATTCAAAAGAGATCGGTGATCTAAAATACAACCTCCTTGGGCGATGCAAAACATTATATAGATCATCGACTATCTAACTAATATTTTTTTTATATAAAAAAAATAGGTTTCAATCACATATTACAGATTATTACGTTGTGATATTAAAACGTGAAAAATTGTTCAATCATAATTGTTGTGTGTAGTTACTTGGAAATAAAATTCGCCAACAATACCTTCATATTTGAATGGAAATTATGTTATGGATCCGATTGAAATGAAAATCTTATCGGGTGTGGCAACTCATTTTAGACCTCAGTCTGAGTTTTCAATCTTTTATGTTCATCTTGCTCGACAAATTAGATGTTATCTTGATCTCATTCATGGTAAGGTCCAACCAAAAATATGATACTATTATTTTGAAATTTTCCACTATCATGATAACATGTCATTTCAATTATCTTTTCCAACAAATTATTTCAGATATATTTGGGAACATATTTCAAATGTATATTGAGGATCAATACATATTTTAAATACGATTCGTTGTTTGATAATTTTTTTTATATATAAATTGAATTTGGCCTGCATTTCAATGTTCAAATATTGATAGCATTGCCATTTCAAATACCAATATTATTTTTTAAAATTTTTAATATACCTTATGATACTATTTAAAATCATAAAATTATCAAAGAAACTAACATGATTTATTGTCTTCTAAAAGATGGTATTTTTTATTTTTTTAAATTTCTTATTTTTTATTTTTATATAATAATAATAATAATAATAATAATAATTTATTTATTATATATCTGGGTCATATAATTTTTTTGTAATATTATTATATATTATTTAAATAAAAAATGTATTTACTTTTGAATAAATATTTTAAATTTTAGTAATATAAATTTATCGCATAGTAGTCTATATAAATCATGACTTCCTAACATTACTTTTCAAAGTGATATATATATATATATATATATATATATATGAATATTTTTTAAAATTAAAATATAAGTATAGCTAATATCACGTACTAAAGCATAAAACATTGTCTGCAATGACTATTATTCATATAAATATATCTAAGGGTTCATAAACATAGACATAGTTGGGGGGGTACATGTTTGAATAGAAATTATAATAGTACCAATGGTTATAGCCACGTTATTATCCCCATGATAATGTCTAAAACTATTTTTTTAACTCTCATGATATGTAATGCATGCCTCCTTTATGTCAAAGCTTACAACAATTGAAGGGACAGTTTATAAAATATATAGTCAGTGTATGACTTCTTCCATTAATAAGATCCAAATCATAATCACACTAACTACACAATTGTAATTGTTCATATCAATTATTTTTATACAAAAACAAAAGTTTAAACAAAGTCTTTTTACATATCTTTTTAAAATGAGATAAGATTATATATATATATATATATATATAAAATTATAAATATAATGTTGGACAAATAATTTCATATAAATTCTAATTATACAGTTTATAAAATATATAGTCAGTGTATGACTTCTTGCTTATTGTTTTATAAATATTTTATTTTATTTTGTTTAAACTATATATAAATAATAAAATATTTATAAAACAATAAGCAATGGTTTAAACCATATGTTTTTCAAAATATAATTATATAATAGTTTTAGATAATAAAAATGATTCTAAATAATATAACTGATATGCATCTACAAAATTCAAAAGCAACATTAATACTTTTAAAAATAGATTAGACAAAGATAACAGAGACTCACCCTGATCGCATATCCTCAATACGAATTTTATAAATATCTAATTAGCTAAAAACATCACTATTTATCAATCTATAATTTAAATATACATCTAATTAATAAAAATTGTAAAAACCATATCTAGCATCATTTCTTTTTTTTCCTTCTCCGGTTTTCCCTCTCTCTCCTCTTTCTTTTGCTTCTTCTTTCTCTTCTCTGCTCTCAACCCGACCCTCTATTTCTTCCTCGTTTTCTTTTCTCCTCTCTTTCTTTTCTCTGAACAGTGCAGATCACTTCTTCCTCTGTTTGGTTGCGTTTCGTTTTTTTTTTCCCTATTTTTCTTCCTTTTCTTTTCTGTTTCTTTCCTTCCTTTGTTCCTCTCTCTCTCTCTCTCTCTCTCTCTCTCTCTCTCTCTCTCTCTGTGTTCTTATCTTCTCTTAGCTGCAGCTCTTCCTTTTTCCTCCTCTCTTATTCTTCTCACTCTCGCTCTTTCTCTCTCTCTCTCTCTCTCTTTTGTTTCTCTCTTGCTCTCTCGCTCTCTCGCTCTCTCTCTCTCTCTCTCTTTTGTTTCTTCTCTTTGCCACACCCGCAGCCCCTTTCTCGTATAAGGGAGAGGCAGTCAACAGGAGAAGAAAACCCTTAATTTTTTTTAATCTTTTTACATTTTAGTCCCTGTATTTTACATTTTATATAGTTCCTCAAATTAAATTTAGAATACTACAATATTTTAACCATCTAATCTTAGTCTCTTGGTGTACATGATAATTTAGCTTAGGCTGATGATTAGAATCTTTAACTCTTAAAATTTTATCAAGTTGTGTCAGTTAGTTTTGACGATAAATATGTATAAAGTCCTAAAATCAAATCTCATCTTCCTCATTTTATCATTATTCAAAAATAAGAAAACAAAATATTTTATTTTGGGGTTTACCCATCTTGCTAGCCCACATATATCCACTGATAAGAGACTATACAGATCCTTAGCGCAAACAGTCATCACATGAGCTTCTTGCTGATGATACATAGATATCATATGTTGAGTTCTCTAATGATGAGAGAGAGAGAGAGAGAGAGAGAGAGAGGCGTTGGCTAAGTCATGAAACTGTTCATGACTTCGTTTACTCTTCTAAACCGAGATGGATTTAGAAGATGGAGACATGACTGATGATACATATTTTTTTTATCGGGAAGGAGCAATAAAATAATTAAAATAATATAATATAATTAATAAAAAATATTTTTAATTAGAAAAATGATGTAGTATTAAACATGAGATAACAAAACACTTACAAGATTTTCTCCAAATGCATACACTCTACGCTCACTTGCTTTATGAACTAATCTCACTATCTCATCCATGATTAGTAATTACCCACTAAATCCTTAATCATGGACCAACCACTATCTCCACAACTCCTTCACATATTAATTATATTAATTACCTATATAACTATCATAAATTAATTCTAAGCACTCCCCTTTGATTCATAGTTACATACACTGATTTGAGCTATGAAACAAACATGCTTTTGAACTAGAAGTGACTTGATGAGAATATCTATAACTTATTTATCTGTGCCACAGTACTTCATTGTTATAACTTTATTTGCTACAAGATCTCGAATGAAATGATAGCATATCTCTATATGCTTCGTTCTTCCATTAAATGTTTGATTATTCGTCGTTGCAATTGTGGCTTTATTGTTATAAAATATTTTTGTTACTTCTTTTTGTTCTTGATGAAGATCTTTAAAAAGTCTTCTAAGCCATATAGCTTTACAAGCTGTTGATGTTGTAGTTACATATTTTGCTTATGATATCGATAACTTAATTGTTGTTTGCTTCTTTAAACTCCAAGATATAGCTCATGATCTAAGACTAAAAATATTACGTAAAGTACTCTTTATATCATCCAAATCTCCTACCCAATCACTATCATTAAAACCAAATAATTTTCATTTAAAATTATGAGAATACTAAAGTACATAATCCGCAGTTCCAACAATATAACATATAATTCTTTTAACAGCTTCGAGATGATGTTTACTTGTGTTTTGCATAAACCTAGATACTACACCAATAAAGAAGGTAATATCTGGTCGAGTAAGAGTTAGATAGATCTAACCTCTAACCAGACTTCTGTAGTATCTTACATTTGTCAAATCTGTATAATTCTAAAGTTTGAATTTCTCATTTACATTTACGGGTATAGTTGTAACTTGCAATTAATCATGTTAGATTTTTTTAGCAGATCCATTGCATATTTTCTTGTAAAATAAAATTTTCATTTGATTCTTGTTTCATCTCCATTTCAAACTTATTCATCATGTATTTTTTAAATTCTGTTACAATAGAGTTAAATGAACCCATATATATAATATTATCAATATAAATATAAATCATAAGAATATTATGTTCACCTTCTTTCTTTAAATAAAGGGTAGGTTCATTATCACTCATCTTAAATCCATAATGAAAATAACAATCAATTTTATTGTACCATATAAGCTAAAGCCCATAAAATGTTTTCTTTAGCTTATATACATTTTCTTCATGTCCCTTAACCAAAAATCTTTTAGATTGAGTAACAAAAATTTCTTCTTGTAATCTCTATTTTAAAAAATATATTTTATATCAAATTGATAAACATGCCAACTCAAATAAGCAGCTAAAGCCAAAAAAGGTTATCACGATTTAGAATCTAGCAATTTTAGTGGAGAAAAAGTATCACCAAAATCAATATCTTATTGTTGTGAATATTATTTTGCTACAAGCTGAGCCTTATGCTTTTGGATAATTTCATCTGTATTATACTTTATTTTGTACATCTATTTCAATCCAATAGTTTTCTTTTCATTTAGTAGATTCATTAGCTCCTAAGTTTCATTCTTTTCAATTGACTTGATTGTCTCTTTCATTGTATTTTGTCATTCCTCCTTTTTAACTATTTCCTTAAAACTTATAGGATCTGAAATAAATAACGTAAATGTTGAATCATAAATTTTCATTAGTGATCTAAGCCTTCCTGGAGGGGTTTCACCTAAGGAATCATTTGCTAAGTTTGAATTGCTACTAAGTGAGGTTAGCGATGAACTTGTTAGAACATGATCTATCAATTGATTCAGTGGAGTGACTAGTTATGCTGGAATATAAATTTGTGTTTCACCTTTATTGATCTCTCAATTTCAACTTGTGCTTTTATAAAACATAATATTTCTGTTAATAATAACTTTACTACTAATAGGATTATATAATCAATATGCTTTGGATTGTAAAGAATAACCAATTAAGATGTATTTTTCATCAAGCTTATGATAATTTTATGAATTTATTAAAACATAAGCAATACAACAAAAAATTCTTAAATGGCTTAAACTTGAATTTATATCATACTAAGACTCAAAAGAAGTTCGATTTATAACAACTTTTATCGATGAAATATTCAATAAATAAACTACTATTGCAACTACTTCTGCGGAAGATGCTTTCCTTTAAGCAAACTTCTTATCATTTCGAGAACAGTTTGATTCTTATATTTAGCTACACCATTTTGCTCTAGTGTATATGGTGTTGTTAATTCCCTACGAATATTATTTTCTTCACAAAAGGAATTAAACTCATTAGATAAAAATTCACCATCTTTATTTGTCTGAAGTGTCTTTATTCATATATCATTTTGTCTTTCTACAAGTGCCTTGAATTTTTGAAAGTTATAAAATGCTTCAGATTTTAATTTCAGAAAATATACCCAACTCATGTAGCTATAGTCATTAGTAAATAACATAAAATATCAATTTTCTTCAAATGATTTTGTATTCATAGGTCCACATAAGTCAGCATGAGTTAATTTAAGACAATTAGATGCTCTTCATGCTTTTCTAATAAGAAATGGTTTCTTGCTTTGTTTGTCATAAATGCATCTTTCACATACATCAAGTATATTAATTTTAAGCAATCTGTAAATTATTTTTTTATTTAACAACCTTAAATCATTGATGTTAAGATGTTTATATCTCAAATGACATAAATTTATCTCATTGTTTTGATTTTCAATAAGAGCATGTTTCTCAATATTTGAAATATTAATTGGAAACATCTTATTTTGCGTTATGTAAATATTTACTATAATCAAACTAGATTTCTTATCTTTAATAGTGCATGAACCATCATTAAATATAACTAAGTATCCAACATCTATTAATTGTCCAACACTCAACAAGTTATGTGATAAACTAGGAACATAAAAAACATTATCAATGTGTTTTACCTTAATTGTTCCTTTTTCTTCTACTTGGATTTGTTTGCTATCTCCAAGTTTAACTTTCAACTTGTGAGTTTCATAAATATCTCTAAATATTGATCTTATGCCTGACATATAAGTAGAATATCTATTATCCAAAAATCAAATATCATTTAAGATATCATTAACTTATGAATGATGCATAAACAACATACTGTTATCTTCATTTTCCTCCACATAGCTTGTTTGTTTTTCTCTTTTCTAACAATTGCCTTCATATGACAAAACTTCTTATAATAGTGATATTGAATTCCGCTCTTGTAATTTTTTTATCATAATTTGATTGTTTTTGTTCATCATGCCCATCAAAGTGTCATCTTCCTCTTCTTCTTCCATTTCCTCTACCACGAAATCCTCCCCTATTACATCCTCTTTTTGTTGATTTTTTTGTCTTCTTTTGAAATAAAAGACTCATCCTTAGTTTGAAATGGTTTTCTTTACATTTTCTCAAGTGACCTATTCAACATTGTTTCATGTGCTTGCAAGGAACCCATTAGTTCGTCAAATGAATAAGTAGATAATTCCTTTGACTCTTTAATTATCATAATAATATGATCAAATTTTGAAGTATTTTATAATAATTATTTGATTATGAAAATATTTACCATAGGATTTTATTTGACTAATAATTTTCATCACTCGAGAAAGAAAATCTTGTATCGATTTATTGCTTTTCATAAAAATAATTTCAAACTCATGGTGAAGGGTTTAAAGTTTTACTATAATCACTCATGATGAGCCATGAAATTCATTTTGAAGTATCAACCAAGCTTGTTTTGAGGTTGTCGGTGCTGCAATTATTGATAAGATTGTCTGATGTGTAATTTATTAAATGAAGAACAATGTCTTTGAGTCATTCTTTCTATTCTCTCTCAGCCTAGTTTCTTCATCTGGATGCATATTCATTCTCTATCAAGTCCCAAAGGTCTTGGTATTTACTCGAGAAGATGGGAATAAGTGGTTTAGACATAGAATTGACATTAAAAGCCATAATGCCCAGTTCATTGAAACATGACTTTGATACCATAGGGAAGAAGAAATGATAAAAATAAAATACCATGATGCAATTAACAAAAAACGCTCTCAATCAAGAAAATAATGTAGTATTAAACATGAGATAACAAAACACTTATAAGATTTTTCTCAAAATGCACACACTCTTTGCTCACTTGCTTCATGAACTAAGGTCCTATTTATAGAATATAAAAGTAACTATCTCTCACCACTTTCTTACCCTAGTATATGGCTATCTCACATATAATTAGTAATTATCCATTAAATCTTTAATCAGAAGTCACTTCCCATATTAACTAGGTATGTAATTATGGTGAATTAATTCTCAACGTATTTGAAGAAGAGAGACATGGGCACCGGTCAAAGTCGGGAACTGTTCACGACTTCATAGGCCTTTTCGAAAGGGAGATGGATTTAGTAGATAGAGAAACTAAACAATGAACTTATTGCTGATGATACACATCATATACCAGGGTTTTTTGGGATGAAGAGAGAGGTGGGCAGGGGTTAAGTGTGGAACTGTTGATGACTTCATGGGCACAGCAACATGCAGGTGAGTTTTCAGGGATGAGCTGCCTCCTCTGTCATATGTATGCCTTGGGAGTGAATGCACTGAGATTGTAGTCATATGCCATAAGTTTGAACAGTGTCATTTGCCTGCAGGTCCTTGCTGTTGATGCTGGTGTTCCCCAGAGAGTGCCTTTTGCAGTGTACTTCTCTATGCAATTCCCAATGACCAACGCAGATGTAATCTTTGTGTAACAACACTATCTTCCCACAGCTTGTTTTCCTGTAGTTGGCCTTACCATGTTGCTTTGCACTGTCCAAAACAAGTCCCTTCTTCTAATCTCCTTAGCTGAAACAAATGGCTTCTTGCACCATTCCCTTCCCTTTCCTCATCATCATCATCAATTCCTTAACCCAAGCATCTCATGTTCATTGTTTAGTCTCATACAGTTGTCTCGATTATGAGGACTAACAACAAAAATTCTGCAAGATGAATCAAGTTTGAATGAAGAACAAATTTAAGTATAAGCCGAAGAAGAGAGATATCTTCAAGTATTTTGTCCTTGTTGAGATTTACCACTACCATACATTTGTTTTATCTCATCATTTTCCTTGAACCGGGTAGGCTCAGATCATTCTTCTCAAGTCTCAGTAAGTTTTCCCTTCTCGTGAAACATCATCGATCCTTTGTGATGCACCCGAGGTGTTCTTATTGGAGGACCAGCCTCTCTCTCTACCTATATCTATCCATCTGTCTATCTAGCTATCCATCTCCTCTGTATGTGTTTGGTCCTTGTGGTGGTGTCTGCAAAGCATTCCTCTCAATTACTCTGCAACAAGAAATGTGAGGTACAGTTAGTTCTCCATTACCTCACCTTTTCTGGTCCCAATGAATGTTTACCACCATGCCAAAAAGTATCCTACTGAGTCCACAAACCTAATCTCTCTCTCTCTCTCTCATCACAAGTCAGCACCCCACAATATTAGTGGCATGCGATGGCTTTCCTTGGATTACAGTGGCAGTTCCACAGCAGCTGGGGGAACCAACAAAGGAGCTTTCCCCAAGTGATGGGGGGCCAAGCACCATGGACACCTTCTACTGTTAGTTTGCATCTTTAGGCTGTCATGAGTGCATTCATGACAACTCCCAGTACATCAACAGAGGCACATGCATGCTCGCAGTGTTGAGGCAATTATAATAGACAGCACATAGGTAGGCACAGTTCCCTGTGATGTGCACATGTGGGGAAGGCTGCTCATGGCACACAAAAGAAGAGCTGTTCTGATCAAAGGCAAGGATGGTCTCTGTATGGTTAAGAACAGTGGGAGTAAAATAGAAAGAGGGAAAACATACATCTGATCGACCTTCCACAATTCTTTTCCTGTTGCAAGGATTCAATGATTCATATGATTAGAGATCACAAGGATTCAATGATTCAAATCCTGTGTAGGCCTATTGCTGGTGTAAGAAAATAGTAAGAATCGTGGAAGCATGTTCTGAAGTTACAGTAAGTAGATTTCTTGCCAACTTTCTACTTGTTTGACAAGCTCATAAATTCGAGTGGGTGAAGACTGTTCCTCTGCAACCCTTCACTTTTTGTTCGAAGAAAGTTCCCTTCCTTGACATGGCTATTGCATGGATTTTGTCTTCATGTGTTGACGCTTGTCTCATGCAGGTTTACAAGCTCCAATTCGCTAGATAAAAGAAGTTTAAGGAACTTTTAATAGCCTTTAATCATGCCCACTGCATGCAGCACTACATTTCTCTTGAGCTTCTCTAACACCTACGTTTTGCATGAGAGTCTACTGCAGACTCTCTCTTTCAGGCTTCAAGAACACATTACAAAGCAGGAGAACAGAGACGCTGTCAGCAGTGCAGTAGCTAAGATCTCATGCATCACGCATGACGCTGTAGTGGAAGGACGGAGCTCCTCGAGCTCCGGCCAAACGAGAAGAACGATCGCCGAAACCGTCCGTCTCCACCCCAAACGTTGCTACTGCTTCCTTCGTCACTGCCTCCTTCAAAACAGTGTTGCTTTCGTCTCAGGATCTCCTGGACTGAAAGGTAAAGCTGCCTACCAGTAGACGAGTCCATGGAGAGTGACCTCCGTATAGGCTGCACGCAGAACTGCTCATCGTTCGACCTGACATCAATGCACTCGTCCCCCATGCTCCCCACTTTGTGATACTTGCACCAATTCTTCCTCGGCGAGGGATCAGTACCCTCCTCGCTCGAGCTCTGGCCGCCACCAACTTCATCGCCGACCTCGATCACCGTGCTTCCACTCTGCTCACTCCGAGGAGCGAGAACTACAATGCGATCCATGGCCAAGCCGATGGGAGAACTCGCGATATCCGACCGGCAGAGCGGGCATTTCGGGTTGAACTGGAGCCAGGTGTCAATGCAGTCGATGTGGAAGGCATGAGAGCAGTTGGGAAGCAGCTTGAGCCTTTCCTCCTCTCGGAACTCACTCAAGCAGACCGCGCAATCTCGAAAAGACATTCTCTGGTCGGTGTCATCGTCGTCGTCTCTGGCTTTCGTGAATTTGACCACAGGAATCGAGCGGATGACAGAAGGATCGAGGCCACGGAATCCAGCAGTAAAGGCGTGGTCGACGGGAGGTACGTAGAGGTGGCGATGGCGGCGGAAATGGGTAGGGGAGAAAACGCGGCGGAGGATGTCGGAGCGGCGCCAGCTGGGGCGGCACTTGATGACGAAGACGTAGTAGCTGACGAGGAGGATGGCCGTGGTGAGCATGCCAAAGATGGTGGTGGCCAAGATCGGGAAGCTGGTTATAAAGCTAGAGGAGGAGTGTGGAGGTGGTGGAGGTTGCTCGAGATGCTCAACAGTTGCATCCATTACAGGTGACCGTCTGAATAAATGGTTGGAAGAGGTCTTTGAGACGAAGAAAGAATAAATGGTGCACTGCGCTTGTTAGATAAATAAGGCGGCCAACTCAGAGAGAGAGAGAGAGAGAGAGAGAGAGAGAGAGAGAGAGAGAAAAGGATCAAGAATCAAGGTGGGTCAACCAAGGTCTACTGAGAGGAAAAGACAAGTTGGTAATACATGGATGGGAAAGGGCTGCAGGCAGAAGCAAGAGTGATGGTTTAGCTTAACAATGGCGACAATACATGGAGCAAGGGGGCGCGAGGGGTTCGCAAAGCTTGCAGCACATCAGCTGACACCAGCAGTCATCAACAGCTTCTGTCGAAGCTTTTAGCCCAGAGGCGCAGAAGCCGAGGAAGCCATGGTTTCTGTGTCGAAGCGAGTAGTAGACCCTGGCTTCTGTGTCGAGGCGTACGTCAATAACAGGAGAGGACCTCAAGAAGAAATCCCCCTCCTCTGCATAAAGAGAATTGTTCTTGGTTGTTTCTGCGACTCTCCGTCGAACACCTGGTGAGAGCGTGAGATTCGCAAGGGTCACAGTCGACGACGAGATCCCTTTTCCATCATGGTCTCATCATGTTTGGCTTTTGGTTGCTCTTCGAGATAGATCTCGGGGATCACACAACCTGCTTCGCTGTAGGTGGAGGTCGAGTGACGACGGTAAGGGTGAGGAGCGTTTCGTCTACTTCCCGTCGCCTCACACAGTTATTGTCATTGTTCCGTTAACAGCATAACTCGGGATCCCACGAGCATAGTCAATAATAAAATGCTTTTATTTAGTCAACAAATCTCCATTTTGACGTCAACTACAACCGGATGGATGTTGATGATACTGAATGTGATATTACCGGTTTATTTAGCCTCACGTCGAAGACAATTAAATTAGAGTGAGTTAAATATCATTAACTTATATTTAAATATTTTATACCAATAATTCAAACTTATGAAGTGAATCAATTAAATATCTATTGCTCCGAATTATAAATTTTTTATATTTTTTATTTTATATTTTACTTTTATAAGGACATTCAATGTAATAATAATAATAATAATAATAATACGTATCTATCTATGGTATGGAAAAGTAAATGAAGAATTGAATGAATTTATAAGGAGTAGATGAGCTAGAGTTTAAATATTTTGGAACTAATGATATTGACAGATAAATGATATTAGTTAAGCATTGGAATATTAGTAGACTAAAATTAGATCCGGGGTATGGAACCGCTACCTAGTTGAGGCTCACATACATAATTTTGGATTATATATATATATATATATATATATATATATATATATATATATATATATATATATATATATATATATATATATATATATATATATATATATATATATATATATATATGGGACCCATGAGAATCTTGGAATATTATAATGAAATCATTATAATAGAGACCAAAGTTTATACCAAGCCTGTGAAATTAGTGATTATGATGAAACTATTATTGGAATTAAGTACCTGAATGAATACAAAAGAAAGCTCAACTTGGGCTCGTTTGGTGCACAGCCACAGATGATGATGGGCCGACGAAGTCTTCAAGTCAAAGAAAAGACAGACACACTTCCCAACTCCAATTCAGCCCACTTCACTATCCCCAACACGAGAAGGAGAACCAATAAATGGGAGTGAGTCAAACAGGTTTCTAACTATGCCCCATCGAAAAGCTCCGTCAACCAAAGCTGCATGCTTCAATAATCATAAAGAATTTCCACACACTCTCCTGCCCCGGCACAGCTTCCACTTCATCCCTGCAAAAACTCCAAGAGCATAAACAACAACAACAATAATAATAATAATAATAATAAAAGTCTCTCAGATTCATGCACCTTCCCATGGCAATCCAAGGAACGTAAGTAGACCATAAACAACTGCACCACGTTTCCTCTATCCATTTCCTCCCTCCTCTCTCACATGTCTCACGTTGCTGGCGACTCCGACTCCCATCGTCATGGTGGCCCTTCTCGCGAGCCTCTCTTACCCTGGAAGCATCCATTCCTGCAGTTGGATGCTGCACTTTCATTAGTTTTTATGCGCCCAGTTTGGCTGCTAGTGTTGAAGCTGACGCCTTAATGATCACACTGGGGGGAACTTGTGATGTCACCAGGATTGGGTAGATGCACTGAACTTGAATCGATGTTTCAAGTGGATGATTTAGTCCAAAAGAGAACATTTCAATGCGTGTGACCTGCAAGTGTCTCTCTCTCTATATATATATGTATGTTATCTTCTCCGAGGGTTGTCACAATATAAATGACTCATTGATCCTATCAACTGATAGAATGTCAGAGAAAACAAATCGACTGCTTGGTGGAGAAGGGCATAAATGTTTTGACTTCTATTTAGGCTGCAACCTCAGCGAGCTACCCACCGATCCATGTTTACATGAGAATCTCCGATGGAGGTTGTTTTCGTGAGTCGTGTCATATATAGATCTATATAGAAGATTTATGGTCTCCTTTTCGTTTTTTTCTGGAACCCCTTTTTTGTCCCAAGTTTGCATGCAGCTTCGTACCACCGGAATGGTTGTGTGGGAACATTGTAGGTCGCATCCAAGTTGGCCATTCTGAAGGCTGCTGGGGAATCAATCACCTTGTGAGGAAATGAACCTAGAACAAGTTTTGACTGCTAGCTTGCTCATCATTGCAGCATGCTTCACTAAAGCACTATGAACCTAATTAGTGTCAACTTACAAGTATTGTTTTAATAGGAGTTAAAGCTGACTGATGAACAATTTATGTTTCCCCTTCACCTTGAAGACCCATACGGGCTTGTTCTGAGGTGGAAGGGACTTCGCTTTCTCGAAGCTGTATGACTCTGATTCCTGAATTCAAGTTTGGGTTTGCAGTTCAAATCGTGAAGCCTTTTGATGTTTCCTCATTATCAGCGAAACCTTCTTCGATGGAAGAATTCGTCGTTGAAACCGATGATTCAGCATACCTTTCAAGAGGAAACCTAAAAAAGATGAGATCTTTCCTGGAACTCGTAGCCCACTTCTTTACATCATCTTGATGCTGAGGTGCGACATGCTACAAGACAAATTGAAACTATGGACCCCGCTAGCTATCTCCCTGTGCGCTTGACTTTGACCGCTTTCGGATCCCCTCCGTACTAATTGTGAAGCCCTTGTGACTTCTTCACCTTCGCCATCAAAAAGGATTACAAGGCCAGTGGGCCATAGACGATGAGCGATCGTGGAAGCATGTCCTTGTTCTCTGCATCTGGTGGTGCACATCAAAGCAGGGGAGGGGGATGCATGCCGCCTAACACCGAACCATTGTGTTCAAAGCACCACCCGCTGAGAAAAGAGACATGCAAAGGGACATCAAAGGTCTGTGGATGGTTCACCTCATCTGCGAGACCTCGTTGGCTTATTTGCCATCATCTCTAGCCCAGCTCCCTGGTATGATCAGATGTTGTTCCAAGCATGCTCCGTCTCTTTCTAAGCTAGAGGTGTAACATGGTGAGCCTACTCTCATTGTACTCTCTACCCTGTGGACCTCTTACCACTACAAACTTCGATTCATTGAATTGGGATTGCAGTCTGATGATTGGGGGTCCCCAAACGCCAAGCTTGTTTGAAGAGTCCCTAACACACACGTCTCTTTCCTGCAATTAGCTCAGTGGACATTCAGATTGGAGTCTGCAAGGCAGTAAACCTTGGAGATCTTATGCTGCTGCTATGTCCTTCACCTTCTGTTTTTGGCTTTCAGCATTTATTGTACTCCAAAAAAATGAGATCACCGTCACTGCTGTCAGGTAAATAAACATAAAACAAGGGGAGGTCAAGAATGCCACAGGACAACAGGGGCAGCAGTTTTTTATTTTTTAATTTTTTATAATGGGGAATATTCCCACTCTTCCTGCCTGCTAATTCAAGGGGATCTGTATGTGGACTTCCTTCTGCCAATGCATCATCTCGTGCACATTGCAAGAACCTCCCTCGTTTCTATTCCACCAATCTAAAAGTACTGCCGATGGACACTTGTCCCCAGCGGCACAAAGCCTAATAACTCAAAACTATGGGGGTTATTGAATTCACAGGTAGGAAGAAGTTGCTGCCCACCTTCATGGATTGATACTTGCCAGGAGTGAAATCCCAATAACTCAAACAAAAATGCTTTTGATTGATTCTCCTTGATGATAGAAGCCATGCGTTCCCTTCCTCAGCTCTTTCACTTTCACACTAGAGTTTGTTTGCACCACAGGTCACCATTGCAGCACTCTAACCCAGGTCTGGGGGGGAGAGAGAGAGAGAGAGAGAGAGAGAGAGAGAGAGAGAGAGAGAGAGAGAGAGAGCGTCTGTGTGCGTGGTGGCTGCAAATACAAGAAGACGGCACAAGATATATCTCCCACCAAAAACTGTCACCAGCAACGATGGCTTCAACACGGGACATGGAGCCACGCAGTGCCAACCAGTGATGTCACCGTGCTCGTCTCACGGATGATTCACCCGACCTCTGCCGCCGGGCGTGGCTGACCCACGTGCTCTTTTTGGCCCGGCACGAACCTTTTCCCGCTACCCCCAACTCCTGGGTGGCCCCAGTCAATCTATCCATCGATTCCCCCTCTCTCGTTCAAGTATAAGGAGTGGGCTTAGATCCTGTCGACTGGGCAAGCTCGAGCACGAACAAGGAGGACTGATTTCTCTCTCTCCTCATCCCTTCCTTTCCCCCGGATGGACTACTCTCTCTTACAATCGCTACACTCGCCGGAATCTTCCACCGGCTCCGGCTCCGGCTCCGGCCACCCCTTCCCCTGGACCGGCGTCGGGCTGTTCTACCCGGACGTTCCTGTCCCCTTCGACATGAACGACTCCGAGGAGATGCTCCTCCTCGGGATGCTCGCGGAGGCCTCCGGTAAGGGGTCATCCTCGTCAGAGGCCTGCGAGCGCAGCCCGGCCCAGCCCAAGGAGGAAGAGGTGAATTCGCAGAGCAAGGTGGCGGGCGATCCCAGGGAGAAGTCGTACCGGGGGGTGAGAAAGCGGCCGTGGGGGAAGTTCGCGGCGGAGATCCGGGACTCGACGCGGCACGGCATACGGGTGTGGCTGGGAACGTTCGACAGCGCGGAGGCCGCAGCGCTGGCGTACGACCAGGCCGCCTTCTCGATCCGGGGCTCGACGGCGGTGCTCAATTTCCCGGTGGACCGGGTGCGGGAGTCGCTGAACGGCATGAAATGCTGGGAGGCGGAGGGGGTATCGCCGGTGGTGGCGCTGAAGAGGAAGCACTCCATGAGGAGGAAGTCGATGAGCAAGAAGGCAAAGCAGAGGGAGACAAGCAGTCGTAGCGCGGAGAGCGTGTTGGAGCTAGAGGACTTAGGAGCAGAGTACTTGGAACAGCTTCTCACTACATCGGAGGTTGTGTCGATCCATGCTCAGTGTTAAGCTTCTGTCTTGATTGTTTTTTTTTTTTTTTTTGCTGTGGGAAATCTCTCCCCTGTTCATCAAATTTCTTTCTTGTTTTGTTCTTTCAATTGTCCAAGTTAGGAAGAACCTCTTTTTGACTTGGCTACGTTTGTGATAGTAAGTAAGAGATACTGAGATCTTACTTCCTCCCCCTGATGCAACTCATCATCAGCTCCCGATCCTGTAAAGTTCCAAGTTGGTACAAAACAGAGTTGCACTTGATGACACAAACACCTGCCTTGGCTCAACTCAGATCTTTGCATCAAACGTCGCTGCCCACTTCAACTTGGTTTTTGTAGGCAGAAGAGGAAGTGAGAATTATCCCATAATGAAAATTATGTTAATGCATGGTTGTCCAAAAGATTTGTCTTCCTCTGCTTTTGTTGTCCAAAAGTAGAACTCCTAGTTTCCATCACCATTAACATTCAAGAAGACGAGGCTTCCTGCATGTGTTATGGAGAGGATGATGCCGTCCGTAATCTGTGTCTTTGCTTGCCATAGGCAATCTTTATTTAATTTAAGATGTTCCAGCGTTATGGATACTTGGGTAGGAATCCAGAAATGCCTGCCATCACATTGATCACGTGCTGGTCACGGTCGAAGCTGGTTAAGGAGGTCATGAGAACCTTTACGAAAGCCGTATAAAAGCAATCTTTCTTCTTATTTTGTCTTGACAATTACATGCAATGTCTTTTTTCTGTTCGCTTAATTAAAAGATGACGACGGCTCCTATCAAACAAATTTGCAGGTTGCTAACTTTCATCTCCCATGTAGACAAAATGTCGGCTTATTTCTTTTGATGAAGCTAAATCATCATCAGGCCAATGTTTATTTATTTATTTATTTATTTATTTATTTTTGACCATTAACTTTTTTGTTTTCTTGAGATGTTGGTCATCAACCACATGCAAGACTTCCTACTGAGTGCCTCGATGATGTTTCCAAGGAACTTCTGTGAAGGAATGAAAGCCTCATTCCTGTGACGGCATGGGGCTGCAATATTATCAAGTGGCAAGTTTGACATCTCTTCTTCTTCTTCTTCTTCTTCGGTCATGCACGCACTCCAAGAATCATAAGAAAGTAGCATACTGGCAATCTGCAGGGTCATGAGAGTTCGGTGAATGCTCAAGCTCAGATCTCACCCTGCATCAAACCACGTTTCCTCCTTGTAGGACGTAAGACCATTCCAATGAGCCCTTTGATGCGGTTGATTTCGATCAACTCACTGAGATGGAAGTCTAATTTACTCTCTTCTCTCGAGAAAAATTAAAAAAAAAGCAACATAAGATTTTGTTTTCCCCCTCCCATGCTCAAATCGATAGCGTCATAAAACACGGTAACAAGAAGAAACAAAAAAAACGTGTTTGATGGAGCTTGTTTATTTTGCACGTCAGCAGTGATGAAGATTGGAATCGATTCCCAAATTGTTGGAGTCGTCATTTTCTGTGGATGTTCTTCCCATGAAGCTTCCTTTGGTCTTTGGTGTTGCAGGGTTTTCAACGTGACTGTGGAGGACAAAAAAGTTCAAAGAGAGATTTGTGGATCAAGAATGACCACTTCAGCAGTGTCATGGAATCACTCAGACGCTGACTCGAGGCTCTTTCTCTACCATTCTTTTTCCTTACAGCATGGACATCTATCTAAGTCAACGGCACAGTCGATAACTAGAACAGTATGTTCTTTAATTCCTAGTGTTACTCTCCCACTGATACCATGGTAGACCAGTAACGCATGTTAGCTGATCAAAAAGAATCACTTGTGTGTACTGAGCCTAACTCATTCATCTGGGAGCCTCTCAGTTTGTGTCCTATCTGCAATCAAGATTCTCTAAATAAATGGCTTGCTCCTACCATGAACAGGATAGGTGATCGAGATGATGAACACCTCACTCAACATCTTACCTGTGCAACTTCTCTAGGCTACTACTCTTACTAAATTCAAAGAGTTCTTCCTTTATAATCTGAATAAGCTTTCCCCCCACTAAATGTTGTCTGTAATGTGGAAGACCAGTGTGACATGATCTGGGTAGTCCAATCTGTTCCACTATGCATGATGTGCTTGTCTTGCATTGCTAGTGTTTTTTTTTTTTTTTGGAAGCACAAGGGATCACAAAGCATCCGTGGTGCATCCAACCCTCGTCACTTTTATTTTTGTTGTATCTTGATCATAAAATTTAATCTAATATATGTATGTTAGAGGAAGAAATATAGATTTAACTATGACTGAGAAAATGATTTACAATCATATGTTAAGTTAGGATTAAGTTTGGGCATCAAGCCAAGGTTTATACGATGCAGTGGGAGCTCGTTGGCAGTTCACCGAGGGAATCGAAAAGCTCGCTAGGAACACTCCGGGAGATTACCTTAAGAAGACCATAAGACTCGCCGTAAGAATACCGGAGGTTGTCAGATTACCGGGGGTTAGACTGTTTCTTAAGAATGAGTTTAAAAAAATTAGCAAGTCTTATAAATTGCTTAAGAAATAACATGATTCATTAGTTAGTAAATTTGAACAAATACATATAACATCATCACATAGTTCATGCACCAAATATGAAAGTTTAGAAGAACTTAGAAAGGAAAATGTTGTATTGCAATTAACATTAAAAAAATTTAAAATAGGAAATAAATCCCTAAACATGATACTTGCTAATAAGAGTCATATTCATAGGAAATAAGATATGTGGGCAAAATCTAATAAAAACTAACTACCTTTATTAAAGGATCCACTCTAAACTTATCACCAAAAATAAAATATAACTTTTATGGTAGATTAGGACATATAGCTTATAAGTATTTATTTAAGAATTATAATTCACATAAATTAATTTGGGTTCTTAAAGGAACTATAAACAACCAAAAACCTCTAGTTAAAACTCTTCATGAAGGATTCAATGTAAGATGGGTACCTAAATTAAAATTAATTTTTTTGTAGATTTATCTTTAAATTAAGGCTAGGAGTACCAAATGGTATCTTAATAGTAGATGTTGAAGGCATATGACCGGAGATTCAATTTAATTTTCTAAGCTTACTAGCATAAATGAAGGAGTTGTCACTTTTGGAGATAACAACAAAGGAAAAAATCATTGAGAAAGGAACTATAGGTAACAAATCAAACCATTTGATTGAAGATGTACTATTAGTTGATAGTTTAAAATATAATCTACTTAGTATTAGTCAATTATGTGATAAAGTATATATTATTAAATTTAAATATAATGTATAATTGAAATATCACATAAAAATATATCTTTGATTATGTTAATAAATAATAATGTGTATACAATTGACATTAAATTTTTTTTACGATGAAACATGCTTTTCGGCTTTCAATGATGATGATTGAATTTGGTATAGGAGACTTGGTCATGCTAGTATGAAACTACTCAACTAAATCTCATCTAAAGACTTACTAAGAGGATTACCTAATCTTAAGTTCGTTAAGGATAAAATATATGATACTTGGCAATTAGGAAATCAAATAAAAAGTAACTTTAAGTAAAAAAAATCAAATAAGCATATCTAGACCACTATAATTGATTCATATAGATTTATTTGGATCAATTGATACTACAAGGTTAGGAGGTAGCAAATATACATTTATCTTAGTAGATGATTATAATAGATATACTTAGACTTATTTATTGGCATACAAAGAACACTTTGTATTTCTTTTAAATATTTTTTAAAATTTTATAAAATTGTTCAAAATGAAATTTTTTTTATGATTTCATCAATACATAGTGATCATGGTGATGAATTTTAAAACAATGAGTTTCAAATTTTTTGTGAGTCAAATAGGTATATCCATAACTTTTATATTCCTAGAAATCTATAACAAAATGGAGTAGTAGTAAGAAAAAAATAGTAACTTACAAGAAATGGCTAGAACCATATTAAATGAATATAGCCTACCTAAATATTTTTAGGCTGAAGCCGTTAACACGACATGCTATGTTTTAAATAAGATTTTTGTAAGACCATTATTTACTAAAACTCCTTATGAATTATGGAATCATAAAAAAATCTAATATTTCTTATTTTAAAGTATTTGGTTGTAAATATTTTATTCTAAATAAAAAGGATAACTTAGGAAAATTTCATGTAAAATTCAATAAAGATATTTTTCTTGATTATTCTTTTATTTTAAAACTTATCATGTATTCAATAAAAAAACTTTAGCAATTGAAGAATCTATTCATTCATGTTGTTTTCAATAAGATTTTCGAACCTAAAAAAAAAGATTTTGATGATGAATTTGATTTTGGCACTTTGAATTTAAATGATAACTCTCCTAAAAGCAACTTGGATGAATCTACTTCCAAATCATTACCTAAGGAATGAAAATATATAAATATTCATCATAAAGAGCTTATAATAGGAGATACATCTAGGGGTGTTCAAACCCATTCTTCTTTTAAAAATTTTTATGCTAATGCCATATTTCTTTATCAAGTTAAATCAAAATGTATTGATGAAGCCCTAAGAGATGACTCATGGGTTATTACAATACATGAAGAATTAAATCAATTTGAGAGGAATGAGATATAATAACTTGTTACTAGATCTAATAACCGTTTAGTGATTAGTACTAAATGAGTCTTTAGAAATAAGCAAGATGAAAATGGTATCATGGTTAGAAAAAAGGTTAGATTAGTAGCCAAGGGTTTTAACAAAGAAGAAGGAATCGATTATAAAAAAACCTTTGCTCTGGCTAGACTTGAAGCCATAAGGATGCTCCTTGCATTTACATCTTTTAAAGATTTTAAGTTATTTCAAATAGTTGTTAAAAGTAATTTTCTTAATTGTTTCATTCCGGAAGAAGTTTATGTTGAACAACCCCTTGGTTTTGAAAATAGTTTTCTTCTGAATTATGTTTTCAAACTTTCTAAAACTCTTTATGGATCAAAACAAGCCCCTCGAGCTTGGTACGAAAGACTTAGTTTTTTTCTTTATTTCAAATAATTTTTTGAAAGACAAGGTTGATACCATATCATTTTTTAAGTATTTTAAAAATAATTATCTTATTATTCAAATTTATGTTGATGATCTAATTTTTGATTCAACAAATGAATCCTTATTTGAATCTTTTGCTAAGAGTATGAGCCAAGAATTTGAGGTGAGCCTAATGGGTGAACTAACCTTTTTTTTAGGATTGAAAATAAAATAATTGAATGATGATATCTTTATTAGTCAAACTAAATATATATTACACTTGTTAAAACATTTTGTATAAAAAATACTAAGGCTATAAATACACCCATAATCACTTTTACAAAATTACACTTAGACAATGAGAGAGAAAATTTTGATCAAAGAATATATAGAGGAATGATACGTAGCTTGTTGTATTTAACTATTACTAGACTGGATATAATGTTTAGTATTGAATTATATACAAGATTTTAGTCCAATCCTAAACTTTCTCACCTTAAAACAATTAAACGTATATTTAAATATTTAAAAGGAACATCTAACTTAGGGGTTATGGTATCCAAAGTCTAAAAACTTTAATTTACTTGCTTGTGCTATTGTCAATTTTGGATGATGTAGAATAGACAAAAAAAAGTATTACTGGAATATGTTAATTTGTAAGACATACTTTTGCTTCTTAGTCTTCCAAGAAATAAGGTTGTTTTATATATTGCTGAAGCCGAGTATATTTCAGCTAATTCTTATTGTGCCTAAGTCATTTGGATGCAAAATACATTAAAAGATTACATAATTAAATTAAAAAATATTTCTATAAAATGTGACAACACAAGTACCATATGTTTAATTAAAAATCTCATTCAATACTCAATAACTAAATATATTGATATTAGACATCACTTATTAGAGATCATGTGAATAATCTTGATATATCTTTAGAATTTATTGATATTAAGTATCAATTAGCAGATATTTTTCACTAAACTATTAAATGAAGAGCAATTTGACTTTATTGAAAGAGAGCTAGGAATGCTAAACCATTAAAATACATAATTTGCTATTTTTCAGATTTATTTGCGAGGCTTGCTTAAAACTTACATGAGATGATCTTAAATGCATGAGTAGCTCTTAGATTTTTGAGCTTATCTTCGAAATATTCTTTTCAAAATTTACTTTTATAAGATTGAGAGCTCTTCTTAATGATGTAATATTTTCACAACTCCTCTCTTGTTGCTTTCCTTTTTATTCACAAAGAGGAGGGAATATTTATAGCTTATATCATATTTTATTAAGGGGGAGCAATGATATATGTGTCTTGAAATCATTAGCTCTATTTTTACCTTTTTTGTTGATAACAAAGGGGGAGAAATGGATATTGATGACATATGTAATGAAAATTTTAAAATGACATTTCTATTTATTTGTTGATAAATAAAATAATTAATTTAAGGGGAGATTTTCAAATGTATGACTGATGTATAATTTTGAAATTCATGTTATATATTTTGAAAATCTTTGATTAGTTGATAACTTAAAGTAAATTTTTTTGAAATTAATATTATATCATTTCTGAAATGTATGTATGAGTGTCTTATTGCATCATTGTAATTTTGATTACTTAAAAAATCATTTCATGATACTAAAATTGAAGAGTGTATAGTTCTCTTAAATTTAAGTTTGCATTATTTGGTTTATGACATGAAAATATGGGGAGTTAAGGTTAACTCTCATTATCAATTGATTGTCATCATCAAAAAGGAGGAGATTGTCGAATCTTATATTTTGTTGATGAAATCAATTGATGAGTGTTTGATACAACATGTGTGTGTTAGAGGAAGTAATGTAGGTTTAACTATGATGGAGAAAAGGAGTTATAACCATATGTTAGGCTAGAATCAAGTTTGGGCATCGGGCCAAGGTTCAGACAATATAGTAGGTGCTCGCTAGGAGTTCGCTTAGAATTCACTGAAGGAATCGGGAAGCTCGCCAAGAACACTCAGGGAGATTGTCGAAATAAGACCATAAGACTCACTGCAAGAATGTCGGAGGTTGTCGGATTACTGAGGGTTAGGTCGTTTATTAAGCTTGATGGTCTTGTAAGGTTGTAATCAGTGAGTCGTAGTTAGGTTTGAGTTCTAATTGAGTTTGATTTAAAAGAACTCTAAATCAACTTAATATGAGATAACCGACTCTACTATGGGGATGAATTTAGCTTAGGTTGAGCTCAATTGGTTGATCTGAGAATTGGTCAATAGAAGGTATTATTCAGGATTAGAAAAGTAGAGAAAATCACTTTTTTAGGATTCTCGATGGTTGTACTGCTGGTGGGCGCCAGTTGTACCACTGCCGCCTAGTTTTCTGAGCAATTTTTGACAGTTGTACTATCAACTTTGGCAGTTGTACCACTCGTATCCGGATTTTTCAGATATGTTTGAATTTTTACTCCATTTCTGAAGTCAATTGGGGTCTATAAATACTCCAAGTTTTCTTACATTTAGCAGAAGCATTCACACAAGTTATTGGACAAAAATTTGTAAAAAAATATACTAAAAGTGTATAAAAAAAAGAAAAGGGACAATGAAGTGAGTCAAGTGTAGTAATTATTGTAAGAAGTCTCTCTTGTGATTTGAAAAGCCTGTAAGGGTTTGGTCTTTACCCAAAGAAGATCAGTAATGGACACCGATGAGCCTCGATGAAAGAGACTTAGGAAGTGGATGTAGGCCAAGATTGGGGTCGAACCATTATAAAATTATGAGTGTTTCTTTTCTGTTTATTTTCAGCATTTATTAGCTATCTAAATTTTTTGATATTTAGTTTGATTCACTCGTATATTTAAAATTTGCTTCATATCTCAATTTTATTTGAATGAATTTTTTTTTTAAATCATGATTCATCCCTCCCTCCTTAGTGCCAATTAATCCTAATTCACTCTCTCTTAATATCAATTTATCATTAACACTTTTATTGTTGTTATTATTAGTAAGTTAAACTAGCATATTTCTTGTATTACAATTTTATAGTATCTAACCAGGAAAAGAGGTTAATCATAATAATGATGTATAATTAATTTAAGTACTTTGTACTTGAACAGAAAAGACTATTATAATCCAAACAATCCTTTTTTTTCAAGGACAGCACTTTTTTGGTCATAGTGCACAAAATTTTAGATCTCTCAAGTAACTTCTTTTCACTTGTAAAGTCTTTCAAGAAAAAGGTGTCCTTGATCATAAACAAGCCAGTTCTCGATCAAGGAAAGCATCGCTATTGTACTTGTTTGCACTTTTCACTTCAGACAAATAGTTGTTTCCATAACATCCAAAGCCAGAATGACAGCGTTGTATTGAAGATAAATAATTGGAAACAAATCAGAGGGAAAAAAACAAGCAATTTGTTATTTGCTTTTCATTGTTAAGAGACCCAAATCATTCATAAGAACCTCAGTTTTCGCGTCTAATTTCCAGGCTGACAGGTTTTTTTTATTTTATTTTATAATCTGTAATTGCATGGGGTGGTAAATCTTCAACATGCAGTTCTTATAAAGGTTGAAATCTCTGTAACCCCAGTCATCCAGTTAAATGAGCTGATGTACATCAACTGTTACATTCCATCATCTGTACTACTTACTACTCGAGAAAAATAAAGAGAAAAAAACCTAGATTTTATATCTCAAGAATCCAAGAAAACTGAAGTTTCATGACAGTCCACTGATATCAAGCTTATATGACATCTTATTTACTATAGATCCATCAAGCTTACATACATTGTGGTGCTTACAACACACAGTCTGATACAACTCATCACATACTGCAGACGACCAGGCTTGCTACGTATTGCTGTTGCTTAAAGCATGCAGAGAGAGCTCCTTAGTTATCTGGTTTTGGAGGGTGCAGCTTGTTCCAGGACTCGAGATCAATGGAGTGATGACCGTCAATGCCTGATCCATGGTACTCGTTCCCGCCGCCATAAGGGTTCGTTTCGCCTGCATCGTCTGCTCCATTATCGGCATCCCCGACGCCGTCAGGATTCTCCGAGAGATGTCGGTCTTCGACATGAGTCAGATCTTGCTGCTGATGCTGCACGAGGACCTTACGGTGATGCATACCTTTGCTGGTTGATCCCGTTTCAGGTGCTGCGAAGGAAGCTATAAGATAAATTAGCAGCAGGCTGAAGAGCTTCATCACTTACCTTGTTCTATCTTCTCCTGCTAAGTTCTTGCGATTGCAGGTTACATGGACTTGGAGATCTCGTTTGCTGGATCGATGAATTTATACAGATGTGAAAGTTCAAAACAGTAAAAGTAGGTTTGGCGGGTAAACGACAACCAAGAAGATCTTCCAAAGCACACTCAATTGCCTCGCACTAAATGTTGAGAGGATTAAGTGCTCAACTTTGATGGTGGGGTTGACACAGCACTGGCCGTTGCTGCTGTGGTGGGCATGGCAAAGATTAGGAGGATGGAATTGTTCCTTAGAGGCAAGACTTGCCCTTTTTTTGTTTTTTTGTCCCCCCTCAGAAAATGAAGCAGTTTAGCTATCATAATGATGTCAATATTTCAAAATTGATGTGTTGTATTTCGATATCAATTTTGTTATGTGGGTTGTCTCGTAAATATAAGTAGTGTTATAGGAAATAAATATGGTGATTAGGGGTCGTTCTCATGTAAATTATAAATTGAATTGAATGCAAATTTTGAATTAAAAAATCTACTCTTTTTCCTATCCTCTTTGAAAAAAAATCTAATCACACTTCGGAGAGGAAACATAATAACTGCTAACCCATACTGTCAGTGCTATAAATGGCTCACAATGGTAGGGTTTACAATTGAATCTGCAAATAAATGAAAATTTCATCTTTTGCCAATGATGATTTTGGTCTACCAATAAGAGAACAACATGACAGCAGTGGAAGATATTAAATGACACACACACACACACACACAGACATACTAAAGGGAAATCCTGCTTAAAAGAAGGAAACCCTAAGATTGCAAGCTAGTAGATTTTTCACTTACAGGCTAGCTGAGTGTAGCCAAGAACTTTGCACCATCAATTATTGCTAGTAAATTATTCTCGGGTGGTGGCGAACAAGTGCTCAACACTGCTCACTTTGACCTCTGTAGTTGCCCTCAAAATATTTTAATTCTACACCACCTCAATTTGTTTACTGATCCCCTAACCTGAACTCATCTGCTTCACACCACCTCACTTTTGACTTGTGTCTTCTACCGTTCTACCGTGATGTACTTGGCTTAATCCAGTGGTGCAGCAAATCATCTGGTTCTCAAGTAGAAGAGGACATGAAACCAACCTTGGAACAAAAACTAGTCAAATTTAGTAATGAAAAATGTAAAACTCCATCTTAATTGTTTGAAGAGAAAAGGGAAAACTTTATTGATCTTTATTCTAGTTACATAACCCTATTTATTGGGCGAAATATAATCTAATCAATCTAAATCAACTAAGCAATAATCGATGTCAAATCCCTATTATTTGATAGGATAATATATGATGATCATATCAAGAGATATGGTATCCCCTTTAACACACTTTGTAGGCTTAAGATGGTTTAAAATAAGAGAAAGTAAGAAGCTAAATTTGCTATGAGTCGATTAGGTAGGATTTTGACTATGCAAAAAAAAAAAAAAAAAAAAGAGGTCATGCTCAATGATAGAGATATTGATTTGTTGTAGATGACAAACATTGCACTAGAGATGAACAATGTGTCGAGTAAATCATCGACAAAGAAAAAACACAGACATGAAGAATACTGTGGCCAAGTTAGAATGAAAAAAAGAAAATACCACAGGCTCAGGTAGAGGGCCTTCGATGATGAAAGAGAGATTTGACCTACAATGGTGGATGCTCAATGACAAAGAGCTATTAACTTAAAAACGATTCGTTCCTCGAGAAAGCAGGAGAAGACACCCGTTGTGTTTGACTGAGGGGATCTACAAAAGAATTAGTACTGATGACACAACCGAGGCCGATGATAGCTTGCTGTGATTTCTGATCTATGCATGGAAAAGGTTATCATTGAGACAGAGTTATAAAGACCTAATGATTATTGTATTAAAGGATTAGGAATACACATAGAACATATATTACATATAATTATAAGTATTAATTTATAATTAATATAAATTTACAATTAATACTATAAATTTGTAAAATAGTGTATAAGCATTATGCTCTATATTCTTTATAATCTAATGCATAATCAAGTATTTATTTATAATCGTTAGACCAGTATTATAATATATTTTGTGAGGAATACACAAAACACACATCAATTCATATGTAGAGATGACTTACTTTGTTATCTATATTGAGCTAATAGATGATGATGTAATACACAAAAATATCTCCATTGTGAGTGAAGAAGGACAATGCCACTTGGTACTTAGATCATCCACTCCCTGTGCATGTCATATCAATCATACAAGAAAAGAATGTATATGGCCTCCAAATCGAGTTATAAGGGAACTTTTCTTATCCCTTATGAGAGATTGGCTATGTGGTCAATAACTCTCTTTTTTTTCTTTTTTTTTTGTTTGACTAAATAACTTATTATCTAGCGAAGTCTATTCTTAGGTACATTTTCGTTCTCTCTCTATTCTTAGGTCATTGCATTCGTTGCCTTCTTGTATGAGTGTGCTGAGTTAGGGAAGCAGATATGCCAATTGTTGGAAGGATAGCTAACACAATTCTGCTTGAAGACGAGCAAGCTATTCTATTCGAGAATAGAGAGCCAATCAAACCAAGATATAGAAATATGTGCAGATCTTATGTGAAATAGAGAGCCTCGAGAAGGTGATTTGGGCTCAAGATTTGATAACTTCATCGATGGACTTTACTAATTTTGGTAGATGAGAAAATGCCTTTAGAATCTCTCAGTTTGAGGTTAAGTCTTTATTTTTAACTGTGTATTGGTATCATTTACTATTGTTCAGTTGCTTCCTGAGGTTGATTCCTGGTTTCTTGAATTGGCCCAACAAATGAAGGTTGAAAAATAACTTAAAAAACTCATGACCAGAGTTAGATTACGGAACCTTTGTCCTCCAAGCCCCTTACTAAACCGTATAAAGTTAAAAAGTAGAGTAGATGCACTGATAGAGATAAATTTTTGTACCCTCTAACTTCTTCTGTCACGTGATTTAAAAGATAATAAAAATATAAAAATCATCACTTATGTCCGAGTCTCTTTTACCTCTCATCTCAAGTCATGCCTTTATGACTGATATCACTTTACATTAATAATTGATAGTAAACCTCCCTCATCAACTCTTCTGTCGCACAAATACTCTATATCACTATTGCCCCTTGAAGAGACACAAGGAGGCTCGAAAGCAGTGTATAGCAGAATCCATGCCTTTTGAAATCGTAGTAAGTAGCACTCGCTAGTGTGGATATTGTCCCACACAACATGGGATCAAAACAATCGCCCTATAATGGATGAGCCGTCTGCTTGAAATATCGTAGGACGCTAACAACCAACATATGACCAACTCCCTACAAGAGTTATAAAAACTATGCCATAAGTAAGTAAAAAAGGGGAAGCAGACAAGAGTCTCTTTATTCTCTCCTATCTCATTTGCATACTTTACACTATTGTCCTCCTCTCCCTTCATCATACGTTGACTTAAGCATCAGAGAGTTCGACTTGAGAAGCCCCCCAGCGTAGACCTGTTGTGTAGCAAGACCACTAGTGGTCAAGAGATAACATCATTTCCTAAAGATGGCTGAACAACCAAGAGAAGACCTTACAGCCAAGCAGATCCTAGTTTTTCTACCCAGCCTCATCGCTCCAAGGCCAGATCAATCCCGATGAACTGCCTCCCTCACACACCTTCTATGTCGATTCGCTACTTTTAGTACTCCTACATCAATATGGAGGAGACATCAGGATGAGCCTACACCTTCTACAGTGAACCATCCGAGCTGACTAATACTGACTCATTAGTCGACGGTACTCATGCATTATCATTTTGGCATTAGAATAAGGGCCAAATATTATAGGCACATCCTTTTGTATTTCTCCTAATGACTATTCGAGTCTCAAGGCGTCACCTCGATCCCACTTCTCATCAAAGGTATTCTTAAGTCTCACTTAATAAGTATAGACTCTTACTAACATGATGCAGATCAACACCCCATTTCTCCCTCACTTGGCTCAACTACCAACCTCCGTGTAATGTCTTACCCTTGGAACACTGGCTACACCTCTTATTCCCAAAGTCTAATCAGGTTGTCCATGCCTTACCTTCTAAGGATTTCTTCAACCAAGAGAGATCGAATCCATCGGACCTGTCTGTCCACAGTTACCATGTATCTATAATCCTTCATCCAACTAATATCCCAGAGACTATATATTGGATATGGTACTGTCAGGTCACATACGGAATCAGTTTGTCTTACTCTAATCGGATTCTACCGGAGAACTCATTCTCTCTCAATCCGAAAGACCCTAGCCAGGGATTTATCTAAGCAAGTGCATATGAGATATTTCTCTCATGATACTGAGAGTGGATGATCCTCTATTGACACTCAATTGCCTTCGTAAGGTTGGCTACCAATCCCGATAACCAGCTGTACTAAATCTGGAGCTTTCCAAACCTGCAAGTCTGGCGTCAAAGAAAGGAGTACTCATACAAGGCATCCTTGGTGTCTCAAGTCCAAGGACCAGATACATAACTAGGACTATGGAATCGCTATCTAACATTAGGTATCATTAACTATACAATATTTCATAAGTAGATCAATCAGTGAACTCATTCTCCAATGAGCGCCTATATTATATCCTTAGTGTCTCTACACAAGTGGCTATGAGATCAGCTGCCTCTATCATATGGACGAGTATATAGTACACCGGTCAGTCTGGTTATCTCGATATCCCTCTCGAGTAACCTACGACCGGGATTATTTAGGATCTATATTTAAAGATGAATCGATCTCATTATCATGAGCTCATCATGATCCGATTCCTATTACACAGAACCAAGGACATCACAATATATATGTTACATATAATATAATGTGAGAATATGCTAATATTAATTATAAGCAAAAAGATTACGCAGTGTGTCACACGTGCCATCACTCACATGATTGGCTTGTAGGGCCTTGTAATTAGTAATCTCCCACTTGACCTAAAGCCAATCACCTATATGTCTGATCCCCATCAGACCCCCGTGATGCTCAAATACAATCTGAGCTAGCGGCTTCGTCAATGGATCTGCAATGTTATCTTCGGATGGAACTCTTTCCATTGCTATATCTTTACGGGTTGTGATTGCTCTAATCATATGGAACCTCTTCAGAACAATTCTGATGAGACCTGGGTTCCTTTGCTAGAGTTATCACCCTGTCGCTGTCACAATATATGGGAGTCAGCTCCACGCTATTTGGTATGACTCCCAAATCTTTGATGAACTTCTTCATCCACACCCCTTTCTCTGTTGCTTCTGCTGCAGCAATGTATTCCGCCTCTATGGTCGAGTCAACAGTAGTATCTTGCCTGTAACTCTTCCAGCTTACTGCTCCTCCATTCATGATGAAAACATACCCTGAATTTAACTTACTATCATCAATGTCCGACTGAAAACTTAGAGTCTGTGTAGCCATTAACCTAGAGGCTACCTCCTCCATATACTAGTAAACGATCCTTAATCCTTCTCAAGTACTTAAGGATACACTTTACTGCCTTCCAGTGTTCTAAACCTGGATTTGCCTGATACCTACTCATGACACTCAGAGCATATGCTATATCAGGCCTAGTACATAGTATCGCATATATGATAGATCCCATCGCTGAGGCATAAGGTATCTTATCCATGTTTACCTTTTTTTCAGGAGTTTTTAGGGACATACTCCTAGAAAGTGATATTCCATGTCTCATCGGTATGAGACATCTCTTAGAATTTTTCATGCTAAACATTTTGACAATGGAGTCTATATACCTTGACTGCGACAAGCCAAGCATCCTTTTGGATCTATCTTTATAGATCCGGATCTCCAAAATATAGGATGCTTCCCCTAAGTCTTTCATAGAGAAGTTTCTAGATAGCCAAGTCTTTACTGTGGAGAGCACTCCTATATCATTCCCAATGATTAGGATGTCATCCACATATAGCACTAAGAAGGTGATAGCGCTTCTACGTACCTTTCTGTGCATACAAAGCTCATCTTTGTTATTAACGAAGTCATAAAATCTGATTATCTCATCAAATCGTGTTCCAACTTCCGGAAGCTTACTTCAACCCATAAATGGATCTAAGCAACCTGCATACTTTATCTGGACTCTCTTTGGATACGAATCCCTCTGGTTGTATCATATACACCTCTTCATCGAGGTTGCCATTGAGAAATATTGTTTTGATATCCATCTACCGGATCTCATAGTCATAGTGTGCTGCAATGATCAAAATAATTCTAATGGACTTAAGCATGGCTACAGGTGCAAAGGTTTCATCATAGTCATCTCCTTGTCTTTGACGATATCCTTTAGCTACCAGCCTTGCTTTTATAGGTCTCTACCTTTCCATCAACTCCGATCTTCTTCTTGAAGATCCATTTACAACCAATGGGTACAATACCCTCAGGTGCATCCACAAGGTTCCAAACCTTATTAGAGTACATGGAATCTATCTCAGAATTCATGGTTTCTTGCCACTTCCTGGAGTCTATACTCATAATAGCCTCCTCGTAAGTCTAAGGATCAACATCCTGAGAGTCATCTCCATTGATATGTCTTACATATCTTTCAGGAGGGTAAGATAATCTATTAGACCTACGTAAATTTAGAATTTATGTGTTAGGTACCTGAACAGACTCGGGCTCTAGAATGATGCTTAAGCTAGGTTCTCCAACCTCACTCAATTCTATCTCACTCCCATTGTTTCTACTAAGAATATGTTCATTCTCAAGGAACACAGCTTTCTTGGCAACAAAGACCTTTCGATCCTCGGGATGATAGAAATAATACCCATAAGTTTCCTTTGGGTATCCCAAGAATGTACATCATTCTGTCCTTGATTCCAACTTATCGGGGTTGTATCTTCTAACGTAGGTAGGACAGCTCCAAATCTTAATAATTTTAAGATCGAGCTTCTTTCCTTTCCATATCTTATATGGTGTAGACATTGCCGACTTTGATGAAACTCTGTTTAGAAGGTAAGTTGCAGTCTCTAGGGCATACCCCCAGAATGAGACGGGTAGGTCAGCGAAACTCATCATGGATCACACCATGTCTAACAACGTGTGATTCCTCCTTTCTGATACACCATTGAGCTGAGGAGTATAAGGAGGTGTCCACTGGGATAGAATCTCATTGTCCCTGAGGAAATGGGTGAGCTCCATATTCAAGTGCCCTCCTCCTTGATTTGATCGAAGAGTCTTAATACTCTTTCCAATTTGGTTCTCTACCTCATTCATTCTTATATTCCTTGAATTTCTCGAAGGTCTCAAATTTGTAGTTTATTAAGTACACATGTCTATACCTAGAGAAATCATCAGTGAATGTATGAAGTATGAGTAACCACCTATAGTTTGAGTCGACATGGGACCACATACATCACTATGTATGAGTTCCAATAACTCGGTGGCTCTCTCTCCAGTTCCACTAAAAAGAGAGTTGGTCATCTTCCCATGAAGGCAAGGTTCATAAGTTGCATATGTCTCATAGTCAAATGGATCTAAGTATCAATCTTTCAGCAACTTTTAAATCTTTCCCTCATGTATATGACCTAGCCTACAATGTCATAGTATGCATTATTTACCTTATCTCATTTCATCTTGGATGTATTTATATTCATGATGTGTGGAGAAATGTCTAACATATATAAGCCATTTATTAGGGTCCCTCTAGTGATGATCTTATTATCCATAATTATTGAAAAACTATTATTCTCAAAAACTAATTTATATCCACTAATTGTCAAACAAGAGATAGAAATAATATTTTTGATAATAAAGAGAACAAAATAGTATGCATCTAATGCAATAATAGCTCCATCAGGCAGATGTAGGGTGACTTTTCTAACAGCAACTATAATAACTCTTGCTCTATTGCCCATCTTGAGGTCCATCTTGCCTTTAGCCAATCTCATAGGTCTTGCCAGAACCTGCAATGAATTGCAGATATGATAAACACTCCCGGTATCCAATACCCATGTGTTATCATGAAAATCTAACAAGTGGAGACTGATCATGAATATACCTGAAGCTTCTCTAAGCTTTTGTTTTGCCTTATCTGCAAGGTAGTCCTTATAGTTCATCTTCCAGTGCCCATCTTGGCCACAGTGGAAGCATTGTCCTTTATCCTTTCCTAGGTATTTCTTGGCAACCTTTGCCTTACCTGGTCTTTCTTTGCCCTTGCCCTTCTTAAGGATCTTGTTGGCCTTTCTTTTCTTTTTGGTCTTACCAATATAGAGAACTGGCTTCTCCTTCTTGATGGCACTCTCAGCTTTCCTCAACATATTGAGGAGCTTAGGGAGAGTCACCTCAAACTTGCTCAATTCATGATGAAGTGAGAAAAGGAATCTGGTAGGGACTGAAGTATAAGATCAACGCATAGATTATCCTCTATGACTATTCCTAGACTTGACTTTCTCGATCCACTCTATCATCTTTAGGACATGGTTCTCAACCGATGTCCCTTCTGTTATCCTAGCTTAGAAGAGTTTCTTAGATATCTCATATCTTTGAGTTCTTCCTTGTTTCTCAAACAGTTGGCGAAGATGAAGAATGATAGAATCTGCATCCATGCTCTCATGTTGCCTTTGTAACTCAGAAGTCATGGAGGCCAACATGTAACATTTTGCTAACATGGAATCATCTATGTACTTCATATAGCGAGCGATCTCATCCTCGCTTGCCCCTTCTTATAGTGTGGGCATGATTGTATCAAGGACGTATGTGATTTTCTTCATTGTGAGAATAATTATCAAATTGTGAAGCCAATCTATATTGTTTGGATGAGTGAGGCGGTTGGGATCAAGTATGCCACGTAGGGGGTTTGTGAGCGATATGTTTATGACAAAACAAGATATAGCAAAAATAAATAACATGTAGATTTTATAGAAAATACTAATTAAGATATGGACTTCTATCTTAATGTGCTCATACTATTTTCTTAGTGAATCATGCGGCACCCTCGATACGTGAGACGGAAGTCTCTGGCAGACTCCTAATGGAGATCAGGATCTAATTGGCATCTTAATGCAATATCGAGGGACTCGACTAATTACACTAAGCCCAAAAGGTAGGCAACTCTTGCCAATCACAACTCCTTGTGATTTCCGTCACGTTCGACCTTCAAATCATCATGGTCTCAAGGGACTCGACTAACCATAACGTTCAGTTAAGTCATCACCATCGTTACAAGATGAGTTTGATTCAATGATATGCCCTCAAGGGACTCGACCAAGCATACCATATCCTTAGGTCACCGGTGACATCTCTATATCGTAGGCAAGAACTCAATCACATAGATAGGTGAGTCTTGAGGGACTCGACCAACTCAACCTATATCGTGATTCAATTTCTTCTTATAACGATGGAAGGCCACGTGGATCAATCTTATTATCTCACGCTTACCAACTTAATATTATCTTAGGAGGGATTTTTGTTTTCTATCGATATCCTAATATGTCATGTCACATACATACATATTTAATATATATCTACATCACATGCAAATATATATATATATATATATATATATATATATATATATATATATATATCTAGTAGGTGTATAAGACATCACACATGCAAGCCACACCGGATGATCATGAGCCGTCACCTAATATGATTAAGCTCGAGCCAATGGGCCTAATCACTCACAATAGGATCTATGTGTACATCGGTGCATCTCCATGCCCTGTGATTGTTGATCTCGTCATCATCGATTTTGTCGGATCGTCGCATCACCATACATCGTAATCTCCCGCCACGGCATCATGGGTCCCATTGTCATCTCCACGCTCCCAACGCGCCTCTCCATGTAATTACAAATAATCACAAGCACGCAGACCTGACAAAAAATGAGAAAAACATAGGCACACAGGCCCTAATAATAATAATAATAATCACAATTACACACATCACAACACATGGCTCATGATCATCCATCCACATCATACATCACATGTACATCACATCATATGTAGGATTACTAGATATGTATAATAATTAATTAAATTATTTAATTAATTATTTTTCTAAAAATCATAAGAATTGTCAAGGGTATTTTCATAATTCTGGATGAGAGGACAATCCTTGAAATTTTTTTTAAAATTATTAAGGGTATTTTTGAAATTCTACATATAAGGACAGTCCTTAGAATTTTCAAACATCATAAGGGTAGGATCATACTTTTTCTTAAAAGGATGCCCTAGCCCTCTCCTTGCCCCCATCTGCGCCGTCGCAGTTGTCATTGCCCTGCGTAGGTGGCGCGCCATTGGCGTGGCGGCCACCCTACGGCGCCGCCATCGGCGACCTCGGCTCGCGGTGTCGCCCTACTAGCTCCCTTGCCAGTAGCCTGGCGGGGCCCCTCACGGCCTTGCGGGCCACACGTGGCCGGCCACGGCTACCTGCGGTCACATCACGCACAGCTTGCCCGACGGCTGGCGACAGCCGGGCCGTAGTCGATCATGGTCGTGTTGCGAGTGGCCGCCTTGTAGGGAGGGCCAGCCACCCCTTGCGGTGGCCTCGTCGGTTGCCCACAGCAGGGCCTTGGTCGTTGGCGCCTGGCTGGCCGTAGCTATGCCCAGCTACCCCTTGCAAGGGCTTCCTTCGCTGCGAAAATACAGCAATGCGTAGAACAATTTTACATGATTTAATCTCATCACACGCAGTTTAAAACCAATCTTTCGCATGAAAACCTTGGCTCTGATATCATTGTTGGGAAACCTACAGCGGGTGCATCATATGTGAAGTAGAAATCAAAACAAAAATCGGTTTCCTACGCAGATCAAATCATCATGCAAAAGATTAGGGTCATAAGAAAAATGCAAAAGCTGAAAAACCACGATGTGTAAGAAATTGATTTTACCTAGGGAGATCGTATATCCTTGCATTCCAGATCTGGATGGAGAAGATGAAGGAGGTCAAGCGTCCTCCTCTCTAGCGGTATCCACATGATGGATCTTCACAACGAAACTCCTCCAATCTGATCTTACAACTCTTGCTCAGAAGGAGGGAGGAGAATAGGATGTGGTGGCTAAAGTTGCAGCCTATCAACCAAGAGTCTCCCCTCCTATTTATAGAGAGCCGCCAAAAAACCCTAAGGTTCCTGCCTTAGTGGGTATTGGATCTCCATCCAATTACCCACTAACCTTGCATTATTAGATCTCTATCCAATAATCTCCTTAGGCCTTTAATTGGACCTTAATCAGGGAGCCTATCAGCATAGGGACTTATCTAATGAGAATAAGGGCTAATTAGATCTCTATCCAATCCGCTATTCGTTGAAGCATCCACCATATGTGTGTGACCCTCTAGGCTTGATACCGAGCTGGCCGTAAGTTACTCCCATCAGAACTCCTTCTGATATAGTGAATTATTATCTCCATAATAATTCACTCGACTCATCGACTATAAACGTACTGGGCCACTACACCATAGTCCCCAGACGGTACAGGAGGATCGAATCCATCGGACCTGTCTGTCCACAGTTACCATGTATCTATAATCCCTCATCCAACTAATATCCCAGAGATCATATATTGGATATGATACTGTTAGGTCACATATGGAATCAGTTTGTCTTGCTCTAATCAGATTCTATCGGAGAACTCCTTCTCTCTCAATCCAAATGACCCTGGCCAGAGATTTGTCTAAGCAAGCACATATGGGATATTCCTCTCGTGATACCGAGAGCGGATGATCCTCTATTGATACTCAATTGCCTTCGTAAGGTTGGCTACCAATCCAGATAACTAGTTATACCAGATCTAGAGCTTTCTAAACTTATAAGTCTGGCGTCAAAGAAAAGAGTACTCATACAAGGTATCCTTGGTGTCTTAAGTCCAAGGACCAGATACACAACTGAGACTATGGAATCGCTGTATGACATTAGGTATTATTAACCATACAGTATTCCGTAAGCAGATCAAATAGTGAACTTATTCTCTAATGAGCACCTGTACTATATCCTTAGTGTCTCCACACAAGTGGCTATGAGACCAGCCGCCTCCATCATATGGACGGGTATATAGTACACTGATCTGTCAAGTTATCTTGATGTCCCTCTCAAGTAATCTACGACCGGGATTATTTAGGATCTGTGTTTAAAGATGAATCGATCTCATTATCATGATCTTATCATGATCTGATTCCCATTACACAGAACCAAGAAAATCATAATATATATGCTACATATAATATAATATGAGAATATGCCAATATTAATCATAAATAAAAAGATTACGTAGTGTGTCACACGTGTCATCACTCGCATGATTGGCTTGCAGGGCACCTGTAACTAACAAATTAGCATTAGAACCAAAATTAAAATGTAACCAAAAAATTCAGGTACAGGTGGTATAACTGCTGACGCCGACGGTACAACTGTCGAAAGCTGTCGAAAAACTGGGTGGTAATAGTAACACCATCAACCTGGGCTCACCAATGGTACAATTGTTGGGAATCCCGAAAAAGTGATTCCCTTCACTTTTCTAACCCCGACTTATACCTTATATTGATCACTTCTCAAGTCAACCAATTGAGCTTAATCCATCCCCATAGTATGCTCAGTTTGCCTCACTTTAGTTAATTTGGATTCCTTCCAAATCTAACTCAAGTAGAACTAAAACTCAAACTGATGCTAAATATGACTAATTAATTACAATCAATGTAACCATCAAGTCCCACAAGACCCTCTTAACTCTTGGCAAGCATTTCGGTAACCCTCGATGATCTTCTGACGAGTCTTTTAGTCTTCTTCTGGGGACTCCTGATGCCATCATAGTAAGCTCCCGATCACCTTCGTTAAACTTTCGGTAAACTCATGATAAGCTCCTAATACCCTCGATAAGCTTTTGGTGAACTCCCGGCAAGCCTCCGATCCCTTCGGTGAGCTCCTAACAAACTCCTAGCAAGCTTCCGATAACTTCAACAAGCTTTCGGCAAGTCTCTCGGGGAGTTCCCATTGCATTGTCTGAACCCGACCCCATGCCCGGGCTTGACTCTGCCCAACATATGATTGTAATTCTCTCTCTGTCATAGTTAATCCTGCATCAAAAACAATCATGACAAGCTTCCTATCAATTGATTTTATCATCTTCCCATCTCTATCGTAGTTAGTCCTGCATCAACCCTAGCGAGTCTCTCTAACACATAGGTTAGACCAATAACTCATCAATTGATTTTATCATCAAAATTTGAGATTAAACAATCTTTTCCTTTTTTATGATAACAATCGATTGATGACAAGAGCTAACCTTAACCCCCCTAAATCCATACCATAATTCAAATAACAAAAACTTAAATTCAAGAGAACCAACCACTCTTGTATTCAAATATCATAATATCCATTTATCAAATTTTAAAATAATATACAATTTCAGAATCAAATCATCAATGATATAACATTAATTTCAGCCAACAATGAATAATCAAAATTTCAAAGTATATAATATGAAATTCAAAATTATACATCAAATATACATTAAGTTCAAATTCTCTTCTTTTAAGTCATCAATTATTTCTCCCCATTTATTTATCAGCAAAAATAGAAGAAATATCTATTTTGTATTTTTTTACATGTGTCATCAATGTATCATTTCTTCCCCTTTATAATCAATAAAAAGGTGACATGTTAAGAGTAAATGATTTTAAGGCATATGTGTCATTATTCCCCCTTAGTAAAATAGGATATGAGCCATAATTTTCTTTATGAAAAATTTTCTTCCCCTTTGTCATGTATTATTTTTCATATATGTGTCATCAATATATAATTTCTCTCCCTTTATTATCAACAAAAAGAGGTGAAATAATGAGTAAATAATTTCATGAAATATAAACTCATCATGTGTCAAAATTTTCATACTTTTATAAAATATATATTGATTAAATATTTAATACTTCATTGCTCCCCTTACTAAAACATAATTTTCTCATAAAAATTTGTCTTCCCTTTTATAAATAATAAAGTAATAGAAACAAGAGTGAGAAGTAAAGAACATCATATCATTCGAATAGGGCTCAAAACCTCAATCTTATAGATATAAATTTTAAAAATATTATTTTAAAGGTGAGCTCAAAAAATCCAAGATTCACATATGCATTTATCTTATATAAAATTTTAAACACAACAGCAAATCAAAAAATCTAAAATATAGCAAATCATGTATTTTGAGATCACCTCATGTAAATTTTGATAAGAAGTGCAATTTGTAAAAGTCACAAATTGTAAATAATGTCTTTCGTAAGCATTTAGAAAATTTATAATTCCAAATTTTCTTCTAACCTTTTTGTCTTCGTCAAGAAAGAATATGATAGTATATATATATATATATATATATATATATATATATATATATATATATATATATATATTTACATCCATATCCTAGTGATGACCATAAACATAAAAGGATAATGTCATTAAGGATGAAAAATCAAATTGTAATTAGCAAAGACATGATTTCTTTTAAGAAATCTCTCTCTTTTCTTTTGTAAATAATAAAAATGGGTCTTAGGGGATTAAATAATCTTAATTCATTTTAGCTAAATATTAAGACATATAATTTATTTAGATATTTCTTCTTAATAAAATGATAGAATGATCTTGATAAAAAGTTTCAACTTATAATTATCAATATCATATATCTCATTTTTATTTAAAGAAGAAATATAGAGATCAATCATGATTCCTGTAAAGGATAAGTCAAGTTCATGATAAAACAAATCTCACATAATTTACAACTTATCATAATTTTGAGATATATTAATTTGATGATAAAGTGTACCATTCGTTAACACAAGTTAAGGATAAATCATTACATAAAGGATATCAAATCATGAATATCATGTTTAATTTCAGATTTTCATGATGAGATCAATTGATGAGTGTTTAATCTATCATATGTGTTAGAGGAAGTATTATAGGTCTAACTACGATGAAGGAATTGAGTTACAGCCAGATGATGGGCGAAGATCAAGCTTGGGTATTGGGCCAGGGTTTGAACGATGCAGTGAGACCTAGTTGGGAGTTTGCCAAAGGGATCGAGAAGTTCGCTAGGAACACGCTGGGAGATCACTGGAAGAAGATCGTAAGACTTACCACAAAAATACCGAAGGCTGTCGAATTAGCGGGAGTTAGGTCTTATTTAAGGTTGATGGTCATTATGGTTGTAATCATTGAGTCATAGTTAGGGCTTGAATCATAATTGAGTTAGATTTGGAAGAAATCCAAATCAACTCAATAAGGTAACTGGGTCCACAATGAGGTTTGATTAAGCTCAGGTTGAGCTCAATTAGTTGACCAAAGAATTGGTCAACATAAGATTTAAGTCAAAATTTGAAAAGTGGATGGAACTACTTTTCCAGAGATTTCGATGGTTGAACCGCTAATGAGCGGGTGTACCACTATTGCTCAGGATTTCGGGTGGCTATCAGTGGTTGAACCACCTAGGTTAGGTGGCTGAACCAGCCGTACCCTAGATTTTGGGTGCTTTCGATGGTTGATCCGCCTAGGTCAGCAGCTAAACCGCTCGTATCCAGATTTCTCGGGTATATTTTAATTTTGGCTCTAATTTCTTAAGTCATTTGGGCCTATAAATACCGAAAGTTTTCTTATATTCTATATAACAATTTTAGGAATTATATTCTATGAAAAAATTATGTGTGAATTGTAAGAAAAAGAAAAGGGGAATGGATAGAGCTTAGAGTTGGAAAAATTCTTGAAGTCTCCCTTGTAAGCTCAGTTGTAAGGGTTTGGTCTTCACCCAAAGAAGATTGATAGTGGATGCCGGTGTGTCTCAAGGAGGAGGACTCAGGAGTGGACATAGGCCGGCTGGTGTCGAACCACTATAATTGTGAGTGTTTTTACTTATTGCATTTACTACTTATAATTGTCGAGTTATTAATTGTGTTGAACTAAATATCAATAGACGCTTCCGATTTTTACTAACTTTTTGAAAGAAAAATTTTAAATCAAGCACTTCTCTTCGACATTGCTTATCTTTTTATTAGGATTTGCTTGTTCCTTCTTAAGTCATTTTTAAGTAAGAAACTTAGTATTTTCTTTAAATTATTTACTTGTTATGAAAAGCTTCAAATTTTTTATCTTGCTTAAAGTAAAAAGTTTTTTTTATTAAAACAAGAATTTACGCTTGTCACCCCCTCCCCCTCTTAGTGCCAATTGATCCTAACAATTGGTATCAGAGCAAGGTAGTTACTTATTGGATTAACACCCACTTGAGTAAATAGCTTGTTTTGGCACGAATGAGGGATATTCCATCACACGTCCTCTCATATTTAATGGACAAATTATATATATATTGAACGATAAGGATACGCATTTTTATTATATTTTTGGATCTTAATTTATTAAATATTATTGAGAATGGATTTGAAAAATCTTCCAAGCCAATGAATGAGCTGAATGATTTGAAAAGGAAGAATTTTTCTTTAAATGCAAAGGCTATGAATGTCTTATTTTGTATTCTTGACAAGAATGAGTTTAATCGAGTTTCTATTTATGAATTGAACTTTAATATTTGGCATACTAGAAATCACACACGAGGGGACTAGTAGAGCAAAATAATCTAGGATTAATATTTTAGTTTATAATTATGAGTTATTTTGAATAAAACTAATGAGTCCATTGGAGACATGTACACCCATTTCATGGATGTCATCAATGGCCTTAAAGCACTTAAAAAATATTTTTTAAATTTTAAACTTGTTAGTAAAATTTAAGATCTTTACCTAAAAATTAGGATCCTAAAGTAATCGCTATTCAAGGGGCCAAAGATTTAAATAACTTACCTCTTAAAAAATTTATTGGCCCACTCATGATATATGAATTGAACTATAAAGCTCATAATTAGCTTGATGAACTCCTTCTAAAGAATAAGAAGGATGTAGCACTTTAGACAATAAATAACTCCTCGAGTGAAACCTCGAATGATAAGGACAATGATATTGTATTATTATCAAGAAAATTTAAAAAAAAAATAAAATAAATAAAAACTATAAAAACAAAAAGGAACCGAAGAAGGATAATGTCATATACTATAAATATAAAAAATCAGGACATTTCAAAAATGAATGTCCTCATTTGAAGAAGAAGCCAACACACAAGAAGAAAGCACTTTTGGCCACTTTGGATGATTCAAGCTCTTCGGAGGAAGAAGACCACTCCAAATAGAAAGTTACAAACTATGCTTTAATAGTGATCGAAGATGAGGTTAGTGAGTCTTTAAGTATTTTCTTTTCAAAATTAGTAAATATATTTCATGATTTGTTTGATGAGTTTATAACATTTAGTAAATCTTTTAAGTTGCTTAAGAATGATTATGAATTATTAGTTAGTAGACTTAATGAAATGCATGATTCATTAGTATCACATAAATCATGTCCTAAATGTGATATGTTAGATAATGTTAAAGAAGAGAATATCATACTTAAGACAACAGTATAAAATTTTGAAATTGAAAATAAATCCTTAAATATAATCCTTGTGAATAAGGGTCATATTAATAGAAGAAGTGGTATAGGCTTTGTTGATAACTTTCAACAAAAGCCAACCATGTTTGTTAAAGGACCAACCTTAAATGTGCCACCACGAATCAAATGTAATTTTCATGAAAAATTAGTAATAAGATAAACAAATAATTATTTAGAAAATGTAATCCACATCAACTAGTTTGGGTTCCCAAGAGAACTTTATACAATAAAAAATAATTATAAAAGAAAGATAAAGTTTTTTATAAAGGACCAAATGTAAAATTGGTACCTAAATCAAAAATATCTTTCTTGTAGGTTTGTCTCCAAACTAAAGCTAGGAGTACTAAATGGTATCTTGATAGTGGATGCTCAAGGCATATGACCGGAGATCCAAAATACTTTTCTAAGCTCAGTAGCTTAAATGAATGAGTTGTTACTTTCAGAGACAACAACAAGGGTAAAATTATTGGAAAATGAACTATAAGTAACACATCAAACCTCTTAATTGAAGATATGTTGTTAGTTGATACATTGAAACATAATTTGCTTAGTATTAGCCAATTATATGATAAAGTATATGTGGTTAAATTTTAATCTAATGCTTGTATAATTGAATTGTCACACAAAAATAAATCTTTAATTGCCTTAATAAACAACAATATATATACCATAGATATTGAAAAATTTTATGATGAAACTTATTTTTCGGCTTTAAATGATGATGCATGGATTTAGCATAAGAGATTAGGATATGCTAGCATAAAACTTTTAAATCAAATTTATACTAAAGATCTAATAAGAGGCTTACCTAATCTTAAGTTTATCAAAGATAAAGTATGTGATAGTTGTCAATTAGGAAAACAAATAGAGAGTAGCTTTAAGTTGAAAAATCAAATAAGCACCTCTAGACCACTTCAATTAATTTATATAGATTTATTTGGACTAATTGACATTATAAGTTTAGGTGGTAGCAAATATGTATTTATTTTAGTGGACGACTTTAGTAGATATACTTGAACCTATTTCTTAGCATATAAAAGTGATACATTTAACTGTTTTATAAAATTTTATAAGATTATTCAAAATAAAAAAGGGTGTATGATTTCTTCAATTCGTAGTGATCATTGTGGAGAATTTCAAAATAATGGGTATATCCATAACTTTTTTACTCCATAAAATCCATAATAAAATGGAATAGTAGAAATAAAAAATAGGAGCTTACAAGAAATAGCTAAAACAATGTTGAATGAACATACCCTATCCAAATACTTTTGGACCAAAGTCGTTAATATGACATGCTATGCTTTAAATATGGTTCTTATAAGACCAATGCTCACTAAATCTCCTTATGAATTATGGAATGATAAAAAATCTAATAATTTCTATTTTAAAATATTTAGTTATAATATTCTATTTTACATGAGAAATATGCTTTACAAAAATTTGATGCAAAATCCGATGAAGGCATTTTTCTAGGTTATTCTTCTATTTCAAAAGTTTATCATGTTTTTAATAAAAGAACATTAGTAATAGAAAAATTCATTCATGTTGTTTTTAATAAGTTTTTTGAATTTATAAAGATTGATTTTGATGATGAAATTGATCTTGATAATTTGAATTTAAATGATAATACTCCTAAAAGTAACTCGGTCTTCTTTTAGAAATTACCCAATGAATGAAAGTATGTGAATGATAATCCTAAGGAGCTTATAATAGGAGAAATATTAAAAGGAGTTCAAACTCGGTCTTCTTTTAGAAATTTTTGTGTAAATATCACGTTTCTTTCTCAAATCGATCCAAAGTACATTGATGGTGCCTAAGAGATGATTCTGGGCCTAAAAGATGATTCTTGGTAATGCATGAAGAGTTTAATCAATTTAAGAGAAATAAGGTATGAGAGTTTGTTTCTAGACCTAATGACCATTTAGTGATTGGTACTAAATGGGTCTTTAGAAACAAGCAAGATGCAAATGGTATTATGATTAGAAACAAAACTAGATTAGTAGCCAAAAGTTTCAACCAACAAGAAGGAATCGATTCTGATGAAACCTTCATTCTCGTGGTTAGACTTAAAGCCATAAGGATGATCCTTGCTTTTGTATTTTTAAAAAATTATAAGTTATTTCAAATGGATGTTAAAAGTACTTTTTTAAATAGTTTCATTTCTGAAGAAGTGTATGTTGAACAACCCCCGGTTTTGAAAATAATATTCTTTCTAATCATGTTTTCAAACTTAAAAAAACTCTTTATAGATTAAAATAAGCCCCTCGGGCTTGGTATGAAAGACCTTTTTTTTTCTTATTTCAAATAAATTTTCTAAAGGCAAGATTGATACCACATTATTTTTTAAATATTTTAAGAATAGTCTTCTTATTATTCAAATTTATGTTGATAATATCATTTTTAGATCTACAAATAAATCTTTACATGAGTCTTTTACTAAAGAAATGAGCCTAATGGGTGAGTTAACATTCTTCTTAAGATTACAAATAAAATAACTATAAGATAATATTTTTATTGGTTAAACTAAATATAACTTAAACTTGATAAAATAGTTTGGGATGGAAAATGCTAAAGCATTAAATACTCCCATGAGTATATCTACAAAGTTTGACCTAGACAATGAAGAAAAAAACTTTGATGAAACAACTTATAGAGGAATGATATGAAGTTTATTATATTTAACTGCTACTAGACCGGATATCATGTTTAGTGTTGGATTGTATATAAATTTTTAATCTAATCCTAAACTCTCTCATTTGAAAGTAATTAAATAAATCTTTAGATACTTAAAAGGAACATCTAAACTAGGATTATGGTATCCACAATCAAAGAATTTTAACTTGATTACTTATTTAGATGCTTATTTTAGTTGATGTAAAATAGATAGAAAGAGTACTACCGGGACATGTCAATTTTTAGGGCATGCACATATTTCTTGGACTTCAAAGAAATAAAATTCAGCAGCTTTATCTATTATGGAATCAGAATATATTATAGCTAGTGCATGTTGTGCCAAAATCACTTGGATGAAAAACATACTAGAAGATTACAGAATGAAATTAAAGAATATTTCTATAAAGTGTGAAAATACAAGTGCTATATGTTTAACCAAAAATCCTATTCAACATTCATGAATTAAACATATTGATATTAGACATTATTTTATAAGGGATCATATAAATTGTCAAGATATCTCCTTGAAATTTATTGACACTAAGCATCAATTAGTAGATATTTTTATAAAACCCTTAAATGAATAATAATTTGATTTTCTTAGAAGATAACTTGGAATGCTAAATCATAAACATATATGAATTGCTTGATTTCATGATATTAAGTTATTTTTCTTTGAGATAATATCTTGAAAACTCTCTCCATAATCTTGTTCACAAAAGGGGAGAAAATTTGTATGATGTTTTACTACTTTAGGATTTATTTGCTATACTTGCTTGAAATTACATGATATGATTTTAAATGCATGAGTAGCTCCTATATTTTTGAATCTTCTTATCTTGGATCTTGAGCTTATCTTGAAAATTCATCTCAAAAGATTAAGAGCTATACTTAATGATGTATTATAACTCCTCCCTTATTTTCTTTCCTTCTTTTTCGCAAGAGGAAGAAAATTATTTATAACTCATGTCATATTTTACAAAAGGGGAGCAAAAACTCGTGTCTTAAAATCCTTAGCCCTATATTTCATTTTTTTTATGACAAAGGGGAGAAATATATATTGATGATATACATTGATAATATATGATATTGATAATATACATTGATGACACATGATATTAATGATATATATTGATGACATATTATATTGATTGTATATTTGGATATCTTAGATATGGATGCATAATTCCTTTTGAAATTCATGAAAATCCTTGATGAGTTGATGACTTGATAGTTTAAAATCAAATTTTTATTGGAGTATTAGTATCTCATTGCAATCCTTGAAATATTATTTACTTAAAATATTAATTACTTCATGATACTTGAATTCAAGAGTATGTGGTTCTCTTGAATTTAAGTTTTCTTTATTATGGCATGGATTTAGGGGGAGTAAGGTTTAACTCTCGTCATTAATTGATTATCATAATAAAAAAAGGGAAGATTATTGAATCTCGAATTTTGATGATGAAATCAATTGATGAGTGTTAGAGGAAGTATTGCAGGTCTAACTACGTGGAGGAATTAAGTTACAGCCAGATGATGAGCCAATATCAAGCTTAGGCATCAGACTAGGGTTTGAATGATGTAGTGTGAGCTCATCGGGAGTTCGCTAGGAGTTTACTGAAGGGATCGGGAAGCTCGCTAGTAACACACTAGGAGATCGCCGAAAGAAGACCATAAGACTCGCTACAAGAATATCGAAGGTTGTCGGATTGGTAGGAGTTAGGTCTTGTTTAAGCTTGATGGTTATTATGATTATAATCGTTGAGTCGTAGTTAGGGTTTGAGTCATAATTGAATTAGATTTGGAAGAAATCTAAATCAACTCAATAGGGCAACCGGGGCCAGTATAGGGTTTGATTGAGCTCAGGTGAAGCTCAATTAGTTGACCAGAGAATAGGTCAACATAAGGTTCAAGTTGAAATTTGAAAAGTGGAGGGAACCACTTTTTTTATAGATTTTGGCGGTTGAACTGCCAGTGAGTGGCGAGTGTATCACCATCGCCTAGGATTTTGGGCGGCTGAATCGCCCGTACCCTAGATTCTAGGTACTTTTTGGTGGTTAACTCACTCAGGCCGGTGGCTGAACAACCCGTACTTAGATTTTTTCGGTATATTTAAATTTTGACTCTAATTTCTGAAGTTATTTAGGGCCTATAAATATCCCAAGTTTTCTTGCATTATATACAATAATTTTGGGAATTACATTTTATAAAAAAATTATGTGTAAATTGTAAGAAAAAGAAATGGGGAAGGAAGAGTACTTAGAGTTAGAAAAATTCTTGAAGTCTCCCTTGTAAGCTCAGTTGTAAGGGTTTTATCTTCACCCAAAAAAGATTGGTAGTGGATGCTAGTGTGCCTCAAGGAGGAGGACTCGGGAGTGAATGTAGGCCAGTTGATACTGAACCACTATAATTATGAGTGTTTTTACTTATTACATTTACTAGTTGCAATTGTCAAGTTCTTAATCATTTTGAACTAAATACTAATAGACGTTTTCAATTTTTACTTATTCTTTAAAAGAAAAGTTTTAAGTCAAACACTTTCCTTCAATATTGCTTATCTTTTTATTAGGATTTGTTTGTTCCTTTTTAAGTCATTTTTAAGAAAGAAACTTAGCATTTTCTTTGAATCATTCACTTGTTATGAAAAGCTTCAAATTTTCTATCCTGCTTAAAGCGAAAAGTTTTTTTTTAGTAAAACGAGAATTTACATTTGCACTAATTTAACCCTAACTCCCCCCCCCCAAACACACGCCCCCCACCCCCCCCAAACTTAGTGTCAATTGATTATAACATACCAAAGGTTATGATTCAATTTGACAAAATTCTTTTTATATAATATTCAAAGCTTTAGAAATATTTAGGAGAACAAATAAGAAAAGTGTTCATTCATAAATATATCAAATTATAGATATCAAGATCATGAATAAATTTGAGAAAAGAAAAGATAGAAGATCTTGATTTGTATATAGTAAACTTCAAGTTGTCAAGAATATAGTTAATAAGAAGATTCTCAAGTTATAGGTCTGAAAACATAAATTATGATTTATTTATGTAATCTTCTTTAAACAAACTTAATTTATATAAATATTTCAAGTTTTAATTTCTTAAGAAGTCAAGATCATGATTTAAGTTATCAAATCATCAAAATCGAAATATTAATAAAGTTGAATAGATTCTTCAATCTCTTTTTTAAAAAAATCATTTGAAAAAATAGATTGTTTTTCAAAAAATTTCAATGAAGGAAACATAGATTATTTTTTTAAAAATAGCTAATATTCTCTAATTTATTTTTATAGTTTAAGAGATTCAATAATAATGATATCACTTTATCTCTTATTGAAGACTTGACAGGATAAAAATGTTTTCAAGAAGAAATATACTCCCTTTTAGTTGTTTTATATGATTTGTTTCAAGAATGCCTTTATGCATTTTCATCAAAAACTGAGTTTTATTTATAAATGAAAACATCAAGATCATAATAAATATTTTTAACCAAGAAAAATATTTTCAAACATTTCAAAACTGAAAAACCAAGCAATATTTCCAAAAGAAATTATCAAAATCATTACAATAAAATATTTTCAAACAAAAGCTTCAATTTATTTTAATTCCAATGATTTTTATTTCTTAAGTAAGTCTAGTTCTTTAGACTTACTGAAATGATTTACCATGATTATTTTATTTTATTTCTAAAATAATTTTAATTTTTTAAAAATACTAGAAAATAAAGCATGATTTTTCTCTCTCCCTTTTTTTAATTTTATTTAATGTTTAAATTCTAACATTCAACAATAACCTCAATTATTTTTCAAGTCACTTCTTCAATACTAACATTAACATAATATCATTAAGTTCATTATAATATAAAATTTCTAAACGAGTAAAACATTTTCAAACGAAATTATTATGATTATTACAACAAGATATTTTCAAACAAAATCTTTTAGTTATTTTTAATCTAACCGATTTTTCTTTGTTAAATGAGTCTAATATGTTACCAAGAAAATTTTCTTCTCATTTAAAATTTTTAATTTTTCAATCACATTAGAAAATAAAGCATGATTATATATATATATATATATATATATATATATAATTTTTAAGCTCAAATTCAATATTTAATCATTTAATTCAATTTATCTCAAGATAATATCACTCATTTAACTATTACAAGTCAATACAAGTATATGAGCATAATCATCATCAAAATATCCCTTTCATGTATATAATATTCCATTAAAAATAGCTAAACTTTTTTCGTTCTAATTTTAGCATGCTTTTGCTATGCAAAACTCATGCACTATTGAGAGCAATTAAGTAATTATTACAATGAATCATCCAAAGATTCGTTACCAATAATTTTGTTTTCAATAATTTTTCTTATTATTACTTAGTCTAGTGAGTTTAAAAGGTGTTAGATCTCATGTCATGTGCCTTGAGCATCCACTTTCAAAACATTACCTAGTTCTCTTAGCTTTTTAGGAGGCAACATTATAATATGGAAGGTTTTGGTTTAGGTACCCATTTGAGTTTGGGTCCCTCGTGAAATGTTATTCCCATTTTTTCTAATGACTTTATGTTGTTTATGGTTTCTTTAAGAACCTAAATTAATTTATGTGGACTATATTTTTTGAATGAACACCTATAGGCAAGGTGTCCATATTTACTATAAAAATTATTTATTTTTGGGCAAATAGTATAATGTGGGTCTTCTAATTAGCTTTTGATGAGTATTACTCATAATGCCAATACATTCCTTATGAATATGACCCTTATCAACATGGATCATGTTCAGACACTAATTATCTATCTTAAGCCTTTTTAGAGTTTGTTTTAGTATGTCATTTTCTTGTTTAATTATCTCTAGTGGCTCACACTTAGAATAAGAAAAACATAATGTTTATACATCATTCAAGGTTTCATGTTTAGTACATGAATTGTATGATGGTGCTACTTTATGTATTTCTTCAAGTTTACTATCTAGTGATGCATGCTCTTTTCTAAGTAGTTTATAGGATTTGCTAATCATTTTAAATTCATCATAAAGCTCATGAAAAGAAAGCAATAACTCATTAAAAGTAAAATAGCTTTCAGGTGGGTTACTTACTTTATCATGGTTTGCCACAAGCACAAAATTATCTACTTTTTTATTGTGCACTTCATCTTCGGAGTGTCTCGGCTTCTTGCGTTCATAGCAAGAGGTTTTATCTAATTTAGATTTATTTTTATAGTTTTTGTTCATTAATTTATTTAGTTCATTTGTCAAAGGTTCACAGTTCTCATCACTCTAGATTTCACTCAAGGAATCATATGTCATTTCAGTTCACAGTCCTTCCTGTTTTTTAGAAGGTTTTATTCTTGTGTTCTCAAAGTTCTTTCCTTCCTGTTTTTTGAAAAGTATTCTTCAATTTTATTTTTATAGATCATTTCATTTAATGATTCATTTGATTTAATTGTGCTTTTATATATAATTTTTAATTTATGTCATATATTAAATATCGAATCATAAGAAGAAACTTGTTTAAACTTGTTTTTGTTTAAAGCACAAAACAAAACATTCAGAACTTAGGCATTTAAAGAATATATATTTTTCATTATCATTCCAATCATTTATTTGATTGAATAACTTATGTAAACTATTTTCGATAATAAACTATAAATTAAAATATAAAAAAATTAAAAATATGCATTCAAAATTTTCAAGTAGTGTAGTCTGTCTTGTTGAATATAAAAGTACTTGTGATGCATTTACACTCGTTAATGCCATATAAAGCTATTTACTCAAATGGTTATTAGTCCAATAAGTAAGATTTTGCTTTGATACCAATTGTTATGATCAATTGGCACTAAGAGAAGGGGGAGGGGCGTGAATTAGTGTAAATGTTTAAAATCATAGTTTAAGAAAAACTTTTCGTTTGGAGCAAAATCAAAAATCGAAAGCGTTTCATTAAGTGAGCAATAAGCTTATTGAACGAAGCTAAGTTATAATCATACTAAAGGAAAGCTTTGTATAAAAATATGCATAATCAAAAAGACAAAGTAAGGAGATGCTCACAGATTTATAGTAGTTCAGTCTCAACCTAACGTACGTCCACTCCTTGAGTCCTCTTCTCTAAGGTCTACCAGCATCTATTATCAATCTTCTTTGAGTGAAGATCAAACCCTTACACTTCCCACTCTCCTTTTCACAGGCTTAGGAGAGGAATCTTGTAAACTCACAAGGGAGATTTTACAAGAATATACTTCTTCTCCTCACTCCCTTACCCCTTTTTTTTCCTTACAATTTTAGTACACTAATTTTTTATATAATTTCTAGCCAATATCTTATCTAAATGCAAAAAATCTTGGGGTATTTATAGACCCCAATTAACTTAAGAAATAGAACAAAAATTCAAACGTATCCGAAAAATCTGGGTATGGGCGGTACAACCTCCAGTACCGACGGTACAACCGTTGAAAGCTGGCCCAAAATCTAAGCGATGATGGTACAACCGTCGCCCACCAATGGTACAACCATTGAAAATCTAAAAAAAATGATTCTCTCAATTTTTTTAATCTCGACTTATACCTTATGTTGACCACTTCTCAGGTAAAGTAATTGAGCTCAATCTAAGCTCAATCCATCCCCATACTGGACCCCGTTTGCCTCACTTGAGTTAATTTGGATTCCTTCCAAATCTAACTCAAGTAGCTATCAAACCCAAACTGATACTAACTACTATCAATTAATTACAATCAATGTGACCATTAAGTCTCACAAGACTCTCTTAACTCCCAGCAAGCATTCCGACAACCCCCGACGATCTTCGGGTGAGTCTCTTGGTCTTCTTCCAGGAAACTCACGATGCCATCCTGGCAAGCTCCCAATCACCTTCGGTAAGCTTCTAGTGAACTCCCAACAAGCTCCCGATACCCTAAGCTTTCAACGAACTCCTAGTAAGCCTCTAATCTCTTTGATGAGCTCTCGGCGAACTCCCGACAAGCTTCCAGCGAGTCTCTCAACGAGTTCTAACTACATCCCTAACCCGATGCCCAGACTTGACTCTAGCCCAACATCTGATTGTAATTCTCTCTATATCATAGTTAATCATATATCAATCATTTCTAAAATACAGGTTAGATCAATAACCCATCAATTGATTTCATCATTAAAATCTAAGATTTAACAAGACCCAGGCCTTAGTAGTCCTATGCCTCCTTCTCGTCCTCAACAATGCTAAGAATAACCCAGGGACCCAGGTTGCAATAGCCCTGCACCTTCGCCCCATCCTCGGTAGCACTAAGGATAGCCTAGGGACTTAGGCCTCAATAGTCCTGCACGTTTGCCTCATCCTTGACAACTTCCTTCGAGATTCAACGAGCCTCCACTCAGCCTCATTTGCTTAGCATCAATGGCCTTGTGCCTTTGCCTTGTCCTCTACATTGCCCTTTGAGCCTTCTCAAGACTCTACTTGCATTCATTATTCACAGTTAATCCACGATGATTGAATTCAAACCTACTATGGAAGTCATGCCTATAATCATCACATGCAAGTAGAACGTAAAGAGAAGCACATCTATCTAGTTATGTACTCAGTGTTAGAGGTCGAGGGTTACACCTAAGCCAAGCCTTCGTGCTCTCCCTAGTCATGCACTTAATGTCAAAGGCCGAGTGTTACACCTAGGCCGAGCCTCCGTGTTCCCATAGTCATGCACAAGATATTAAAGGTCAAGGGTTGCACTTAAGCCGAGCCTCCACGCTCCCCCTAGTCATGCACTCAGTGTAGAAGATGCTAGTTATAAGTGCTATAAAAGTCAATCACATGAGTGATGACACTTGTGACACGCTATAACAATCTCTTTGCTTATTACTACTAGTATTTTCTCATATTATATATTATATATATGTATATTGTGATGACCTTGGATTTGTGCAATGAGAGTCGAATTGTGATGAGATCATGATATTAAGATTGATTCATCTTTAAACACAAATCCTAAATCATCCCGATCATAAGTTACTCAAGAGGGACATCTAGATTACTGAATAGACCGATATACTATATGCTCGTTCATATAATAGAGGTAGCTGGTTTCATGCCGCTCATGTGGGACAATAGAGGTATAATATAGGTACTTATTAGAGAATGAGTTTACTGATTGATCCGCTTATGAAATGTTAAATTGTTAGGACCCTAGTTGAGTTAGATCCTAATCGATTGAGTCGAGTCCTTAGATTGGATCTTGTTGGTTAGCCTAGACCTGATATTAGGTCGGCTAGATGGATATTTGAGTCTATTGTAATAAATCAACCCAAATCCTACTAGGGCTAGGATTCGGTTGAACTGGAGTCTGGTTAGGAGTCGAAGTTGGATTCGGGTTGGACTCAACCAAGTCAAGTTTGTAATCAATCCAATTAGTCATCCACCTTGATGAGGGGAAGTCAGTAGGGTTGAGTTCCTTCTAGGGTTTGGACTCTTCTAGAGTTAGGAGTCCTTGTGAAGAGGGAGTCTTCTGCCCCACCTCCTCTTAGGAGAGCCAACTAGGGTAAGAGGGGAGAGTTCCATTTAGCTAGGATTCTCTCCTAGATTGAGTAAGACTCCCTTATAACCGTTGGCCACCTAGTTGGCTAGGGGTTAGGAGTTGAGGGGAAGAGGAGTATATTAGAAGTATGAGTTAAATTAGGAGTTATGACTCTTCTGGTATAGTTTCACTTAAAGTGAGAGTTTTATTTCTAGTAGGACTCTTATTAGGAGTCTTAGTTTAAGGGGTCTCTTCATTAGCCCTGTAAAAAGCATGTAAACTTCTCCTTTTTTTATCATGAATACAATTAATCTTTTCAACCCTTGGCTGAATACCTTGGATGAGGGAACCCCTATATAGTTTTAGGAGGTCGATCCCCTATAGTAATCAAACCCCCAAGCTTAGAATCCGTAAGGGTTCTATTACTTGGTATCAGAGCAGCGATCCTTAGTATTCCTACTGTGATTCCGCAGTCGCTCCCCTTGCCATCTACACCACTGTCGCCATCATCGTCGTTATTACCATCTTTTGTCGCTACCACCTGCCGTTGCCATCTCCCTATCTCCCCTACCATAGCACCTTCTCGTATCCCTTGATCTTGTCAAATTTTTTGTTGCCATATTCTCCCATAAATTTTTTGATGACATTACTTTTCCCTTATCAGTAGATACTCATTGAGTTTTACTCGAATCCTTGTTACAAACTGTTGAAAAAAATTATATCTATACTGCTGAAATTTTTAACGTAAAATTATGTCGTTATACCTTTTGCTATTCTTCGTCTTGTAAACTATCAAATCCTACCGAACTTGCTACCACCAACCACATCGCCTTTAAAGCACACCTCTAGCCTTAAGATACAATCGTCATAACCTATTTTCAGAATCCACAACCAACCCAAACTATAGCCAAAATCATAGCCTAAACAGTGATTTATCGTAGCCACAATCTTCCACCATCTATCTTTATCTTTTGTAGCAACCAATCCCTACTAAATTGGTTATTGCCATCAATATTAACCCTAAGACACCCCTCTAACCTTAAATCTCTATCACCAAAAATTTAAAATTCTTAAAAAATAATATGGTATCAACTTTGCATTTCAAAAAATTATTTAAAATAAGAAAATAACTAAGTCTTTCATACTAAGCCCGAGGGGCTTATTTTAATCCATAAAGAGTTTTAGAAAGTTTGAAAATATGATTAGGAAGAAGACTATTTTTAAAACCAGGGGGTTGTTCAACATATACTTCTTTGAAAATAAAGCTATTAAGAAAAGCACTTTTAACATATATTTGAAACAACTTAAAATATTTAAAAGATGCAAAGACAAGGAGCATCCTTATGGCTTCAAGTCTAGCCATAGGAGTGGAGGTTTCTTTAGATGATCATTCACATACTTTCATTCCTTAGGTAATGATTTAGAAGTAAATTCATCTAAGTTAATTTTAGGAGTATTATCATTTAAATTCCAAGTATCAAGATCAAATTCATCATCAACATCAATTTTCTTAAATTTAGAAAACTCATTAAAGACAACATGAATAGATTCTTCAATTACTAAAGTTCTTTTATTAAAAACAACATAGGCTTTTGAAATCAAGGAATAACCAAGAAAAATGTCTTCATCGGATTTTGTATCAAATTTTCCTAATGCATCTTTTTCATTCAAAATAAAATATTTACAACCAAATACTTTAAAATAAAAAATATTAGTTTTTTTACCATTCCATAATTAATAATGAGTTTTAGTGAGTAATGGTCTTACAATAACCCTATTTAAAATATAAGATGTCGTGTTAATGGCTTCGGCCCAAAAATATTTGGGTAGGCTATGTTTATTTAATATGGTTCTAACCATTTCTTATAAGCTCCTATTTTTTCTTTCTGCTACTCAATTTTATTATGGATTTCTTAGAGTACAGAAATTATTGATGTACCCATTTGAGTCACAAAAATTTTGAAAGTCGTTATTTTGAAATTCACCATCATAATCACTACGTATTGATGAAATCATAAACCCTTTTCATTTTGAACAATTTTAAAATTTTATAAAACATTTAAATATATCACTTTTATATATGAAGAAATAAGTCCAAGTAAATCTTTTATAATTATCTACTATAACAAATGCATATTTGTTTCCACTTAAATTTGTAATGTTAATTTTTTCAAATAAATTCATATGGATCAAGTGAAGTGGCCTAGAGGTGCTTATTTGATTTTTTTAGCTTGAAGCTACTCTTTATTTGTCTTCTTAATTAACAAGCATCACATATTTTATCTTTGATAAATTTTAGGCTAAGTAATCCTCTTACTAAGTCTTTAGTTGAAATTTGATTTAGAATTTTCATGCTAGCATGACTTAGTCTTCTTTGCCAAATCCAAACATCATCATTCAAAACTGAAAAGCAAGTTTCATCACAAAATTTTTCAATATCTATGGTATAAATATTATTATTTTTTAAGGCAATTAAAGATTTGATTTTGTGTGATAATTCAATAATACATGTATTAGGTTGAAATTTAACACTAAAACTTTTATCACATAATTCGCTAATACTAAGCAAATTATGTTTCAAGCCTTCAATCAACAACACATATTCAATCAAAAGGTTTGATGTGATACATATAGTTCCTTTCCTAATGATTTTTCCTTTGTTGTTATCTCCGAATGTGAGAACTCCTTCACTTAAGCTAATGAGCTTAGAAAAATAAGTTAGATCTCCGGTCATATGCCTTGAGCATCCACTATCAAGATACCATTTAGTGCTCCTAGCTTTAGTTTGGAGATAAACCTACAAGAAGAATATTTTTGATTTAGGTACTCATTTTACATTGGGTGCTTCATAAGGAACCTTATCTTTCTTTTATAATTATTTTTTGTTGTATGAAGTTCTCTTGGGAACCCAAACTAATTGGTGTGGACTGTATTTTCTAAATATATATTTATTCACCTTATGTCCTAATTTTTCCAAAAAAATATATTTGATTTTTGGTGACAAATTTAAGGTACGTCCTTTAACAAAAATGGTTGGATTTCGTTGAATATTACTAACAAAACATATGTGATTTCTTCTATTAATATGACCCTTATTTAGGGATTTATTTCTAATTTTAAAATTTTCTAATGTTATCTTAAGTATGATATTTTCTTCTTTAACATTATCTAATAATTCATATTTATCAAATCTATCAACTAATGAATCATGTTCATTTTTAAGCATTTTATAAGATTTGCTAATTTTTTTAATCTCATCAAACAATTCATAGAACATATTAAATAACTTCAAAAAAATACTTAATAAATCACTAACATCATCTTGTATCACCATTAGAGCATAGTTAGCAACTTATTCTTTGAATTGGTCTTCTTCATCTGATGAGTTTGAGTCATCCCAAGTTGCCGAAAGTGTTTTCTTCTTATGTGGCTCCTTCTTCTTCAATGGAGAACATTCATTTTTTAAATGTCCTGATTTTTTGCATATGACATTGTCCTTCTTTAGTTCATTTTAGCATATGACATTCATTCTAGAACATTCATTCTAGCATATGACATTGTCCTTCTTTAGTTCATTTTTGTTTATATAGTTCTTATTCTTTTTCATAAATTTTTTAAGCTTTCTAGATAATAGTGCAATATGATTGTTCTCATCACTCGAGGTTTCACTCGAGAAGTCATTTGCCCTTTGAAGTGCTATATCCTTCTTGTTCTTTGGAAGGGATTCATCAAGCTCTTCACAAGCTTTATAATTTAATTCATATGCCATTAATGATCCAATGAGTTCTTCAAGGGACAAGTAATTTAAATCTTTAGCCTCTTGTATGACGGTTACTTTAGGATCTCAATTTTTAGGAAGAGATCTTAAAATTTTACTAACAAGTTCAAAATTAAAAAAAATTTTCCAAGAGCTTTAAGTCCATTGACAATATCCGTGAAACGGGTGTACATGCCTCTAATAGACTCACTTAGTTTTATTCTTCTAAATAACTTATAATTAGGAACTAAAATATTAATCTTAGATTCTTTTACTCTACTAGTCCCCTTATGTGTGATTTCTAGTGTGTGCCAAATATCAAAAACTAATTCACAAATGGAAATATGATTAAACATATTTTTGTCAAAGCATAAAATAAGGCATTCATAGCCTTTGCATTCAAAGAAAAATTCCTCCTTTCCAAATCATTCCAATCATTCATTGGTTTGGAGATTTTTCAAATCCAATCTCTACAATGTTCTATAAATCAAGTTCCAAAAGAAATGAGAAAAATATGCATCCTTGTTTTCCAATATGTGTAATCCATTCCATTGAACATGAGAGGGTGTGAAATAGAATGTCCCTCATTCATGCGAAATAAAGTTATTTACTCAAGTGGGCGTTTATTCCAAAGAGTAAGACCTTGCTTTGATATCAATTGTTAGGATTAATTGGCACTAAGAGGGGAGTGCAGTGAATTAGTGCAAGTATAAAATCACGGTTTAAGGAAAACTTTTCGTTTAGAGCAAAACCAGAATCAAAAGTGTTTCTTGGACTTTAAAGTGAATGAGTAAACGATTTAAAAACCTAATCGAAAGACAATGCTCTTGCTTTTCTAATTAAGAACAATTAAAAGTAGAGAATTAGCCAAATAAAGAACAATTGCAATTTTATAGTGGTTTGACACTAATCTTGACCTAGTCCACTTTCGAATCCTCTTTGTTGAGGCCCATCAGTGTCCACTATCGATCTTCTTGGGTGATGACCAAACCTTTATAAACATGAGGTTATAAGGGAGACACTTTACAAGAATTTTACAACTCTTAGCTCACTTCATTTCTCTTTTCGTTTTTATATACTTTTAATCCTAAAAATTATTGTCTAAAATGTAAGAAAACTTGGGATATTTATAGGCTCCAAATGGCTTTAGAATTTGGATCCAAAATTCAAATGTATACGAAAAATCCGAGTATAAATGATACAACTACTGATGCCGATGGTCAAACTGACGAAAGCTTCCCTGAAACTAGGGTACTGGCAGTTTAATGTCGTCTTGGTGGTTCAGCCATCATCAGTCGCCCAAAAACCTCGACAACGATAGTACAACCATCGCTCATTGGCGGTTCAACCGCCAGGAATCCTGAAAAGTGATTCCCTTCACTTTTCCAATCCTGATTTGAACCTTATGTTGACTAATTCTCTGGTCAACCAATTGAGCTCAACCTGAGCTCAATCAATCCCCTTTTGTACACCTGATTGCATCTTTGAGTTGATTTGAATTCTTTCCAAATCATACTTGATTCAGACTAAACTTAACCTACGACTGAAGTATTATAACCATATATGACCACCAAGCTTAATTAATGACCTTACTCCTGCAATTTGGCAACCTCCGACATTCCCTACGGCGAGTCTCACAGCCTTTCTCTTGTGATCTCCTGGTGTGTTTCTAGTGATCTTCCTGATACCTTCGGTGAAGTCCTAACAAACTCTTGGCAAACTCCCAATGTATCGTCTAAACATTGGCCCGATGCCTAAGCTTGATCTTGGGTCTATGTCTGGTCTGTAACTCCTTTTCATCATCATGGTTAAACCCGCATCACTTCCTCTAATAACACATGTTATATTAAATACTTATTAATTAATTTCATCATCAAAATTCGAGATTCAACACTAAACCCCTCTTATAGTCTCTACAATAGCCCCAAACAGCAGCATCAACAACACCCCTTTTGACAAAAAAAATTTATTGCACTACCTTCGGTACTACTTGCCGCATACACACCTAATCCCTACCAAATCTATTGTTGTCATCAATAGCAATCCTAAACCATCCCTCTAACCTTAACCCTTAGTCATTATACCCTCTATACAACTCTTATAGTAGCTCCAAACTATAGCCCCAACAGTAACTAAAAATATTACATTTTTAGTCCCAAACTACAGCCATCTACTCTTAATTCACCATCTCTTTCGACTACCAATCCACCCAACCAGTTCATGCCATTGACCTAATAACAAAAGAAGGACATTGATATTACAGATTTAAAGTCTTATGCTATGGCATCGGTAAATTTGATCGGTGCTAAGTTGGAGGCCTTCGAGATGCATATGAAGGATAGACTATGCTCTCTCTTTACATAATTTAGAGTCAGACAATCACTGAGCCCAACAAGATTGCAGCAAGGTGAGAGTCCAAATTGAAAGAAGAACCCTATGGAGAAAGAAGAATATGCAACAGAACCAATATCTACATGCATGCAAGTGTACTTTCTTCGATGGGAAGTCGGAGACCCGATAAGATAGCTTTCATGCGCGGAACCCTGCTTCTGTTATCACCGGACACCAGAGGCTTCCATGGTGGAAATTACTGCTATCCACCTTGAAGGAGATGCCATATAGTAGTTTAATTATTTGAGCACACCCACGGAGTCTCAACATGGAGGGAATTCAAGAGCGGATTGTTGATCCGCTTTAGACCAATGGAGTACAAGAATATGAATGACCAACTCATGAAGAATCATCAAACCTCAACCATGTAAGAATATCAAACTAGATTTAGGCATCTTTCAAATTAAACTCAAGATTAGTGTGAAAATCAATTGCTAGGTACATTCATCAAAGGATTAAAACCGGAGATCATATGCAAAGTCAAGGCGCGGTAACCGTATACATTGATGGCTGTCATCTCCTACGCCTACATCCATAAGGAACAGCTGGCTTAACAATGATGTCTGAAAGACCAAGATTATGAACCAACTAGCAATCATCAAGCCTTCGGCCTCCCTTGCTACCAACTGAACCTCTTAGCCCAATAAACTTACCCAAGAAGAACTTTGCGATAGATCCGCGAAAGGCTTATGTTAGCGTTGCACCGAACTTTAAAGCCACAACCATCACTACAAAAAGGGGAAGCTTCTCATGATAGAACTTATTGAAGAACCATAATGAGAAGAGGAGGACCTCGAACATGAGGAGAAGAACACGATGGGGGACCTATAGTTGGCTGATTCCACTACTCATGCTCTAACTGGATATGCAAACTCGCAAACAATAAAAGTTGTAAGATTCCTTAAGAAGTAGCCCATCACCATCCCCAGCAAGACCAGGAGCACCAATAACTTTATGAACAATAAGGTTGCTACCCGATTGATGCACCAAAATGAAGATTACAGTAGGTATAATGTTAGCCGTTAGCCAAATTTTGAAATGTGATCAAAGATGTCCATGCATGATATTGTTGTTGTAGGACCAAGAAATAATTACTGATTTCTTCCTTCTCCCACTTGATGATTATGAGGCCATGCTTGACATCAAATGGTTGACTATGTTAGGTGATGTTTCCTGTAATTTTTTGAAATTAATTATAAAATTTTTTAGCAAAGGGAAATATGTGAACTTACGCGGGAAACGTGGGAGATGGTTTCAATGCAGCAAATGGAGAAAGTCTTCCATAAAGTGAACAGCGGCTTCCTAATGTAATTCCAATAGTAACGTATGAGGGAGCTAACAAAAATTAAAGATCCAAACATTATCCAATTGCTTACTTAATTTTTAAACGTCTTCGATGAACTGTGCAGCCTACCTCCTACCCGATAGCATGACCACTGAATTTTGATTGTCCTAGGCAAACAACCAACAAACACTCAGCCATATCATTATCCTCACCTCCAAAAATCTAAAATAGAAAGGATTATAAATGAGATGCTTGAAACAGGGGTCATTTGGCCAACTTGTAGCCCTTACTCTTCATCAGTGTTCCTAGTATGAAAGAAAGACTAGCTACTACTAAAGATCAACCATATGGCAGCACATGCAAAGAAGAAATGGTCTCCTAACAAACTTCAGAGAGGAAGAAAATTTGAAGATCGAGCTTTCCTACACTTTTAGCCCTATCAGCAAGAAATTCGAATCTAAAGAAAGTGGTCTCCCCATTACTTTGGACCTTACCAAATTAGAGATCACAATGGAATCGTGACATATAGATCGGATCTGTGCCCTAATTCAAAATTACAATTGATCCTCCAAGAATCTTATCGTAAATGAAAGTTTAGAGAGAATGACTCAGTTGAAATCCATCGACTCAACACCCAAGTCGATGAAAAGGCCCAGTTCCAATTGGAGATTGCATGGTATCGTAGGATTATGACGCATCACTATCCAGCTATGACCATCGATTAAGAGATATAAGACAAAGCTGAATTGTGGGATCGTGATGCACTTACCTCAAATGCAACAAGGAAGCCTCATGATAAGTTACAAATTCAAACCCAAAGATTATGGAGCCTCAACCTCGAGGATAAGACTAATTTGAAGAGGGTGATTCTGTTAGGACTCTAGCTGAGTCATGTCCTAGTCGATTGAGTCGAGTCCTTAGATTGGGCCATATTGGCCAGCCTAGACCTAACATTAGATTGGCTAAGTGGATATTTGAGTTCATTGTAATAAATCAGTCCAAATCCTAGTAGGGTTAGGATTCAACTGAACTGAAGTATGGTTATGAGTCAAAGTTAGATTTGGGTTGGAGTCAACTAAGTCAAGCTTGTAATCAATCTAATCAATTGCCCACCTTGATGAGGGGAAGTTGGCTACGGTTGAGTTCCTTCTAGGATTGGGACTCTTCTAGAGTTAAGAGTCCTTGTGAAGAGGGAGTCTTCTAGAACCCCCACCCCCTCCCCCTCCCCTCCCCCGTCTCTTAGGAGAGGCCGACTAGGGTAAGAGGGGAGAGTTCCATTTTGCTAAGACTCTCTCATAGATTGAGTATGAGTCCGCAATAGCCACCGGCCACCTAGTTGACTAGGGGTTAGGAGTTGAGAGGAAGATGAGTCTATTAGAAGTAGAAGTTAAATTAGGAGTTAGGACTCTTCTAGTAGAGTTTCACTTAAAGTATGAGTTAGAGTTAAGAGTTTTATTTCTAGTAGGACTCTTATTATGAGTCTTAGTTTAAGGGGTCTCTTCATGAGCCCTATAAAAAGTATGTAAACTTCTTATTTTTTATCATGAATAAGATCAATCTTTTCAGCCCTTGGCCGAATACCTTAGAGGAGGGAACCCCTATAGAGTTCCAAGAGGCCAATCCCCTATAGAGATTAAACCCAAAGCTTAGAATCTGCAATGGTGCTAACATAGATAATTAATGATACCTTATGTCAGATAGCAATTTCATAGTCCCAGTTATGTGTCTAGTCCTTAGACTTGAGACATCAAGAATATCACATTCTGAATTTATGAAAATAATAAATCATTATAATTTACATAATACACTCTTTTCTTCTTTTTTTTTTCTTTTCTTGATTCAAACCCTTATCTTTACAATAACAAATATTATAAAAAAAGAACATCTACCTAGTAGACTCGTAAGTCTATTCCACACAAGCTTCAGATCTATTATAAAGTAGTAGATTACTTTGAAAAATATATTCTCAGAATCCTTGTGGTTAAAAAAATATGTCATCAACCACACATGCTGGTAAGAACCTCAAAAAGATCATAAAAATAATCTTTAATTAATAGAAATATATACAAATATCAATAATTTAATAAAAATAATATATCAATTAATCATAAAATTGATGCATCAAAAAAATAATGATAATTTCATATGTAATAATAAAATAATACATTAGCCACATGCAATACATATATACTAATTATTTATCAAAGGCGCACATCACACCCGATGGTGCACTCTCCTAATAGTAGATGTAGAGGCATACTCCACGGGATGAATTCCTCCCAACAATGAATGGAGACAATCTATATTGCACTCTTAACAGCGAATGGAGTGATATCCCTCACTTGCCCAAGTGGGGACATATTCCTCCCAATAGCAGATGAAGGAATCATCTAGTCATCACGTTTGACGACCGGCTAATCCTCGAAGGGAATCACCATACCTGCCCTCGGCAGGGATACATAAACATCCATGATTATTCATTTACATTCGTTTATTTATTCACGCATGCATCTAAGAAATAGTATGATCAAATATTATAAAAGATCATGTTTAATATATGATCTGCTAGACTATATCCATTGGTGGCTCCGCCTTTGATAGGCCTACATCACCTTTCACATGTTGCACTTCCAATGTGAACTACTTACATAGTCACATATACTACATGGTAACAACTATATCAATCTTATAACTTAAAAAAAGTGGAAAACTAATAATTATTTTTAAATAATATCTTCATATAAAACTTTTAAATTCATAAAATCATAAAGACATGAAATATCAAACTCTCAATAGTCCTCAATCAACTAAAACCATAATTGAAATAGCTCAATTGACTTAAACTAAACTTAATTCGATTATGACCTAATAAAACTAACCTCCAATCCTTATAGAACCTATCTTGAATCACCCTAGTCTAGTCTAATTTAGATTTGATTACTCTCGATTATGTCAAGTAGGTTTGAACTAGTCAAGTTGGTCTAGAATCACCTTAAACTGACTTGAAGTGATTAACCTATCTGATTCAGTCAATTAGCAGCTTAAAACAATAAAGGGAGAGGAAACCAAGCTATGTCATACATTGCTAGCCTAAGCCGAACTAACTCACCTAAGTCTTAGATGGGTCACGTGTGTTGCACGTGCTTGTCCCAAGTAATAGGTTGGGTTGAGGTACAATAGGCTAGATAGATAAGTGACAACATGTCTAACACCAATAACATAGCTAGGTAGGCTTAACTTCATGGACTAGGCTAAGCCTTACTCATAAGTTAGGCTGAGCCCTCCCACTGAACTAGGTATACTTGGCTCACAGATTGAGTCATGCTTAGACACATAAATTGATGTGGTGTCTAACCATACAAACTAGGTCGTATCAGGCTGCATGAGCTAGATCATGTCTGGCCACATAGGTTAAGTCGTACCTTACCACATAGGGCTGACTTCTATTTGGCCACATGGGTTGGATTATACATGGCCATATGGGTTGGTTTATGCTTGACAACATGGATTGGGTAGTACCTCGCCATATAGATCGAGTCGTATATGATCACATTGGTTGGATTATAATTAGCCATATAAGTTAGGTCGTATCTTAACATATATTCTGGCTCCTATCTGGCCACATAGGTTGGATCATGCTTAATAATATCGTATGGTTGGGTCATGACTAGTCACATGAGCTGAATTGTACATGACCACATAAATTGGGTTGTACATGATCATATGGGCTAAGTTGACCCTACCTGATAGATCAACCCAAATCAAGTCAGACCCGAATTAGACTCCTCTTATCAAATTGAATAAATAATAACTCAAATCCATGAGTTAAAGAATTTAAATTCATGATCTTAATTTAAAACTAATTAAATCATATAAATTCATATATAATTTTTGAAACACAAATGTATCTAACTAAATATATTAGAACTATCATATCAATCCAAAAATAAAATTTTAAATAATTAAATCAATCTTAAATTTTATTTAAGCTTAAAAGATTAATATAAATCAAATAATCATTCTAACATCACTAATCAATTATTATTATTTATTAATCATAAAATTATAAAATTGTAGCATTATTATGCATCATAAATTTTAACGATCTCAATATCAAGATTTCAAAACATAAAATCATAAAATTTTTAACAATCTCAATATCATGATTTCAAAACATGAATCAAAGCTGAAAGAAAAGATTAAAAGATCCTATCTCTCCTCGACTATTCTTTTCTCAAGATCATCTTATCAGAAAATACCCTCCTTAATCCTCCCATTGTTAGACTCGATAAGGAATGAGGGAGGAGATGTCTTTTTATATAGGAGAAGATGAGATCTCCAGGTAAGTAATAACTTAGCTTTTATTTTTATTTTATTTTATTTTATTATGGATCACACATGAAAATAGAATATAAACTTTTTACTTCCTAAAAATAATATGACTCATTAGTAAATAGATTAATTACTAATTTAATTGATTAGTAGAATTCCTAACTTGTTCACATGATTAAGAAAATTAATTTAATTATTTCCTTAGCTATAGTACATAAATATGGAAGTTAATTAAGATAATATCTTATTTTTAGCATTTAATTTATATTAAAAAATTATTATTGATGATTACAAAGGATATCTTGTATGAATACTCCTTTGATACCAGACTCACAGGAGTTGATAACCAACCTTACGAAGGTAATTTAGTGTCAACATGAGATCATCAACTCTTTGTATCATGATAGGAATATCCTATATGTGCTTGCTCCATGGTCAAGGACATTTAGATTAAGAGAGAAGGAATTCTCTGAGAGAATATGATTAGAGCAAGACTCAGATAGATTACGGTACCATACCCAATATATGGTCTCAGGGATATTAGATATATAAAAGAATATAAATACATAGTAACTGTGGATAAATAGGTCTAATGGATTAGATCCCCCTATAATGTTTGAGGACTACGGCGTAGTGGTCTAGTACATTCGTAGTTGATGAATCAAGTAAATTATTATCTTGATAATAATTCACTATATTAAAAGGAGTTTTGATAAGAGTGACTCACGGTCAGGTCAGTATTGGGCCTAAAGAGTCACATACATATGATAGATATTGCGATGAGTAGAGGTGCAAATATGAGATATTCAAAACCATTATTTTACTGGATATCCAATAAGATCCTATATTATTGGATCCTATGGATAAGATCCAGTAAGAACCAATAAGAGATTATTGGATAGAGATCCACTAGTCTAAATGGCTTGGGTAATTGGATAGAGATCCAATACCTAATAAGGCAAGATCCATTAAGGTTAAGCTGCATGCACCTCTATAAATAAGAGAAACTTTAAAATTCATAGGCTAGAACTTCTAATGGTTGCCCTCCTGTTCTCCTTAGCCTCCTCTCATCCTCCTTGGCCCGATAGCCTTATGGTGTACGTGGAGAGGTAGATCCTACAACGATCTGATGAGAGTCATCACCATATCTACCATATGGATCACCGCTAGAGAGGAGCACACAAGTTCTCCTTCATCATCTCTATAGGATCTAAAAATTTCAGGGATATATGATCTTCCTGGGTAACACATCTCATATAATACATATGATTTTTTTTTTATGTACCATTCATCGCACAACAACCAAGAACTTGACTTTGGGAAATCTGGTTTTGTTTTTGTTTTCTACTATGGACGAGATGTCGATCAAAGATCTCCCAATAGTGGTATCAAAGCCAAGTTCATCATGCAATGCTTGACTTATAAACTACATGTGATGTGTTCAATCGCGTAGAATTATTTTACGTGTTTTTGCTATATTTTGATGTAGTTTTTATACTCAGAAAGCACCTTATTTTTTTGGTTCAAATGTGCTTTAGAGTGACTTTTTGACATCAAAGTTGTTGACACGAAAGGGACCGTAACTATTACTACCTTATAGATTGGCTGAAGGCTGCTTGTGGCCTTGGTCAAGAGCTTGTTTGATGCTCTCGCTGATGTCAAGAATGCACCCGTTGTGTAGGAAGTGCCTATGATGGCCAACTGTGGAGAGTCGATTTACGTGCAAGGACTGCGAAGGAGTCACTTGCCCGTCAAGGTAGCACCAGCATGGGAAAGGGCGGTGATGCTGCTGTAGGGCGCTCGTGAGCGTGCAAGCGGTGCCACACTAACGGTTGCTGCGAGGCAAGGCGGCACTGCACTGGCGGCTACCTCTACCACATAAGTTGGCGCCATATTAGCGATCGCCTCTCCTGCACAAGGCGACACCTACTGCAAAGGTGGCGATCGCCAAATTGAGGTGATGGCTGTCTGCGAGAAGGCAACAACCACCACAAAGGGGATTAGGGCTTTTGGGTAAAAGAATGATTTTGCCCCTATAAATTATAGAAATTTCAAGATTTATCCCCTTTAATAATTGCCAAAATACCCTTTAAAAATCAAAAAAATTCTCTATATACCTCAAAATTCAAAAGAATATTAGTTAATTAAAATATTTATTTAACTATTATTATTATTTATCTAGTACTCCTATATGATTATGCATACATGTGATGTATGATATGGAAGGATGATCATGAACTGTGTAGTGTGTGAATATGATTATTATTATTGGGGCTTATAAGTTTGCATTTTTATCATTTATTGTCAAGCTTGTATGCTTGTAATTATGTTTTAATTACAGAAGAGGCATGTTGAAGCCTGAAGTTGGTTATGGGACCCACGAGGTTGAATTGGATGATCGCGACGCATTGAGATGTGTCGAGGTGCCGACATATATGATGATGATGAGATGGACAATCATCAAGTATAAAGATGTACCGATGCACACATAGATCGTGATGTAAGTGATTATGTCAACTAGCTCGAATCTCATTATATTAGATTGTGGTCCATGATCATATGGTGTACTTGTGCATGTGATTGCTATATGCCAACTAGATAAGAGTGTATGTGTGTGCATATATATATATATATATATATATATATATATATATATATATATATATATATGCATACAATGTAAATATATATTAAATATGTATATGTGTGACACCTCATATTAGGAGACCGAATCAAAATCCCCTCCTACAATAATATTAAGTTGGTAAATATGCGCTAGTTAGATTGACCCACGTGGCTTTCCATCATTATAAGAAGAAATTGAATCACAATATAGGTTAAGTTAATCGAGTCCCTCGAGCTCATCTATATTGCGATTCTAGATCTTGCCTATGATATAGAGATGTCATCGGTAACCTAATGACATGATATACTTGGTCAAGTCCCTCGATAACATATCATCGAATCAGACTCATCTTGTAATTATAGTGATGACTTAATCGAATATCATGGTTAGTCGAATCCCTTGAGACCATGACAATTCAAAGGCCAAAAAAGATGAGAATCACAAGGAGTTATGATTGACAATAGTTGCTTATATTTTTGGGCTTAGTGTGATTGGTCGAATCCCTCGAGGTTACAGTAAGACGTCGATTGGATCCTGATCCCTACTAGAAGTCTGGCGGAGACTTCTGTTTCACATGCCGAGGGTACAGCATGACTCGCTAAAAAAATAATAGGAGCATGTAAAGATAGAAGTTTATATCTTGATTGTTTATTTATTTATAAAATCTACATATTATTTATTTATGTTTCATCTCATATTTGTCATAAACATGTCACCTTTATACCCTCTACATGGCATACTTGATGTCGATTACCTCACTAGTCCGAACTATGTGGTTTGGCCCTATAACCTAAGAATAGTTCTCACAGTGGAGAAAATTATATATATTCTAGATATGATCATACCACAGCCTGATGTAGGAGCACCATAGGAAGAGTTTGCCCAATATCCGAAGTATATAGATGATTCTACTCTCACTTAGTATTACATGTTGGCCTCTTATGACTCCCAAGTTACATAGACAACATTAGAACATAGATGTCAGATCCATACTCTTGCATCTCTATAAATTATTTAAGGAATAGGGAAGGAGTCAGTAATATGAGATACCTAAGAGTCTCTTCCATACCAGGATGACATAAGAGATATCGGTTCAAAACCATATCCTAAAATGATAGAATGGATTTAGAAACTCACAGGTCTAGGTCTTAGATAATAACCTATACGTTGATATGATACTTCAGTTCCTACCATATTCCTTTTCTTAGTTCATTATGAATTTTAATATGAACAAGCATGAAGTGACTCTCCCTGAGCTCCTCAATATATTGAGGGAAGCAGAGAGCATTATCAAGAAAAAGAAACTAATTATCTAATTAGTGACACCAAAAGAAAAAAGAAAACTAGAAAGTCTCTTAAGTAACGCAAGGGCAAAAGCAAACATGTAAGACAAAGATTGCTAAGAAGGGCCCAATAAAGGACAAAAGCCAGTACTTCAATTTTGGTAAAGATGGATACATTCAAGAGAAAACGAGATGAGATGAACAGTGCATGCCTGTTGTAATGGGTTTAGCTGATTTTGCCTAAGTCGTGCGGCACCCAAGCGTGTCCGTCCATAAGGGTCAGCCCTCCCCGAGATCTCCTAGAGTCCCTTAGACTTACGAAAGAAAAAATGGGTCAGAAGAAGCAATTCTCATGGGATCCATAAGTAACTACTCAAGCAAACACTTTATAAAGCCAAATACAAATTACACCCATGGACATTACAAACTCAAAAAGGTTGCATACAAAGGATAATGGTACATTATAGACCGAAGTTCCCATAAGTGCTTACAAGACATACTTGTATTTATAAGCCAAAATTGACCATAAAGCAAGCTAAAATTAGTCATAAAGCCTACTACAAGCCCGCTACTTGTTGTACAAGATATGTACACAAACCGAAGGACATGAACAAATACGAGCATTTCATCAAACACCTTGTTTACATTATTGCCCGTGATATTCTCCCCCACTTATTCCTTCGATGTCCTCGTCGAAGCCATTGTAGACGCTGCATCTCCTCGCATTATGCTGAATCTTCAATCTTCTGCTTTGGCTGCAACATGCCCCTTTGGCTCCCAGCCGCTCTCCGCTGTTGTTGTTGAGTAGTCGAACTCTGATTCGCCATGTTGCTTTAACTCACCAATGACTGAATCTGGTGTGGTGTTGGCTGAGTTGTGTTGATCCTTGTTAGTTCTCTCAGATCCTTCTGATGAAAGAAAAGACCTGCCTGATTATGCGTCAGTATCGTGGTATACTCATATTGCTTGAATTGAGTGGATACTTGTTGGAACTTTGACGAGCATCACCTTGTAGATTTTAAGGTTTTTAAGGTCTTTCCTCCATAATATTTGTCTATTGATCATTTTTCCACATTTAGTTGTCACTTCTAAGTATGTTCGCATCACTCTCACTTTCAATCGGCATTCAATTAAAAAATGAAGCGAACAATCTACTCTCAATAGTACTGATCACCAATGGTGAGAATTTGATAACTATTGTCTTCCATAAGCTTTCTTTGAAGGATTTCTAGACTTATGCAGAGCTCCTCTGCTGGATAGATAAGAGAACTCGGATACTCAACTTCACCCATTCTCTTAGTAGTTGAGAAGGCAAGGTTACTTAACTTCGCTCACCTCCTCGAGTTAAGAGAATTGGGGTACTCAGTTTTGCCCATTCTCTTGAGATGAGAAGGCAATGGTTACTTAATTTTGCCTGCCTCCTCGAGTTTGTACTTCATGTGTTGAGCTGGTTACTAACATTCGCCCGCTCTTTGCTCACACTTTTGAAGCACTTGAAGTATTTGCACTCCTTATGTTGAGTTAGCTATTGTGATTCACCTTCTCACTGCCATTGAACTTTTGGAATAGAAGAAGTTTTACCCGAAAAGAGTAAAAAGTTTACCCCAACTTGCAGTCCCCTAACTTGGAGTAAGTCTTTGATAGATCTGATCGCCTCTAGGATTATACCATCTTCTCCATCACCTTTGCTGCCTACTCCTCTGAGTAGAAAAGGTACATTACTATGTATTACCTACTTTGTTCCTTGGTTGAGCACTCCTGCATCAACCCAAAGTCCCTCAATTTTGGCTATTTTGATGAGAAACTCATCGACACCGGTCTTATGAAGTTTCTTAGCCTCTGCCCTTCCATCCTGTCTTGGTACTTGGAGTTTGCCTTTGCATACTCCACCTCCTTGGCACCTTTTACAACCAATGCTCTCCTTTTATGAGAGCAAGGGATCGATGACTCCATGGAAGTCTCACCTCTACGGTACCATGGTGCTGCCAAGCCCATAGCCCTACTATCCATTGCCTTGCATCTGCATCCCTTCCTTCGCGATCGGTAGATCTGCCTCTACGGCACTGTGATGCTCCTCTAAGTCCACCTCCTTTCTAACTGACGCTTTGCTTTTGGGTAGCTGAGCCCCATTGGACTCATCGTCGCTTCCTCGTCCCTTTCAACCACCTACTTCGACACCACTCATCGTCGCTTCCTCATCCCTTCCTTCGCGATTGGTAGATCTGCCTCTGCGACACTGTGATGCTCCTCTAAGTCCACCTCCTTTCTAACTGACGCTTTGCTTTTGGGTAGCTGAGCCCCATTGGACTCATCGTCGCTTCCTCGCCCCTTTCGACCACCTACTTTGACACCACTATGTCCTCCTAGTAGTTCTCCTTGGTCGATAGAAAGACAGACTGTAACTCTTATGCATAGTCTCGGCCATCTTGTTGCAGGGCTCGTACCGATTCTATTCTCCTTAGCTTCCTTAGTAGTAACGTTCGCGTACTTGGCTTCATCCTCTGACTTGTTGGGCTCCCTTAAGCGAATGTGAGCACTAAAGTAGTCCAACTCTCCAACTGCTTCAATTTTACTTTTTGTATAATCAAGTCCCCTCCATGAGACTCACTGGTACTTGCAATATGACTTCTCCCTCGGTGGTACACAGCCCCCATATGCTGATGACCAAGGCTTTTATCTGATGCAAGCTTCGATGCGTACACATGAAAGACTCGCCTCTGTAGTACCATGGCATTCACCCCTTGAATCCATAGCCCTTCTTGTCGTTGCATTGTTCACTGAAGTAAAGCTCCCAATAGCTCCTGATCAGTCACATGATCATGTCCCCCTCCATAGGACTCACTAGTACTTGCACTTGGACTTCTTCCTCGGTGGTACACAACCCCCATATACTAATGACTAAGGCTTTCATCCAATGCAAGCTTTGATACATACACGAAGACTCGCCTCTGCGTTATTATGGTATTTACCCCCTTAAATCCATAGTCCTTCTTGTTGTGTCATACACCAAAGTGAAGCTCCCAGTAACTCCTGATCATACCTTCGCATAATCTTGTCTCTCACGGGACATGATTGTCTGCCTTGCATTGCCACGAACTATTCCACCATGATCCGCTGCACTATGTCGTCTCCTGGTGATATCTCTATTGCATACAGATTCTCGTGTGATGAACTCAGACTATAACTTCTCTATATGTGGCCTCTGCCAACACATCATAGGGCCTCCGCCATCTCTGATTTTTAGTTCGCTCCCTTGGCAATTTACCTTCGTCCACCCACTTTTGGGTCACACTTGGATGAAACATAGCTCTAGGACAGTATGTCGCATAGTAGCTCATGAAGTCCCCTGACTTCACTAGAATTGGTGCATCATTGTCTGGATCCTAGGCTTCTATCCCCTACCAGCACAATCTCTACTATTCACCACTTGTTCCTGATAACTCGAATAGCAACACTGTGGCATATTCTTCAAGAGTACCCACCTCTATGTCCTCTTGCCCCATGCTAAGGTCTCATGATCCCAACTTTGCCTCCGCAAGTTGAATCACTTTAGTTACTCCGTCAAATGCATCTCTGAGGTAGCTTGCATGTGCCTCGAAGCTCCCTTCATCTTTGGCACCATGCAAGATAAGTCTATCCCATCGGAATGAAGAACCCATGGAACGACATGATACCACTCTTGCCTCTACAAAAGTTCATGCCCTTGACCTCTGTCCAATGAGAGCTCTGTGCCTCCGCTCCATGTTCCATCTTCTATGTCGACTTTCTTCATACGGCTTGGTATACTTTACCCAGTTCTACCCAAGTCGCTCTTCTCCTTGATTTGCATTGAATTGATAGTGGCCCTCGTGTCCACCATTCCACAGGTCAGCCCCCCATTGAGTTCGATTTCTATATCGACTCTAAGTATGCCTTCATATGATGTTGCCTTAAATTACTTCCCCACTTGATCTCAAAATGCATCCACCAATGCATTACCTCATTCGAGATCATGTGACGACTCCACGTCACTTGCTCAGTCTGTTGAGCTTTATGGAGATATTACCTTAAGAAACTCTTCATCAATATGTGCGGTTCGTTGCACATGATTCTCCCTCTAGAGAACTACGACTTATCCCTCCTGGATATCTGTCTTGCTAGAGCAACTTTTCTCTTTACATACTTTTCACTGGAAGTTTTGGAGACCCTCTATCCCCTTTGAACTACTTCGTCTTGCTAAACAACTTATGCCTTGTTCTGCCCCCATAAATGCGCTTGCTAAATTGTAACCCTTCACGAATATAGTCTCCGCTGCACTCTTCAAGGTCTAGCAACGTGCTGAACTTGTTGCATATTTCAGCTACCTACGAATGTATCCTTTCATGTCGAAGAGAAAGTTCTGATGCTCCATGGCGTCAAGTTTCGATCGCGCCTTGGGATGGCCACGAACACTCCATCGTCCATGTATAAGCCCTTGCATGAGTATCGAATCCTTCGAGTTAACAATTCCCCTCACCTCTGTGAGTTTTGTATAACTCTTTTGGTCGTTACACAACACCTCCTACTTTGCACAGTCTCATCTCAATATTTGTTTTCCCCCAAATGATTGTGTGTGCCGGTTGTCCTCCATATAGCCCAACTAGGTCCCCCACATTTGTATGACAATTGTTTCTACATGTGCTTGTCCCGCTCTGATACCACATTGTCATGGGCTTAGTTGATTTTGTCTAAGCCATGCGGCACCCATACATGTTCGTCCACAAGGGTCAGCCCTCCCCGAGATCTCCTAGAGTCCCTTAGACTTACAAAAGAGAAAACATGCCAGAAGAAGCAATTCCCACGAGATCCACAAGCAACTGTTCAAGTAAATACTTTATAAAGCCAAATATAAATTACACCCATGGATATTATAAACTCAGAGAGGTTGCACACAAAGGATAATGGTCCATTACAGACCGAAGTCACCATAAGTCCTTGCACTTATTTATGTCCTCATAAGTGCTTACAATACATACTTGTATTTATAAGTCAAAATTGGCCATAAAGCAAGCTAAACTCAGGTTGCTAAGCCTATTACAAGCCTGCTACTCGTTGTACAAGGTATGTACACAAACTGAATGACATAGATAAACACGAGCATTTCATCGAACACCCTGTTTACATTGTTGTCCGTGACACTGTGGCATTATAGGCTCGGTCACATTCATGTGGAAAGAATTCAAAAGTTGCTAAAGGATAGATGCATAGATCCATTTGACTATGACTCATATACAACTTGCATGCCCTGCCTTCTTGAAAAATTGACTAACTCTCCATTTAGTAGAACTGGATTGAGAGCTACTAAGTTATTGGAACTCATATATAGCAATGTGTGTGGTTCCATATCGACTCAGGTTATATGTGGTTACTCCTTCCTTATTACTTTTATTGATGATTTCTCTATATATTGACACATGTACTTGATAAAGTATAAGTCTAAAGCTTTCAAGAAATTTAGAGAATATAAAAATAAAGTATAGAACCAAACTGGAAAGAGTATCAAGACTTCTCGATCAGATCAAGGAGAAGAATATTGGAGTACAAAGTTCAGCCAGTTCCTTAAGGACCATGAGATTCTATCTTTGTGAATACCTCTTTGTATATCATAGCTCAATGGTGTATCAGAAAGGAGGAATCACACATTCTTAGACATGGTGTGATCCATAATGAGTTTCGTCGACCTACCTATCCCATTTTGAGGATATGCCCTAGAGACTACAGCTTACCTTCTGAATAGAGTTCCATCTAAATAAGTAGTGTCTAAGCCATATGAGATATAGAAAGTAAAAAAGTCTGATTTTAAAGTTGCTAAGATTTGAGGTTGTCCAATCTACGTTAGAAGACATAATCCCGATAAGTTAGAACAAGGATGGAATAATACAAGTTTGTGGAATATCTTAAGGAAATTATGGGTATTACTTCTATCACCTCGAGGACCAAAAGTTTTTATTGCCAAGAGGTCAGTATTCCTTAAGAAAAAACATATCCTTGGTGGGGACAATGGGAGGATAATAGAGTTGAGTGATATTAGAGAACCTAGCTCAGGCACTATTCTGGTAACCGAATCTATTTAGGTATATGACATATAAGTTTCAGCTTTACATAGGTCTATTAGAGTCTCACACTCTATTAAAAGATATATAGGACATATTAGTGGAGAGGACACTCAGGTGCTAATCCTTAAACCTATAAGGAGGCTATTATGAGCATAAACTCTGAGAAATGGCAAGAAGCCATAAATTCTGAAATAGATTTCATGCACACCAATAATGCTTAGAACATTATTGATGCATCTGAGGGTATCATACCCATCAGCTATAAATAGATCTTTAAAAAGAATATCGGAGTAGATATAAAGGTGGAGACCTATAAGGCAAGACTAGTGGCTAAGGGGTATCGTCAAAGACAAGGTGTTGACTATGACGAAACCTTCTCACTCGTAGCCATGTTGAAATCTATTAAAATTCTTTTAGCTATTGCAAAATATTTTGATTATGAGATCTGATAGATAGACATAAAAATTACATTCCTCAATGACAACCTCTCTAAAGAGTTGTATATGATATAGTCTAAGGGATTTGTGTCTAAAGAAAGTCTAGATAAGGTGTGCATGTTGCTTAAGTCCATTTCTGGACTAAAATAGGCTTCCTAAAGTTAAAACATAAGATTTGATGAGGTAATTAAATCTTATGACTTGAAACCTTGCTTTCAAGAGTAAATAAAATCGAAAGCGTCACTTGATATTTTGTTGAACATAATTAAGAACCCGACAATTGTAAGTAGTAAATGAAATAAGTATGGAACACTTACAATTTATAGTAGTTTAGCCTCAAACTTAGCCTACGTCCACTTCCCGAGCCCTCTTCCTTGAGGCTCACCAGCGTCCACTATTGATCTCCTTTAGGTGAAGATCAAACTCTTATAATCTTACAAGAATAACTTTATAACTCTTAGCTCACTCCCTTCCCCTTTCTTTTTCTTACAATTCATACAAGTTTTTCTCAGAATTTTTATCCCAAAAATGTTGTGTAAAATATAAGAAAACTTAGGGTATTTATGAGCTTCAAATGATTTCAGAAATTGAAGGCAAAATTTAAATATACCTAGAAAATCTGGGTACAGGTGGTTCAGCTATAAGCTTGGTGAGTCAATCATCGAAAGTACCCAAAATCCAGGTACGGGTGGTTCAACCGCAGACCTGGGTGGATCAACCACCGAAAGTACCCAAAATCCAACGTACGGGCGATTCAGCCACCCAACCTGAGTGGTTCAACTACTGACAACTGCTTGAAATCCTGGTACAGGAGGTTTATCCTCCTATCCTAGGCGGTTCGCCACACGAAAACTTGGGCAGTGTCGGTTGAACCGTCGCTCACCAACTATTCATCCGCCAGGAATCCCGAAAAAGTGATTCCTTCACTTTTCCAATCCTGATTTGAACCATCAGTTGACTAATCCTCTGGTCAACTAATTAAGCTTAACCTGAGCGTAATCACACCCCATAATGGACCCAATTGTCTTATTGAGTTGATTTGGATTTCATCTAAATTCAACTCAATTGGGACTTAGTCCCTAACAACGACTCAATGATTACAACTCTTAATGACCAATAAGCTAAACCAAGACCTAACTTCTGTCAATCCGATAGTCTCCGACATTCTTATGGCAAGTCTTATGATCTTCTTCTGGCGATCTCCCGGCATATTCCCAGCAAGCTTCTCAATCCCTTCAGTTAATCTTCTAGCGAACTCTTGGCGAGGTCTTACTGTATCATCCGAACCCTAGCCCAATGCCCAAGCTTGATCTTGATCCATCATCTGGCTGTAACTTAATTGCTCTATCATAGTTAGACCTGCAATACTTCCTCTAACATACATGTTAGTTTAAACACTCAGCAATTAATTTCATCATCATAATCTGAGATTCAACAATCTCCTCCTTTTTTATGATGACAATCAATTGATGACGAGATTTAATCCTAACTCCCCCTAAGTCCATGTCATAATAAGAAAAACTTAAATTCAAGAGAACTACATACTCTTTAATTCAAGTGTCACGAAACAAATCATATTCTAAGCAAATTTCAACAAGAATTTGTATCGTCATCGAATCATGAATTTCAAAAAGAATTATGCATCCATATCCAAGATATCTAAGTATATCATTGATATCATATATCATTAATGTATATCATTAATATCATATGTTATCAATATATATCATCAATATCATATGTCATCAATGTATATCATCAATATCATGTGTCATCAATGCATATTCCTTCCCCTTTATCATTAACAAAAAGATAAAATATATGGTTAAGGATTTAAAAGCACAAGAATTTTTACTTCCCCTTTGTAAAATAAGACATGAGTCATAAAAAATTTTCTTACTCTTGTGAAAAAGAAGAAAAGAAAATAAGGGAGGAGTTGTAAAATATCATTAAGTATAGCTCTCAATTTTGATATAGGTGAATTTCAAAGATAAGCTTAAAGATCCAAGATATTCAAGAAGATTCAAGAATTTTGGAGCATCTCATGTATTTAAAATTATCTCATTAAATTTCAAGCAAGCATAGCAAATAAATCTGTAAAGTAACAAAACATCAAGCAAATTTTTGCTCCTTTTTGTGAATAATAAGATAAAGAATATGAAGAGTTTTCAAAAATATTTTCACAAAAAGTTTAATCTCATGAAATCTAGATTAGCAATTCATATATTTTCATGATTTAGCATTCTTAACTCTCAACCTCAATCTTGTAGATATAAGATTTTAAAAGAAAATTTCAAATATGAGCTCAACAAATCTTTCTTATGTAAATTTTAAGAAAATAAAGCAAATAAATCCAAATAATAACAAATCATTATCAATAGCTACCCATGTAATTTGATTTATCTTATGCAAATTTTAAGCAAGGAAGTAAATCATGCATTTTGCATGCAAATTTTAATAAGAAATGAAATTTATAAAATCCAAGAAATCCAAAGGTAAATAGTAAATCAATCTCGGATTTTGAATTATGCATTTTTCATATATTTAGAAAATTTAAAACTTTAAATTTTCAACTAAGCAAATTGTTTCTCATTCAATGTTATCATATCTAATTTGATTATAATCATATTGATAATTTTATCTCCCATTTTTTTTGTCATTGTCAAAAAATATATGATTGCATAATTTCTTCTTAACATCCATATTCAAATTGCATCCAAAAGTATAAGGAGATCATGTCATAAATTCAAATTTTTAAGTACCATAAGATATGATTTAAATTAATAAATTTATCCCTCCTTATTATTTGTAAATTTCAATATAAGTAATCAAGAAATCTTATGTATTCAAAATTTCAAGTAAAATAGAGATCCAATCATGCAAATCTCATGTATTTAAAATTTATAATTTTCTTTTAGTAAATCACTTCTTATCCAATGAAGGTTTTTCATAATCAAAGTATTTAAATTCTTTATTACAAAATATAATTTTTGTCTCTCCATTAGTCATTGTCAAAGTAGCAATTAGGAAGTTTATGTAAAGTTCATAATCAAAGTATTTATATAAAGATTTCAAGTTTTATTTTCTAAACTTGCCAAAAATTATAATAATAACTTATTCAACTTAAAATCATCAAATCATCAAAGTCGTTTTCATAGTTCAAGAGATTCATAAAAAATAACATAATCGATTCATTAATCTCTTTTTGAAAAATTTATAAGATAAAAAATTTTAAAATATATATATATTATTTTTATTGTATACAAGCTTGCCTTTGTCTTTTAAGCCAAATGTATTATCATTTAAAACTGAAAAAGATCTTTTATTACGACAAAGATGAATAAGTCATAAATCACAAAGATCATCATGTATAATTTTAAAATATAAACTCATTAAACACAATCACTATGCATCATTAAATCATCAAGTATGGTTTTATTGAACATAAAGCATCTTTAATCAAAATCAAAAATCAATACGAAAATCATCAAGATATATATTATTGTTTCTTAAAAGCATACAAAGGATTTATCTTAAGCATTATATTAACTTTAACATTTTGTTCCTTTATTATAAAATATGTAATTTTATAATCAATATAATTTTTTAAAATTATTAGAAAGAAAAGCATGATCTTTCTCTCTTTCTTTTTTATATTATTATATGCATAAATTATATCATTTAACAATATTTATTTAATCATAACAGATAACTATTCAACAAATTAAATCAATTATTCAATAATCATAATATTTAAGTCAGTAAACAATAACCTTTCCAAATATTCAAGCCAATATTTTTTATCTTAACATTCACTCAAAAATCTTATTTTTATAAGTTTCAATATAAATATATTTTTCAATAAGTAAGGTTCTTTGGTTCTAGTCTTACTAGTTATGCATTATCAATGAAGGTTATGATAAGATAAATCCAAATAAGTAAATCATTTCAAGTAGAGTCATCACAACAACATATTTTTCAAACAACAAAATCCAATTTTTTTTTTTATGTTGAATGATTCTATCACATTATCAAGACTTGTTTTTAAAGAAAAATATTTTGTATATGACTTTTAAGTTCAAATTCAATGTCTCAAAACAACATACACAAATACAAACACATTAATCATTATCAAAATCTTCCTTTCATGTTCATAATTTTTCATCAAAGAAACCTAATGTTTCTCCTTTCTAATTTTAGCATGCAACAAAATGGTTATGCACAATCATAATGAAGATTCAATTTTATTTTTAATAATTTATCTTGTTAGTATTTAAGCTAGTGAATCTTGTTAGATCTTAAGTTATATGTTTTGAGCATCTAAAATATTATTTAGTCCTCCTAACCTTTTTAGGAGACAAAATTTTATAAACAAGATTTAGGTACCCATTTTACATTTAGTCCTTCATGTAAAACTTTTATGTTTCATTTCTAATGGTTTTTGGTTGTATGTTGTTCTCTTAGGAATCCAAACTAATTGGTGTGGACTATATTTTCTAAATAGACATTTGTTGGCTTTATATTCTAATTTTCCATAAAATTACATTTGATATTCGATGGTAAATTTAAGATAGGTCCTTTAACAAAAATGGTCGGCTTTTATTGAATGTTACTAACAAAATCTATATCATTTTTTCTATCAATATGACCCTTATTGGCAAGGATCATATTTAGATATTTGTTTTTAATTTTAATTTTTTTAGTATTGTCTTAAGCATGGTATTTTTTCTTTAACACTATCTGGCATCTCATATTTAAAACAAAAGTTATGTGATACTAATATATCATGCATTTCATCAAATTTACTAACTAACAAATCATGTTCATTTTTGAGCAACTTATAAGATTTGTTAATTTTTCTAAATTCATCAAACAAATCATGAAACATATTTAATAATTTAAAAAAAATACTTAACGAATCACTAACCTCGTTGTTCATAGTCATAAGCGTAAGATTCTCTACTTTTTCTTGATTGTATTCTTCGTCTTTGGAGTGTCTCGACTTCTTGCATTCATAGCAAGAAGTTTTGTCCATCTTAAGATTATTTTTATGGTTGATGTTCATTAATTTATCTAATTCATTTATCAAATATTCAAAGTCATTATCACTCTAGATTTCACTCGAGAAGTCATATATTCTTCTCATTTCATATTACTTCTAGTTCTTTGGAAGGTGTTCTTGGGTTCTCAACGTCAAATTCTTAGGAAAGTATTCTTCTTGTTCATTTTTGTAAGATATTTTACTTAATAATTCTTTTAGATTAATTGTGATTTCATATGTGATTTTCAATGTATGCCAAATATCTAAAGCTAAATCACAAGCGAAAATACAATTAAACTCATTCTTGTCAAGAGCACAAAATAAGGTATTCATATCCTTTGCATTCAAGGAAAAAACTATTCATTTCCAAATCATTCTACTCATTCATTGGATTTGAGGATTTTTCAAATCCATTCTCAACAATATTATATAAATCAAGGTCCAAAGAGAAAAGAAAATTATACATCTTTGTCTTTCAATATATGTAATATGTCCCATCAAACATAGGAGGACGTGAGATAGAATGTCCCTTATTTATGTTAAAATAAGTCATTTACTCGAGTGGGTATTAATCCACTGACCTTGCTCTGATACCAATTGTTATGATGAATTGGCACTAGGGGGTGTGAATTGGTGTAAATGTAAATTCTCTTTTTAACGAAAACCTTTTTCTTGAAGCAAGATAGGAAAATCCTAAGATTTTCATTCAAGTAAATTAAGTGAATGATTCAAAATAAAATGTTAAGTTTCTTAGAAGTGCTTGACTTAAAACCAAGGAGAAAATAAAATCGAAAGCATCACTTGATATTTTGTTGAACACAATTAAGAACCTGACAATTATAAGTAGTAAATGAAACAAGTAAGAAACACTTACAATTTATAGTGGTTCAACCTCAATCTTGGCCTACATCCACTTCTCAAGTTCTCCTCATTGAGGCACACCGACATCCATTATTGATCTCCTTTAGGTGAAGATCAAACCCTTACAATCTTACAAGGGAGACAAGAGTTTTACAACTCTTAACTCACTCCCTTCCCCTTTTCTTTTTTTTTACACTTCACACAAGTTTTTTCTCAGAATTTGTATCCTAAAAGTGTTATGTAAAATGTAAAAAAAACCTTGAGGTACTTATAGGCCTCAAATGACTTCAGAAATTAGAGCCAAAGTTTAAACATACTCGAAAATTCCAGGTCCAGGTGGTTTAGCTACAGGCCTGGGCGGGTCAACCGCCGAAAGCACCTAGAATCCAGGATACGAGCGATTCAGCCGTAGACCTAACCGGGTCAACTGTTGAAAGTACCTATAATCCAGGGTATGGGCAGTTAAACAGTCTAGCCTAGGCGATTCAATCACTGATAGTTACCCAAAATCCTAGTATGGACTGTTTACCCACCCGTCCTGGGTAGTTTAGCCACCCGAAAACCTGGGCGGCACCGGTTGAACTGTCGCTCACCGATGGTTCATCTACCAAAAATCCTAAAAAAGTGATTCTCTTCACTTTTCCAATTTTGATTTGAACCATCAATTGACCAATCCCTTGGTCAACTAATTGAGCTCAATCACATCCCATAGTGGATCCGATTTTCTTATTGAGTTGATTTGGATGAAATCCAAATCAACTCAATTATGACTCAATCCCTAACCACGACTCAAAGATTACAACTCTTAATGACTAACAAGCTAAACCAAGACCTAACTCCCACCAATCCGGTAGCTTCCTGCATTCCTGCGACGAGTTTTATGGTCTTCTTCCGACGATCTCCCGATGTGTTCCCAGCAAGCTTCCCGATCCTTTTAGCGAATCTCCTAGCGAACTCTTAGCAAGGTCCTACTGCATCGTCCAAACCTCGACTCGATGCCTAAGCTTGGGTCTCATACCGATGAAATATAGAATATCACTTTCTAGTAATATGTCTCAAAAAACTCCTAAAGAAAGGGTAAACATAGATAGAATATCATATGCCTATACGATAGGGTCTATCATGTACGTTATGCTATATACTAGGCCTAATATAGTGCATGCACTGAGTGTCACAAATATGTATCAGGTAGATCTAGGCTTTGGGCACTTAAAAATAGTAAAGTGCTAGTTATAAGTATCTTACAAGCCAATCACATGGGTGATGACACGTGTGACATGCTACATAGTCTTTTTACATTATTATAGGCTTATATTATCTATTAAATATATATATTATGATATCCTTGTATTTGTGCAATAGGAATTGGATTGAGATTTATTATCTATGAATCATGATCTTGATGATTTGCATGAATCAAGATATTTTACCATTTTATCTCCTATGCTTCTTCTTGTTATTTATAAAATAAGATATTTATTAAAATAAATCATGTCTTTTAGTATTTACAACCTGATACTTTAGATTATATATTTCATGATATGATTTTTATTATACAATCTCTTTGTATTTATGATTGCATTCAAAGCATTAATATAAAAGAAAATTTGTACTATTATATTCTTTTTAATAATGACAAAGAGGAGAGAAAATTGTTAAACCTGCATATCCCAAGAAAAGCAAAAAGTTTCTTGTAAAGAAAAGCACAACTTGCTAGCTTGCATATCGCTAAGAGATGCAAAGAATTTGCTAGCTTGCATATTATAAAGGAAGCAAAAATTACTAGCTTGCGCATTGTGAAGAAACATAAAAGTTACTAGCTTGAACATCATAAAGAGAAGGAAAAAGTTAATATCTTAAGAGAAATAAAATTTTGCTTAACTTCACATTGACAAAATCTTGCTAGCATTCATACTTCTAGGAGAAGTAAGACTTGCCAACTTGCTAGCTTGCATGTTGTAAATGATAAAAAAATTTTTGCTAAATTACTAGCTTACATATCTCAAAAATTTGCTAAATTGCTAGTTTTACTTCTCCATTTTATTCATAACAAAGGGGGAGAAGGTATGATGATAATCATGTATAATGAAATTTTAGTATGATCATGCATAATGAAATTACTTTGATGTTTTGATCAGGCATAATTTTATGATGCATGCAACAATATGATCAATTGGTTCTTTTAATACTTATGATTTTTTAAATTCAAAGTTTCTATCAATATGACATTGATAGGGGGAGTTTAGTTAAACTTCGTCATCAATTGATTGTCATCATAAAAAAAGAGGAGATTATTGAATCTCAAATTTTAATGATGAAATCAAGTTATGATCTAATATGCGTTTGTGTGACATAAGACTAGATTCGATCAAGGAGAGCCAAATCGATAAAAATAGTGGAATTAGATGTTGGGCCGGAATTTAATATGTCAGAAGATTAGACATTGGTTCGGAGGAATGGTCGACGTGTCGGTAGAAGAACTTCGTGCCATAAGTTCTAGCTTCGGGCCAGAATGATCGAATATTACACTAAAAAGATTGAATGTTATGAAGGTCAATATGTTGATTGGGCAATACACCATAAAAAAGGACAATGCGTCGAAGGTTTTGATGAAATACCGGATGAACCAATAACATGCTAAACAACTTTGTATTCTTGTTTGTAATTGATTATGTCTAGATTTAAGTAGTTGTAATTGTATTTGAATTGGTTTTGGGTATAACCATGCTAACTCAATTATGAGCCCATTGGGTCATAATTAAGTCTTAATTAAAGCTCATTTGAGCCTATTAGGTGGCTCATTTCGTTGACTTGGGAGGAAGTATAGCCAGGTTAAAAGATGATACAACACAAGGTACAAAAGTACTCAAACATATACTTGGGTGATAGTACCATCAGATATCAATGGTAGTACCACCTATCTCGAGCGGTGGTACCATAAGAGCCTAGAATCTCGAGCTCTGTCTAGCAATGATACTGTCGATGTCGATAATGGTACCGCCCATACCCTGAAATCTCGGGGATTTGGATTTTTGGCTCCAACTTTTGAAGTCATTTAGGGTTTATAAATACCCAGGTATTATTGTTTAGAATAGCAAAAATAGAGAACAAAAATAGTGTAAAAACTATAGTGTAATCCTTTAAGAATTCTCCTCTAGCTCTAAGTTTTGGTTTAATTTAAAAGAAGGGTGAGTGGCTTGTAAAGTTTATCTCCTAAACCTATGAAAAGGAGAAAATGGTTATAAGAGGGTGATAGTACCATCAGATATCAATGGTAGTACCACCTATCTCGAGCGGTGGTACCATAAGATCTCTTATAACCATTTTCTCCTTTTCATAGGTTTAGGAGATAAACTTTACAAGCTTTTTCAAATAAATCTTCAAATTGATGAAAGTTTAAACATATTTTCGATACGGGCTTTTTCAAACAAATCTTCAAATTGATGAAAGCTTTTTATCGACGTAATTTTCACATCAGCATTAATTCAACCCGCCCTCGTTTCCTAACAGGGCAACAAGGGTCGAGATGGCGGAGTCGTCGATGGCAGTGCAAAGGTCATCAAGCTGCATGAGCTGGAGGAGGGCACAAGCAGTATTGTCACGGGCCACAAGGGTGTCGAAGTAGAGGGTGCACACGAGGTGGCCAATGGTGCCAATCGCGACGATGGTAAACTTGTTCTCATCGTAGAGGGAAAGGTTGAGGAGTTAATCTATCTTAAAGAGAGACATGCTCTAATACCATGATAAAATAGATCTTAAAGATAAAGTTCAATGAAAGTTTATTGGTATATCATCTATTTATATAGGTTAAGGATGAGGATTTTTCTGAATTGATGAACAAGATTTTCTCGTGTAGTCGAAAAAATATTATCTACTATCACGGTGTAGCGGAGGTAGGTAGAAGGATATGAGTCTCATGAAGAGCACTGCATGAGACAGACCATAAATCAGTTGTAACCTAGTAGCTGGCCAAATTATGCTAATTACATATTATCTTATAATTAGTTATCATCATCATTTCTATTTTTATAATTTTAAAAATAATATTTAAATTTTTATATTTATGAAAGTAAAATATTTAACTTTATTGCTTTGGACACTATTGATTCTACTTATAAAGATACCGTAGCATTTATCACTAAGCATATACTTACTTTGATTTACCATAGTCTTCAAAAATATATAAACCGAAATACTATAAATAACTAATTACAAGAAGAATAATATGTAACTAGCCCTATTATATTAGAAGTGTGAGAGGAGAATAGAGAAAATGTTATTTATCTTTATTCTAAGATACCTATTTATAGGATGAAATAGAATTTAAAAGAATTTAATCAATTTAACTCAATTAAATAATTAAGTGATGTTAAATCCTTATTATTTAATAAGATAATATATGATATCCCTTTACATTGATGATGAAAAATAAATAAAAAATTATGCAAGACAGAAATATAATTTGAGAAAAATTTTATATTGCTAAGAAATGAAAGAATCGGTTTATATATATCGGATTGGTTTATAAAATAACAACTTAAATCATTTGGATTAAATTAATGTTTGATTTTGGAGGAAATGTCAGGTAGAAGTTCGGAACATACTAATATTGTTGGCGGCAATGTACTAATGAATTTTAATAAATCTGTAATGATGAACTCGAAACCACATTTTGCAATCAGTCCGAATACCAATGATTGTTCTTGTTAAATGTGATATAACTTCGAGCTGTCTGCCACCGGATGTGATCTAATTGAAGATGCAAATAATCACATCATAAAACATTGGTCTATTTGTATATTTAAAATCAATATTTAGTTTTTTAAATTAAAAAGTCCTTGTCGAATTTGATTTTGTTCACTTGGAATATTGGTTTTCTATCTTCTAGTTACTTTAAATGTTTATTTTTAATTTTAAATCTATTTTGATTTTATTTCGTCTGTTTTCTTTTTTATTCCCTTATATCATTACTAAATTTATATTGGTTCATTGATATCTTAGGATTTGATCTAAGTTTTCTCATCCATAGTAAGGCATGCACCAATGGGAGCTTTTCAGCATACTTTATTTCTATATACATCAAATATATTCTCATATAAGCCACAAAAGGATTTTGTTGGCCATACTGTAGTATAAATTTTTTTTTGTTAGAACCTCATATATTATGATTTTTTATAAAATTATAAAGAACAAGTGACGAGTAGGAGATTCGAATGGAGAATTATGTAATAAGCTATCAAAATCTTTATCACTTAATATATTGAATGAGGTTTAAAACTTTCAACCTTTGATAAAAGAATATGGGCCATTACTATCTGATTAATATTTTAGATATAAAAAAATATTTTAAAATAAACATAATAATTTTAAAAGAATAAATAAAATTATTAAATCAAACTTGTATGGAAGCCAATTTATACATGATGATTTAGACCCAATCTTTTTTTTTATTGAATTATTTTATAAAATTTTTAATCAAGCTAAATGGATGAAACCCAAACTGAGATTTTGATAAGAGAGAATTTTTTTTTTATAAATGAAATCAAGTTATCTTTACGATGCATGTCATGTCAAGTCAAATTCATTGACATTTTATTATAGTGTTTCTTTGTTCTTACATGATTTGGATTGTTTTGTAAGCTCCGGATTGGGCTAAAGTGAGAAGGTATGTGTCTTCCAAGCCAGTCTCCAGCTGAAGGAAGTCTTGTGATCAAAGTGTGGCATTGAAGAACTAGATAATAGTGGTGGGGAGAGAACATCGTGATGATAAAAAAAAAAAAAATTAAATAATTATATATAAATAATAATGATAATAAATTTAAAATCTATGTGGTTCAGCACTCTTATACTATACCTATATAAAAAAAATCACATTGTGATAATAAATTATAAGTTTTCTTGAGTTAAACCAAACTTAAGCTTGGATCCAATATTATACCCTCTCAAACTAGCTCTAAATGCATGCTTTCGAACATCCAAAAACTGTTCAAAATGTTTTTTTTTTTTTTTGTTGTTGTTTCTACATCTCTTTCTCTTGTTAAACCACATAGGGTATACGTATAAGCACCTTTTTTTTTATTGGGAATTTGTTGTCCTTTTAGGTAATCTGGTTCTCCAAGCAATTTGATTTTTGTTAGAAATTCAAAAATACTTACTACTCATAACAAGTATGTTCTATAACTAATTTAAGTCTCATTAAGAATTCTAAAAAATCTACCAATCCTAACGAGGGGTGTGACAAAAAAAAAAAAAAAAAACTGAATTATCGTTGCATTCCTTTCTCTGGATTTTGCAATTGTTATACCTTTGATGTTGTGAAAAGAAGGGTTGGTGAGACCTAATCAGGACTTGAATGGTTTTCTTTTCTGGTTTTATTATATCTCCGCCAAACAAAGACAATAAATGCAATTAAGCCTGATGTACTCAAGTCAAAGAATATTGAAATAAATTAGAGTTTCAACTAAAAGCTTATTTGAGTATAAACTAGTATGAGTTTTTCTTTCTTTTTTTTCTTTTTTTTTGGGGGGGGAGGGTGTAGGAATCTTAATTTTAATATTCTAAATTAAATATATTTTATTATTTATTTCCATAGTGTCTTCTGTTGGAAGAGAAAAACAAATTAATTCTCCTATCAGAACTAAAACAGGTAAGACTGTGAAATAATATAAAGAGACGTTAGAATTTAGAATATTGCCCAAAGTGTATTTTCTCGATCCTCATGCTGTCGTTAGTAGAGAAATCTACCAAAGGAAATATATATATATATATATATATATATATATATATATATATATATATATATATATATATATATTGGGGTTTGAACCTCCCATGCACACATAAACTTTTAGTGAGAGTTTTTTTAAGAGTCAGCGGAAGAAAGAAACTACTGTCCTATGATTTCATACGTGAAATAACTGAGAATAGAAGTTTATATGGTGTTTTTGAGCCATAGCCGCAATGGGTGTTTCAACCAATCATCTCGAGAAGCATACAAAAGTGCACCGCAGTGTGCGACGGGAATGCGAGGAGGGTTGAGACATGTAGGAAAAGGTCAATTATGTAAGAAGAGGAATATAGTAATTTTAGTGGTTTTCTGTTAAATCTTTAATAATCCCCCAACAAATACAAAACATATATAGCTAAAAATAAATAAATAAATCAATCAATCAATCAAAAAAAGGATAAAACGATTGGTTATTATTCGACTTTGTGGTCAATAAAAAAAAAAATAGCTCTTTGAAGACTTAACATCATTTAATAAAGTAAATATCCATATCAAGAAATGAATCAGATCTTCAACTATATTCCTTTGACCCAGACTTTAACTAACTAACTAACTCACAACCAAATTGGAGTACATCCTCACGAGTGCATATATCTTGTTTATTAATGAGGTATTCTAAAGATTATTCAAATCCTTAGCTGTAGTCATCTATGAAATCTCTGATATAGGGGAGTGTGTGTAGAGGTACATCTCGCGAAATATATTGTTTTAAGTTTCTTTTAGAGTTATAAGAATATAATCATCGTTGAAATGAGATTAGAGATAAATTTTATATTTATCTATACTGAAGTGCTAACTAATGTTTATCATTAGCCAACCAATCAACTTGTTATTATCACATTGAATTTCCTTCAAAAAGTCTCCTATTGTAGAGGTTAGATTCTCACTACTAAAAATGTTCATTTTAGGCCTTTAGTAAATCAATCGGCTAAATTATTATAAGTTTTTAACATGAAAAATAAAAATAATATAATGAGAATATAACCATCTAATTGACTTTTGTATAATTTTTATATGTCTACTCATCTTAGTGTTTTATAAATTCCTTTTATAAAAAGAAAGCTATTACAACTTCACAATCATAAATGGCTGAAAGTAGGAGCAGGGTGAGAGATCACCGGAAGAGAAATTTTTATTATTTATTATTATTATTATTATTATTATTATTATTATTATTATTATTATTATTATTATTATTATTATTATTATTATTATTATTATTATTATTATTATTATTATTATTTTTGAAGTCATTCAACTTCAATATACGATGAATGACTCAAAAATCTGATTCTCTTTTCCAATGATCTCTCACTAGGTAAAGGTGTAAGAAAGAAAGAATATGGATAAAATAAAACAATAATTTCTTTCAATCTAATCTTGATGTAGACAATGAAGAAGCATTGTTTATAAGCAAAATAAGCATATCAGTCTAAATAAAAAAATATATTGTTCGTGATAGATTAAAAAACAGATATATTTTTTTTAATAAACAAATCATATTGCTAAAGTTTTTTTTATATATCTATTAATTAACAAAAAAATATTATCGAAATACGAATTTAAATCTTTTTTAAGATGAAATAAATCATAACTTACAGAACATTTTTTTAAAACAAATTATTTTTCTTAAACAGATAGAATATAAGGTTTTTTATTTTATTTTGCAGTGGAAATAAAAATCACCAAATAACACAACGACCCTTTTAAGTTGTGAGTGAGGAATTTCATGTGAATTCTTTGTTTACCGAACACCGAAGAATAATAAGATAAGTATCAGAGTTCTATATATATATATATATATATATATACACACACACATGAATAAGAAGATGATATTTTTTTTTTTTTGAAATCTGATCCCAGTGGTTTAGATTAAAAAAAAATCGAAATTCTAATCAGATTATAAACTTACTGATGAATCAATCATGAACAATTAAAAATAATATTATTAAAAACAATAATTCTAAAATATTTATTTAGAAATGCTGATCTGATTGTTAAGTTAAGTTGTTTTAGGAAGCAAACAAACACTTAACACTTATTCATAGATCGAATATAAATGAATTTAAGTAAATTTTTTTTATATATCATCGAGTTAGGATCTTACTTGGTCTTAATCAGAGAGGGAATACACTTAGATCGTTAGAACAAGAATATAGATTAATCCTCCGTTAGAACTAAGAGAAATAAAATTATGAAATGATATAAAGAGAAGTTAGAAATTATATATCGAAGACATGATAGCTGTCTGAAGCATGCATATACTTCCCCCGGCCCTCCTGCTTACGCTCATCAGGAAATCAACCCAAAATATAATCCTCTGCATGCATATACGTGGAAACTTAGTCTGCCATCATCAGAAGAATGAATGGAAATAGTGGAATAAAGAAATTGCGCTGTGAACTATGTGAAATAACTGAGAATAAGGATTTATGTAGAGTTTTTTTGGGCCAATAGGAGACTGCCATGTGGCCGCTACATGCAAGCAACCATTGCGTTTCAATCAGTCACCTCGATAAACATGCATGGCAGCACTGCAGCGACGAGCATGCGAGGAGGAGGGTTGAGTCGCACCAAAAAAAAAAAAACATTCAACCGTAGAGGAGCAGCATAATAATTTTAGTATTTTTCTGTCATATCCTTGACATCTTCATCCTTTCCTAAATGCTCAAAATATCCATAAAAAATAGTGCACTACATTTCCACCTTAAGCTGTGGTTTAGAGGTTGCAAACCGGTTCGACTTGATACCAATATGCCACCAACTTTAAGGACAATTATAAGGTTTCTATGCAACTATACGGTTCTCATATTATTGAAGTTTCTTCCCAAGATCTACCTAAAGAATCTTCTTATTACAGAGCCTGCTCTTTCCATAAGATGCACATAATTGGATATTACTCACTGAAGTTTTGATCAATTATAAAAGTTTATTAGAATAGTATAACTATCTTTTTTTAACTGCAATACAAAGAACCTAAGACGCTTGCTGTAGATGATTGGCAAAACTGGATACTATTCACTGAAGTTTCCATCAATTATAAGATTTTATTAAAAAATAATGTAATCATCTTATTCTTAGGTATTTTTGGTCCACTCACAAAGACACTCTCTGACCGAGTTTCTTGAAATTAATGTAATTGCTCCAATCTTGAGATACGGTCTATTAATAAACAGCTACATTGGTTTTAGGAAACCTTCAAACCGATCGTAACTCCCACTAAATTGCATCTAAATTTGCTTGAATTCTAAAGGATGGATCTTCGTGATAAGGAAGAGTTCTATAAGTATGTTCTGGGCTCAACAATTTGAGATAAGATTGGGGGACCTTGTAATCGATCAAAAACTTTAATAAATGATGTCTAGATTTAGTTCATCTTCTTCAAGGAGAGCATCTTTTATAAGAAGGTTATTTAGGTATATTTTGGGCAAAAAAAAAAATACTAAGATTATGGATGTTATACTATTTCTCTAAAATCTTATAGCTGACAATTTTTTATTTAAATAGTATCCTTTTTTTTTTTTGTCTTCTACAAAGTATATTTTGGCAAAATATAAACATTTTATTGCAAGGTCCTAAGCTCGAATTTCGTCTTGTCACTTACTTTTTGCAAACAAAAAATAATAGGATAATTATACTAATTTTTATAAAAACCAGTCTACAAACCTATCGTCCAAACTAGAGTAGCCATACCACTTGAGGTGGTAAACTAATGTCATTTTTAGGGGGCATTTTGGTGATTTAGAAAAAGAGATACTATGTGAGAAAAAAACACAAAACATAGGACGATTTAGAAATTTTAAAAAAATACAGGCCTTTTTTATGAAAAAATTCATCCTATTAATTGCAATATTGTATGCAGATATTTAGGATATAGAGACATATATGCTAAGAGCTTTTTTTTTATTGGCACAATTCGATACAAAACTCTACTAGTAGTCGCCAAAGTTTTATCCTATTTTTTCTTAAGTTTTTACATTTCAAATTCAAGTATCTACTTCAAATGAGGAATGATGCTCGAAAAGAGAAAAAAAAATGATATGTGGATTAGAACGATGGAGATATATCAAAAATATCAAAATACTAAAAATTGATGATGGTTTTACATGCATTGCTACAATGGACGATCATAAACATATGACAAATCTTTAATTTTTTTTCATTTAGTGAAGAATGTTTTTTTTTTTTGGGGAGGGTGTAATATGGATTACAAAATAACTCATATTTAAGTAATTTTATCTTCGATTTGCCGCCAATCTATAAGCAAAGAATGTTTGAAGAAGAATGACCACATAATGTGAAACAGGAGATGGTGATTGCAACCTCTATGCTTAGGAAGCATACATGAAGCATAAAATGACTTCACAGTTCACAATAGAAAATTTTCGGCATTTATCTATACATTCAACGAGTCCAATAGATAAAACCTAAGATGTGCTGCCTTACTTCACTTTGTATACAAAATATAAAATTGTTTATGTTATCTCCTATTAATTTGTATAATTATCTTCTTTTTAGATGATCCCTTCTTCATTATTCAAGTGACCACCATCATATCTAGGTTCAGTACATTGAACTATGATCCTCACATTCATGTTGGTCAACAGATTATGATCATAATAACAATCCAAGTACATAATCCAGAAAAGTTCAGCACATAATCAACAGATTATGTACTTGGGAATCATATTTATTTACGCGCATCAATTCAGACAATTATATTTTCTCTGCCAGTTTGATATGACAAAGTTCCTTAAACATACTGGAGAGTCAAAAGAATATTCTAGGAAGCTATTGGCAACACAACATTTATGGAAAGATGAGGAAAGCTATGCCAAGCCATTGTTCTTGTTGTTATTTGCTATGAGAGATGCAAGAACACCTACTGTTTCAAAGGTGCTTGTACCTGTGTAATTGCAGGTGTACCTGCATGCAGCATGCTGCAAGATGTCATGTGAATTTGAGAGAAAGGGCGTACGAAGGCATTAGCAGAGTATGTAGAGTAAGTTTCTGTGGAGAGGATGGACTGAATACCTTATGGGATGGGTGTTGTGTAGATGCTGATCTACTAATTAGCATGTGAGAGGCTGGTACATTTCTGATAAGTGATCAGGAAAGGGGTCAATTTGCAGACATTTCAGTAAATGATGTCTCTGTGAACAGTCGTCCTCCCTGAGGCTAACCACTTGGCAGATGTATCCAAAAGCAGGTCCACCTGCATGAGAAAGGTTTTAAACATCAGGCTGTGCCTTTAAAGTTGTACTCACTACAATTCAGACATGTCCAATGGCAGTTTGTTTAGAGAGAAACGATACTACAAGTGCTATATCTAAATCAAAGCTTATTAAAGGAGTTTAACATGCTTGTAAACTTTTCTGAATTTAACGATGTGATCAACACATCTTATAAATGGCAGGTCAAGAAATTTGATGGATTTTGCTCATAAAGTGGATATCACTATGTATGTTTTTTGACTCACATTTAAGAGCAATGGGATGTCAAACCTAAAGAAACATTGTTCATTGATGACTCAAAAATCATCTTATTACTATAACATGGAACTACTGGAGGAGATATCACAAGGAGCATGAAAGCTATCAAATATTTGAAAAAGCACTGTAAAACAAGATCAGACAAAACTCTTTTAGATTTCTAAGAACAAAAAACCTGAGCAGTAAGTCTTATTCCATGAAATCAGTAGAATTTTGGTCTTACAAAGATACTCAAAAGCTTTATACTCATAAGTTCTCACAACCATACCAAATATACCAAATAACAACTAAAATCTTCATGTTAGTGAAATTGCTGCAAACCTATCCAATGCTAATCCGACTTACAACATTACAGCAGCTGCTAATCCAAATTTCTTGATTGATCTGAAGACAATTTATTTCCACATAAAGTTTATTTGTAAACTATGTGGCGAGGTGTGTTGGAGAATATGTTGCTGGATATCAAAACAGAAGCCATACCGCAGAAAGGGTTTTGATCATATGCTCACTGCAATATGTCCTGCCATCTCTTCCAGACTGTAAGGCTGAAAATTAACATTGTGTCACCAGAAAAATTCACATATTTTGCTGTATGTTCTAGTTGGTTATATATATATATATATATATATATATGCTCTTATGAGGAATAATTTGTAGCAATACTTGCATGTAAAAGTGAAGCAAAAGAACACCTGAACATGAGCTCAAGATCAATCTCAGGCAATCTGTTTCTGCACACTAACCCATCATGAAGATCTTAGAACAGTACATTAAGACCAAAACTGGCAGGAAAGAACAAGCGAAATAATACATGGTCTGTCGTGTTACCGTACTCCAACGAGTGGATCGCAGCATCCAGCCTCGGCATTTTGCTTGCCATTAGTCGCTTATTGCCGATGCAGCATCATCAAGATTCTCACTTGGAATCGTAACGCGGCCGCTCGACTCATGTGAATCTTGATGATGCTACACCCGCAAATATCGACTGTAATAAACCACCACAGATCCTTAGAAGCAAGCACGGATGAAAGAGACGATGAGCAGGGTGGCAGACCCAACAAAGAAGGCATTGTAGGAGGGGAGAGAGAGAGTGTGTGTGGTCTGTGAGTGTGTGGAGAGGACAGCGATGTGCGAACGGCGTCTAGATTTGGATCAAACTGAACCCAAGAAAAGAACAGAATAAAGAAGTAAGCAGGATCTGCGACAGCGATCGAACACCACAGCTAAAAACCTCGATATCCATCTACATGAACTCCAACAGTCATGCTACCCGAAACGTCGCCATAGACGACGAGAACGGAGAAGAAGACGAGAAATTTGGTTCCGTCGAATCAGTCCGTTTTGCTCAGTCTAAAAAGAGAGCTTCACATATAAAAGGAAACCATATGTTGCAGGCCAAAGCAGGAAGAAGATTACAACAATGATCGAATTTGGGCTCACATAACCTGAAACCCGATCCAAGAGTAGACGAAGGAAGCCGAGAGAGAGAGAGAGAGAGAGACGCCTATGTGGTTTAGCTTTACCTCTGGGGGAGTGGGTTTTATCGTCAACAGGAAAGAAGGCTAATAAAAATGAGAGAACTTTCCCACCCATTACTGAATCGCCTGTTCCTACTACCTGCCTCACAAATGGTGAAAGATGTGGGACCCGATGTATCTTCATGGTACAAGGGTCTCGCCATCATCACCCCTCAGAGGAACCCGCCCATGTCCATGTCCATGGCCACGTCATCTTTCCAGGCCTGCGCTATCTCCGACTCCTATTTTGATCTATTCCTTTCAACCTTCCAATACAGTATATTTGGCTGTCCAAATTTTAATTTAACATAATTATATCTACATATTAATTCTAATATTTAAAATATATATATGTCATCCATTAACATCCGTCCAATAAATTTGAGTTGATCATCACCAATCATAGTTAATAATAATTAGAAAATTAATATTTTAGATAATTGATTTTTATATGTCACTTTTATAAATTATTTTCATTTTTATTCCTAAATATAATTATTAATCATGGGAGGATACATGCAGTTATTTTGAAAATATATTAAACTCGGTTGAAATTTTAACCTCACTACGACCAGAATTAATAGAGATTAACTAAACTGGATTAATTAAAAGATTTTCTATAGTAACATATATATAGTAAAGTCAAATTTAGAAGAAAATTATAAAAATCAATAATTTGAAGGGATATATAAATTTCTATTTATATTTGACCTGTATGCATCACTGTGCACGGGAAGAATAATTGCCTACTTAGCCGGTCCCAATCAACCCTGCAACGTTGCATGGGTGATGTGCTCTCACATGAGTGAGTGTTTGGAATATAAGACGTACGATAATTTTTCTAGAAAATAATCATATTTTAGGTATTTTCTGAATGGTACCGCTATTTTTTTTCAGATAATATCTTTAATTTAAAAAAATCTAAACTACCCTTCAAAAAAAAAAAAATTTAGTGGACGGTAGACAGCCAGGGGAGGAGGCAGTGACCAATAGAGATAAGAATGGCCAATTTGCAAAAAAAAAAAAAAAAAGAGTTGTTTGAGAATTTTTCAAACTTAAGATCCTCCGTAAAAGATTTCTAAACTTAGGGGTTTCTTCGAAAATTCGCCCTGTATTTAATTTTGCACCTTCTTTTCTTGATATCCAAAATATCAGTTTTCAATACTAGTTTTCTCACTATAGTTTAGTAACTTAAGATGTATATTTCAAATATCAGTTTTCTCACATCAATAATTACAGTAATTATTTTTACAAACTCTTGAAATTACAAAGCGTGACCTAGTTCAAAACGTCCATTGATCAAATGAGAAGATCTAGACATACGTATACCCCAATTAATGATATTAGATTCATTTAATCCTATCAAACTCCTACTCCATGCTTAAGTTGAGATTTTAATAAAATAAAATGGCTTGCGCAAACTTATTATAACAATTGATTCCTAATTATTTGTTTTTTATTTTACCGTCATAAAAAAAAATAGTTTTGGACAAGAAAATTTAGATTTTATGTGAATATATAATTATTATCCTTGGACGTCCGTGAAGCTGGACCCACACGATGAACGTTCAACACCACTTTTATCATCATCATCATCATGTTTGCTTGGAGATTTTGCTGCAAAAGTCTGCGCAGGTTTGGTTGACAGTGTACCAGAAAACATAATGGGATTGTGGTTTGCTGAAGTCTCAAAATAAAGCCACTAAAAGCTGAGATGTCGAAAGGGTGGTGCAGCATGGGATCCAAGGATTTAACAGGAGTGTGATGGTCACTGTGCAGGAGAGCAAGGAAGCTCAGTAAGCCATAGGAAGAAGATATCAAAAGTGACTGTGGATTCAAAAGGCTTGTTAAGCTTCTGTGCTGTATAGGTTAGGAATCAGATTGATCTTGTCCTCTGGTGTGCTCCGCAGCATGAAGCTTCATATCTGAACGTGGTAGATGATATACATGGATGGTCTTGTTGGAATTAAAATTATACAATTATCATGAAGAGATTAATTTATTTTTTCGAGAAAAAATATTTATAGAAGGATAAGTCAAATTGGTTATTGATTTTTGAAAAAGTTTATTGAAAGAAAGATTAATTCTTACTGCATAAATCAGCATAAATGTAATGTATCTTGGGGAACTATATAAACCTCATATGTTGAGTCATGAAAAATATAGATTTTATGAAATTATAAAAATATTGAGAGAAATATAAAAGATTTAGCTTTCTCCTTCTCTTCCTTAGTGTGCTAACTCTAGCCACTTTGAAAATTTGATTATCTTTATTTTCAAGAATAAGCATGGTCTGTAGTGCTTGTTCTACAACTCTTTTTTGTAATATTTATTTATGAATTTTATCTATTTTATCTTTTTGCAGGATATGATCCATTGACTTTTGAAGAAATTTGTAAAGAAGAAAAATGAAGACAAGCTATGAAAGAGGAGATTAATGCAATCAACAAAAATGATACATGGGAGCTTACTACACTTCCAGAAGACGACCAAACGATCGGTGTTAAGTGTATCTTCAAAATAAAAAAAAATGCACAAGGAGAGGTGAAGAAATATAAAGCACGATTGGTCGCAAAGGGATATAAACAACAATATGGGAGGGATCGACTATGAAGAAGTGTTCGCACCAGTTGCTCGATTTGAGACAGTAAGATTACTTATCTCCCTAGCAGCTCAAATGAAATGGAAAATTTTACAAATGAATGTCAAATCAGCATTCCTTAATGGAGTTCTTGAAGAAGAGGTATATATTCAACAACCCCCTGGTTTTATTATTTATGAACAAGAAGACAAAGTATACAAGTTAAAGAGAGCTCTTTATGGGCTTAAACACAAGCCCCACGAGCATGGAATTCTCAGATAGATGATTATTTTATTCAAAACGATTTTTCTAAATGTCCACATGAACATGCTCTCTATACAAAATCTAATATTGATGGAGATATCATGTTTGTATATATGCAGATAATTTAATATTTACAAACAGTAGTAGCTCCATGATTAAATATTTTAAATACTCTATGAAGAAGGAGTTTGAGATGATTGACTTGGGCTTAATGTCTTATTTCCTTGGTATCAAAATTATACAAAATAATGAAGGAATTTTTATTTCACAAGGAAATTATGCAAAAGAGGTTCTAAAGAAGTTTTCTATGGAAGATTGTTATCCTACAGATATACCTATTAAGTATGGCACCAAGTTGACCAAAGAAAGCGAAGGTAAATATATTAATCCAACTTATTATAAAAGTCTAGTTAGATGTTTAAGATATTTGACATGCACTCGATCTGATATATTATTTGGAGTTGGTTTAATAAGTAAATATATTGAATCTCCTAAGACTTCTCATTTAAATGTCGCTAAAAGAATTTTACGATATATTAAAGGATCAATTGAGTATGGAATATTCTATTCATCATCAAAAGGACTGGATCTTATTGGATATAGTGACAGTGATTGGGATGGAAGCTACGATGATCGAAAGAGTACAACTAGATTTGTATTTTATTTTGGTGGAGCTACATTTACTTGGTCTTCAATAAAATAACATATAGTTGCTCTATCAAGTTGTGAAGCAGAATACCAAGCAGCATCTTCTTGTATTTGTCATGCAATATAGCTAAGAAGATTGCTTCATAAACTTCATATGCCACAGGAGAAGTCAACCAAAATTTATATTGATAATAAATCAGCTATGACCTTAGCCAAGAATCTAGTCTACCATGAAAGATCAAAGCATATCGACACAAGATTTCATTTTATAAGAGATCATGTCAAAGACAAAGAAGTGGAGTTCCCTTATGTCAAGACAAGTGAACAAGTGGCTGATATTTTTACAAAACCTCTCAAAATTGAAATATTTCAACATATTTGAAGAAAACTTGGCATGTTGGATGGAACAAGTTTAAGGGGGGAGAATGTTGGAATTAAACTTGTGCAATTATCATGAAGAGATTAATTTCATGAGAAGAAAGGTTCATTTCTTCAAGAGAAAATATTTATGGAAGGGCAAGTCAAATTGGTTATTGATTCTTGAAAGAGTTTATTGAAATAAATATTCATTCTTACTGTATAAATCTGCATAAATGTAATATATCTTGGGGAATTATATAAACTCCATATGTTGAGTTATGAAAAATATAGAGTTTGTGAAATTATAAAAATATTGAGAGAAATACATAAGATTTAGTTTTCTTCTACTCTTCGTTAGTGTACTAACTCTATCATTTCTTCCTATCAACTTCAACATACCTCTTGGTTACCTCATTCATATATAGTAAGCACATCTTGTGAGATGCAACCAAACAGCTATTCGAACGAAGAGCTTGGCTGTTTGATCCATTCACATATCCCGCGCTTTCTCATTTTGCTCCTGCCAAAGGTTCGAGTTAAGCAAAAGCCAGAGAGATGAACTGATCCAGCGGAAAAATCTCTTGAATAGACTCTTAAGGAAACTTCTGCAAAGGGGACACGGCTCGTATCTTCTTCGATTCCAGTCTGTTTGTAGAAAGTGAGGAGGAAAATGAACTTGAGGGAATCTTTCAATTAGTAGTGAAATGTGGCTCTGGTTTCATCTTTTTCTTAGGGCTATTAATCTGCATCGTAGCAAGGGTAAGATGAAGCTGGTGGATGAGGAGGAGGAGGCGCAAGGCATGTCATGGAGGTGATCAGGGGTTGATAAGAGAGCCGTGTACGGACGCACTGGGGGAGTGAGGAGCACAGTTGTGGGGGGGGGGGGGGGGGTGGGGTGCGGGGAGGCCGTGGCGGGTGGGTGTGTTGGGCAGTGGGAGAGTGGAAACTTGTGTGGCTCAATCGTCACCTGTTTGTCTGTCTCTTTTCCCTCCCTCTCCTTTTGAATCCTGACTTTAGGTTAGGGTTTGATCGTCGTCACCTGTTGTCTGTCTCTTTTCCCTCCCTCTCCTTTTGAATCCTGACCTTAGGTTAGGGTTTGCTCAATTCACAATGTACTCATGCTCGCTCCAGGTGGTGAAAGAAAGACCATATCTACATTTGCTAGTTGCACTATTTGTTGCGTCAGCCGTGATATGCAAAACAAGCATTAATAGGGAGCATTGGACACGTCCACAGGATCACAACAAGCCATGAATGGCCGTTGCATGTTGTTACAGAAAGATACAGGATCGTACAGCCAGTGACTCGTCCCTGTAAGCGCAACTCGTGTCTTTGCTTTTGGGTTGATGGAGGGATGATGATGAGGGTGGTCACAGGAAACGATGCTTTGAGGCACAACTCTGGAACCCACAACCCCAAAGCACCACCATCTGCTAGCTGCTGTAGCGAATTCTTGTGCTTTGAGATTGGGTCACGCAGAGCTGCTGGGTCTGTGGTCTTTGGCCTGGACCACAGACACCGCTTCACTTGTAGTGGTGCCAATTTGCTTTCTTGCCTGCAATTATCGTTGTACTGGTGTTGATTTGCAAGTGGGAGCAGAGAAGAGGAGGCACCAGCTTTGGGCATTTCCTACCTTTGGGAGCAATGGATGATTGCGAGAGTCACGAGATATGTTATCGTACTGCCGCAGAAGCCGCTCCAAGTTTACGAGTGGTGGTCGTCGTCTCACCGTGATCCTCCACACCATTCACGTCCTGGTTTTGCTGTGGAGTACTGCTTCAAGCTTTCGCCCTTGCAGCTGCCACTTGTGATCTCTCCTTTCGCCGACACGTACGCTTAGGTGGAGAGCTTGACCTATGTCACGGATCTGCATCCCTGTTAGCTTCGTCCACAGCTGGAGTGGTAGATCGAGTCTGCACAAGAACTCGCTGGTGGTGGATTAGGTTTCGTTTGCTTGTTTGGTCGGACTGGGGGGACACCGACGCTGTAGTCCAAGCACAAGGCACAACAGCAGAAGCAGGCCTTGAACAAGGGCCGAGCTCATCATTTGGGCTTCCACATTCTGGGTTAATGTGTCAGGCTGTGATGAAAGGAGTACCACCTTCCCATTTACTCCCTTCTTACAAGCTCTGAAAAGTACGGCAGATAGAGAGAGAGAGAGAGAGAGAGAGAGCGTAATCATGCAGAGGACTCCTACAAAAAAGCTCCAGAGTCATAATTTAAGGTATGACATCTAAAATCCAAAAAGAGTAGCAAACAGTAGGAGCTACAAAAAAGAGTCATCTTCTTGCTCGTCTCCTTCCACTCTTCTGAGCTCAAGTTACAGATAGACCGAGTAGGAGGAGAAGCTGGCGGAAGCAGGAGAGGCTGCAATGGCCAAGGAGGAAGAGGGCTTGCCTTGCCGATCCTTCGGCCGGCGGTGTCGGCTGCAGGCCAGAGAGCAGAAGGCCAGGTTCTACATACTTCGGCGATGCATCATGATGCTGATGTGCTGGAGAGAGCGCAGAGAAACTCGATAGTCTATGTACTGCTTGATCTGTGTACCAGCTTTGCTCGCATGACATGCAGGTCCTCACATAAACATATTGGACATATATATCTCTATACATCTTGAGACATTGTTAGTGTATTCATCTTATCTTGTGACTTGCCATGCATATCTTGCTTAGTATTAGTATTTCGCTCATCACCCTTGTTTTCTTTTTGAGCTTGCGGTCGCTTCTCTTTTCCCCTAAACAACTGTTTGAGCACTGGTTTCGATGTGTTTGGTGGATTTTTTATTTTTTATTTTTCTCTTCCATTTCTTCAGCAAGTGGGAGTTTGTGTTTTGGGACATATTTCATGTTCTTTGATGCTTGTGTTCTTCACCCTCCGCCAAATACTTCATCTCTCCAAATGGAAAGATTACTAGTTTCTTTGTCCTCATACAAAGAACTTTTTGATACTGCCGTGAAGACAAGAATGCCAAGCACAAGATCTGATCACATAAAACATGATATCTGTAACTCAATGATCCTATCAATTTTCTTTAGGAGCATAAAGGAGAAAAGATTAGCTTCCATGTCTGACCAATAACCTTTTTGTCTTCTTGACTTGTGCCAAGGATTCCAGATCTGGTCTTCTATCTCTGCTCAATCTACCCGACTGTTTTTGGTGTTAGATCATGGTCTAGAGGTTTGACGGATCAAAGATCTCGACCTGTCTCCACTGTAAAGGTTCCTTCCCGATGGTAAAATGTGTTCAATGGGAATGAGCAACTGAAGTCTTTCATTGAATGAGGGTGGAAACGAATCACAGGTACTGATGTAGCGAAGGGTGGAAAAGTTGGATCCTGCACCATGCACAGAAGGGTCTCTCCGAAAGCTTACTGCAGCAGTTGGGGAAGTCTGGGATTCCGCTTCTCTTTTCCGTCTCAGCTCATTCATTCAATGAAGTCGAAGACGGATCGCATCAACATCTACCGATGTGCCAAACGCTGCAACGTTATGCAACGAGCAGCGGATCGGATCGCCACAGTGCTGCCATTGCGACGCGATCTCGGATTCGTTGACGTACGAGTAAAGCGGCGATGGGGCCGCCAAATTTTTGATGAGCTCAGAAATGGTGGAGACCAGCAGAGGAGCACGTGTGGGTGGGGGGCTGACGACTCTGATGCATAATGCTCCTCTCTCTCTCTCTCTCTCTCTCTCTCTCTCTCTCAGAGTTGCGGGAGCCCGGACGACAGAGTTCCCCACCATCACTCACATCGCACGTGGATCCACTGCCACAGGTGGGTCAGTACCTCCTCGGTCTTCCCACCCACGCGTGCACATAGCACTCACCTCTCTCTCTCTCTCTCTCTCTCTCTCTCTCTCTCTACTGGTCTGCTCGGGAGCAGGAGAGGGATACAACATTAGAGATCGAAAGAATCAAATGACACAAAGCTAAGCTACTGGGGCGTCGCATGCTGCCGACATGGGAGATGCCTCGCCTTACATATCACTGTTGCTCCTCCAATTTAACGTATGTTTATCATCGAAATCAGATTCGACATCAATTCGATTCAGTTTTATTGGTCAAATCAATCAATCCAGTCATGGATTTCATGTTATTTTAAAAATAAAATATATGAATGATAGGAGTCAAACAAATATAGAAGAAGATGAAAGTTTTTTTTTTTTTCTCTTTTGTTTTCTCACTATAATCTAAGGTGGTACTTTTAGTATTTTAAGTTGAAGATACTTTAGACTTTTTGGTGTTCAAATAGAAGAGGAATTAAGGTATTTTTATAACTGTAGCTTAACTTATTATTAGATGGTAAGAAAATAATTGTGGAAGAGGAAGTTTTTACTACAATAATAATATGGAGGGGAGTGGGGAGTACGCAGCTGTGGTCGCCAGCATGTGAATGCTTTATTCTTGTGGCAGACAACATGATCAAATTGCTGGCAATAAAGAGGGGATGAGCTCCTCTTTACATGAAAACTCGACTCCAGACGATAGATAGCATTGTGAGTTTTACTTTGCTTTCACTTTTCATCCCAAAGCGGACATCCACAGGTTGGAGATGATTCGGATACCCAAATCATTGGAGACTTTGGGCTTCTCGGTTGCACACATCCTTACAAACTTCTGATCTGAACTAAACTTCATTAATTTCTCATAAATATAAGAAATATTATTCAGTAAATTTTCAGAAAAAAAAATAATTGGAGTTTTTTGTTTCATTTTTTTTTTCATTCAAGTATTTTAGATTGTGTATTAGACGCTGCATTGACATGAGTCAACCAGTTAACCTCTTCACTCTATGTAGTAGTGCTCCTTACCAATTAAATGTTCAATAGGAGACATAAATGTTTCCTATTTCCTTGTACTAATAATACCGCTAACACTCGCATGAAAGAACTTATTGATGGATTCTTCAAAACATTTGGTCTCATCTCTCGGCCACTCCATTACCCTCCTTATCTTCCTCAATATCTTCCTAATTCTCCTCCTTTATATATATATATATATATATATATATATCTTCACAAAGCAAGTTAATATGTTAGAATTAATCGTCAATTATAACTTGACGCATGGTATCCAATCAACCCGTGAGCACCAATAGAGGCCTAAAATATATAGCCCAGTGAATCATTAGAGCCTAATTAGCGTAGTCACCATATCTACTCGTTCCCGATCAATATAATATCCAAAAGAAAATATTCTCTACGGATACCTCATTCTAGGACTTATAAGTGCTTGTCTACATATGCATAGACTTTTGAAATCATAAAACTAAATTCTTAATCTCCCGAATTAAGAATCAAAGTCTTCCTAAGTACGCATCTATGGATTCGAAGAGTTTATTTTAAAAGATACTAGATGTGCCACTATCTTAGCCCCTGAATAGCATAAACTTTCAAAAAATACAATGAAGATACTTAATTATAAGGTCATTTATATTGGAAAATCATGAAAGAGCATGTTTATCATGTCATCATTAAAATATTGATACGTGAAAAACATAAAATTAAAAAATAAAAACTATGATGGTAAGAGATTGATTACCTATAGAGATCATATATCACTAAAATTCTAGATCTAGATAGAGAGTATAAAAGAGGTCAAATGTCCTCCTCTCTAATAGTATTCACACGATAAATCATTGCAGTGATGCTCCTCCAATCCTGCGAAGTCCAAAAATATGTTGTTAGGAAACCTAATGGGAACATCATATGCATAGTGGAAGAACAAAATAAAATAGGTTTCCCACATAGATTAAATCATCTTACAAAGATTGGTTCGTTAAAAACCCGTAAAAATAAAAATTGTGATACGTGAGAGATTGATTACCAAGAGAGATTGTATATCCTTAAAATTTATATCCAGATGAAGAAGATAAAGGGGGTCAAACTTTCTCCTCTCTGGTAGTATCCACACGATTGATCGTTGTAGTGATGCTCCTTCAATAACAACCAAGATCTCACAACTCTTGCATAGAAGATGAAGAAGGGATGAGAATATGAGGGGACGGCCAAAAGTATAATTTATCACAATTTGTGCCCCTTACCTCATATTTATAGAGAGCCACCAAAATCCTAATAGATCATGCCTTATTGGATATTGGATCTTCATCCAATTACCTATCAATCTTGAATTATTGGATTTCTATCCAATAATCTCAATTGACATTTAATTGGGTTATATACAAGAAGTTCATCAATGTCGAGTCTCATTCAATGAAAACAGGAGCTTATTAGATAATTTATATCTAATACTCTATTCGCTGAAACATCCACCATGTGTGTATGACCCTCTAAGCCCAATACCAAGCTGGCCATGAGTCATATCTGTCAGAACTTCTTTTGACTTAGTGAACTGTTATCCTATAAAAATTCACTCAAACTCATCGACTATAGAAGTACTAGGCCACTATGCCATAGTCCCAAAATGGTATAGTGGATCTAATTCATTAGACACATCTGGCCTCAATTACAATGTATCTATAGGCCCTCATCCATCTAATATCCAAAAAATCATATATTGGGCATGGTACTATTAGGCCACATACGAAATTCGTTCGAGTCTTACTATAATTGAATTCTCTCAGAGAACTTCTCTCTCAATCCGAACTACCCCGACCTAGGATTTATTTGAGCGATAACATATAAGATATTTCTCTCATGATACCGAGAGTAGATGATCCTCTATTGACACTGAATTACCTTTATAAGGTTGACTACTAATCCTGAAAATCGATTATACCATATTTAGAACTTTCCAAACATGTAAATCTGACATCAAATAAATGAGTACTCGAATAAGCGATATTTGGTGTCTCAAGTCTAAGGATCAAACATATAATTGAGACTATAGAATCACTGTCTAACAATAGGTATCATTAATCATCCAGCATTTCATAAGTGGATCAATAAGTGAATTAATTCTTTGATGAGCACCTGTACCCACACAAGTGGCTATGAGATCAGTCGCCTCAATCATATGGACAGGTATATTGTACATCGATCTCTTCGATTATCTCGATGTCGCTCTTGAATAACCTATGACTGAGATAATTTAGGATATGTGTTTAAATACGAATTGATCTCATTATCATGATCTCATTACGATCTGATTCTTATTGCACAAAACCAAAGACATCATAATATATATATTCAACATATAATATAATATAAGGATATGCTAATAATAATATAAAAAATTATGCAGCATGTCACATGTGTCGTCACTCACGTGATTGGCTTGTAGGACACCTGTAACCAGCAATCTCCCACTTGACCTAAAGTAAATCACCTATGTATCTGATCCCCACCAGACCCCTATGATGCTCAAAGATAGTTTGAGCTAGCGGCTTTGCCAGTGGATCTGCAATGTTATCTTTAGATGAAACTATTTTTATTTTTATATCGTTTCCGGCTATGATATCTCTTATTAAGTGGAACCTTAGAATAATTCTGATGAGATATGGATTTTCTTGTTATAGCTATTATCTTATTGTTGTCATAGTATATAGGAATCAGCTCCACTTTGCTCAGTACGACTCTCAAATTTTTGATGAAATTCTTCATTCATACCCCTTCCTTTGCTACTTTTACTGCAATAATGTACTCTGCCTCTGTGGTCATGTTAACAGTAGTATCTTGCTTGAAACTCTTCCAGCTTACTACTCTTTCATTTAAGGTAAAAAAATATTACTGATGTGGGACTGAAAACTCGAGTCTGTATAGCCCTTAATATGGAGGCTACCTCCTCCATATACCAATAAAAGATCCTTGGTCCTTCTCAAGTAGTTAAGGATACAATTTGCTGCCTTCTAGTGTTTACAACTTGGATCCGCCTGATACTGGCTCGTGACATTCACAGCATGCACTATATCAGGCTTGGTACATAACACAACATACATGATAGACCCTATAACTGAGGCATAGGATACTCTATTCATGTATATCCTTTCTACAGGAGTCTTTGTGGACATACTCTTAGAAAGTGATATTTCATGTCTCATCGGTATGAGACCTCTTTTGAAATTTTTCATGTTATACCTTTTGAGAATGGAGTCTATATATCTAAAATGGGACAAGCAAGCATCCTCTTGGATATATCTCTAGAGATCCAAATCTCCAAAATATAGGATGCTTCCCCTAAGTCCTTCATAGAGAAGTTTATGGATGGCGAATCCTTTATTATAAAGAGTACTCCTACATCATTCCTAAAGATTAGAATGTCATCCACATACAATACTAAGAAGGTGATAGCACTTCCACTTACCTTACTGTACGCACAAGCCTCATCTTCGTTCTTAACGAAGTCATAAGATCTGATCATCTCATCAAATATTATATTCTAACTTCGGAGAGCTTGTTTCAATCTATAAATAAACCTGAGTAACCTGTACACCTTATTTGGATTTTTTTTGGATATGAATCCCTCTAGCTGTATCATATACACCTCCTTAAGATTGTCGTTGAGAAATATATTTTTCACATTCATCTGCCAGATTTTATAGTCATAGTGTGCTTCAATAACTAAAAGACTTCTGATGAATTTTAGTATAGCTACAGGTAATAAAGTCTTATCATAGTCAACTCCTTACGTTTGACTATATCCTTTAGCCACCAGCCTTGTCTTATAGGTCTCCACCTTTCCATCTACTTCATTCTTCTTCTTAAAAATCCATTTATAGTCGATGGTTATGATACCCTCAAGTGCATCCATAAGGTTCTAAACCTCATTGAAGTACATAGAATCCATCTCAGAATTCATGGCTTCTTGCCATTTCTCGGAGTCTATACTCATCATAACCTCCTTATAGGTCTGAGGATTAACATCTTGAGAGTCCTCTTCACTTATATGTCTCACATATTCTATTGGAACTATGTAAAGTTGGAACTTATGTGCTAGGTACCTAAACAAACTTAAACTCTAGAATAGTGCTTGAGCAAGGTTCTCTAACCTTGTTAAACTCTATCTCACTCCCAATGTTTCCACCAAGAACATGTTCCTTCTCAAGAAACACAGCCCTCTTGGCAACAAAGATCTTCTTGTCCTCGGGATGATATAAATAATACCCACAAGTTTCCTTAGGGTATCCCATGAATATGTATTGTTTCATCCTTGATTCTAATTTGTCGGGGTTATCTTCTAATGTGGGCAAAGCAGCCCAATTCTTAACAAACTTAAGTTGGGCTTCTTCCTTTTCTATATCTCATATTGTGTAGACACTACTGACCTAGACGGAACTATGTTTAAAATGTAAGTTGCAGTCTCTAGAGCGTTATCCCAAAATGAGATAAGTAAGTCGACAAAATTCATCATGAACCGCATCATATTTAATATCGTGTGATTCCTCCTTTTTAATACACCATTAAGTTAAGGTGTATAAGGAGGTGTCTACTATAACAGAATCTCATAGCCCCTAAGAAAACCGATAAACTCCATTATCAAGTATTCTTCTTCTCAATCTGATCGAAGAGCCTTAATACTATTTTCAATCTGGTTTTCTACTTCATTTTTATATTTTCTAAATTTTTTAAAAGCCTCAGACTTCTACTTCATCAAGTACATGTGTCCATACCTAGATAAATCAGTAAATATAATGAAGTACGAGTAACCAACTATAGCCTGAGTCGACATAAGACTATATACATCATTATGTATGAGTTCTAATAACTCAATGGCTGTCTCTAGTTCCACTAAAATGAGACAACTTTTTACAAAGGTAAAGTTCACAAGTTTCATATGGCTCATAGCCGAATAGATCTAAGTATTCATCTTTGACCAACTTTTAAATCATTCCCTCATGGATATGACTTAGCCTACAATGTCATAGGTCTACATTGTTCACCTCATCTTGTTTCCTCTTAGACGTATTTATATTCATGATGTATAGAGAAATATCTAACATATATAAGTCATTAATCAAGATCCCTATTTTGATGATCTCATCATCCAAAATTTTGAATAACTATTATTCTTAAAAACTAAATAAAAAATAAAAATAATATTTTTTTAATAATAGAAGGAACATAATAGCATATATCTAATGCAATGGCAGCTCCGTTAGGTAGATGTAGGGTGATATCACTAATGGTAATTGCATCAAATCTTGCTCTATTGCTCATCTTGTGGTCCATCTTACCTCTTACCAATCTCCTAGGCTTTGCCAAAGCTTGCAACGAATTACAGATATGATAAGCACTTCCGGTATCTACTAACCATATGTTATCATGAAAATCTAATAAATATAGGTTAATCATGAATGTACTTGAAGCTTCTCCAAGCTTCTATTTTGCCTTTTCTGTAAGATAATTCTTACAGTTCCTCCTCTAGTGCCCATCTTTATCATAGTTGAAGTACTGACATTTGTCCTTGGTCGGGTCTTTCTTAGTAACATTTACCTTACTTGCTTTGCCCTTGCCCTTGCCCTTGCCCTTGCCCTTGCCCTTGCCCTTCTTAAGGGTCTTATTAGTTGTTCTTTTCTTATCGGTCTCACCAATATAGAGAATTGGCTTCTCTTTCTTGATGGTGCTAAGAGAGGGGAAAGGGGAGATGGTGGGTGGGGGTGGGTGGGGATGAATTAGTGCAAATATAAAAAATTACGGTTTAAGAAAAACTTTTCGTGAGAATCAAAATCAGAAATCAGAAGCGTTTTGTTGAGTAAGTGAGCAATAAGATAGTGAACGAAGCTAAGTTATGATTATGCTAAAAGAAAACTCCGTATAATAACATATATAATTAAAAATAATAAAATACATAAATGCTCATAGATTTATAGTGGTTCGACCTCAACCTGGCCTACATCCACTCCTGAGTCCTCTTTTTTGATGTCCAGTACCGATATTCTTTGGGTGAACACCAAACCCCTATAAGCTTTCAACTCATATGAGACTTCTTACAATAAATACAACACTTGGCTCACTCCCTTCCCCCTTTTCTTTTTTTTACACACTTTTAGCACCCAATTTTTTCACATAATTTCTAGCCCAATTTTTTTCACACACTTTCTAGCCCAATCAATATGGCTAACAAATCCACTTCGAGACTTTTCCAACTCCCGGTAAGCTTTTCGGCTACCTCCGACAATCTTCCGGTAAATCTCGATCTTCTTCCAACAATCTTCCAATAATCTTGCATCATCCTAGCAAGCGTCTGATACCCTCACAAGCTCCCGACGCACTCCAAGTAAATTCTTAACTGCATCATCCTCACTCCGGTATCTAGACTTGACTTTAGTGAAACCTTTAATTATAATTTTCTCCCTATCTTAATTAATCATGCATCAATCAACTCTAACACACATGTTAGATCAATAATTCATCAATTGATTTCATCATCAAAATCTGAGATTCAATAATCTTCTCCTTTTTTATGATTATAATCAATTAATGACGGGAGTTAAACCTTACTCCCCCTACACTCATGTCATCATTCAAATAAGAAAAACTTAATTTCAAGAGAACCAACCACTCTTGAATTCAAGTATCATAATATCCACTTATCAAATTTTAAAATGATATATCATGAATTTTATAATAAATAAATCATACATGATATATGATATTTATCTCAACCAGAATCATCAAATTTTCAAAGTACATAACATAAATTATGCATCAATCATACATTAAGTTGAAGTTCTATTCCTTAAGTCATTAATTATTTCTCTCCCTTTGTTTATCAACAAAAATAGGAGAAATATCTATTTTTTATTTTTCTATATATGTCATCAATATGTCATTTCTCCCCCTTTGTCATCAACAAAAAAGGTGAAATGTTAGAACAAATGATTTCAAGACACATATGGCAATAATTTTCTTATGAATTTTTTTTTCTTTTTGACATGCATGTATAATTTTTGTGTCATCAATTCATAATTTCTCCCCCTTTATCATCATAAAAAAGAGATGAAATAACAAGCAAGTAATTTTATGATACATAAAGTCATCATGTGTCAAAATTTTCATATTTTTATAAAATAAATTTTACATTGCTCCTCCTTAATAAAATAGGATAAAACCATAATTTTCTTATGAAAATTTCTCTTCCTTTTCTTTGAATAATAAATAAGAAACAAGAGAGGGAAGTGAAAAATATCACATCACAAAAATAGATTTTATATTAAGCATCATAAAAGTTCATGTCATATTTTTTTTGTTAGATATTCATCATGAATTAAGATAATCTTTGAAAAAGGATAAAAATATTATCACAAAAGGAACTTTGAATGTCAATATAAGGTAAATCCTTTTTGAAAGGTAAGCTCAAAGATATGAGAAATTCAAGAAGAGCTAAGAGCTACTCATGCATTTAAATTCATATTATATAAATTTAAAGCAAAAGTAGCAAATCAAGTAAATCATGTATTTTTGAAGATCAACTCATATAAATTTTGATAAGAATCTCAATTTATATAGGTCAAGAAATCCAAAATTAAATATGATAATATATTAAACTCAAATTATGAATTATGCATTTCGTATGTATTTAGAAAATTTAAAATTCTAAATTTTCTTCTAAGTAAATTATTTTTCATTCAACATTATCATATTCAATTTGATTCTAATCATATTGATAATTTTATCTCCCTCTTTGGTCATTGTCAATAAAAGAAATACGATAGAATAATTTTTCTTTTCATATCAAGATTCTAATTAAGGATAATAATATCAAATTATGAATACTAAGTGATATAACTCATTTTGATAAATCTCTTCTTAAATGAAAAAATTGAATCTTAAGAGATTAAAAAGAAGGATCTTGATTCATATGAAAATATTAAGTTATAAATATTGAGAAGTCAAGATCAAAATTTTTCTTTAGTAAGTTGCAAAGGAAACATAGGAGAACAAATAAGAAAACAAGATCATAGTTCATTTTGATAATTTTCTAAAATGTAAAAGTCATGGTAAATGATCTTAATTTATATGAAGATCTCAAGTTGCAATTTTCAAGATTTCAAGATCACGATTCGGATAAAAACTTTTTCACATTTAAATCATCAAATCAATTTTATAGTTTAGGAGGTTCAACAATAATGATATCATTTTATCTCTTATTGAAGTCTTGATAATATACAGATATCTTGTTTTAGCTTATGAAATTTATTTTAAGAAGGCTATTATGCAATGTCATATAAGGTCAAAAACTAAGATTCATCAAGATTATTGCAATAAAACATTTATAAACAAGACCCTTGATTTATTTTAATTCCAATAATTTTTAGACTTAGTGAAATTAGTTAGCATGCTCATTTTATTTTTATTTTAAAAATATTTTTATTTTTTAAAAATATTAGTAAATAAAGCATGATCTTTCTCTCCCTTTTTTTATTTTATTCTAAGCTCAAATTCTAATAGTTAATCATTTAATCATATTTCAAGTTAATTTTTCAATACTAACATTCCATAACACATTAAGGTCATTACAATATAAAATTTTTGCATGAGTAAAATATTTTCAAACAAAATTATTTTGATTATTACAACAAGATATTTTCAAATAAAATCTTTTATATATTTTTAATCCAACAATTTTTGTTTATTAAATGAGTCTAATATGTTACTAATAATTTTCCTCTCATTTAAATTTTTTAAATTTTCAACCACATTAGAAAATAAAGCATGATTTCAAGTTCAAATTTAGTATTTAATCATTTCATTCAATTTTATCTTAAGACAGCATATACTCTTTTAAACATTACAAGGCAATACAAACATACAAGCATAATCATTATCAAAATCTCTCTTTTATATATTTCAACTTAGATAATTTTGCACTAAATTTTTTTATTCTAATTTTAGCATACTCTAGCTACCCAAAAAATCATGCACTATTGGGTGCAATTAAGATTAATTATAACAATGAATCATATAAAGATCCATTACCAATAATTTTATTTTTAATAACTTTTGTTGTTATTACTTAGGCTAGTGAGCTTGAAAGAATATTAAATCTCAAGTCATGTGCCTTGAACATCTACTTTCAAAATATTATTCAGTTCTCCTAGCCTTGTTATGAGACAAATTTATAGTATGAGGGGCATTAGTTTAGATACTCATTTGAGTTTTGATCTTTCATAGAATATTCTTCTCATTTTCTCTAATGGCTTAAGGTTGTTTATGATTCCTTTGGGAACCCAAACTAATTTGTGATGAATATAATTTTTAAATAAATATTTATTAGCTTATGTCCTAATTTTTTATAAAAATTACATTTACTTTTGATGGTAAATTTAAGGTAGGTCCTTTAACAAAAATTATTGGCTTTTGTTGAGTGTTTCCAACAAAGCCTATACTCTTTCTTCTATTAATATGATCTTTATTAGCAAAGATCATATTAAGGGACTTATTCCTTATTTTAAATTTTTATAATGTTTGTTTAAGTATAATATTTTCCTCTTTAACATCATCTAGCATTTAACATTTAGAATAAAGATTATGTGATGATAATATATTATGCATTTGATCAAATTTACTAACTAATGAATCATATTCATTCTTAAGCAACTTATAAGATTTACTAATTTTTCTAAATTCATCAAATAATTCATAAAATATATTTAATAATTTGATAAAATAAATACTTAATGAATCTCTAACCTCATCTTGGATCGTCATTAGAGCATAGTTGGCTACTTCTTCCATGCTTTGATCTTCTTCTTGGAGTGTCTCGGCTTCTTACATTCATAGCAAGAGGTTTTCTCTATTTTAAGTTTATTTTTATTAATATTTATTAAATTTTTAAGGTTCTTTTGTCAAGAGTTCAAGTTTAAGGTTCCCATCACTCGAGATTTCACTCAAGGAGTCATATGTCATTCTCAGTTCAAATTCCTTTCTGTTCTTTGGAAGGTGTTCTTCAAGTTTATTTTTGCAAGTCTTTTCATTTAATAATCATTTAATTTAGTTGTGCTTTCATATGTGATTTTTAATTGATGTCATATATCAAAAGCCGAATCATAAAAATAAACTCAATTAAACTTATTTTTGCTTAAAGCATAAAATAAGGCATTCATAGCCTTTTCATTCAACAAAAAAGCATTCTTTTCAAATTTGTTCCATTCATTCATAGGCTTAGTAGTTTTTTTTAAATCATTTTCTACTATATGTCATAAATCGAAATTCATATAAATAAGAAAAATATGCATCCTTATTTTTCAATACTTGTAATCAGACCCATTGAACACAAGAGGACATGAAATGGAATGTCCCTAATTCATACCAAATAAAGTCATTTACTCAAGTGGGTGTTAGTCTAATGAGTAATAATCTTGCTCTAATACTAATTGTTAGGATCAATTGGCACTAAGAGGGGGGTGAATTAGTATAAATGTAAAAAATTATAGTTTAAAGAAAACTTTTTGTGAGAATCAAAATCGAAAATCGAAAGCGCTTCATTGAGCAAGCGAGCAATAAGATATTGAACAAAGCTAAGTTATGATTATACTAAAAGAAAGCTCCATACAAGAATATGCATAATCAAAAACAACAAAGTATAGAAATGCTCATAGATTTATAGTGGTTCGACCTCAACATATCCTACGTCCACTTCCAAGTCCTCTTCTCCAAAGTCCACCAATGTTCACTACCGATCTTCTTTGGGTGAAGACCAAACCCTTACAGGATTTCAACTCAAGGGAGATTTCTTACAAGAAATACAACACTTGCTCACTCCCTTCCATTTTTCTTTTTTCTGTACACTTTTAGCACCCAATTTTTTCACATAATTTATAGCCCAATTGTTGTACAAAAATCTATACTAAATATAATAAAACTTAAAGTATTTATAGGCCCCAATTGGCTTTAGAAGAATTGAGCCAAACTTTAAACTCACCCAAAAAATCTGAGTATAGGCGGTACAATCATCGAAAGCTACCCTGAAAATAGGTATGAGCGGTTCAACCGTTGGCCTGGGTTGTCCAACAGTCACCTGCTGCCCAGATTCTTAGGCAACGATGGTACAACAGTCAACCTAGGCAGTATAATCATCACTTGTTACCCGAAATCCTAGGCGACGGTAGTACAATCATTGTTTACCGACGATACAACCATCGTAAAACTCGAAAAAGTGATTCCCTTCACTTTTTTAATTTCAACTTATACCTCATTTTGAATAATTTTTAGGTCAATCAATTGAGCTTAACCTAAGCTCAATCCATTATCCATAGTGGACCTAGTTAGTCTCACTTGAGTTAATTTGGATCTCATCCAAATCTAACTTAAACAAGACTCGGCCTTAAAGATGCTAACTATGATTTAATTAATTACAATCAACATAGCCAAGAAATCCACTTCAAGACCTTCCCAACTCCCAATAAGCTTTTCAGCTATCCCTGATAATCTTCCAGTGAGTCTCAGTCTTCTTCCAGCGAACTCTCTTGCGCTATCCTGGCAAGCTTATGATACCCTCGGTGAGCTCCCGCGCACTCCAAGCGAGTTCCCAACCGCATCATCCTCACTCTGGCTTGATACCTGGACTTTACTTTGGCTAAACCTCTGATACTAATTTTCTCTCTATCGTAGTTAATTATGCATCAGTCAACTCTAACACACATGTTAAATCGATAACTCAGTAATTGACTTCATCATCAAAATCCGAGATTCAACACTCTCAGCATCCCTAAATATATTGAGGAGCTCAGGTAGAGTCACATCAAACTTATTTATATTAAAGTTAATAATAAACTGTCTAACACGGACTGAAATATAAGATCATCATACAAGTTATCCTCTAGGACTATCTATATATTTCACATAGTGAGCGATCTCATCCTCGCTTGTCCTTTCATTCGGCGTGGGCACAATTAAGTTAAGGATATTTATGATTTTCTCTGCAGTGAGAATAATTCTCAAATTGCGAAGCTAATCTATATAGTTTAGACTAGTGAGGTAGTTGGCATAAAGCATGCCACGTAAGGGGGTTGCAAGTGACAAACAAGATATAGTATAAATTAATAATATGTAGATTTTATAAAAAACTAATTAAGATATAAATTTTTTATCTTAATTTGCTCCCACTAATTCTCTGACGAATTACACAACACCCTTGGCATGTAAGATGAAAGTCTCTGGCAGACTTCTAGTGAAGATCAGAATCAATTGGTGTCTTAATGTAATCTTGAGTGACTTGACCAATTATATTAAGCCCAAAAGGTAGGCAACTCTTGTCAATCACAACTCCTTGTGATTCCTATCATGTTCGACCTTCGAATTATTATAGTCTCGACTGCTCGACCAATCATAAAATCTCATTAAGTCATCACTATCATTACAAGATGAGTTTGTTTTGATGATATGCTCTCGAGTGACTCGACTAAGCATACAATGTCCTTAGGTCACTGATGATATCTCTATTCATAAGCAAGATCTCGATCACATAGATAAGTGAGCCTCGAGTGACTTGACTAACTCAAACTATATCATGATTTAATTTTTTCCTATAATGATAGAAGGTCTCATGGGTAAATCATATTATCTCACACTCATCGACTTAATATTATCATAGGATGGGTTTTCGTTTTGTATCAGTCTCCTAATATGTTATGTCATACATACATATTTAATATATATCTACATCACATGCAAATATATATATATATATATATATATATATATATATCACAAAGGCATGTCATACCAAATATTCTTGAACTGCCACCTAATGTTATTAGACTCGAGCTAGTAGGTCCAATCACGCACAATAGGATCTATGTGTATATCGACACATCTCCATGCCCTGTGATCGTTCTTTTCATCATAATTGGTTCCGTTAGATCCTTAACGCATCACCACACAACGCAATCACCCATCACAACATGTGGGTTCTACTAATGCCTCCATGCTTTCGATGTGCCTCTCCGTGTAATTACAACATAATCACAAGCACGTAGGCCCGATAATAAATAAGAAAAACGGAGACTCGTAGACCCCTATAATTATAATAATAATTATATTTACACACATCACAACATATTGTTTATGATCATATGTCCATATGATACATCACATATACACACATCATCATGTAAAACTACTAGATAAATAATAATTAATTAAATTATTTAATTATTATTTTTAAAAATAAGACATCTTAAGAATTTTTAAAATTATTAAGGGCATTTTAATAATTCTAGAAAGAATGACGGAATAAGAAATTTCTCAAAATTTGAGGGGTAGTATCATCTTTTTGTCATAAGAAAACCCTAAGCCCTTTTTGCCCTCTTCTAGCGGGTCATCGTTATCACCCCTATGTATGTAGTGATATTGCGCATTGCCGACTGCCATCTCTGCCCACGGGCATCCCCCCTATAACAGGATCCACTGCCCCAACGAGCGACTGCCTCTATAGGCAGCCTTGGCCACCCCTGTGGGGTGCTTGGCCATGGGTGGCCAACCCTACAAGCCCTGGCTGTGATCGCCCCTGTAGGAAGCCTAGCCTGGGCGACCACCCCTATAGGGGCCTTGGTCGTAGCCAACCACCCCTGCAGGTGGTTGCCCCTTCCTTGCTGTCTTCATTGTGAAACGCAACAATAACATATAGAACAGTTCTACTCAATTTAATCTCGTCACACATAGTTTAAAAGTCAATCTTTTGTCCGAGCAACCTGGTTCTAATACCACATTAGGAAACCCAGCGAAAACATCACATGTGCAATAGAAGAACAAAACAAAACAAGTTTCTCATATATATCAAATCATCATGTAAAGATTGGTTCGTGAAAAACCCACAAAAACTAAAACTATGATACGTGAGAGATTGATTACCTAAGAAGATCATATATCCCTGAAATTCAGATCCATATGGAGAGGATAAAGTAGGTCAAATGTCCTCCTCTCTAGCGGTATCCACACGATGGATCATTACAGCGATGCTCCTCGAATCACAACTAAGATCTCAGAACTCCTGCACAGAAGATGAAGGAGGGAAGAGAATAGGAGGGGACAACCAAAAGTGCAATCTATCACAATTTATGCCTCTTGCCTCCTATTTATATAGAGCTACAAAAAACCTAATAGATCTTGCCTTAATTGTTATTGAATCTCTATATAATTATCTATTAATCTTGGATTATTAGATCTCTATCTAATAATCTCAATTGACCTTTAATTGGGTCTTATATAAGGAGTCTTTCAATGTCAGGTCTCATCCAATGAGAACATAGGCTAATTGGATAATTTATATCATATCCTCTACTCACTGAAATATCTGTCATATGTATGTTATCTTCTAGGCTCAATATCGAGCTAGCTGTGAGTTCTACGTGTCAGAACTCCTTCTAACTTAGTAAATTATTATCTCATAACAAGTCACTCAACTCATCGACTATGAAAGTACTATGCCACTATGTCATAGTCCCCAGACGAAATAGGGGATCTAATAAATTTGACCTATTTATCTCCAATTACTATATATCTATAGTCCTTCATCCATTTAATATCCCAGAGACCATATATTGGGCATGGTACCATTAAGCAACATACGGAATCTATCCGAGTCTCGCTCTAATTTGATTCTCCCAGAGAACTCTTTCTCTCTCAATCGAACTACCCCAACCGAGAATTTATTCAAACGATAACACATGGGATATTCCTCTCACGATACCAAGAGTTGATGATCCTTTATTAAACTTAATTATCTTCATAAGGTTGGATATCAATCCCGATAATCGATTATACTATATCTTAAACTTCTCAAACATATAAGTCTGACGTCAAAGAAAGGAGTACTCAAATAAAGCATCCTTGATGTCTCAAGTTTAAGGACTAGATACACAATTGGGACTATAGAATCATTATTTGACGATATGTATCATTAACTATCTAATATTCTGTAAGCAGATCAATCAGTGAACTTATTCTCAAATGAGCACTTGTACTGTATCTTTAGTGTCCCTACGCAAGTGGCTATGAGACCAGCCACCTCCATCATTTGAATAAGTATACAATACACTAGTCAATCTAGTTATCTTGATGTCTCTCTTAAGTAATATATGACGAGTATAATTTAAGATCTGTGTTTAAAGGTAAATCGGTCTCATTATTATGATATCATCATGATCTGATTCTCATTACACAGAAAGGACATCACAACATATATTCAATAGATAATATAATATAAAAATATATCAATAATAATATAAAAAGGCTATACAACATGTCACATGTATCATCACTCACGTGATTGACTTGTAAGGCACCTGTAATTTTTTACTCTTGTGTACCTTCTCGCAACGTATGTGGAGGAAGCTCACATATCATTATTATGTTGCCCCTATCTCATATTTATAGAGAGCTACCAAAAACCTTAATAGATCTTGTCTTAGTAGATATTGAATATTCATCCAATTACCCACTCCTATTGGATTATTAGATCTATATCCAATAATCTCAATTGATCACTAATTGGGCCTCATGAAAGGATCTATCAATGTTCAGTCACATCCAATGAGAACAGAGACTAATTGGACAACTCATATCCAATCCTCTATGCGTTGCAATCATTCACTATATGTATGTGACCCTCTAGGCCCAATATCGTGCTAACCATGAGTTCCTCCTTTTAGAACTTTTTTTAACTCAGTGAATTGTTATCTCATAATAATTCACTTATCTCATCGACTATGGATATACTAGGCCATTGCGTCATAGTCCCCAAACAGTACAGGGGATCAAATCTATTGAACTTATCTATCTTTAGTTACGATGTATCTATAGTCTCTCATCCATCTAATATCCTAGAGATCATATATTGCACATAGTACTATTATGCCACATATGAAATTTATTCAAGTCTTGCTCTAATCGAATTCTTTCAAAGAATTATTTATCTCTCAATCCAAATGACCCTGATTAGGGATTTGCCTAAATGAGAGCATACAGGATATTCATCTCATGATACCGAGAGTGGATGATTCTCTATTGATACTCAATTGACTTCGTAAGGTTAGCTATCAATCCCAATAACTCATTGTACCATATCTAAAACTTTCTAGACCTTTAAGTCTGGCATCAAAGAAAGGAGTATTCAAAAAAAGCATCCTTGGTACCTCAAGTTTAAGGATAAAACACACAATTGGAACTACAGAATCGTTGTCTAATATTAGTTATCATTAATCATATAACATTTCATAAGTATATCAATTAGTGAACTCATTCTCTAATGAGCACTTTTATTATACCGTTAACGTCCTCACATAAGTGGTTATGATACCAATTGTCTCCATCATATAAACAAGTATATAGTACATTGGTCTATTCAGTTATCTCGATGTCCCTCTCAAGTAACTTACGATCGGGATTATTTAAGATATGTGTTTAAAGGTGAATCAGTCTTATTATCGTGATCTCCTCATAATCTAATTCTCATTATACAAAACCAAAGATAACATAATATATACAACATATAACATAATAATAGTAAGTAAAAAGATCACGCAGTATGTCATACATGTCATCACTTACGTGACTTACAAGATACCTGTAACTAATAATGTAGTCATATATTTGTTGAGGAATAGGAGAATCAAGTCCGTCAAAGACAATGGATAATCCCTCCGGAGTCTACAAAATCTATCAAATAATTCATTATCAAAATATCCATTAGAATGAGGATTAGAATCGTACATCTCTAAATTGGTCGAGTAATGCTTCCGAGATATGCATCTAGATTATAAATCGTTAGCTCCTCCACGACAGAAAATAATGATAATATCGTTTAATCTCACAGCATTATTGTGCATCGAAATATCAACTCAGTTGCTTGGAAGTTCTAATTATGGTAGACACCAACGTCCATCGATCGGTCGACCTCAACTTTATTGACATGTCCTATGGCTTTGGCAAGACGAGAAAACTCTGCCACCTGAACATGACCTGAGCCTGGTATTATTTTCTTCAAGATCATGCAAGAGATGCTACAAGAAACTCAACAAATGAAGCTTTTATGTGGTCTGCAGATGACCAACCCTTTTTTATTTTTATTTTTTGCTTGACAGTAAACCTTCATAGTAGCTACCAAGCTGGAGGTAGAAAAATTAGGAGCATCAGTAGATTAGAAATCTTAGCACTCTAATGATGAGAATGCAGGTAGAGGCAGGCTTCATTCAAGTCAATTTAGAGGTCACAGCCTCTTCTTCCTGATGCCTCTCATCTCTCATTCATGGATGGAGAGAGAGAGAGAGAGAGAGAGAGAGAGAGAGAGGGAGAGAGGGAGAGATGCATTGATTGATTCTTAGAGAAGTGGTGTCATGTTCAGGGTTGTCACAGGATGTTTTGTCCTGATAGGACTAGTCAACATTTGCATAATGCAAGATGAAGAAGGACCTAGACGCCGTTGATAGTAGAGAGTTCAGTCTCAAAGGGAGTAGAATGAAACAATATGATGATTATTTATGAAAAGCCTCTCTCTCTCTCTCTCTCTCTCTCTCTCTCTCTATATATATATATATATATATATATATATATATATATATAACACTTGATAGGATAACTAATTCTTTAATAACTATTTTAAAATATTTAAACTTATTTAACCTACACAAAAATTGGGATATCCTAAAAGCCATGAAGAAAATAAAAGAGATTAAAAGATGATAAATATGACTCATAAATAAAACAGATGGTGCTTATTGCTTGCTGGTTATTCTTACCTCCCGAGTGAAAATTACTAAAAAGCAAAACTTCTAAGTCTGAAATTGATGAGGCTATTAAACTAGAAGAATATTCTTTGAGCTATTACAAAGCTCAGATGTTGAGCCGGTGATTACGACTTTGAATACGGAGGTAAACTCTCATTGGAATGTTTTGAGCTATTACATAGAAGAATATTCTTTTTATTTATTTATCAATTATAAATTCACTCATGTATATGGATCGGGAGAATGTGTTTCACGCACATCACATCCTTCCATTAGAATGATTGTTGTGGACACATAAATACCTCAGTCTAGAATTTGGAATGGCTCTCCTCAAAAATTGCTCAATTTAACATTTAGCTTTCCCTTACGTTTGCAACCTCTAACCCATCAATCACAACATGAAGCCACTCCAAAGTAGTCGATGACCACACCGTGTTGCTTTTGGAATCTGGGAAGTGCTGAGAATTAACTGCTGTGAGACCACTTGTTCTGAACTTTGATCCGATGACAGTAGAAATGATCCCATACACTAGTTGATAAGTCAATGATTTGAGAGGCTTTTATTATTTTTTATTTATCCATACGATTTTATCCCGATTCATGAACTTCTAAAAAAAAAATATCTTTAAAACTAATAATGACCTGAAAGTCTGATTCCTCTACTCCTATCAAACTTAATATTATTACTTAGTGCTCCCTCCCAAAGAGGAGCTAATATTATTACTTAATATTATTACTGTAAATTTGATAAATGAATATTTGATCATTATTGATGTGATCCCATAAGTTTTCAAGGAATTATCCGCTTTGAACATCTTAGTACGATTTTGTTTCTTCAAGGCTCGTGAGTTCCAAAATAAACCTCTGAAAGTAAAGATGATTAAAGGGGTCATGAACCCTTGATTCTTTTATGGGAGGGAACACTGATAAGAACATTAAGTCATAAAAAATAAAAGAATCAGGGGCTCATAAGTCTCTCTAGTTATCTTTTCCCTGATGAGTCCTCAAAGAATAAAATCACGTAGACACATCCAAAATATATAATTTTTTATAATATAAAAGATTTAAAGCAATGAATAAATCCCTTCGCTTGTATTCTAAAACCATATGGAATTTTAAAAATTTTAATCCTATAAGTAAATATGAGGGTAATTTCTTTTATGCTACACCAAATCAGATCAAGACAGACAGCAACGATAGAGTAATTGCAGGATAACAATATAGGGGCTTGTCTTGATGTTCTTTAGTTATTCATAAACATATTCATTGCTCTATTTCTTTTATATTTATTGGTGTTACAGATTTTTTTCTCTTTTTTTTCTATCTTTGTTCTCGAAAAAAACAAAAATGCATGTCAATTAGCTCATAGTAGAACTCTATCATGTACAAGGAGAGTACTTGGTATATTTGATCTTATAGTTAGATTACATGAGCCATTCAAGAACAACATGCAACTCTATCTGCCGTAGTAGCTTATTTCACTTAGAATATATATATATATATATATATATATATATATATATATATATATATACTTCCCTATTCTACAGCATATTTATATGTACTACTTAATCTACCATTTCACTATGATTCTGACACTCCATTAGATCCGCGATGAACCGATCAAAGTTTTTATGTGACGAACCCTCGGGAGTGACTGCAATCTCGAGGACTCTCCTGACCTCCCTTATGTTCTTCCTGGCCTCATTCCCTGCTTCTCCTTTCATCAAGCTCTCGATTCTCTTACTTACTTCCTCTCTGTTCACCTTGTTCGTCCCTCCCAAGTTGAGTCCGATCCTCCAGTCATTGACCACCAGTTTCCGGTTCGTGAACTGATCGGTGAGGAGGGGGAAGCAGAGCAGCGGAACCCCACACCATATGCTCTCCAAGATCGAGTTCCAGCCGCAGTGGGTGAGGAAACCGCCGATCGACCGGTGCTTCAGCAGCTCGACCTGGCAGCACCATGGCACCACCACCCCCCTCCCGTGGCTCTCCTCCGCGAAGTCTTCGGGCAGCGGGTCGGGCTCGTCGGAGCTGACGACGTCCGGCCGGAGCACCCATATGAAGCTGGCCGTGCTTCCGAGAACTCCGTGGGCTATCTCCTCCAGGTCCCGCCTACCGATGTGCGCGTAGCTTCCAAAGGAGATGTACAAGACGGAACCCGGCGGTTTGGAGTCCAGCCACTGGGAGCAGTCGGACTCCACCCACAGGCTCGTCGCCACGGCGCTCCTGGCGAACCCCGCCGGGAAGATCGGCCCCACAGCATAGAACGGCTTCTCCCGCTGCAGGGCGGAGATCGTGTCGGACTCCAGCTCTTGCACCGTGTTGCACAGCACAAAGTCCGCCGCCTTGGCCTCGTCGAACGCCTTGAAGATGATCTGGTGCACCACCGTCGACACCTCCGTCTCCTGCAGGTACGACATGAGGTCAGCCGGCTCGATCGCCGCCACCCCTGGCACGTACGTTATCGTGTCTTTGCTGTTATCTGCCACCAAACACATGAACGAATCGTGAGAAGGAAAGAGAAAGAGTAGAAGAGGAGGAATCGAGATGTGTCGATCACCATGAGAAGCGAAGTGGCCATTTCGGATGAGGAGATCCATGTGATAGTAGAGAGAGAAGATGAGCGCCGGCTCGGTCCAGAAGGATACGTAGGGGATCGCAAACTTCTTGGCCAAGGTGGAAGGCCACACGAAGAAGGTGTCGGCGATGAGGCAGGTGAGGGGAGGGTCGGCGCGCAGCGACAGCTTCCGTATGAGCTCCTCGACGTGGGCGGAGAGGACGTGGAGAACGGCGAACATGAACTGGTCGTGGTTGAGAGAGCGGTCGAAGACAACCGGGAGGCCGTCGCTCACGAGCTCGTAGCGTATGTCGAGGCCGGAGGCGCGGGCGGCGGGGAAGATGTCGTGGCCGAGGTAGGAGCCGGAGCGGCGGGCTGCGCAACAGGTCTGGTGGTGGACGGCTTCGGTATTGACGAAGGTGATGGTGAAGCCCCTGGAGGCGAGTTTGATGGCAAGGTGGGCGGCCGGGATGATGTGGCCTTGGAGAGGGTAGGGGACGAGGAGGGCGTGAGGCGGCTTCCGGTGAGAGGCAGCCATTGTTTCTGCGGTGGTATTGCGTTAGTGTTTATGCTGAGAAAGAGAGACGGTGTTAGGGCGGCTTAATTTAGCCATCGAACATATAAATGAGACTGTTATTATAAATGTATTCGGACATCAAAGTTTCGAGTGAGGATCCATCGTGGACCCCACCATGGATGTAATCTAATTTATATGAGGCTTCATCCAAATATGATCTGATCCAATTTTATCAGTTGACTTATGGAAACTTATATGCGGACTAAGCTACTAATCAGCATCTTCACAAAAAATTTAAATAGTAAAGGTTCATAGCACAGTTCCAAAGTGAGATCAAATAAGTGTTTGCTGAAGACTTGGTTTTCGGGTTGCCTCTGGTATTCATCTTTATTTCACAAGTAATCTTCCAATCTGAGAAGGTTCACTGAGACAAGTGTTATGAGGGAAGTAACACCCTCTACAACTTTGATCTTGCCTTCTCAATCAGCACTCTTCTTAATATTTTTCCTGCAGCAGACTTGGGTACAGAATTGACAAAGGTAACTCTTCTCAACCTCTTAAAAGGTGCAACCTGTTGATGTGAGACAAAAAATGACTCAGGAAAGACATTTGCAACATGGGAAACCGGGTAACAAAGAAAATGACGGAAAATTTTGAACAACAATTGGATTGCTAATTTCCTTGGATTTGTCCTGTTCCAAGTCTTAACCCACTCCTGAAATAAATGAGATGCTATCTTGAGAAGCTTTGGACTATGCTGACAAATAAATGGCATGTTTCTGGATCATTTATCATCCAAATCCAGTGTAGCCACCATTCCAAACATTATAGAGGGTGAACTGATTAGTATCTTTAAGTTACAGAACAACTGAAACCATTTATGATGAAACAAAACGGTTTGATATCTAAACCACAGTAAGATTGTCATAAGCAATCTGCAGGAGAGACAGCCTCACAATCAACAACGTATCCTCTAACTTAAGTCAAAGATTAACACATAGATCTTCCGGCCCTACATATGTTTATATCATTTAATGCAATGAGTTTTTAACTCCCCACTAAGAGTCGAGCTACTTATAAATTACCCCCTATAATTAGTTATCTTTAGCATTCCAATCCTTACACTTTCAAATGTTACATTGGGGTCTCTATACTTACAAAAATGAAACATTGAGATCCCTATACAGGGTTAAAAAGATAATTTTACTGGGTTCAAAATCAAGAGAGAATGGGGTTTTGTTGGAGCAACGTAATTAAATATTTCACTTTCATAAGTACAGGGATCTCAATATAACTTTTGAAAGTATAGTGACCGGGATGCTAATTACAAGTTACAGGAGGTAATTTATAATTAGCCTCCATCTCGTCCATTTCAGCTATATTCATTAAAGGTACCATTTAGGAAAATATCAAAAAGATTAAAAGAATAAGGTGCCACAAGATTATAGGGAAGTCTTTGACAATATACGATATAATGTTTTAGTTTTTTAATCTTTTCCATGTAATCTTTTTTAAAGAAATATTTTAGTTGTTGTAGGATTCTTTCTTTACAAAAAATGATTATATACTCACCCTGCAGTCAATTGATAAAAGAATAAAAGTACAAAAATAGTTACTCAGTATTACCAGTTTCAAGATGAAGTTTTGGACATCTTCTTCAGTCAATGAACTGTTAGGAGATCGGACCACATAAGCAATCGGAACCTCACCAGCTTCGGCATCAGGAAATCTGAATTAGAACATAAAGAAATGTTGGAATTTTGAAGTCCGAAATTAACCGGGTAATGCAATGATTAACCAGAAGTGCATCTGAATCTGCTTGATGCTGTCTCCAAGAGGAGACTGAAAAGGAACTTGCATTACAATTTCCAACTTACGGAATCACAACTGCATCTAATATCTCAGGATGTGAAAGAAGCAATCCCTCCAGTTCAGCAGGTGCAACCTATCAAAATAATAAATAAATACAAAACTGAGTTTTCGACATAAAAGGGAACTTACAATAAACAAAGTTTACATTTAGTAAGCAAGAGACTAATCATCACGATTAGTCTCTAAGATCATCAAATCATTTCCGCATCCAAGGTAATACTGCTTCAGTTTCTTCAACTTTTTGGGTAGGCTCATATCGTTTAATGCTTTTCATTTTCTTCCTCGGGGAAGTAAGATTATTTAATGCAACCAAAAATGAAACAGTTTCTTTTTTATTATACAGTTATGTGCTACTGTTACACTATATAACACAAAAATAGATTCTCACGAATTATCTCGGTCGTCATTTTCAATAATTGGATCATATCGACAGCATAGTCTACTAAACACAACATTATTTGCAACTCCAGATCGAAGTTTCCAGTTGCACACTGAACATGACACATCACATGAATTTGATAATAAAAGCTTACCTGATAACCTTTGTACTTGATGAGTTCTTTAATTCGATCAACGACAAACAGTTGTCCCTTTTCATCAAAATAGCCAAGATCGCCCGTATGTAACCATCCATCTTTCAAAGTCAAGTTTGTTGCTTGTGGATTGTTAAGATACCCTGAAGAAGTTTGCAACAATGCACTCAGCAGCAACAGCAATGCATAACGATAGAAATTAAAACATGGGTTAAAAATAACAGAGACCATATCCATCATATGTTTCTCAAAGAAATTCTCTTGAAATTATCTTTAAAGAAAAAAATAATAGCAACAAATGAAGTTCATGATCAGTGATGTCACAAATTTGAAGTTAACCTACAGTCATTTTGCAGAACAAGTAGAAGCTGAAGGAGAACTAGAACTATATCATGCTACAAGTAAGGTAACATTTAAACAGCTGATGGGTATGTAATTCTGATAATGGTTTGCCATAGATATAAAGATCATTGATCAAGAGCATAACGGTAAAAGAACATGATAACTTTGAATCAAGAACTAGTGGAACTTTACTCTTGCTGAGTTTAGGATAATTTACCTACACTGTGACAAGATTTTACCTTGCATTATGTTTGGTCCACGGAAGCACAATTCGCCTAATTGATTAGGTGGTAGAGGCTTTAGTGTGTCTACACTGACAACTTTAGCCTCAATTCCAGACAGGATTGTTCCAGCAGAACCAAAATCACGAACCTCACCCGGGGCAGGAATTTCTAGTGATATGAGTCCACAAGTCTCTGTCATACCATATACCTGTTTGGAACACAAAGCAAACAATCAAATACCATATACCTGTTTAGTCACTCCTGTACCTGTATTTGTCTTCTCTCTAATGGAAAGCACCGATAATAACACTCCACTCATTCATTATATTCTAGGCAAAGAAATTTTATCATGCTCTAGCAAGAGTAGGCATTCATTGCTAATTAGAACAATAACATGAACCGTACTTGGTGATCAGCTTATCGACCAACTAACGCATTTCAAGTGGAATTTATAATATAAATGTGGAGCAATGATAATTATAAATTAGATGGCTTGTGAAAATTTGAAATTTTGGCGACCATTATTGAGGTTAACTGTTAATGGCAATACAGAGCAACAAAACTGCAGATTATATAATTCAGAATGCTACTCTTCACATGTGAGACTATATTTACACTGCAGTTTACCGGACTATTCCAGAAAACACATTTATTCTAGCATTAGAAATTAGTTCAGTGTGAATATTAAAGCACAATTCAATTCTAGGAGAAAATTAACTGGACTTGTAATATCCCAAAGTTTATTTGAGGACCTAGTTGTAAATACAAAATTTACAGGGACTTAATTGAACCGCCTCCCACCAATTGTTATGTTACAAATATTTATTGATTTATAATTTCTAATTTATAAAAAATATCCATTTATTCAAATGTTAGATGGGACTTAAAATTATATGATCACCAGTATAATTGGAGTAGATGCAAACAGGTGCGGATGATACCTGCACTATATCGGCGTGAGGCAAGTTGTTAGCGACGATTTCCATCACATCCTTCCCTAAAGGCGCTGCGCCGGAACCCACAAACCTCACCGAGCTCAGATCGTACTTGGTCACCTTCCCCTGCTTAGCAAGCGCGATCATCACCGGCGGCGCGCAATAGAAGTGCGTGACCCTGTACTTCTCGATCGCCTTCAACATCGCCTCCATGTCGAACCTGGACATGGACACGATGCTGTTGCCCCTGTGCATTTGGGCGTAGGTGATCAACAGGCCGGATGCGTGGAACATAGGCAGAAAGCAGAGGAAGGTGTTCTGCCCCTCCCCCCTGAACTCTTGATCCGCCGTCAACATCATGGCGGTGCATATGAAGTTCCGGTGGGTCAGCACGACGCCCTTGCTCGTCCCGGTGGTCCCCGATGAGTAGAGCAGCGCCGCCACGTCCGACTGGTACACCGGCGGCGGCGAGAACCCCGCCGGATCGGAGTTGGCAACGAGGTTGTCGAAGAAGGTGACGGGGGTCTCGGGGGGAGGGGACAAGGGGGAGCCGCTGCGGCCGATGATGACGGTGGGGAGGCGCAAGGCGGCGGCCTTGGGCCAGAGCTCGGGGGTGGTGACGACGAGCTTGGCGCCGGCGTCGCGGGCTTGTCTGGCGAGTTCGTGGACGGTGTAGGTCGGGTTGACGGTGGTGACAATGGCACCGAAGGAGATGACAGCGAGGAAGGAGACGGGGAAGTGGAGGGAGTTGGGGGCGAAAATGAGGACGACGTCGCCCTTCCGGATGCCGCAGAGGGAGGAGAAGCCGACGGCAGCGGAGAGGACGGCGGAGCGGAGGGCCTGAAAGGAGAGGGAGGCGCCGCTGTCGGCGTCAGCTATGGCCAAGCGGTCGGGGTAGGCGATGGCGCGGCGGAAGAAAAAGGGGACCATGGAGAGGTTGGGGTCGTCGGGGAAGGCGATGTTGGCCCGGAGCGGGCGGTAGACCCCGTCGGAGCCGTAGCCGGACTTGACCTGCGCCGGTCTCATCCGATGGACGCTTGGTCTGTCACATCCGAGATTTAAAAAATAAATTATCATTTCATTATTTATAATTTCTAAATTAAAACCTTTATCTTTACTTTATTAAATATTTTTTAACTAAAACACATCACATCTTTTTAATAAAATCACAGTGATAAAAATTCTTCTCCATCCAAAATTTAGACCTATTATAAAATAATATTTTAAAAAATAAATGAAAATAATTAATAATCACATATGTTAATAGTAAGTTTTAAAAAATATAAAAATAATCATTAATATTTGTAAAACATATATCAATATAAAATAATAACATATAAATTTACTATGAAACTTATATATATATATAATAATGATTATATAATAAATAAAATCATGTACATCTCAATTACATAAATAACAATCAAATATAGATAGAAAATTCATATTACTTCATTCTAACAATAAATGAAGCAACTATTTAATTATCACTTTTGAGGATCAACTAAGGTTTGAAGAGAATCGTTCTACCTACTATGAAATATAGATAATCATAAATATTTATTTTATATTTATTCGTTCATGTATGTCTTTAAAAAATAATATAATAAAATATTATAAAAGATAATAATTGATGTATGACCTGATAGAGTATGCCAATTGGTGACTCAGGATTCTAATGAATTTATAGCTCGTTTATAAGTTATACTTTTAATGTAGATAACTCAGCACAGTCACACATACTATATGATAATAATCACATAAATATTTAATTTTTTTATTAAAACAGATTTTATTATTTTTTAAAAATAAAAATAATATAATAACTATCTCAAATATATTTCTCTATAATTAACTATTTTAGATTTATGATTTTAAATTTAAAACTAATAAGTCATAAAAATTTATGTTTAATTTCTTAAAACATAAATATATCTAATTAAATAGATTAAAACTATTATTAAATTAACTAATCATTATAACATCATTATTTATTAAACATAAAGTTTTAAAATTAATATAATAATTTTAATTATAAATATCAAAAAGTTTAAAATATAAATAAAAATTGATAACAAAACTCTCCTTGAGATACCTCTTCTCGTGCAATCTTTTTCTCAATTCTTACCGTCGGGCTTAGTGAAGAATGATGTAGGGGAGCTCACCTTTATATAGAAGAAATTTTCTTCAAAAAGGTAAGTAATAATTTTAATTTTTATTATTAATTTATTTTTATTTTATTTTAACACATAAAATTATAATATATATATATATATATATATATATTTCTTATGATTCCTAGAATTCAAACTATTTATAGTCTAAAAATTACATCAATCATAAAATATCCTATGAGTCAAATTAGATAATTAATAATTTAATTAATAAATAAAATTTGAACTTATTAATATGATTTAGAATTTAATTATAATTATTTCTCTAGTCAAACTATATAAATAAGAAATTAATAGCGATAATTAATTTATATTAAAGGAAAAAAAATTAATGAACGGTGATTACCTGCTCTCTCGATCTTGGTGAGCAGAGATCGACTTTTACGTTGAGGCGTGGGGGTGAAGGGCGAGACGACGATACAGAAAGCGAGGGAGGGGGGAGAGGGACGACCGAAAGCTACCGCACAAACAAATTGTGGGCTCCAAGCTCCAACCCTCGACCAGCCCAACGGACCCCACATGTTAACCTATCTCAACAAAAGTGGGGTAGGTATCCTTGACATTCCAGAAGGCGGGCGTAGTAAAGAGTCACGCAGGACGACGCCCAACACCAAAGCGACGGATCGAATCAGCTGACGTGGTTGCACCGAGAAGGCCGCGCTTGTCCTGACACGTCTCCACCGCCGCATCTTGTACAAGAATTGGTCGCAGGCCTCATTTATTTGTTACCGGTTGGTTAAGTTAGTTAGACATCATGGGGACAATAAAAATGTATTTGATTAGGGTTGAAAATAATAGTTTACCTCTCTCGGTCTGTGTCGTCTACTCTCAAACACTGTTTTTTTTAGTGTACTGTTATGTGTGAATTGGTGTAAAAAAAATATATATATAGAAAATAATAAGACGATGTGCGTAGGAAACACGTATGACTTTTATACTATAATGACCGTCGCAGATGTCACCAATAGTATGAAGACTACTGTGCGAATCCACAAGAGTTTACTCTCCTACCCACCACCTGATCATATTTCGGAAGACTTTATTTGTTTTTTCGTTTAGATAAGTCCAAATGAGCTACCCACCACCCGGTCATTTTTGGAAGATTATTATTATTATTTTACTTCGTTTAGATAAGTCCAAATGACTGTCAGTATTTTTTTTCTTTTTTTTGATTGAGGAATTTTTTTTTCAATTTTTAAGATCTACTTATTGAAGATTAAAGACAAGATATGGTAAACGGTTTACCATATCGTTCTAAATTGGGATCACATCTTTGTTATTTTAAATTAAAAATTAAAGTTTCGGATTCGAATCACACAGTCACCCATTACCTTACGCTTTGTAAAATAAAAAATTATTTTTTCTCGTGACGTAATGAATTAAATCATCAAAGTGATATGTGCTGACAATTGATATTTTTTTTGTTTATCCAATCTACTCTTCAACAATTATCCTTTTTTAAAAAATTATTTATCTAACAATTATATTCTCGATTATTACCTACTTATGTATTAGGTCAAAATAATCAAGATCAACAAAAACCTATAAATAAATACTAATGATAAATATCATTAATAAAGATATTATTATTTGGTAACTTAGTGAGTGTATCTAATCTTAAATGTGAAATAATTTGATAAGAAAAGACAAAGAAACAAAAGAGAGGAAGAGTAATGGGAATTTGATGTGAGAGATAAGTAATATATATATATATATATATATATATATATATATATATATATATATATATATATATATATATATATATATATATAACATGAATAAGGGGGTTGGTTTATAACCGTCCCAAAATGTCATCTAGTCTTTTAAAAATATTTCTACAAATATTTTGTAGGGGACTCGGTTCATAATCGACTTGAATCGCCTTCTGATTTTTTAGAAATATTCCTACAAATATTCTATAGGAGAGTAGATTGGTAATCGGCTTGAATTGCCTCATAATCTTATAGGAATATTTCTATAATCCGAAAGAAGCGATAATATTGATATGCATGAAGAACTAGACTCATCTCATCCTCTTTTCTTATCCTTCACAGAACCACTATGAGCGATAAAATAAGAATTATGAGAGATTAAGAATAAATCTGTAATATTAATTTATGATGGTTTGTTGCTAGGAGGTCCTACCGTTTTACAAATCAGTGCTAGAATAGTAATCAGAAGAGTCTCTTCCATCATTAACTTCTAAAAAATTTTATTATGAATAAAACTTTTTTGTTGATCGATAATCATAATCAGAATCCAATTAGATCTATAAAATATATTACCTAATAAAATATTAAAAAATTAATATTTAAATAAATAAAAATAAAATTTTACCTAATTATATTATGAAAACTTTGAAGAATATTTTACACATAGCTATGAATTTTAAAATAGGTTAATAAGTTTAATAAATATAATAATACTATATTTAGTCTAACTATAACGGTTGTATGTCATTAATGTCATATTTTCTTTTATGTATCATAATACTATTAATCTTTCCTAATATGGTTTATAATGATTCTCATAATTTATCTTGTCAAGACAACCCTTTTATCATCTTCAGCCATAATATGTACATATATAAATATGAATAAAATAATAAAAATAAATAACTTTGATTATGTAATTAGAAAAATATGAATTAGAACATCAACTCAAATATGTATCATCATATTTTTTATCGATTGCTCACGAGTTCAATCATAAGGACATATTATTTAAATATATTAGGATGTAATGCCTTGGTAAATGGATCCATAAGTAGAACTTAAGTTATCAATTAATTTTTGGATTCTTTCTTTTAACTAGCAAATACTTTATAACATAATGCGAGGAATTACAAGAATATTTATTATTATTAGAGAAAAAAATATAATGATATATCATAAATATCTTCAGATATCAGTAATTATGTTTAACCATATTAATTCCTAAGATAAATTTATATAGTTATAAAAATTGATTAGTAGCCTCTAAGCATATTATAAAATTAGCTTTTATTTTCAATAATATAATTTATATTATACTATTTTTAAAAAAAATTCCTCTATATAATATAAAAATAAATTATAAAGTATAGTTCTTATTATGAAGCTAATTTGTAGAATCAACATCTACAAATCCTATCATTTTAAGTTAATCTAACCTATTGCAATTGAGTATACAATACTTTATCCTAGATATTTTATTATTTTATTTATATCTTTTCAGTGTTTCTTTTTTGAGTAACTCTAATATCTATCCAACATTTCATTTTGCAAAAGTGATATCTTCTCTTGTATAAGCTTAAGAATATAATAGACTTCCAACTACATAAGAAATATTTTATGTTTGATTATTTTTTAGAATATTGACTATGACTAAATTTTAATAGGTGTATGGCTGAATATAACTACATACTAAATCTCTATAAGACTCAATCAATAAACTCTTTTTAAGATAGTCATAATAATTTTTTTAATCTGTACTTAAATATCTTAATGTTAATAATATAAGATTTTCATTTATATCAATTATCTTATGATTCTTAGTGAGAAATATTTTAGTTTAATATAATAAATAAATTCACTACTAGTAATCAAAAATATCATCTATAGACAAATATAATTTATTTTAGTTGACCTTTATATCTCATATCATCTATAGACCAATATAATAAACTTATTCTCTTTGACCTTTATATCTCACTATTTTAATATAATATATCTCAATAACATTTATATCTCACAATGTAACAAAGATAAATACTGATTAATATCATTTCCATTAAAGCAAAAGAAAGTAATAGTATAATGAAACTATATATCTCACTATCTAGAAGTTTGTTGAATGTAAATAGATCTTATAAGTTTGCAAGTTAAACTTTTATTTCCTTCTCTACAAATTCTTTAGGTTGTTCTACGTAAATTTTATCTAGATTCTCATTAAAAAATTTATTATTACATCTATATGATATAACTTAAGTTATAATGGGTTATTAATATCAGAATAATTTTATTTAAATTTTTTAAAAATATCTTATTATGATCGATGTCTTCTTTATAAGTAAAACCTTTAAGTATGAATTTGACTTTATATCATTCGATATTATTTATTATTCATATTTAGTTATATTACTTTCTTAGTTATATTTAGTCAACAAACTCATTTATAATTATTAGATAATTCAATGTCTTTTTAAATATCACTTAGATTCATTAATATTAATCCTTCTTTTATTAAATTATACCAAAATCATTGCTTCCCATAGCTTGTGAAAATGATAAGGGAATTTTAATGTTATAATCTGAAACTTGTATATATACCATATAATCATAAAGGATGATATGTCTCTTTTCTCTTTGAAATCTTGTTAAAACTATGAGTTGTATTTATTCTATAAGATTATTAGTAATTACATTAATATCATGTTGGAGTATATCAATGTCAATTTATTATTCACCCTCTTCAATTTGTTTAGTGATATGAGGAACAATGATTTCTCGAATAAGAAATAATTAAAGAATCATCAACCTATATCTTCCTAAAATTATATTTCGAGATTATCACTCCCATTAAATCATTATTATATAAGAATATAGCAAAAAGATCAAAATCCCGATTATAAAATTCAACACTCTTATCAAATCTAATATTTTTTATTTTTTTATCTAATTATATCTCAACTTTATTTATATAACCCTAAGGAGTGTAAATACTCTTAGACATTACATGAATTAGATATATATAATCATTGACATCTATAAAAGTGAAAAAAAAAGTTTTCTCCATACAATAGGAAATATGAAATAATTCATAGATGCAAGTATATATAATTTCAAGGAACTCATGAAACTATATTTCATTTTAGATATTTAACCTTAAGGTTTTTGTAACTTAAAGATTCATATTAATTATGTATAAACTATCATATATAATTTTATAATTAACTTTTATTGAATCATAAAATATATTGAGTTTACCATTAAAAAAGAAATATAATATAATAACAATTCTAGATAAAAACTAATTTTTTAGAATTATAGAAATATATCATCCATTCTCAAGATCTATCAAATGAATCATATTTAAATATAGGCAATAAGTAACTATAACTATTGCTTAAGATCGATTCTATGTAACGATAAATGTTTCATTTTCATTTGACTTTTTTAAGTTGAAATAAAATCTTATTCATTATTGATAACATGAGTTAAAGCACTAAGTATAATCTATGGAATATTAAAAAATATATTTATAATATTTGATTCAAAACATATAAAATTAAGCTTATATTTTTTCTTTCCAAAGCAAACCATATAATCCTTCTTCATACAATCTTTCTTATCACAAAAATAATACTTCACATAATCTTTCTTATCACAAAAATAATACCGCAATATAAAGATTTTTTTTACAAGTTTGTATAGCCTTTATAAGCTTAATTGATTTATTTGGTGAAATATGTCTCATCTTTCTTTTATTGTACACACTCATCCAATAGTAATCAAAATATTATGAGATTTTTTATCTTAATTTTAAATTCTTTATATACTAGCAAGTTTTATTTATCCTTTATTTATGTTATAATAAAATTTAAATGAGTCAAATTAAAATGAAATGGAACTAAGAATGAATTACATGAGAAAGGCTCACTATATCTTACAACTGTGTCATTCATAACGAGGATATGCCATAAAGATTCTCAAATATCATAATACTAAGATGTAGTTAATTTTTTCATTAATATACTAACTAATGATTTATGAACAAATCTTAATACGTAAATTATATTTTATAATAAAATCTAAATATTATTAGTAATTATCATAAAGCTAGGCCTAAATAGATATTTTCTAAATATTTATTTTTAAATATTTTTTAAAATAATTTTTTAATTATTTATTTCTAAGACTATGATCCTTCAAACAACTTTGGATAAGATCTAACATATCTAGTATAAATTATATATACTAAAACCATAATATATATATGTATATATATATATACATATATTTTTATAGATATATATATATATATATATATGTATATACATATATAAGATTTAACATACCTAGTATAAATTATATATACTCAAACCATTATATATATATATATATATCCATGATTTGATGATAAAAATTACAAATAATGTAAAAACTAGGAATGAGGTTTCATGTCCTATTTAGACAAAGATACTAGTTCTCATCACCAAGCTTACTACGTGGTGGTCCAACTCTTGTTCATATTTGTTTATGACATCTCCACTTCTGTCTCTCTACTTTCTTTTGTAGTTATGACCATCGTTCCTTTTTAATTATCGATAATTAAATATTTATTTTAAATTTAAATATATATATTATTATATTAAATAATCTATTTTACGTATATCAACTCAGAATTGATGGGAGGAACTTATATATTATATTTTTTAAAATATAGAGGTTATTTTAAATACGAGTAAAATCATAAAAATTTAAATGGTTCATAACCGAAATCTCAATGGCTAAAATAAATATTTTTATTTAAATTTAAATTATATATATTTATATTAAATATTTTTTTATGAGTTAGAATATAATATAAATAAATTTTAATGTTTATTAATTTAGATTTATTGAGTGACACTTATATCTTACGTTTCTGAAAATATAAAAGGTAATTCACATATAAATAAATTATAAAAATTTAAGTAACTCATGATGAAAATCATATCAACTAAAATATATCTTAATTTGTTTTAAGATACAATGCTAATCCGCCGATTTCTATTATTCCAAAGAAATACTCCCAATATCGCGTCATTTTAATATAACGGTTTACAGATAACGGGCGTTGTCCCGTTACAAACCCCCTGACGTTAAAAGAATCGTCTCTATCTTCGTTCATCCACACCAGTCACCTCTGATGGCGGCTACAATGGCGTTCGCCGCCTTCCACCCTTTCCCTACCCTCCGCCGTGTACCCTTTCTCCGCCGCATCTCTGCCGCCACCGAGTTCAACATCTCCTTCGGCACCGCCCCCTCACCCGATGTTAAGGAGGCCGCTCCCAAAACCCTAGTACCGGACCCTTCCTCTCCGGACCCTTCCGCCGCTGCCATCCCCATGCTCATCCCGTGGATCGTTCGCGGCGAGGATGGCCAGCTCACTCTCCAGTCCACTCCTCCCGCCCGATTCCTCCAGGCCATGGCCGAAGCTAAGATGGCGAAGAAGGAGAAGAAGAAGGTCGACAAGAAGAAGCCGTCGGGAGCAACGGTGACGGCTCCGTCTTCTCTCGCTTCGACCACATCGGCTCCCAAGTACTCCAAGGCCGCGAGAAGGTTTTACAATCAAAACATTCGGGAGCAGCCGCAGCGGCTCAGTAAAGTCCTCGCTGCTGCTGGAGGTAAATCACCCGATCCGTTGTTTCTATAATTTGGCGAAAAACTTCAACTAATGTTCTTTATTATCAGCTCCTGGCTGCTGCTGGAGGTAAATCTAAGGTGTTATCTTGTGTATTTTCTTTTTACTTGTTTATTCTGTTTTAGTGGCATCAAGGCGGAGTTGCGAAGAATTGATTTTTGAAGGGAAAGTGACAGTCAATGGGTCAGTTTGTACTTCTCCACAGGTATGTTTTCTTCATTATTGTCTAGTGTAGTCCACCGTTGTATACCTTTAGTCTTTTGTTAGAGGTAGTGGAAGATAGACTTAGGTCATTAGCAGCTGTTCTTTTAGTTATGTGTAGCTAATTTTTTTTAGATGTAAAAACTGAACTTCTGCTAATAAACTATTATTAAAAATCACTTGGCTGTATCATCTGTTGCATCTTCTTGTGACTTAAACCATCATAAAAAATAAATCATGGCTGCATGAAAGAATCAGTTGGCTGCATGATCTGTTGCAAACTCTTGTGAGATTGAGGTTGGCTTAAGAGCATTGTGAGCCTGCGGTCTATGATAGCCATCAACTGTCAATTTTTTTTGTAAAATTTTGTTGGGTCAATGGGCAAAATTTCAGTGTGTAGTGCTATCAGTGATTTTTATCCTTGTTTACCATCTTTGAGATGGTGCTACTATGTGTTGTATCCTTATTTCTCTTTATTGATTATTATGTTGTCCATATCAGTGTTGTCCTTTGACATCCTGATTAACATAATTAAACTGTCCTGATTGTTTCTTTGTACAACATTAACTTGTCAGTATATTCTCTTGAATGCATGCTTATGCTTGTGATTTCTCATTACTTATTTCTGTTAGAAATTTGCTCATTTTTATTTATCATACACAAGTTGCTTCTTATCCTGCCTTTTACATTTTCCCATAGAAAAATTTCTTTTTCTTAATAGGTACAACTGTGGGCCGTTTTTTTTGAGTATTTAATATAACTTTCTCATATGCTAACCTCTTAACTGTCGAATTTGCCTAAACTCTGTGAAATTCTTCCTATGGCAAAAATTGCCAGAATAATCTCATAGATGTACTGGATTTTTGGTGATATGTAGACCCGGGTTGACCTTGCGAAGGATTCTATATATGTTAATGGGAATCGCCTGTCTAAGAAGCTACCTCCTAAGTTGTACTTTGTACTTAACAAACCAAAAGGGTTGGTAATTTGTGAATCATAGTCCCTTCTCACTTACCTTTTAGTTTAATGTGCTTTTGTATTTAAGTGCATATTTTAAAGATGCAGGTACATTTGCTCAGGTGCTGAGGATTCTAAATCAGTTGTCTCCCTCTTTGGTGATTTTTTGAAGAGCTGGGTATGTCCATTTGACATGCATATTATGGAGTTTGGATGATGTCATTTGACAATACAAGCCTATACATTGTCTGGAAAAAAAATTTATGCAAATCTTCACACACATGCTTAGCACAAAAGAAGCCTATAATGTTATACAAGAAATGTTGAAGCTTTGATTTTTTTCCTTCTTTATACATTTTGATCGGTGTAGGTTTCTATAAATGTTCACATTTTTCATATTTCCAGAGTAAATCAAATCCAGGGCTACCAAAGCCACGTCTATTCACTGTTGGTCGCCTTGATGTTGCAACAACTGGTTTGATTATTGTTACTAATGATGGTACAAATAATATGGCAACATAGACATTATCCTGTTATATTGCTTTTATGATAAGTCATTTGGAGTTCTATGTACTAATAACTTGTCTTGCATTATTTCTTTTCAGGTGATTTTGCTCAGAGAATTTCTCATCCCTCATCTGAATTAAGAAAAGAGTACGTTCTTGCTTGATATTTATGCTTCACTTTAAGATAGCATAGATACATATCTTATTTACCACAAATGATTGTGTAGTTAATATTTGAAAAGTGGATCTCAAAAGTGTATGTTCAGGTTATGTTCATGCCTCTTATAACCAGGGAAAGATCAATTGCAAGTCACAATTATCTCAATCAGTTTGTCTTGTCTCAATGATGTATTTTTATTTCATTGAAGCTGTTATTGGAAAGTTACATATTTACGTTTATCGGATACATAGGTTTGATGGTTTAATTGTATCTAAAATTGATGAAAAGCAATCGTGCCTTAGGTAAGTATGGAGCTTATTTTTACAAATTTCAGAATAGACATTGAACCTCTGATGTCCCATTGTAACAATTCTTGGTCCTGCTTATGGGAAGTGCTTATTTCAGTATTTTTTTGTTTAGAAAGTGGATATAAAACTGCACATGGCAAGGAGTTCCCGTACATCCATTTCCTAGAATACTGCTTTTTAGAAGTTTTAAGTTGATGCTTTAGGTCAAGGACAGTGTTTAGGAAATTTAAATACTAAACATGTTTGAACTGGTTGTGTTTCTCTTGAAGTTGTTTGAGCTCCCTTTTAGTGATTATTATACTATTGGGCATGAACATCCAAAACTTTTGTGGTGTGATAGTCTATTAGCTTTGTTAAAGAAAGAAACCATAAGATATGATTGCTTTAGTGGAAGCTTTGGTAAAGTATCCATATATACATAGACACCTTACACACTGGTCAGGATGTTTTTCCAGATAAACTGAACCTGTGATCTCTTCCCTTATTTAACCTTTTTTTTGTGTTTTTCTTCTTTCTCCCTTTTCATAATTGTTCTTTTGCCATACAACTTTTCTGGTTACAAATTTCTTGATGCATTTTTGTTATTCAGAAGGCATGAAAGTAACATACCTAGCAGCTTATTTCTGCAGAATGTGGATGTTCATTGTTTGCTTAATTGTCATATTTTTAAATTGGAACTTTTGTCTTAATATATATTGAATCTTAACAAATTATAGCACATCATTGTTTTGGTTTGATGCTAGTGCACCACTTGATAAGAATGAAATTTAATGTGACTGTTATATAAGACCTAGTAATCTCTTAAATATTTTTGAAGTCACTTCCAAGCTTTCTTATTTTCTTTACATAGCTTTATTTTATGCATCTCTTCTGGGTAAGATTTATTTCAAGTTATTTATTAAGCTAATCCTTTTTTAGAATAACAGTTGATACTCAAACAAGGATCCTCTGTTCCTTTTATTTAATGTTTCAGCTTTACATTCTTCAAATAAAGCCTTCCTGATTGTATTAAATCTCACTCTTTTTATTGCAGATATATAGCAACTGTAGATGGTAAGGTCAATAGACGACACCTCGGAGCTCTAAGTGAGGGCACCGAAGTTGAAGGTGTCCACTGTGTACCTGATCTTGTGGAACTACTGTCAAATCAGCCTGATGCGTCAAGGCCTAGACTTCGAATAGTGGTACATATACTTTGTATCAGTGGAGTTGTATTTTAAACATTATCACATTGTTAGTATCAATTTAGTGAAGGTGTAGAGAAATAACAATGTATTCATCATACACACAGATTGTCAGCCTTTATTGGTTTAGATAGGTTTGAAAAAGACAAAAGACTGACTATTTGATTTCCCCGCTTTTTAACCTGCATTTAAATTTTGTATACTTTTTCTATGATTATTTCATCAGTATTGATCGGAATTGTATTTGTTGATGCATCAAGTATAACCAATGTGTTGTAATGACTTTTGACAGGTTCATGATGGGAGGAATCATGAAGTACGTGAACTTGTAAAAAATGCAGGATTGCAGGTTTGTCTTTGTTTTTATGTTTTTTTATTATATATGTTTTATTTCTTTTATGACTAGTCATGTTGTAGTTGCAATCAACATTTTTTCAAGTATCATTTTTCTAATTAGAGTATTTCCTTTTGTTGCTGAATTTCAAAGAATCGGTTGCTTGATTCTGTGGTCAGTTAACTAGCAAATGTTGATGCCTCTTTTGTCTTGTTGATCACCGTAAGCTCATTGGTGTGTTTCTCCTTCAGTTTCTCTGGAGCATTTTTCTGTAGCCATTTAGACATTTGTCCACAGAATTAACTTTCACATCTGTCCTTATGGCACAGATTCAAACTCGAGTGATTCTTCATGGGTATTTTAATTTATTCCTGGAGATTATTCTTGTTATAGGTTCATCAGATAGTGTTTCTATTAGTAATTAATAACATATAAAGAACAATCTGTTACATTATTTTGACCTCTTGGTCTTTCTTATTCAACTACTAGTAAGTAGTAACATGATAGGTTAAAAGGAATTCTAATAAATAGCAATATGCTAATATCTAAGACAACTGGTTTGGTTCGTCTTTCCACCCTATAGTGTATATTGTTGCCTACTTCACCTGATATACTTCTTCATTTCACCTTTGTCATTGAATTATGAGCAAACAGTAAAATTCTTATTCTATAATTGCAACCGTTAACTGTTTATAGAGTTGGTCCATATCCCAGATATGGTCTTTCTGGGAGGATTTTAAGTTCCTGCTTGTAATCGGCTAAATGGCTTGGTAGATTACCAGATACAAATAGGTCTGTTTGGGGATTGCCTGGAAAGTGGTCATCCCACGACATTGGACACAGTATCAATGTGAAGTGAAAATACATCTGGACAATATTTACTAATGCTATCGTCATAAGTACTGCCACTTATTATTATAGTGAACTATTTTGTAGGGAATAATGCCACTTAATGTTTGGTCTATTGGCTAAGATGGTGAAATGCTATTCATAAAGTATACTGTCTCCCATCAGTATTTTTGAAAGACAAATTTGAGAATGAGTTTTGAAAAAATTGGACACAAGTTTTGAGATTTTAGACTTTTGTCTAATTAAAGCATCACTAAGGGGATTTAGTGGTGCTTTCAACTAAGAAATTCATTTTCATTTGCATGAGTTCTGTAACATGTTGGTACTTTGTGGAGAAAAGCCTTTGCTGGTAGGTACAGGCACTTTATAACTATCATAATGTGTGGCCACACCCCTGGCACAACAAGAAGCATCCTATTGATACTGTGCCAGCACTGTCAATATCGAGAAGCTTTAAGTTGGCTGTGGCTAATAGTACAGTGTGGGATCTACGCTGACTGACACTAGTTATGTTTGCAAAGAGTGCATTTGTGACACGGTAGCTACTGGTCAACGGTTTTTTTCATACTGAATTCTTTGACCATATCATTTGCAATAAGAATATACATTGAACTTGGGCTTTAAACTAAGTTTATGTTGTCAGTACCGCTTAAAATTTCTGTTTATTTGCAATTGTCCTCTCAATTGCGATCCATCTACACTATGTTGATGTATAATTCTGAAAATTATCAAATCTTTCAAGTACCTTCCAAAGTTTAAAATTATACATGTACTGTTCAAATGGTATTTCTAAAATTCAAATATGTACCTCTAACTGAAGCAACTCCCACTCGTATGATATGCTATACTAATTTGTGTGTGTTTATGTGTAGGAAAACTTAGATGTGAACGAATGCTGCATATATCTATTCATCTTTGTGTATTCTATAAGGATTTGCAATTTAATTTAACTTCAGGCTTGGTTGTTAAACCAACAGCTTTTTGATACTTTTGTTTCTTGTGCTTTGTGTTTGCACTTGACTTTGTTGGCTAATTTAATCTATTTTGATCTCATAGCTTTATTCGTTGAAGCGAGTAGGCATAGGTGGATTCAGGCTCCCATCAGATCTTGGGTAATTTCTTTTCTTGCCTATCTTTTGTTGCTTGTTATCTCCACTATATATATTATATACACACAACACCAACAAGTTGTAATGTTCCTATATAAAGATGTTTCTCCACTATAAACATCAGATTTTGCTTTTGTGGCACCTTTATGTCTTACTGTTACAGACTTGGAGCTTTATCCCCCTCTTGTTTCCATGGTCAAGTATGATTTTATGCATATATTAAAAGACATGGTAATTCACTAATGCAGATTGTCCAAAATTTTCATGAGCCGATTAGCATGGACCATTTTCTCCATAATGCATGTCCAACAACTGAGACGGACGGATCTACAAAGCTGAATTCTTCCTCGATGAATATATTCAATACTAAAGATGTTGAAGATTTATTATTTTTTAATGCTCATTGAATAGGCTTGGGAAGTATGTTGAACTTAAACAAGCTGACTTCAAGTTGTTGGAAGGGAACGCTCAAAAGGACACTTGAGTTGTGTGTAGGGTTCAGTAGTGATATTGCTTATACTCCCAGAACAAGCATCGTATATGAACAAGTGATCTCCATGTAGCATCCTTGATCCAATTAGGCATAATCATTTGCTGGTAAGCCTTTGCAGCCTTGGATCACATTGCATTGTAACTTCCATTAGCTGCAAATCAGTGCTTTATCATTCATCAATTAATTTTATGCAGGCAAGCACTGTCCAACTTCAATGGTAACTGATGAACTACTGAAAGGGAAGGAGAAAAGATCCAGTTCAAACAGACGAGAACTTCTGAAAGGGAAGGAGAAAAGATCCAGTTCAAACAGATAAGAGATTCTTATTGCTACCAAATGTAGTTAGATGAGAGAGAGGTTTATTGTAATCCTGTTCTATATGTCAATGTCTAAATGGCACATTGCTTTATGTATAGTATCTTTGCACATTACTATATTGTGCCTTTTTCATTTTAGTTATTTGTTTTCTTCATTCAATTTATTTCTCTAATTTAATTTCTATCATCCATAACGAATGAACCAGAAAATCTTTTAAGGATTTGTTTTTTTGCCAAAGGTAAATGGCAGAGAGAAGATTGAATTTATAACCTTTTTATCGACATGCAAATCATCAACTCTTGATAAATGGACCTAATATATTATCATCAAATTAATGTTTTAGATTTGAAATAAAATTGTAATTCTTAACTTGGTAAATGAATAGGATATATTAGTATTATTTTTGATGGAAAATTAATTGGATGAGGATTAATCCCTCTAGTATATACACATTAATAAAGGTGTGGTCAATTTGAATGAACCGTCAAATTATTGACTATTTTCTTGTGTACTGGTGGGTTATATGTACACGTGTCCGCATCTCTGTAGTACCAGAAATTATATGTCGTCTTCACGAAGTTTACGAAAACAAACTAAATTTAATATTTTTCAGACCCGTGTTATTGATGTAATCTCCATAATACCCTTTGATCAGTGTTTATAATATTTTATGTCATTGCAAAATTGGCTTAATAAAACAAGAAATACGTGGGACCATAAATTAGTCCTCTCGATATGATGGATTAGTCTAGCCATTGTTCCGAATCAACATCTCGGGGGCTTTATGATTCGTGCATACGATGCTGGTTAATTCGTGTTTCGTTATCTGGATCAGGGGTATCAGACCACGCGACCGTCCCTTTCTCGAGCTGTACTGCTGTGCGCCGCCGGTTTGGAGTTAGGGTTATTTATCGTCGGCCGTGGATTGACGGAGAACGCAGATGGCGGTCCACAACGGCTGCTTGGTCCTTCTCGGCTCCTACAACGGTGGCAAGTGGGCTCTCGTATTCGTTTAGTTCCTCTTTCTCTCTTCATATCTCGATTCCTTGCATTTATCTTTAGATCTTTTGTTTCCGGAATCGTCCGTGCTCGATCCCGATCCCGGCCATTGTAATCAATTGTGGGAATGGTTTCGTTCCTGTATTTCCTACCTTTACCGCCGAAATCTTGGTGAAATTATGCAACTTAGCTTAATTGTCCAACTCCGATTAGACTTCCACCATTTCGGCCCATGGCGGGTCTTCAATCACGATACATGACGTGTAGACTATTATTATTATTCTTAAGCTTGCACATACCTTTTCAATACCTGCAATCATCTTCTTCTCCTTCAGTCTTATCTTTATAACCATAATTTCTTTCTGAGTTAACTGAACGCCAGAATTTTGAGATCTGACTTCTATATGTTGTGATTACCAGTTTTGAAATGTTTGTTCTTTTATCTTTCATGTTAGTAAATAAAACAATTGAAGGACTTCGAGAAGCGAGACCAATGTTGCAGCCAACTTTTTCAAGATCAAACTTGTGCTGCGGATGGATCTGTATAATTTTTGGCGTCATTTCATTTGTGGTATTTTGTTATGCTGCAATAATATCCAAGCTTCTTTCAGAATCAAGAAATCAGATATTATTATCCATTCAAAATGACTGGTAAATGTTACATATCTCAGTCCCATTGTGGTAAAATTGAGTTTAAGATAATTGCAGATGACTACTTCCAATGGAATTAGTTTAGATAAAGTTTCCAATAATGCTTGTATATAATATAATCTATATCTCTAACTTTGAACTTGTGAGTTGTCACAGATAATTTTGTATCCTTAACTAGGATTGATAACATTTCATTTTGTGCTCTGGATGTTTTTCTTTTATAATCATTGGACATGTTTCTTTTAACAATGTCAATTGCTAGGTGGTTTACAAATTCGCTTTCATTCATTCTTTGTGTTTATACACTTATGCATATATTTGAAGAAAATAATAATACTTGGCAAGTATCAGAATTATTTTGGAATTGAGCTACTATATGAAGATAACAGTGGTATGGATGAATATTGGTATATGCTTTTGTGACGTATTTGTCCCCAGCTTGTCGTTGCATATCACAATCTTTTAGTGCTAGAAGTCCAATATTAGGATCTCTAAGGCTTGTCACCATCGATTTTTTAGTAGATATTTGTACTTAGACTGTTCTTGACCAATTAGGAATACAATGACCGATGAGCTTCCAACAAATTGAATATATTTTCCAAGGCCAAAAGACATGCAAATATTGGAATTGACTTTTTACCGTGTCATACGGAAAAAGTCTAGAAATAATTCAAAGTTCCATCGAGAATATGTAAAAACATGTAAAGTCAGACAGAACTCAAGTTAGACATAGACCATAATAACAATCAGTCGGCATCAATTTTTCATGGTCATATCACAAATTCACAGCACAAATATGGATCAATGACAACTATTCCCTCTCTAGTGCAAAAATTGGACTGCAACAATATGACAGAACTTGAGTTAGACATAGACCATAATAACAATCAGACAGCATCAATCTTTCATGATCATATCACAGATTCACAGTGCAAATATGGATCAATGACAACTATTCCCTCCCTATTGTATAAATTGGAATACAGAGTGAAGCAAAAGAATTAGTGCTCCATGTAAAGTAGTTTTCTTTCTGCTACACAACTGGTTGAAGTTTAGATAGTTTCTTTCTTTAGAGGAAAATACTCTCTAAGAGCTATCAGCGGTGATTTCAAATGTTGCTTTGTGGCTGTTGTAATGCCTTTAATGGACCGACCTTTGTTCTAATGAGCTAGAAGCAAGGTTTTCCTTACCGAACGGTAAGGCCCTGTATCGCCTTGCATACTGGTTTGGCAGTTGACCGGTACGTGGATCGGCCGCTACCGGGTGGTACCGCTAAAATCGATCGTCAGCGGTCGATTTCGGCTGTCGGCGGTCTATTTCGATCGTCGGCTGTCGATTGACGGAGAAATCGACCGTCGACGGTCGATTGAAGAAGAAAAAGGGAAAAGAAGAAAAGGAAAAGAAGAAAGAAGAAGAAGTACCTGGTCGTCGTCCTTGCCTGTGCGCTGCCCGCATGCCCTCGCTGCCCGGGGGTTGATCGCGAGCCGTTGTCACCCTCTCGCCGGGTCGATTGTGGGTCGCCTCGCTCGCGGGGTCGCCCGAGATGTCGCCGCTTGCAGCTCGCGGCGACTATCGCCCCTGGGAGAGAGACGAGGCGTCGCCTCGGCGATGTTGTCCATTTATTTCTTTTTTAATATTTTTAATATTATATTATATAATATTATAATAATTTAATAATACTGGGTGGTATGCACTGTGCATACCGCCACGGTACTGGTACCAACAAAGTGTCGGTACACTGGTATGGACCGGTATGTAAAACGTTGGCTAGAAGCAATGTTTTTTAGTTTCTAATATGCACCTAGAAGCTCCTCCCTACACCTAAGAACAGAAAGGTGTGCATGCACACATCTGGATTGAAACAAAAAGCACAATGGTCCATTGGATTTTCTGGCCATTGCTAATGTCAATTATACCAACAAAAAACCATGAGGTCCCAACTATTTGGGGAATGACAATGTTTTGTTCAGACTCTATCATCTCCATCTGTAAACAAAACAATATTGCAAAATATTTTATGCTAATTTTTAGTTTGAAATTTGAAAGCTACATCTACATTTAACCAGATTATTATGTGCCTTCTCCATTTCACAGTTGTCATACATTTTCTTGTTTTCTTCTCAATGTCTCATTTCTCTGTTGTCAGCAGGTACTATTGCTTTCTGGTTCCCCTTACACTACCTGTAATGATCATTTTGGTATATTTGCATTGGCTTAGTATGAAGATCTTTAAACATGCGTGAAAAAACTCCTTGTTTCCTGGCTCCACTGCAATAAGTTGCATATCTTTTGCCCCAAGGCTGGTTTCCCCCCAGAATTCTAGTTGGACTGTATGAAGAATTATTTGAGTATTCATCCCCTTTAAAGTTTTTTTTTATTCTTCAAATCAACTACTTTTAATTATACTTACTTTTCACGAGTCATAAATTATTTAACTTAATTTCATTTTGCAGGCATATTTAGAAACCTGTGGAGATTCCCTGGTGATGTGTGTGGACTCTTACCTTTCAGAAGTTGATCTATTCTACAAAATGTTACAGGAGGTTGTCATTTTTATTAGAGCTTCTATTGTGCAGAGATTTATTAAAAGAATGGACCATCCGTATTTAGTTTGATTCATCTTATTCTCTCACATTATACAGCATAATAAAATGAAACAGATGCACAACCCAATTATTAAGCTCCGACTGGTTCATTCGTAAATATTTGATTTAATATAATCATGTGTATTTGCGATTGTACTTATATGTTTTAAAGATGGATTTGTCATATATTGTACTGGTAAGTCAGGTTGTTAACTAAAGTAGGATTAGGAATTCTATCATCTCCTCACATCAGTTTAGTCATGTACCATGTCCTCGGAGAATTAAATAGATTCATAGAGCTAGATGAATTTACTGTCATGGATATAAGCGTTTTTATATTGATGATTATAATATTATTATGTTATCAAGTCAGTTATGTCATCAAATAGGACCATTTAGGATTAAAGCTCGATGTTGAGACATCTATATTAAACTGGATTGGATTGTTGTTTTTTTCTCTTCCTCAACTGCTGCTCTCTCTGTCTATGAATACAGGCAACTCTCACTTACCACTAAACATCTTCTCCTTGTAACCACAAAACAACTTTTCATACAGATATCAAAACAATTGTACCCATTTGTTTTTAAGTACAATTGCCACATAAATCTTTTTAGTTACAATCTATGACTCTCTCTCTCTCTCTATATATATACATATATATATATATATATTCCCGTGCAAATATTAAAATATCGTGGATATGCCATTGTAGTCAGTCTTCATTAATTAATCATGCTTACGTTGAAATTTAATTTGACATTAGTATCTACATTCAATATATCAGAAAGCATAAGGGGACAAATATAGTAAAGAGTTTTTAGATGTATAATATTTTGGTATTTTCTAATATTTTGTGATATATGATTAACAATAGTGTATCTAAGTTTACCATAAATATTGTAACGAGTGATATATATAAAAGTTTATGAATATAGATGTATATATTATCTAAAATTTAATGTTTAGAGGGGGGTTTAATTCGTAACGGCAACATGTGTTATCTCTAACTTTGAACATAAAATCCCCCAAGAATTATTTATGGTTTAAATGCCAACTAGCCAGCTGAGTGGTGGGCAGCATGAGATCCCAAAACACTAGTGGCAGAAGAGAGACGAACAGTAGGGTCCCATTTAGTCTCACCAGATGAACGGTACAAAACGTCGAATCATAGCGTCGCCATGCCGACGGCGGCTCTGATCCCCCATCGCTTTATTTCTCGCACGCGAAGTGGCCGCACAACAGGCGGGAATGCAGAGTTCTCAAACGTTCCCTTTTTTGCATGTTGGATCCCAACTCTTTCAGATTTACTGATTGATCCCTCAGTTACTTTTAAATTGGTTTATACCCATTATAGTTTCCCTATAGAGCTCCTTTTATCATCTTCTTCGTTTTCTCGGTGCGAGTGATTCGTGTTCCCTTGTTGTTTCCTATATACGTTTATATCTAATTTAAATTTATTATTTATTATTTTTTATATTGATATCATCAATTTTGATCGTTGACTCAAAATTTAAAACTTATTGCATCACCTCGAGAGTTACAACTCAGTCGATAGGGAATTTCACTCTAAATAAAAAAAAAATTACGTTTTACTCTTTTCCTAAAAATAATTTACGTCGAATTATATCTAATAAAAAGTATTTCCACATTCAAGTTGCTATAATTTAAGTAACGATTTGATAAATTTAAAATAGTAATATAGTTGCAAAGATAGTTTTTATATACTAATTTTTGTATAATCATCATTGTCCGCAAAATATTGAACAAATATATATTTTAGATGTCATATCACGTGACATGTTCAATTAGTGTGGTGTCATCTCTATGGATTTTTAAATCTTGATTAATCGAAAATAATGGTTATAGATACGGACACACGTTTTTATTCTCCTATTCTTATATATATATATATGTAATTAAGAAAATTATGAGATTAATCTACAAGATTCTTGGGCTGGGAATGCAAAATAATCTTTCTTTGGTTTATTTAGTCCCTCCGTCTAAATTTAAAACACGAGCCCCGAGTAGAAGAGAGTTGTGGTGGTCTCGACGACGGTGAGGCGATCGTGCCGGCCTCAACTCGCGCGACGACGGTGTCACAGGCGATTCCCTTTCTTCCTCCATCAACCCCTCTCCCACCTTATAAGACTTCCCCAAGATCAAGAAAGAGGGCGACAACATTTCTCCGACCATCAAGCCCTGTCCATCAAGATCAAGAACAGGACCGAGAGGCGGACCCAGTTTCGCCAGCGGCACCTTAGGGTTGTTCCCGTGCCGTCCACGATGGCGTCCAGCGCCCACTCCCGGGGATCGTTACGCACCGAGCGACAGGCTCCCCCCGCGAGGGGCAACGGCCCGGCTCGCCCCAGGTCGTCCTCCGCCAAGCGTTCCGTGAGAGTCTTCTCCGATGATGACAAGGGTACCTCCTCTTGTTCTTTTTGTGTGTCTTTCTTATTGTTGTTCTTCATTGCTTACTTGGGTTCTTGGACGGTTCTGTTCCATGACCGCGAGAAATGTCTTTTGTGTGTGATTCTTGGTGATGCAAACATCGTTCCATTCTTCAAGATGGTGAAAACTTGTGGATAAGTGATAGTGTATATTGCAGGACTGGCTGCATTTAGAGAGCAGTTTTACTCGTTACGTGATGGTTAGGAACCTTTGTATTGCTTAGAAGTATGTAGTGCCTAATTTGATACCAAGAGAGAAAGTCTTGGTACTAGGGGGAGAAAGATCTAGAAAGACACAATTCGAGAAGCTTGGTTTAGAAGTCCTAAATAGATAATTATGTGGGATTGACTATTTGGGATAGGGTAGACCTCCTTTATTGATGTTATTATTTGTTCTAGCTCTTCACTCTATAAAGTAATTTGAAAGCTTTAAAGGCCCTCGAAATTCTGGTCCCTTTTTTAACCCTGTCTCGCTTCACCTTGATGTTGAGACTCTTAATTCTCATTTCCATATTGTTATGGGCTTAGCTGAATTTGCCTAAGCCGTGTGGCACCCTAGCGGCAAATTGGAAGATTTAGCTGGAATTACCTAAGTCACGGAGCAACCTTTGCCCAATGTTCCGGACTTAGCTAAAATTGTCTAAGTCATGAAAACGCCGACGCGTATTTGCCCGCAAAGGGTCAGCCCACTTGCAACCTCGTGCGGGTTCCGAAGGACCTGCAAAAAGAGAAGTTGATTAGTTTTGAAGACGAGCGACGGATAAGTTCCAACATCTCGCAAAGAGGGCAACTTTTACAGGCAATTCGTTAAACACCTTATGTGCAATAGAGAAAGGAGAGAAAGAGAGCGAAACAGGACTTTACAGGGCTGTAGGAACTATCGCAAGTCCACAAACAACGGTCCCCAATGTATCAGACGCAAGACGAGTTTAATAGTCGATGAATGCTCATGCTCGATGCTATCCCAAAGCCCCATCCAGCCCTGTGCCACCCGGGGGTTCCAGAGGGCTGAGATGGGTGACGCTTATCGCCGCCAGTCGCGAAGATGAAAAACAGACAAACCGCTGGCCTGTTTTGCCTTCACGCAACGAGCAATCGTTTTGCAACCTTACAGATTGTTCCGACTCGTATTTTTGAGGCAAAATCACACAAAACCAAGGTAAAACATGTTGCCAAACATCTGTACAAGCAAACAAAAGTGACGAACGGTTCGCTGAGCGAAGAGTTGTGGTTGAGCGATGATCGCTCGTGACAACATGGGAAATCCAAATATTCACCCTAAGAATTACCTTATGGTACTTTGATTTTTCTCTGGTCTAGCTATTAACAATTTCATAGACAAGATTTATTTTGTTCTTTAGCCTACCAATTCTTTTCGTTCCTACCTTCTCTTACCCTTTTATGTTCTTACAAAAGAGGCAGATAAGCTTCAGAGGATGTTTCCCTTAAAGGGAAAGAAGTATCAATAGATGCCAATTGGTCAACTATTTGTAGAAAGCGAGATCTTAAATGGTGTGAGAGTAATTAATTTCAATGATTTAAATTATACCATCATGTTGGGTAACTAGTGCTGGAGACTCCAAATAAGAGGAAACACCTTATTGTCACGAACAGTCATCGCTCAACCGCAACATCTTCGCTCAGCGAACTGTTCATCGCTTTTTCTTGTTTGTACATATGTTTGGCAGCTTGTTTTGCCTTGAGTTTATGTGTTTTTACCTAAGAAATATGAGCGAAAGTAGTGTAGAAGGCTGTAGAACGATCGCTCGCTGTGCGGAGCCAAAACAGCCCAAAACAACCTCATTTTGGGGTCTTTTTCGTGTGTTGCGGTGACCATTCTGAGCGGTGCGAAATGTCAGCCATTTCAGCACCTTAGAACCCCCCGGGTGGCATCGGGTTGGATGGGGTTTCGGGTATATGTCAGGTGTAGGCTTTCATCAACAATTGAAGTTGTCTTGCGTCCCATACCTTGGGAACCGTCGTTTGTGGACTCGCGACTATTCTTACAACCCTCTAAAGTCCTGTTTTGCTCTCTTTCTCTCTTTTCTCTACTGCACTCAAGGTGTTCGACGAATTGCTTGTATAGCTTCCCGCTTTGCGAGACGTCGGGACTTATACGTCGCTCATTTCTAAGCTAATTAACTTCTTCTTTGCAGGTCCTACGGGACCGCACGAGGTTGCAAGTGGGCTGACTCTTTGCGGACAGATAACGCTTTGGGCGTTTCATGACTTAGGCAATCCCAGCTAAGTTCGGAATAGTGGGCAAGGTTGCTCCATGACTTAGGCAATTTTAGCTGTCTTCGAGAGTGCCACTAGGGCGCCGCACGGCTTAGGCAAATTTAGCTAAGTCCGTGACATTGTGGTATCAGAGCAGACAAGTAATTCAAACAAACAACGAAGAAGATTCGCAATCTTACCATGGTGAAATATCATGGTGAATCGAGCAAGATGGACCCTTGCTCCAAGCAGTCGTAGGTGGGTTGCAAGTGCAAACTCGCTCGCAAACTGTTGGAGCCGCTCATGAGGAGCGTGGTAGTGAACAAGACAAGTGTGAAGTTGGGTATTCTCCACGAGTGGAGGAGGCACCATCTGGAGTGCCAATTGGGAAAAAGAGCCACAAGGAGAGACTTACAATGGCGGAAACCCACCTTGATGTCTTGAAGCCAGCTTGGAGGAACTCTACCTAGGCCAACGAAGGCTCCTTGGGGTAGAGAGCTCACAAGAAGAAGCTGAATCTCGGATCGAGAAAGTTGAATCCTTGATCGATCAACTGATAGAGGACACCAAAGATTCCGTACGATCTACACGAAGTTGTGGCGGAACTCACGGCTAAGATGATGGCGTTAACAAGGACTCTTGATGCGGGAAGGAACAATACTTGTGTTGCGTCACCACAAAACTTCAGGGCACCGGAGCTGCATTGCTACGGGAGTGCTAGGGATGCCAAAGAGCTTGAAAATTTTTTGTTCGACATGGAATAGTATTTTCGTGCTATAAGGCTCGATTCTGAAGAGACCAAAGTTGCTATAGCAACAATGTATATGAATGGAGATGTAAAACTTTGGTGGCGAACCCGTTGGGAAGAGATCCAGCAAGGCCGATGTCGAGTGGATACATGAGGAGACTTGAAGCGAGAGTTGAGAACTTAGTTCTTGCCCGAGAACATAGAGTTTGTCGCAAGAAGGAAACTGAGACAACTCCGCCAAAGTACAATAATCCGAAACTATGTGAAATAATTTTCAGCACTGATGCTGGATATACAGGACATGTCTGAAAAAGACAAGCTATTCAGCTTCCTCGATGGCTTGAAGCCATGGGCACAATAAGAACTACAATGGAGGAATGTCACCGACGTAGTCGAGACAATTGCAGCTGCAGAAAGGCTAACTGACTTTGTTGCTTTAGAGGATTTGAGAAAGAAGAAATAATCTTCGGGAAATCGCCCAACTAAATACTCTCGAGCGAAGGAGTCTGGAGGCGAACAAAAGAAGAATTTCCACAAGGGACCAAGCTCAAAAGGTAAAGTCCCAAAGTCTGGAGGATGCTTCTTGTATGGAGGACCACACATGGTGAGGGAGTGCCCACAAAAGCAGGCACTCAATGCTTTAAATGCATCAATATATCCCTACAAGTTGGATAGGGGCAAAGCTGTCACCCTTAGTTCAAGCAGTTCTGAATCCAGTAGCGATAATGAGGCATCGCAAACCCAGGATGGGAGCAATGCGTTTGTTTAATGCGTTGCGGGGTCAAGTGGGGGTGAACACAAAGGCAAAGCCACCGAAGGTAGGAAGCAACGAGTTGATGTATGTGGACATCAAGCTTAATGGTCGAACAACCCATGCAATGGTGGACACGGGCGCTACCCACAATTTTATTACCGATCGTGAAGCTAAGCGACTTGGATTAATCATGGAGAAGAGCCCAAGTCATATGAAGGCTGTTAACTCGGAGGCGAAGCGGATCTCCGATCGAGTAAAGGGGGTCCCCATCAAGATCGGCACATGGAGCGGGAGCACAAACTTGATGGTGGTGCCATTGGACGTCTTCCAAGTGATTCTCGGAATGGAGTTCATGCACGCGGTAAAGTTGGTGCCAATGCTGTTCCTGAACTTCCTATGTCTAATGGGAGGCGACGATCCCTGCGTGGTTCAAGTTTCTCGAGGAGGAACTAAGGACCCACAATAAATATTGGCTTTACAATTGAAGAAAGGGGTACGAAAAGATGAATCAACCTTTGTAGTTGCTATGAAGCTAGAGACACTTGATGAGGAGGCCATTCAAGAACCTGTTGTTGTGGCGAACATCCTGAAGGAGTTCTCAGATGTGATGCCAATGGAGTTGCCGAGAACTCTACCACGCAGAGGCGTGGATCATCGGATTGAGCTGGAGCCGGGAGTTAAGTCTGCAGCGAGACCACCATACCGCATGGCCTCTCCAAAGTTGGCAGAACTGAGGAAGCAGTTAGATGAACTGCTAAGCGGTGGTCTCATCCGTAGTTCAAAAGCACCTTTCAGAGCTCCAGTCCTCTTCCAGAAGAAACAAGAAGATGGGAGCCTTCGATTATGCATCGATTATCGAGCCCTCAACAAGATGACGATGAAGAACAAGTACCCCATCCCGCTCATCGCGGACTTGTTTGATCAATTGGGCAAGGCAAAGTACTTCTCCAAACTTGACCTTCGGTCGGGGTATTGATAGGTGCGTGTGCGAGGCGATGAGGCGAAGACTACCTGTGTGACCAGGTCTGAAGCATTTGAATTCATGGTGATGCCTTTCGGCTTAACCAACGCTCTGGCCACATTCTGCACTCTAATGAATCAACCGTTCAAGGAGTATCTGGACAAGTTTGTGCTCGTCTACTTAGACGATATTGTCGTCTATAGTCAAACACTTGAGGAGCATGTTAAGCACCTCCGAACAATTTTCAAAGTTCTCAAGGAGAACACCTTGTTCGTGAAGAGGGAAAAGTACTACTTCGCCCAAACAGAAATTTTATTCTTGGGGCATCGAATCGGCAGTGGGTCCATCCGAATGGACAAGTCTAAGGTGCAAGTTGTGGCGGACTAGCGAACACCAAAGAAGGTGCCAGAGTTGAGATCCTTCCTTGGGTTCGTCAACTATTATCAGTGCTTCATAGTTGGATACTCGAAGCGTGTAGCTCCACTGACGGAGTTGCTAAAGAAGGAGCAGTCTTGGAGATGGTCGAACAAATGTGAGGCGGCATTTCAAGACCTAAAGATCGTTGTGTTGGAGGAACCTGTACTCAGATTACTAAACTATGGGAAGTCTTTTGAAGTCTATACAGATGCTTCTGACTTCGCTATTAGGGGAGTACTTATGCAAGAGGGTCATCCAGTGGCCTATGAGAGTCGTAAACTCAACGAGACCGAGCGGCGATATCCTATGCATGAGAAGGAGATGACAGCGGTGGTCCACTGTCATCCAGTGGCCTATGAGAGTCGCAAACTCAACGAGACCGAGCGGCGATATCCTATGCATGAGAAGGAGATGACAGCGGTGGTCCACTGTCTACAAGTGTGGCGACACTATCTTCTGGGAGCACCATTCGTGCTAAGGATAGATAATGTCGTATTGAGTTATTCTAAACTCAAAAGAAACTCTCTGTAAAGCAAGCACGATGACAGGACTTCTTGGTTGAGTTCGACATGGTAATGGAGTATAAGCTCGGGAAAGCAAACGTCGTGGCTGATGCATTGAGCGAGAAAGTGGAACTAGTGAATACTATACAGTTGGAGGGTGGAGGCCAAGCAAGTCAATTACGCTTCAACTTCCTTTCCAGGATCAAGAATGGACTATACTGTGATCCTCAGGTAGTAACCCTAATGCAACTCATCAAAGAGGGCAAGGCATGATGATTTTGGGTCTAGGAGAGACTCGTCTACACCAATGGGAACAGAGTTTATGTTCCGTGAGCGGATAACTTGAAGCGTGAACTCTTGAAAGAGTGTCACGATTCCCTTTGGGTTGGACATCCGAGTATCCACTGAACAAAGGTTCTCGTGGAGAGGGTCTTCTATTGGTCGAAGATGGGGACAGATGTGGAGGAATATGTTCGAACATGCCTTACTTGTCGACAGGACAAGGTAGAGCAGCAGAAGCCAATGGGACTTTTGGAGCCGCTGCCTATACCAGAAAGGCCATGGGAGAGCATTTCCTTGGACTTCATATCAAGCTTGCTCGCAGTAGGGGGACTTTGATCAATACTCGTGGTAGTCGATCAGTTTTCGAAGTATGCAACATTCATTGCTGCACGCCTACATTGCTCAGCAGAGGAGGCGACTAAATTGATGATGAAGAATGTGGTGAAGTATTGGGGAGTCCCACACAACATCATTAGTGATCGAGATTCTCGGTTCTTGGGACGATTCTGGACTGAGTTGTTCAAGTTGTTGGTATCTAAATGTTACTTCTCCACAAGCCTCCACCCTCAGACGGATGACTAGATTGAAAGAATCAATTCGTTCTTGGAGCAACATCTTCGGTACTACGTGAGTGCCAACCAATGAGATTGGGTGAAGTTGTTGGATATAGCCCAATTCTCTTATAACTTGCAGTGGAGCTCTGCATCCAACAAGAGCCCCTTTGAGATTATTATGGGACAACAACCATCAACTCCTCACACCTTGGTTATTGGTTATACAGGGAGCAGCCCATCAGCATATCACTTCGTAAAGGAATGATATCGCAATGCAGATATTGTGCGAGCTTACTTAGAGAAGGCGACTTAAGAGATGAAAAGTGGGCAGACTTGGGAAGACGACCACAAGAGTTTAAAGGTGGCGACTTGGTATTGGTGAAGCTTCAACCTGCATCACTCCAGTTCTTTAGGCACAAAGTGCACAAAGGATTGGTACGCAAGTATGATGGGCCTTTCTCAATCATCAGCAGGGTAGGCAATGTCTTATACAAATTGCAACTGCTAGTATGGTTTAGAATTCATAATGTCTTCTATGCGAGCAACTTGAAAGCCTACCACTCAGATCCACAAGACGATTTTCGAAATGTTCCAACTCGACTACCCCCCACTAAAGCCTCTTATGAGAAGCGAGTTGAAACTATTCTGGCGGATCGCAAGACAAAGCTACCCAATGGAGCGTAGCAAATCGAGTACTTGGTGAAGTGTCAAAAGATTCCTCGAATAGAAGCCAGTTAGGAGCCAAAAGACGCCCTACGACATGAAGAAGCCCACGTCAAAGCCTACCAACAAGCGTTGACGAGGGCGTCGACAATTTAAGTGGGGGAGAATGTCACAAACGGTCATCGCTCAACCGCAACATCTTCGCTCAACAAATCGTTCGTCACTTTTTCTTGTTTGTACAGATGTTTGGCGCTTGTTTTGCCTTGAGTTTATGTGTTTTACCTAAGAAATGTGAGCGAAAGTTGTGTAGAAAGCTGCAGAACGTCGCTCGCTGTGAGCCAAATAACCCAAAATAGCCTCGTTTTTGGGTCTTTTTCGTGTGCTGCGGCGACCACTCTAAGCGGTACGAAATGTCAGCCATTATAGCACCTTGGAACCCCCCGGGTGGCATCGGGTTGGATGGGGTTTCGGGTATATATCGGGCGTAGGCTTTGATTAACAATTGAACTTGTCTTGCGTCTGATACCATGGGAACCGTCGTTTGTGGACTTGCGACCGTTCTTACAACCCTCTAAAGTCCTGTTTCGCTCTCTTTCTCTCTTTTCTCTGCTGCACTCATTCGACGAATTGCTTGTATAGCTTCCCGCTTTGAGTGACGTCGGGACTTGTCCGTCGCTCGTTTCTAAGCTAATCAACTTCTTCTTTGCAGGTCTTACGGGATCGCACGAGGTTGCAAGTGGGCTGACCCTTTGCGGACAGATAATGCTTTGGGCGTTTCATGATTTAGGTAATCCCAGCTAAGTCCGGAATAATGGGCAAGGTTGCTCCACGACTTAGGTAATTTTAGCTAAGTCTTCGAGAGTGCCACTAGCGTGCCGCATGGCTTAGACAAAGTTAGCTAAGTCCGTGACATTATGGAGAGAAAATTTTGTCTCTCTTGTTTGGAGATGAATTCTTTATCAGAATAAACCTATTTGGTAGTAGTTTTATTGAAAATATTTATCCATTCATGTACTCTTTAAATCTAAGGTAGTAACTATCACAACTTGGGCCTGATAGGCTAACTGGCCTGTCAACTTTGTTTGGTCCAAACCACTGTCCAAAATGCTTAAACTGAAGTTGATAGTAGGATATTCATCAAACCTTTTTAGGTCAATCCTAGTCTCGTCCACTTCCGATGTGGGACTAATAAGGGGTGTTACAATCTCTCTCACTTAAAGGCTTGATGTCTTCGTCAAGGCCCAACATAGCCTAGATCAAACCCTAAAATGGTGCATGTGATACGTAGCCCAATGGTGGCTTTACGCCATGGCGAGTCCTTTGACTCTATCCGCGGGTAGTCCTTTCCCGTTCGAGCTGTCTCACCATGCCCAAATACTAGGTTAGCTCTAATACTAAATGTTATGACTTTAGCTTGATAGGATAACTAGCCTATCAATTTTGTTTGACCCAAATCGCTGACCAAAATTTGTAAGCTGAAGTTGATAGTAATACACTCATAAATTAATCTTAGTTTTGTCCACTTTCGAAGTAGGATTAATCGGGGGTGTTAATCTTAGTTTTGTCCACTTTTGAAGGAACTCATGATTAAGGTATTACTTTGCTTCAGTGAATTGGCTTTTAGATGAAGCTTTATATTCAGTTTTGCTCCTCCTTATCAATGGAATAAACAGGAAGACTCCCTTAATATTAAAAGAACATTATCTTCAGATTTTTTGTTTCTTTCTTTTGTCAATTTTTAAATCTTGAAGCTAGTCCATATTGTAATTTAATAATGTGAAAGAGACACTTTCCACATTCTAAATGTTTTTGGTAAATAGGTTCCCTTTGAGTCTATCATATATTTCTTTTGATGCATTTTAACTTTGTAGATGTAGAACCTTTTGATCAACTAATTCAATGCTGACCCTATCCTGAACTGTCATCATGAGGTTTGAATGAGGTGAAGGAAATTTTAATATTGCTAGAAAGTGGAGATGTTGTTGGGACAGTCTCTTTTCTCTTGATTTTTTTGGTATTTTTGGAAGGAGACAAAACTTTGGAGAAAGGATTTAGATCTTTATGCAATACTGGTTTTGGTAGCTTGTCTATGATAGGACCTTAGATTCTATCTTGGAGGAAGAAGGTGGAAAGGGGGATAATTGATCTCTTTGAGGGGATCGGGCCTCCTAGATCGCTTCGAGGGGATTTGTCTCATAGGGTTTCTGCCTATTGGTTAAAACTAAGATTTTTCATTGATTGATTTTCATAAAAGAGTTTACAATCTTATTTATAGGGCTCTGCCAAGAATCCCGCTAATCTTCGACTCTTAACTAACTTGATAAACTCTTAACTGAAAATAATAACTGACTTCATCCTAACCAAAGATAAAAACCAACTCCAACCAACTTATAACTGACTCGATTGGGCTCACTCGTCTCATAACTGACTCCGACTAGACAGATTAACATGACTCGACTCGATTTAATTATTAATGGATGGACCCGACTTAGCTAGGGTCCTAACAGACTCGCCCACTTCAAATCGGCCTTGCCCTCAAGGCTGAGCAATATCAGATTTCGGGAGCACTTCAATATTTACCACGCATCATGACTCTTTGATCAATTAAGTAGGATCTCCACTTGGTGTAAGCAATGGTTTGGTCTTCTCGTGCAGTTGCCATTGTAGTCTTCTGGAAAACCCTTTTCATCTGATGGCTAGTGGTCGTACCATGTTCTTTTTTGAGGATCGCCAGTTTGAAGTCTTCCTGAGGCATCAAAAAGAAATCGACAAGTAGTTGTTCTACCTTTGAGTACCTTTTACCACAAATTAGGGTATGCGTATTAGCAATCTTATCTTCAGATGAGGCACAACCTTCGTGATCAGACTCCACTTTATCAATTTTTGATTCCTCCTTAGCTGGTTCAATCGTCAAAAGTTTGTCACGATTTTCATATTCGAGCTCCACATTGTTAGTTTTCATTTCCTCCTTAATTGTCTCAACTGTCAGAAGTTGCTTTTGTTTGCGTTTGTCTATGTTGACTACCTTGAAGTCCTGTCTATTGAAGCTTCTGTTTCGGCGAGGGTCCATAATGATTTTTCCTTCATGTACACTACCAAATGATACAGTTGCTATCATGGTGCGGGGATGGTGAGCTTTAACTTCGAGCGAATCTCGGGATTAAGTCCCTCAATAAATTTTCTCACCAATTGTATCTCGGACCAATCTCGGGTTTGGTTCGATAGGTGCTTAAATCTGCTCTGGTACTCCTGTACTGTAGAAGTCTGACGAATTTTGGCGAGCTGTCTATTAATGTTCTTGTACTTCGACGGTCCAAAACGACTCAAGAGCTCTCTCTTGAACCGTCCTCATGAAGGGACTCCGTGATAGGTCTTGTATAAATCATACCACTGGATCGCATCACCTTCGAGTTGTGTGGAAGCTATCTCCATCATCGATTCCTCCGAAGTCCTGTGAAAATGAAAACTTTTTTCAGCATGTGAGATCCAACCGATTAGGTCTCCATCTTCCTATCTGAGAAACTCCATCCTCATACGTGTGTATCTTATGTCCTGCCCGTGGTTATACTTTTCAGATCGACTCCCCTTGAAACTTTCACTATGTTGAGTTTTGTTGAGGTTCTCTGATCGACTTCTTCTAATTTCGCGGAGGAGCTCTTGAAGTCTATCTTCGATGCGAGCCTCGCAGGCTTTAAACCTTGCATCAAGTGTATCTTCTGTAGTCATCACGTAGGATTATAGATCAGTGATGTTTAGTTTTTTTTTTTTTTCTGCTATCGAGTTAGGGGCATGAGTTTGCGGCGTAGATGTGGTCGGACTTGGTCGGAACGAGATTGTCGGTGTAGACAAGCAATGGGAGGAGAGAAAGATGGATGCAGTCGCTGGAACTTGGCTAGGTGGTAGCAACAGGATGAAGGTGGCTGCGGTAGATGCGGTTGTGGTAGAGGGAAGAAAATGAGGGCTGGCCGGTGGTGAGGAGGAGGCGAGTGGGGTGGTGAGGACAGAGACAGTCGACGGGAGGAGGAGGCAGTAGCGGGTGGCTGTGGTGAGGACAACGCCAACAGGAGGAAGCGGCGCCTTGGCGTTTGGGGCGATTGCTGTGGCAGAGGCCGGCGATAGTAGCAGGGAGGCATGAGAGGAAGGCAGTGCTGAAGGATAAAGGGAGATGGTGGTCGGGAAGAGAGGGCAGCGGTGAAGAGTGGCAGGTGGTGGCCAATCGATGGGGAGTGACGGGTGACAGCAAGGATGGTCGGCGGCGATGAAGGAGGAAGGCAGCAACAGTGTTTAGGTGCGGCAGCGACAGAGGGTAGGGAGGAGAGGAGCAGAGGTGGCCGGTGGAGGAAGAGGCGACTGAGGGAAGAAAAGGCAGAGGGCTGCGGTAGAAGTGGCTGAGAAGAGGAGGCGGGGGTTCGGTGAGGGCTGCTGGTAGCGGGGTCCGGCGAGGAAGCGAGGGAGGAAGGTGAGGAGGGTGCGGCTGGAGAAGCGGTCGAGGAAGGGTATGGCTGACGGTTGGTGAGGAGAGGAAGAAGACGAAAGCAGCGATTGGGGTCCGACGATGGCTGCGAGTAGCAGGGGCGTCGACGATGGGCTCGGCTGATGTCGCTGTCGGTGGAGACAGTGGCAATGGTTGGTTCGAGGAGGAGGAAGGAAGAGGCAACAGTGGAGAGCGTGGTGAAATAGCAACAACGTTCTTGTGTGCGCTGCACGAGGAGGCAACGAGGGTAGCCTGGTGCTTGGCGAGCGCGTGGGTGGGGAAGAAGGGGGAAGGTGTGAGGCCCTTTTTCTTCTTCCCTCTCTTTTCTTTCTCCCTTTCTCTCTTTCTCTTTTTTTTGTTTTAGAAGATGAGGAGAAAGGAGGGGTGGCTGCAACTTCTTTTCCTTCTCTCTCTTTTTTTCTTTTTAGACAACAAGATGGTAGATATGACAACAATGGCGATGACGTGATGTTGACGACAATGGCGGCGACGACGACGACGAGAGGAGCGACCGCAGAATCACAACAGGAATGCCGAGGATCGCTTCTCTGATACCAATTGATAGGACCCTAGGGTTCTATCGTGGAGGAAGAAGGTGGAAAGGGGGATAATTGATCTCTTCGAGGGATCGGGCCTCCTAGATCGCTTCGAGAGGATCTGCCTCTTAGGGTTTCTGCCTATTGGTTAAAACTAAGATTCTTCATTGATTGATTTTTATGAAAGAGTTTACAGCCTTATTTATATGGCTCTGCCAAGAATCCCGCTAATCTTCGACTCTTAACTAACTTGATAAACTCCTAATTGAAAATAATAACTGACTCCATCCTAACCGAAGATAAAAACCAACTCCAACCAACTCATAACTGACTCGATTGGGCTCACCCGTCTCATAACTGACTCCGACTGGACAGACTAACATGACTCGACTCGATTTAATCATGAATGGATGGACCTGACTAAGCTAGGGTCCTAACAGTCCAACCTATATGGTATTAGTATGCTAGATGGTAATGTAGACTCAGCACACGCTATCATTGAAAAAGTAATAAATTGACCCATTGGAATTGATCTATATGATCTGGTATTAGTCTTCGGCTAGATCAGTAAATACTAGTATATATTAACCAGTACAATTGAAATTTGCTTTGTTGCTTTAGACTATTCAATGGTGCATCTACCTATTCTGTAATGATGCTAAATGGTGCTGTTCCTATGAAGAAACAACCGTCTCTTGGTACCTTTTACGTAATGTCTCAAATCATTTGATGTAACTTTTCTGTTTCTTTTGTTATAATTTCCTTCTGTACTTGTTTCATCTCTTTAGTGAAATAAGTCACCATGGGAAAATGATGTAATTTATCTGTACATGTTTCTAGTTATACTGTCATCGATCCTTTTCTTTCCTGTTGTAGTACCAATGTGAGGTCTAATATATTAGTAGGAGATGCTTTTGTTTTTGTTTTTATCCAAAACATAAAACAGAAATATATTACTTAATCAATCTATTACAAACTATTCCATGCTCATCCGAGCACAAAATACAGTCGAATGCTGATGGCCAATTATTATTCCAAGTTCCAACCATTAGTAATGGCTGAATATCTAGCAAATTGTGCAAGCCAGTGTGCATTCTTGTCACCCTCTCAGAAAATATGTATCTACATTCAGTAAATTGTACCATTAAGTTAGAAATTTGTTTAGTGCAATTCAAAAGTGCAATCGGGAGGTGTATTTGTTTTCTACTAATTTATCTTTGACAGCTTTCTTTGACTTTCTTACATCTCTGTTGATTTAGCCAGTCCATTTTGTATACTCTTTTATAGTCTTTTAGTTTGTCCGGTCATGTGATAATCAGCTCCTTTTATTACAGATTCTGGAAGAGTACGTGTAGCTGTTAGAGTTAGACCTAAGACCACTGAGGAACATGATCTGGACTTTACTGATTGTGTTGAGTTACAGCCAGAGGTTTGACATTTAATTACATTACGGTACATTAATGTGAATATTTCTCCGGATTTAACAATTAAACATAAGGTTGATTTTTTTATGATATTAAATTCTTTAATTGATGTCTTTCAGTTGAGGAGACTTAAATTGAAAAAAAATAATTGGAGTTCTGAGTCCTATAAATTTGATGAGGTTTTTACAGAAAGTGCTTCTCAAAGGCGTGTTTATGAAGCTGTTGCAAAGCCTGTAGTGGAGGTTAGTCATGTATATTCCACTATTTTTTCACTCGATGGAATGGAGATGTGCTAGCACATGCATAACAAGTCTATTTTTGAATCTTGACTAGACTTTAATTAAGAATGTGTTCCATACAGCCCTTTGCCATGTCCAATAATTTTATTTTCAATTAGAAATTAGAACTACAAGTAAGTGTTCACAGATCTAATTTTTTGTTTTATTTTTTCTTGTAATATCATGGCTCTATCTCAATTTCCTCATCTGTCATGCATCCATCTTAGGATTATGTTTTAGACCAACATGAAGTGATCTAATGTGGTTGATTTTGATTTCAATTTGTTATTTCTTGAAGTTTTATGTCATATATTTGTATATCTTTGTATGCTTCTGTGAAATGCCACTCTCTAATCATACTTTGGATTAAGGATTAAAATCTTGCTCTACTACTGAAATCGATTAGTGTTTGGGCCAGTACGATTATGATATTAATATAAGAACCGGTTTACCGACCTTCAGTACTGGTCAATACTGTCTGACCATTTATAGAGAACATGAGTAGGCAACGATGATGTGAATAGGAGGATGTATGGACGATGTCGATGAGGAGGAGGTGAGAATGCAGAGGAGGATGAGTTAGCCGAGGAGGATGAATTGGGGAGGAGAAGAAGGAATATAACAGGAGGAGGTAGAGGTGGTGAAGGAAGAGAAGGAGAAGAGTAGGTGGCAATGACGAGGGAGGAGAGAAAGAGAAGACAGATATCAACAGTTGTCTATGGCTTATTAAAAAAATATCTAGTACCCCTATTCAGTCATGTTGGGAAAACAAGGAGAAGAAGAAGAGGAAGCAAAGAAAAAGAAGAAAGTGGTGGAGGAGGAGATAGAGAGAAGAGAACAACCATCAATAGCTATCAATTCATGAAAAAAGGTCTCCAATACTGGGCAGTAGGATAGAGCTTGGTATTGGACAGTAGGCTTATCGCTTGGTACAGTCCAGTATCTATAAGCTTATTGCCTGGCAAGCCTGGTGTGATCAAAACTTTGAAGCTTGCTTTAGTGTGAAAAATGCACCTTTTGAATTTTACAGAGCATTTGAACCTTTAATAAATCAACACCAGGCTTTAAACTAAGGAATAACTTATTGTAGTTTGGTTGTCGAAATAATCTTCTGATGATATCTATATGAATGCAGCCTTCTCAGTTAGTACCTAATTCTTGACTCAATTCATCCACTAGCAGAAAAGAGCCAACCTTCCTTGATGTTTTATAATCGTGTAAGCTCCACTGTTCCAATATCCTGTAATTCTCCTCCAGTTTCAACCTTTACAGGCACACTTATAATTTTAACACTTTCCTAGATATTAGTTTGATAAGGAAGGCAAATAATCTCCCAACTGAAGTTGCATTTCTTCCAACATATGCAGTGTTCATTTATGCATCTAATACTGTGTTGTGTAACAGAGCATGAACATGTGCAATTTGATTTAAATTCATACACCTTGCATTTGATCGCTTATATCTTTACAAATGTGCATATGGGATGATGACATTGACATAATAGGAATGCAACATATTACTAAATTCAATGTATGATATGTTTCAATTATGTGTATACTACAGTTCAGTTCTTTTTTAACCATACAAAATTGGTTGCACCTGGAGATTGTGTCAGTTATTTTCTGATACAAATAATTTTCTAGGTGCTTCTTTAGTTTACAATATTGGGGCAGTACAACATCATGTGGTCCTGGACTTCTAGTACTTTGTTCTTAGCTAAAGACCAAATTTTTTTTTTTATATTAATAATTGAAAACCACAAACACTATCAGTTAACTCAGTTGAAAAACTATTGAGAATTTTAAAAGCAGCCATTCCAAAAATCAGTGCCTACAACAGCACTGATATTTTTCAGTGTCAATTTTTACGACTCCAGCCCACACTAGCACTGACCTGCATTCACCAGAAAAAAAACACAAATATTTCCTTTTGTTGATGTTTGCTGGTACATGGTTGACACTTCACTGCATTCACCAGAGTACTCATTGATATGTTGTCTCCTGTATAAATCCTTGACTTTTGTTTGATCTTTTAAGTCACTGAATTGCTCCAGTGGAAATGGTTCAGATGCCTTCATATATTAATAAATCTGAAATCTGGATGCTTTTCATTGATTATATTCCTTAGAAGATGGTTCGTTAAACCTTTGTTTTTTGATACGCTAATTCACTTATTCAGATGCCTTTTTATAGTAGTAATTTGGAATCTGGATGTTCTTCGTTGCTATTGATTATATTTCTTAGGAAATAGTTTAACTGAATTGCATATCATATAGTTGTTCAGAAACTTGTAAAGTATATTTGTCATATTTATTTTGGGATTCTTTTAGATGGGCTTATTCAATGCATCCTTCATTTTGACATGCCTTTGCAGAGTGTATTAGATGGGTATAATGGGACCGTGATGGCTTACGGTCAAACAGGCACTGGTAAAACTTACACAGTTGGTCGACTTGGGAAAGATGACCCATCTGAACGTGGAATTATGGTTAGAGCTTTGGAGGATATTTTTGCTAATTTATCTCCTGGCTCTGATATCATGGCGATTTCCTACTTGCAGGTTTGTGAAATAGAATCTCTGCTACCTTGTTCTTTTAGCATTGTGCACTTGTATAGGCTTTGTATAAGTGTTGCATTACAATTGTTTATTCAGTATCTCTGTCGAGGACATTTTTTATAAACTCTATCGTGGCATAATGCAGTTGAAGAGTATATTATTCATGACTCATGAGTTCTGTTACCTTTTTCATTATATTGGACCATATAGTTTTCAGACAAACATTGTAAGTTTCAGATAATAACGAAACTTCCTGTCAAAAGTGTTGACTTAGTTTTGTCCAGTATTACCAGTTTTTGTGGTTTCAATCATGGTCTGATGTCTTGGGCAACAGACTCATCTTGATCTCCGGATGGACTGGTATGGGTCTGGTACATGCTGGTGTACTGATATATACAGTACACTGATAGGTGCTGCATAACTTTCTTTTAAAGATTTGAGTATATAATGATACTGGGACGCACATGCAATGTTCTGTGCTGCCATTACGTACCAGTCTGGACAAAATGTAGAACCATGGTTTCAACACAAATCTTTCTCTGGTAAAGCCTCAAGGCTGTATGCAGAAGTCTGGTAAGCTGTAGAGAGGAAAAGGAGACAAATTTATGTTTTTTTTTTTACTACCACTTCTAGTGATTTAAATTTTGTTGGACAGTATACATCTTTATGAACTATAACACTACAAATCTAATTTTTTAGTATTATTTTTTCTTCTGTGAGGAACTATACGTAATCTTCACCTGGGAACTTTTTTATTTGACATAATCTATTAATTTTTGGAGTGATTTCGTCATTTACTTTCTGATCTGTTTACTTCTCCATGGTATCTTTGTTTCTACTCCTGCTTTTTTAATCTTCTAAAGGACACTTGCTGTATTGAAGACAATTTAAAAATTTGAAGAATAGTATGTCATCGGAAAAAAATAATGTGCTCTTTATACCTTTGCAACTTGAGTGACCATGATTCTCATGGAAATAGCTGCTTCTCCAGTTGCATTGGTAAGTTGCATAGGTTGACCATTCCCAAATGCCGAATTGGCTGGAGTTCAATGCACTAGGGTGCCTCTGAAGTTCGAACTACATGAGGAAATAACGTTATTTCCCTTAAAAGTGTTGAGCATTTGCTAGAAATTCTTGATGAATGTTTGGTCAGTGGTGTTATTAAATTATTTGAAAAATTTTCTTTTCACAGTCGAAAGAATTTCCTTACATGTTAGGTGCATGCAAATTGGAAAAGTTTGTTGTTGACTGTCTTACATACAGCGTAGTCAATGCAATTTTTTCTAAATATACTAAGGGTGATTGCCTTATTCTTGTTTTCTTCTTTAGTTGTACCTAGAAACCATACAAGATCTGCTGGTACCAGAGAAAACTAACATTCCTGTAGTTGAGGATCCAAAGACTGGTGAGGTGTCCCTACCTGGTTCTACAATTGTTCAGATAAAAGATCTTGATCAATTCTTGGAGCTGTTGCAAGTTGGTGAAGCAAACCGCCATGCTGCAAATACTAAGCTAAATACTGAATCATCTCGAAGTCATGCAGTACTACTGGTGGGTACAACTCGTGTACCGGTTTTTGTTGTCTAGTTCTGTTTTTTCTTTATTTCTTTCATGATATATTAATTGCAGTTGTATATTTTTTGATTCTACTCCCATATTTTGTTCTTTCAAGGTTAGAATTTTTTTAATTGTCTATGTTTGCATTATTATTTGATCAGAGTTATCTTCTGCCTATCCTTGCTATTTGACATGTATCTAGGTCCATATTAATAGATCTTTGGAAGGAAAAAAGGAAAATGATGCCTCCTCCCTGGCTAATGTTACAAATAGTGAGCTATCTGCTCACCATTTACCGCATCTTTTGAAAAGCAAATTGCTGATTGTTGACCTTGCAGGATCAGAAAGAATAGATAAGTCAGGTATGCTTATATTGATACATATTTTTAATATTATTTCCTTCTTTCATGTGCAATATTATGATTTAGATGATTTAGTGACAGGATCAGGGTTTTTATCTAGAATCATGGCTTTTATGCAATTATGAAGATGTGATGCTGTCAAATGAGTATCCAAATGATTCAGAATATTTTCTAATTTCATCAGGAACTTAGCTTTAATCACAGGCTCTACTCCGATGGCAATCGTTATATCAAACTATTTTGTTTGAGTACACTAACGTTGAGAATGTTGCATTACTGGCTTTAAGCATGGTACTGAACTTTGGCCTTAGCCTGGCCAAGGCTATTGTCAAATGTTTCAGTTGCATCAACAGGCTTTTTGGAATGTAATTGTTGCACCATACTTCAGGCTATGTACTAATAAACAAATCATTAAGGTTTGCGTCATTCTTCCCTGTAAGCTTAATAATGGCACGAAAAACTACTTCGCTTGCAATTAGCAAAATCTCCATTGGGAAGTGAGAGCGTCCTCTTGCTATGTGATATTGCATCAATGCCTGGCATTGAACTTGACTTAAGTGGAAGGTTGAGATAAAGCATCCATCAAGTGTTAGAAATTTAAATATTATGAGTTAAGACTACTTGAGAAAACTAGAGAATCACCCAAATGAAGTAATGTACTTTATCTGCAAATGATCTTTGTCAAGAGTTGATGGATTAGCTCAATTGAAGTTTCCTTTATGTACTTTAGTTTGAACATTTATGCTGGTTGATGATCTAGTTTATACCCCTTATGTGTTCAGGTTATGATTTGAGAGATATTAGTCTGATAATTAGAAGGTCTGAGAAGTCATTAGCAGCTTACATCACATCTCTTCACTACACCAATCAAATTTTGCAGGCATTGAAGGCCACATGATTGAGGAGACTAAATTTATTAATCTTTCACTGACTTCCTTGGGGAAATGCATTAATGCACTAGCTGAGAATAGTCCTTATATACCAACAAGAGAGTCCAAGCTCACAAGGTTGCTTCGTGATTCATTTGGAGGTGCTTTTTCTGGACCTTTAGCTTCTGAATTGATTTATTATTATTTTTTCTTTTAATCTCATAGAATCAAATGTCAGCAATTTTCTCTTTAGCAGCAGATACTTGCTGTATCACATTGCGCTTTTCAATCTGGGTTGTTTCTGGTCGGTATTTGTGTATCACTCTCCTAATATAAAAGCTTTATGATTTACTAGTTATTGTGTTTCTTTCCATAATGAATGGAACTAGTAGATGTTTGTTTGTTGTGACCAATATTTTCTTAGGGCAATATTTTCTTAGGGAATGATTGACAAATATTCCTGTTACTTGTTTTGTTCTATAAGAGTTCATTTTGCTTTGTAAATGAAGTTTACATTTGATCTTATTTTAACCTCTATTTTGTAGGCACTGCACGGACATCTCTCATAGTTACAGTTGGTCCATCAGCACCATACTATTCTGAAACAGCTAGTACAATAATGTTTGGACAGAGGGTTAGTATTGTTGAAAAATATGGTAAAGAGTTATAGTTGTGTATAGCATATGTATATTTATGGAAGATATAGCTTGTATCTATCTTCTTCTAAAGGTTTTAGGTTCAACCTTCTAGACTGTTTGTTTGATTTTTGTATGTAGTTTTAAGTGCATTATTTTATTTAACATGACAGAAACATAACAAAAGATCGCCTTCCACTTTGTTGTTTATCCTTTCATCCAGTTTCATCTAGGCTAACTTCTGCATGTTCTAATAAATGGATGGAAGGTATTTTTTGGTAAATATTAAAATGTGTCCTTTTTGAAAATGTTAAATGTTACTCTACAGAAACAGCATCTTCATGAATTATTTAACTACACACCATATTTTTACCCATTATGTAATCATCTGATGCCTTAAGTAAGCCATTCCAAATACTTATTATAAGCAATACTAATAGGGCACCTAGGTGGTTCACCTGGGTCATATAGCTATTCTCAGATTGGGTGCCTGATGCCTTTTTGAGTTTCAGGCAAAGAAACAACCCAAATGCCTAATCAGGCCTAAAGGACTACCTAGGTCCTTGAGGCTTGCTTTTTCTCTTATGCAGTTGTTAGTTACGAATAATTATTACTAAGGAGTGGTGGGATTAGACAAAGAAAATTAGGAAAAGATTATTTATCATTTTGACTAATGCAACAAGTGCAATTTTTTGACAATTAATAGATTGGTTGCTCCAATATTCTTTATTGTGGCGTTATTTTGTCTTTTAATTTTTTATATGTTTGTAATTTGAGTAATACCTAATGTCACGGACAACAATGTAAACAAGGTGTTTGATGAAATGCTTGTGTTTGTCCGCGTCCTTCGGTTTGTGTACATACCTTATACAGTAAGTAGCGGACTTGTAGTAGGCTTAGCAGCCTGAGTTTGGTTTGCTTTATGACCAATTTTGGCTTGTAAATACGAGTGTGTTTTGTAAGCACTTATGGGGACTTCGGTCTATAATGAACCATTTTCCTTTGTGTGCAACCTCTCTGAGTTTGTAATGTCCATGGGTGTAATTTGTATCTAGCTTTATAAAGTGTTTGTTTGAGCAGTTGCTTATGGATCCCGTTGGAATTGCTTCCTCTGGCTCGTTTTATCTTTTGTAAATCTAAGGGACTTTAGGAGATCTCGGGGAAGGCTGACCTTTGCGAACGGACACGCATGGGTGCCGCACGGCTTAGGCAAAATTAGTTAAGCCCGTGATAATGCGGTATCAGAGCGGGACATGCACACGCAGAAACACTTACTATATAAACGTAGGGGACCTAGCTGGGCTGTGTAGGGGACAGCCAGCACGCACAACCGTTTGGGGGAAAACGAACATTGAGATGTAGGGAAATGAGTCACTCAGAGGAGCGGGCATCTAGACTTGGCATTCAAAGAAATGGCCAACCCTTTACGCGAGAGTCACTACGAGGATAAGCAAGCGAAAAAGAATGTGTAACGCACAAAGATTGGGATGGTTGAATTCGAGCTATGGCTCGACGTTAGCAACCAAATTTGATAGTGCTCAAGGCAAGCGGGGCGCTTGGTGAAAGATGAGACCATGCAAAGTGGGATGTGATGCTCAATGACCGAAAGAGTTGTGCAAAGCTCACAGAGGTGTGGGGAATTGCTAACTCGAATGATTCGGTACTCATGCAAGGGCTTGTACACGGACGATGGAGTGTTCATGGCCATCCTAAGGTATGATCAGAACTTAGTGCCATGGAGCATCAAAACTTTCTCTTCGACATGGAAAGGATACGTCCATAAGCGGCTGAAATGTGTAACAAGTTCATCACATTGCTAGACCCTGAAGGGTGCAGTGGAGACTGTATTGGCGAAGGGTTGCAATCTAGCAGGTGCATTTGCGGGGGTAGAACAAGGCACAAGCTGTTCAGCAAGACGGAGTAGTCCAAAGGGGATGGTGGTCTCCAAAACTTTCAGTGAGAAGTCTGTAAAGAGGAAAGTTGCTCCAACAGGACAGATATCTAAGAGGGATAAATCCTAGTTCTCTAGAGGGAGAATCATGTACAACAGACCGCACATATTGAGGAAGAGTTTCTCAAGGTAATATCTCCGTAAAGCTCAACGGACCGAGCGAGTGACGTGGAATCATCGCATGATCTCGAATGAGGTAATGCATTGGTGGATGCATTTCGAGATCAAGTGGGGGGGCAATCCAAGCCAACATCATATGAAGGCACACGTAAATCGAACTCGGAGGGGGACCGTGGAATGGTGGACACGAGGGCCACTATCAACTCAATGCAAATCGAGGCGAGCGACTTAGGTGGAACTCAAGTATCCAAGCCACGTGAAGGAGTTGACATAGAAGATGGAACATGGAGCGGAGGCACGAAGCTTTCCTTGGACAGAGGTCAAGGGCATGAACTCTTGTAGAGGCAAGAGTGGGATCATGTCGTTTTATGGGTTCTTCATTCGATGGGGCGGACTTATCTTGCATGGTGCTAAAGATAAAGGGAGCTTGAGGCACATGCAAGCTACCTTAAAGATGCATTTGACGGAGTAACTAAGGTGATTCAACTTGCGGAGACAAAGTTGGGATTATGAGACTTTAGCACGGGGCAAGAGGACGCAGAGGCGGGTACTCTTGAAGAATATACCACAGTGTTGTCATTCGAGTTGTCAGGAACAAGTGGTGCATAACAGAGATTGTGCTGGTAGGGGATAGAGGCCTAGGATCCAAACAATGATGCATCAATTCTAGCGAAGTCAGGGGGACTTCATGAGCTACTAGGCGACGGACTGTCCTAGAGCTATGTTTCATCCAGGTGTGACCTAAGAGTAGGTAGATGAAGGTGAATTACCAAGGGAGCGAACTAAAAATCGGAGATGGCGGAGGCCCTACGAGGTGTTGGCAGAGGCCACACATGGAGAAATCGTAGTCCGAGTTCATCATATGAGAATCTGTATGCAATGGAGATGTCACCAGGAGGCGACATGGTGCAGCGGATCATGGTGGAATAGTTCGTGGCAATGCAACCCAGCGATCATGTCCCGTGAGGGACAAGATCATGCAGAGGTATGATCAGGAGTTATTGGGAGCTCCACTTTGGTGTACGACACAACAAGAAGAAGGGTTATGGATTCAAGGAGTGAATACCGTGGTACCGCAGAGGCGAGTCTTCGTGTGTGCATCGGAGCTTGCATTAGATGAAAGCCTTAGTTATCAGCATATCAGGGCTGTATACCACCGAGGAAGAAGTCTAAGTGCAAATACCAGTGAGTCCCATGGAGGGGATGTGATCATGTGAATGATTAGGAGTCGGGAGCTTCACTTCAGTGAACAATGCAACGACAAGAAGGGTGGATTCAAGGGTGAATGCCATGGTAGAGAGAGTCTTCCGTGTGATCGAATCTTGCATCAGATGAAAGCCTTGATTATCAGCATATGGGGGTAGTGTACCACCGAGGGAGAAGTCGATTGCAAGTACCAGTGAGAGGGGACTTAATTATACAAAAGTATAATCAAGCGGTGGAGAGTTGGATGCCTGCTCACATTCGCTTAAGGGAGCCCGACAAATCGAGGACAAAGCCGAGTAAGTTTGCTACCAAGGAAGCTAAGGAGAGAATCAATGAGCCCCTGCAATAAGATGGCGGAGGCCATGCATGAGAGTTGCAGTCTGTCTTTCCATCGACCAAGGAGAACTGCTAGGAGGACACAGTGGTGTTGAAGCAGGTGGTCGAAAGGGGCGAGGAAGCGACGACGAGTCCAGTGGGGCTCAGCTACCCAAAAGCAAAGCGTCGGTTAGAAAGGAGGTGGACTCGGAGGAGCACCACAGTGCCGCAGAGGTGGATCTACCGATCGCGAAGGAAGGGATGCAGATGCAAGGCAACGGATAGTAGGGCTATGGGCTTGGCAGCACCATGGTACCGCAGAGGTGGGACTTCCGTGGAGTCATCGATCCCTTGCTCTCATGGAGGGAGAGCATTGGTCGTAAAAGGGGCCAAGGAGGTGGAGAATACAAAGGCAAACTCCAAGTACCAAGACAGGGCTGAAGGGCAGAGGCCAAGGAACTTCATAAGGCCGGTGTCGATAGACTTCTCATCAAGATAGCCGAAAGCGGGGAATTTCGGGTTGATGCAGGAGTGCTCGACCAAAGAACGAAGTAGGCAGTATGTGTACTGTACCTTTCTACTCAGAGGAGTAGGCGACAAAGGTGATGGAGAAGATGGTACAATCCCAGAGGCAACCAGAATTATCAAAGACTTACTCTAAGTTGGGGGACTCCAAGTTGGGGTAAACTTTTGCTCTTTTCGAGCGAAACTTCTTGCATTCTAGAAGTTCAATGGCAGTGGAAAGGCGAATCACAATAGCTAACTCAACGCAAGGAGTGCAAACACTTCAAATACTTCAGAAGTGTGAGCAAAGAACGAACAAATGTTAGTAACTAGCTCAATACATGAAGTAAAAACTCGAGGAGGCAAGCGAAATCGAGTAACCTTTGCCTTCTCAACTCAAGAGAATGGGCGAAATCGAGTATCCCAATTCTCTTAACTCAAGGAGGTGAGCGAAGCCAAGTAACCTTGCCTTCTCAACTACTAAGAGAATGGGTGAAGTCAAGTATTCCAGTTCTCTTACTTATCCAGCAGAGGAGCTCTGCATAGGTTCAATAACCCTTCAAAGAAAGCTTATAGAAGACAATAGTTGTCAAATCTTTACCATTGGTGATCAATACTACTGAGAGTAGATTGTCCGCTTCATTTTCCAATTGAATGCTAATCTAAAACGAGAGTGATGCGAACCTACTTGGAAGTGACAACTAAACATGAAGGAAGGATCAATGGGCAAACATTATGTAGGAAGGACCTCATAAACCATAAAGTCTGTGAGGCGATGCTCGTCAAAGTTCCAACCAGCATCCAACCAATTCAAGCAACATGAGTATACTGCGACACTAGCGTATAAGAAGGCAGGTCTTTTCCTTTATCAGAAGGATCCGCGAGAACTAACAAGGATCAACACAACTCAGCCAACCCCACACCAGATTTAGTCATTGGTGAGTTGAAGCAGCATGGCGGATCAGAGTTCGACTACTTAACAACAGCAGCAGAGAGCGGTTGGGAGCCAAAGGGGCATGTTGTAGCCAAAGCAGAAGATTCAGCAAAATGCAAGGAGATGCAGCGTCTACAGTGGCTTCGGCGAGGATTTCGAAGGAATAAGTGGGGTAGAATGTCACGGACAATAATGTAAATAAGGTGTTTGATGAAATGCTCGTGTTTGTCCGTGTCCTTCGGTTTGTGTACATACCTTGTATATCAAGTAGCGGGCTTGCAGAGGCTTAGCAGCCCGAGTTTGGTTTGCTTTATGGCCAATTTTGGCTTGTAAATACGAGTGTGTTTTGTAAGCACTTGTGGGGACTTCGATCTATAATGAACCATTTTCCTTTGTGTGCAACCTCTTTGAGTTTGTAATGTCTGTGGGTGTAATTTGTATCTAGCTTTATAAAGTGTTTGCTTGAGCAGTTGCTTGTGGATCCCGTTGGAATTGCTTCCTCTGGCCCGTTTTCTCTTTTGTAAGTCTAAGGGACTCTAGGAGATCTCGGAGAAGGTTGGCCTTTGCGGACGGACACGTATGGGTGCCGCACGGCTTAAGCAAAATTAGCTAAGCCCGTGACATCCTGTTAAACACCATTAAAAGAAACATTGAGGTGAAGATTTAACAAGTTTTTAGATTCTTGTTCAAATGTTCAGTATGAGCCAGTGACTATCAAGAACACCTTTTCTCTATTCATAAGTTAATGCAGTAGATCATATGACATTTTATATAATTTTTTTGGAAAACAAGAAATGTTAAAAGTTTAAAGTGCTTGTAAATTTTATGTATTATTTTTATGATTTTTTCCCTAGAAGCCTGCTTGTGCACATGGCCTAAAAGCTTCAAGAGTTCACTGCCTATGCCTTTTGACTTTTGATCAAGGTTTGTAATTTCGATCTGTACCGCCCGATATGAGCGGTACATATCGGTCTGTCAGGTTACGGGTACGTGACGTCCTCGCCCGCACGCCGTCACCACCCTCGCCCGCGGGCACTTTTTCTCCTGCGTGAGGAGATAGAACGTCTCCCCGCATGGGGAGAAAGATCGAGACGACGTCGTCACTTTTCTTTTTTTAATATATTAATATATTAATAGTATATAATATAATATTATATTATAAAATATTATATTATAAAATATTATATTATATTTTAATATACCAGGTGGTACGCACTATGCATACCCCTCGGTACCAGTATCATACCGGTACCGAGATAATCTCAGTACACCGATACGAATCGGTAAGTCAAATCTTTCTTTTGACAACCTTGAATTAATGATGCTAGCAAGATACGTGTTGATACACCCTTCAAGTTTCACACACATTCTCTAAGAGAGGTTTCAGCTTAAAGAAGGCTATGATGAGATGAATGGTTACTGTTGGTGTTATTATGTTGAATCGACTTGGTGATACATTTTACAAGGTTTGCAATTTCGATCTGTACCCCTTGGTACAGGCGGTACATACCGGTCCGCTAGGTTATCGATAAGTGGACCGCCTGCTACCGGGCGGTACTGCCAAAATCGACCTTCGGTGGTTGATTAAGGGAGAAAAATTGAAGAAGAATAAGAAGAGGAAAAGAAGAAAGAAGAAGAAAGAAGTACCTCCTTTCCCTGCGCCGTCCTTGCCCGCGCACCGTCGCCGCCCTCACTTGTAGGCAATTTTTCTCCCGCGCGAGGAGACGAAACTTCTCCCCGTGTGGGGAGAAAGATTGAGGTGATGTCGCCCCTTTTTTTCTTTTTTTAATATATATTAATATTTAATATTATATTATAAAAATATTATAATATATTTTAATATACCAGATGGGTATGCAATGTGCATACCGCCTGGTACTTGTACCATACTAGTACCGAGATAATCTTGGTACACCGGTATGGACCGATATGTCAAACCTTGACATTTTATATTATTTTGTTATCATTCTTACATGAATATGTTCATATAATGCATCTGCGCTTACATATATATCATGCTTGAAGAAATTTGTGGACCAATGTAACAACTTTCTTGATGAACCAGTTGTAGATGCTTTTGCACATTATCTTATACTCTTTTTGCTTCTTGTAAGGTATCATCATATGTTGAATCGATTTTAGTGATACCTTTTATATTATTTTGTTATCATTCTTACATGAATATGTTCATACAATGCATCTGCCTTTGCATTATATATCATGCTTGAAGAAATTTGTGGACCAATGTAACTACTTTCTCGAGGAACCGGTTGTAGATGCTTTTGCACATTATCTGATACTCTTTTTGCTTCTTGGAAGGTATCACTGTATCATGAACTAATATGCGACTTTTTGTGGATATGTTCTATTTTTTTCTAGGGGAAAGATCAAGCATTACTGTATATGATACAGTGAACAAAATGATTGCTCTCTCTCTCTTTTTCTCTTTTGTTGTTAACTCGTCTCCATAGTCCATATATCCTTTTCTTTCCTCAATATTTTCATATAGTCATATTTCATTATGTAATATACATTATTCATTACTTGTAGTCAAGAAAGGGTGAAATGGCATATTGTTATGGGTGGCCCTTTCAATTTCATCACCAACAAAATGCAGTTATTGTGGATGTAATTAAGTTGGCTTCCATGTAATTGTCATTCTGATTCTAGTTTTCTAATGCTCTCTTCAAGAAATTACACTTAGAAAAAGCTAGTACTTCTTAGTTTTCAAACATCATTAATAAATTTGACTCGGATCACAAGAAGCATGCCATTTATTTAATCCTTAACTTCTGTTTAGAATTGGATGTGTATTTACTGAAGTCACATGCAGTATATATTTCAAATAACTATCATGGTTTATGTGTCATTCTGTTGGGAGTTTCTTTATGCAGTTTATAATATCTGCAGGCAATGAAAGTAGTTAATGCTGTCAAACTAAAAGAGGAAGTCGATTATGAGAGTCTTTGCAGAAAGCTTGAGTACCATGTGGACTATCTAACATCAGAAACCGATAGACAGCAAAAGCTTAGAGAAAATGAGAAAGAGCAGTTGGAGAAAAAATTGAAAGAGAAAGAAGCATTCTTGGTTGAAACAGAAAAGAAATTTTCTGTTAAATATGAGGTATCATTTATATCTTTATTTTGTTTCTGGAATACATTTTCATTTCTTGTTGTATCAATTTTGTGTATGTAACTATATTTTTGAAAAAAAGGAAAAAACTATTTATTAAGTGTAAGTAGGACAGTACAACAAAAGTATGGATGGGAGTGGAGCCGTGACCTCCTCAAAATCGAGTAAGACCTCTAACCCCTCTTATGTTAGCAAGAATATGAGCCTCGGAATTGAGGCTACAGGGGTGTGAGAAGAACAAAACAGTAAGCCTATGAAGAAGAGCTTTACTGTCTTCTATAACAGGCCTAACGGACCAAGGGGGCACATTGATCTCCAAGACAAAATTGATTACATTGGCACGTCAGTAGAGATGCTAAAATTAGTGAGACCCTTGGCTTCAGCAAAACGAAGACCTCTCAGAATTGCTATGGCTTCAGCCAAGGAGGAGGAGGAGGCTTGGCATGGCTGGCAGCAGCAGCAATGATCTTTAGCTCGGAGTCCTTCAAGATGAACCCTGCCCTGCAAGACCTTTAGAGCAACCATAAGAGCCATCACAGAAAAGGATAAAGAGGTTGGTGGTGATGGATGGTTAGAAGAAGTAGGAAGTGAAGAATGGTTAGAAGGAGTTAGTGGTAAGGACTAAGGAAAAAGAGAAAGAAAGTGATCTTGTCATATCACACGTCCCCTCAGATAGATTACTAACAGTGCAGTAGGCAAATGTGGTAGCAATAGTTTTGCTGAACAAAGAGAAAGGCTCGATATGGTGGTTGCGAAACTTAGATCCTTTCTCTTTAACCAAAAGAACTAGAGTGTGTTGGCTATACCGCATCTAATCCACATGGATGCAGAGTTGCCCATATTTGTTCCTTCATCAAGCCAAGCTCCCTGTTTCCATTGGTTAAACAGTTTTCCCAGATGAATCTGAATCAAATTCCAAACAATATTGGCCAAAGGACAGTAAAAAAAGATGCAAGGGTGAGAATCCAAATCAAGTTGACAAACATAACAGTGGTTGGTTTGGCAATGAAATATGTAAGAAAATCTAGCCGAAATGGGAAAGCGATTCCAACAAAACTTCCATAAGAAAAGTTTTATTTTGAGAGCTATTTTAAGATGCCAAATGGCCTTCCAACTGTACCAGTCAGTAGCCCCAATATCATCCCTCTTTTAACATACTGATTAGCACTGCTGGCAGTGATATCTCCCAATGGTCTAGTCAACTATTAGTTGACTATTTTGGCAACTACTTCTGTTTTCTATTAAATTTAATGTTTTCTAAATGGCATCATGCATTTATTTTTCTAACACAATAAACATATTTTTTATTCCACAACTTTTCTAACAGCTATACTTTTACTTCTGTCGTCCTGCATTTTTATAAAATTTCTGCTCATTATTTTATGCTTTTATTTTTTTCATATAATTAATTTCAGCATTTGGAGAAAGAAAGAAATCATTTGGAGTTAGAGACCAAAAGTTTGTTGAAGGAATTGAACATTCAGAAGAGTGAAAGGGATAAATTGTCTCAAGAAGTTGGTCATCTTGAACTGTCATTGAAGCAAGCCAAGGTACTAACTAGTTCTCTTAAGAGATCTTTGTTGTTGTTGTTCTTGTTGCTGTCATTGTCGTGAACTTTATATTCTTTGTGTAGGAAGGATGGATATTGGTGTAAGATTTCTTTTTGTATCTTCGTAATAGTGTTGTTACTTGAAATTGTTTCAGTTGAAGTAACAATAGATGGTTTAAGCATATAGTGTTTGCTTGTGATTCTTTTCAAAACAATTTGCATCCCAAATCAACTGAGTGTTTCTTGACCTAGGCGCAATAAGTAAATAGTATTTTTGAAATATGGCATTAGTTTCCAATTGATCATTAGTAGCATTTTTTATCTGGCAATTGTCTTAATTTTTTGTACCAAATCTGGATTCTTGAGCTGAATGTGGATGATGTTGATAGTGTTGGTTTTATAAGATTGATGTAGGAACCAGTGGTTCGATTTCTTGAGCTAAATCTGATTTCTTGATCAAATTGTAGGAACCAGTGGTTCGATTAAGTATATGTCACTGCTTTAAAAATGTAAACCAACATCAACTTAAGGAAGAGGCGATGATATGTCTATAGAATTATATATACCTATTTCGATGTTATTAAGCAAAGAGGACAGAGAAAATAAATATTTTAAATTAATAAATTTGATATTTGGAATCTTGTGATTTCTTCGTTCTCATGGGGGCAAGCAATTGTTTTAGGAACTTAAATATTGAAAAAATTGTTTGAAGGCAATTATCATTTTGACAACTACCTGGCAAATGGTCATGGGAATGTATTATGTTGTCGCCGTTGCTACAAATATGGTCTAATTTTCCTGTGAATTATGCTAAAATCAGAAATACATATCGTAGTATTTACTATTTAGAAATGCTTTCAAGCAGGACTATCAATATGAACAGTAATATCCTACCATTTTGGTTCTTAAATTAGAAACTTTGAGAGTACTAATGAAGTCACAGATTCAAGGAGAAATACTGGTTTAAGCATATTTGGCATGAGTAGAGTAGGGGTGAAAAGACAACATTGACCCCTAGTCAGGCAGCTTCTTTCAATCACCAATTTGTTCCGTCTGCCATATTGTACATTTTGAATGATAATTATCTCTTCTATGATCTTTTTTTGTATGTATATCATGCCTATTTGCCTGGATTTCCCTGCTTTATATTGTTCACACTTCACAGTTCACAGTCTATAGCTGTAACCACTATATATTTGGATGTGTGTATTATAATTCTTTTAATTGCTATATTGCATGTCTCTCTGCTAATTATAGTATTGTCCCTAGTAGCAACAGGAGTTTGAAAATTTAAATTATCAGAAGGTACTTGCAGAGACGACACAGATGTATGAGAAGAAAATAGTACAGTTAATTAAACAGCTAGAAGATGAATCCTCTCGTTGTGCAGATTTAGAAGAACAGTTGTCTGGTATGCGGCATTATCTGAGTTGTAATAAAAAATCAGTTCAGGTAGTCTTCTCCATTTTCATGCTATGAATTAATTTGGATCTATCGTATGAATCTTATCATGACTGCAACATCTGCAATTGTTGTCCTCTCCTTGTTCTGCAGTTCTATTGTGATGTCAAAGTTCCCTTTGGCAAAATGCTAGGAAAGTCTAGTATATTGCTAATATTGTTTGATTGAATTTGGCTGTATCTATTCTTTCTTACTGTCTGAACGAAAAGAATGGGCCAAGAACATTGAACTCTTTGATGAAAAGTATGAAAACAATAATAGAAGATTTCATTGATCAGATCACATTATATGAAGTTAGTTGCTTTTGCTCCCAGATCATTATGAATGATGTGTTCGGTAATCCAAAATGGATGCCACAATCTCTTTGGTAAGTAGGATGATGTATCTTTGTGGAGTGTGTCAGTGAAAATGAACCTTGTGGCATAAAAGGTTTACAACTCTATGTTAGGTGTGCACCATGAAGTCAATATGATTTCTTATGACTCCTTTAATTCAAGGATTAATTCAGAACCTCTCTTTAGGGAATCATTTATATGATAAATTTATTTTTTTCAGTGATCAAAACAGATAATCATATAATGTACTCTTAACCATCGTAATCCAAATTATATTCTTGGTAAGGTTGTCTAGCATATATGAGACTTTACAATTGTAAAAACACACTACTTAGTGATTTTACTTGAAGCACTTAACTAACCTCCTAGAAATTTCCATACTGTCCGTTGATGTGGTCACACCCACTTAAGATGGCCTGTGAGTTTGATAGGATTAGAAATTTTTGATCTAATATCATTGGTTCAGACGTTAAATATCCTACTGTTTGTTACCAAAGTTACTTTTTTCCTTCAACAACTGTGTATTGAGGAATTGGTGATAATTCTTTTTTTGTTCCATGTGGAAGAATAAAGTATATTAAGGGCAATATGTGGTTAATGAATTTTATGATTATACACATATATTTTAGAGCTTTGCATGATTAAAATACTGTTGCCATCTGGTTCATGATTCTGATGCACTTAGACTTGATATGTTGTTGTTTTTGCCTTATATTTCCTTCTGAACCCACTATGTTAGTGGCTATCTGTTTTCTGAACTCAATATCTTCATTCTGAATCTTCAGTGAACTAGAACTATAGTTGTAATACTAGGCAACAAGTTGTTACAGAACTTACAATCTCTTCTGTTTAATAACCTGCTTCATCATTATCATGGCCTTCTCATTGTGATTGTTTTTCGAGTCTAAAGGTGTTAGATAACCAATTGAGTTGTCATTTTCTTATCATCCATTACCAAAATTTAAACTTCTTATCTAGTCATTTACTTCAAAATGTCAGGTTCAGGAGAAAGAGGTTGATGAGCTTAAAATGGAAATTTTAAAGTTGAATGAAGATGCTGCAAGTAAAATTCAGTCCCTAAGAGCAAGGAACAATGAACTCTCATTAGAAAAGGTCTGAACTTATTTAGCTTAAAATTTTAGACCATATTTCCAGTTATTCTTCAATGCTATGGTTGATGATTTAAAGTCTTTTTCTATACATGGTATAAACAAGTACGAATGTATAAACTCATATTTGTAACTAAGTTATACTATATCTTATATATGCATATCTTCCCTTTTTGAAGTGAAGCATATATGTCCTTATAGTTAGGGTTCTTCACTAAGTACAAGATATAGAGGGAAAATCTTGCAGATGTCTCCTTATATACCTGAAACGAGTATATGCAAGGATCCATAAATTTTACAAGTGTATATGCCATTTAACTCGTTGTAGGTATATTCAAATTTTGATCACTTACGAAAGAAGGGGAGATGAAAGAAATTTTGAAGGAAACATTTCTCTAATTTATTGATAAATTCTTTTACCTTTTGAGGATATCTAGGGTTATTATTTTTTTCTTTCTAGGAGTTGTTGGATGGAGAGCTTAAAACTCTGAAAGACAAACTGCTATATGAAGAAAGGAAAAGAAGGTGCCTTGAAGATGAAATTATCATATTGAAAAATGTCTTGAATGATGACAATGCAGAATATGAGGTAGTGGTTCTTTTTATTCAAAAGGTTATTTATTGACTTCTACATGCATGTTGGTTATGATCATCCTTTTCTCAATAACTGTGATTCTTTCAGTCTAAAAGGTCATATAAGGGAGATACTACAACTAGATCAACGTTGTCACTTGGAGATCCTGCAAATATTCCCAAATCCAACAGGTCAAGGGAGACCATTTCTGGTCAAAAGGACACTATCTCCAAAATTTTTGAGGAAGGCAAGACTGTAAATGTTGATTTACATTTGGTTATTGAGAACTTTCTGATCCACCTCTCTTTCTCTGACATGCACTTGTTTGCATTTTTTAGTTGGTCTATCAAATATATTAGCCTTATTAAAGTCTGAGGACTTGGATGTGCAAATTCATGCGGTAAAGGTAGTAGCTAATCTTGCTGCTGAAGGTATGTAAAACCTGCATCCTGTGTTTTTGAGATTTGGATAATTATATAAGATCAATTCACCAATTAATTCCAGACGTTTGTGATTAGATATGCTTGACTGTACAAGTATACCATCTCTTTTGGAATGTTGTCGTTTCCCGACTTGAAAAAGGGGCTTTCACAAAACCTTGTATGCATAGACGTTCAACTCAAGTGCACTCAAGGTTAATTTTTGGATCACATCTAGTATTTTACTAGCAAAAGAAAAAGATTTGTTGAAAAGAATCTTTAAAACATAATACTAGTTTCAACCAAGGTTTTAAATTTTGAATCGTATCGCTTGTGTACCAGTACGCGGACCACCTGCTATTGGACGGTTCGCTCGATATAGCCCCGTACCAGAAGATACGAGGCTGTTTTCGACGATAACGGTCAAAATTTTGATTGTTACTGCCCTGTCACGAACGGTCGTCATGCACCCGCAACATCTTTGCTGAACGAACTATTCGTTGCTTTTGCATACTTGTACAAATGTTTGACAGTCTGTTTTGCCTTAGTTTTATGGGATTTTGCTTGAGAAATGTGAGCGAAAACAATTTGCAATGCTGCAATGCCATCGATTGTTGCGTCGGGCCAAAACTGCTCAAAACAACTCCATTTTCGTGTGCCGCGGCCTGATTTCTGCAGATTGCGAAGCGGAGCAAAACGTCAGCCATCTTAACACCCTGGAATCCCCCGGGTGGCACAGGGCTGGATGGGGCTTCAAGTATATGTTAGGCATTGAGCACTCATCAGAAATTAAGCTTGTCTTCGCGCTCGGCACCTGGTGAACCATCGTTTGTGGACGTGCGACAGTTCATTCGACCTTTTAAAGTCTTGTTTTGCTCCTTTCTCCCTTTTCTCTCTTGCACTCAAGGTGTTTGCTGAATTGCTTGTAAAGCTTCCTCTTTACGAGACGTCGGGACTTGTTCGTCGCTTGCTTTTAATCTAATCAACCTTCTCTTTTGCAGGTCCTTCGGGACAGTTACAAGGTTACATGTAGACTGACCCATTGCAGACGAATAATGTATGGGCGTTTCTTGATTTAGGCAATCCTATCTAAGTCTGAGACATTGGATAAGGACGCTTCACGACTTAGGCAATTCCAGCTAAGTCCGAAATTTTGTCATAAGGGTGCCGCACGACTTAGGCAAATTCAGCTAAGTCCGTGACATTGTGGTATCAAAACGGCCAAGCAATTCAAACAAACAGCGAAGAAGTTTCGCAATGTCGCCATGGTGAAACATTGTGGCGAGTCGAGCAAGATGGGGCAAGCCGGACTTTTGCCTCAAGCAGTTGCAGGTGGGCTACAAGTGCAAACTCGCTCTCACTGTTGGAGCCGCTCATGAGGAGCGCGACAACGAATAAGATAAGCGAGAAGTTGGGTATTCTCCGCGAGCGGAGGAGGCACAATCTAGAGCGCCAACCGGGAAAAGGAGCCATAAGGAGAGACTTCCAATGGCGGAAACCCGTCTTGATGTTCTTGAAGCGAGTTTGAAGGAACTCTATCAAGGCCAACGAAGGCTCCTTCGGGTAGAGAGCTGGTAAGAAGAAACTGAATTTTGAATCGACAAGGTTGAGTCCCTAGTTGACTGACTGACGAAAGACACTAAAGACTTCGTGCAACATCTACACGAAGTTGTAGTGGAACTCACGTCCAAGGTCATGTTGCTCATAAGGACTCTTAATGCGGGAGGGAGCAACACTCGTGTTGTGTCGCCACAAAGTTTCAGAGCACCTGAGCCGCATTGCTACGGGGTTGCCAGGGATGCCAAAGAGCTCGAAAATTTTCTGTTTGACATGGAACAATACTTTCAAGCTACGAGACCCGACTCTGAAGAAACCAAAGTTTCTACAGCAACAATGTATCTGAATGGCGATGCAAAACTTTAGTGGCGAACCTGTTGGGAAGAGATCCAGCAAGGTCGGTATCGAGTGGACACTTGGGGAGACTTGAAGTGGGAGTTGAGAACTCAGTTCCTACCTGAGAACACAAAGTTCGTTGCAAGAAAGAAGCTGAGACAACTTCACCAAAGTACTTCTATTCTAGACTACATGAAGTAATTTTCTACACTAATGCTGGACATTTAGGACATGTCCGAGAAGGATCAACTATTCAGCTTCCTCGATGGAGTGAAGCTATGGGCTCAATAGGAATTACATCAGAGGAATGTCACCGACGTGGTCGGGGTAATATCAACCGCAGAAAGGCTCACTGACTTTGTTTCTTCGGAGGACTCAGGGAAGAAGAAATAATCCTTAGGAAATCGTCCACTCAAATATTCACGAGCGAGGGAGTCTGGGGACGAACAAAGGAAGAAGAACTTCCATAAAGGACTAAGCTCAAAAGGCAAGGCTTCGAAACCTGGTGAATGCTTCTTGTGCGGAGGGCCACACATGGTGAGGGAGTGCCTACAAAACAGGCACTCAATGCTTTAACCACATCAATCCACCCCCACAAATCGAACAAGGACAAGACCCTTGCCCTTAGTTTGAGCAGATCAGAATCGAGCAGCGATGATGAGGAGTCACACAGACCTCGAATGGGAGCAATGCATTTGTTCAATGCATTGCAGGGTCAAGTGGAGGAGAACACGAAGGCAAAGCCACTGAAGGTAGGAAGTAGCTAGTTAATATATGTGGATTTCAAGCTTAATAGTCGAATAACCCATGCGATGGTGGACATGGATCATCATATTGAGGCACCCGAGTTACCGAAAACTTTGCCACCACGCAGAGGCATGGATCATCATATTGAGCTGGAGCCCGGAGTGAAGCCTCCAGCAAGACCACCATGTCACATGGCCCCTCCAGAGTTGTTAGAGCTCGAGCAGTTAGATGAACTGCTAAGCGGTGGTCTCATTTGCAGCTTAAAAGCATCGTTCGGAGCTACAATCCTCTTCTAGAAGAAACAAGATGGGAGCCTCTAATTATGTGTTGATTATCGAGCCCTCAACAAAGTGGCGGTGAATAACAAGTATCCCATCCCGCTCATCGCGGACTTGTTCAATCAATTGAGCAAGACAAAGTAATCCAAACTTGACTTTCGGTCGAGGTACTGGCAGGTGCGCATGACCGAAGGCGACAAAGCGAAGACTACCTGTGTGACCAGGTATTGAGTGTTCGAGTTTTTGGTGATGCCTTTCGGCTTAACCAATGCTCCGACCACATTTTGCACTCTAATGAACCAGCTATTCAAGAAGTATTTAGACAAGTTTATGGTCGTCTACTTAGATGATATCGTCGTCTACAGCCAAACGCTCAAGGAGCATGTCGAGCACCTTCGAACATTTTTTAAAGTTCTCAGGGAGAATACTTTGTTCGTGAAGAGGGAGAAGTGCTACTTTGTTGAGATAGAGATTTTGTTCTTGGGGCATCGAATTGATAATAGGTCCATACAAATGGACAAATCTAAGGTGCAAGCAGCATTCTAAGACCTAAAGGCTGTTGTGTTAGAAGAACCAGTACTCAAATTACGAGACTATGGGAAGTCCTTTGAGTTCTATACAGATGCTTTAAACTTTGCTATTGGGGGAGTACTTATGCAAGAGGGTCATCCAGTGGCCTATGAGAGTCGCAAGCTCAATGAGACCGAGCAACAATATCTAGTGCACGAGAAGGAGATGACAACGGTGGTCCACTGTTTACGAGTGTGGCGGCACTACCTTCTTGGTGCCCTATTTGTGTTAAGAACGAACAATGTCGTATTGAGTTACTTCCAAACTCAAAAGAAACTCTCCCCAAAGCAAGCACAGTGGCAGGACTTCTTGGTTGAGTTCGACATGACAATGAAGTATAAGCCCAAAAAAGCAAACGTCGTGGCCGATGCATTGAGCTGGAAAGTGGAGCTGGCGAATACCATACAGTTGGAAGGCGGTGGCCAAGTAAGTTAGTTGCACTCCAACCTCCTTTTCATAATCAGGGATGTACTATGCAGTGATCCTCAAGCAGTAACCCTGATGCAACTCATCAAAGAGGACAAGGCACGATGATTTTCGGTCCAGGAGGGACTCATCTGCACCAAAGGGAATAGAGTCTATGTTCCATGGGTGGACAATTTGAGACGTGAACTCTTGAGAGAGTGTCACAATTCCCTTTGCACTGGACATCCGGGTATTCATCGAACACTGGCTCTCGCGGAGAGGGCCTTTTATTGGCCAAAGATGGGGACCGATGTGGAGGAATATGTTCGAACATGCCTTACTTGTCAACAAGATAAGGTACAATAGTGGAAGCCGGTGGGACTTTTGGAGCTGTTGCCCATACCAGAAAGGCCATTGGGGAGCATTTCCTTGGACTTCATATTAAGCTTGTCGGCAGTAGGGGGACTTGGATCGATACTCATGGTTGTTGATTGGTTTTTGAAGTATGCAACATTCATTGCTGCACCCCTACACTGTTCAGGAGAGGAGGTGGCCAAGTTGATGATGAAGAATGTGGTGAAGTATTGGGGAGTCCCACACAACATCATTAGTGATCGAGATGCTTGGTTCTTGGGACGATTTTGGACTGAGCTATTCAAGTTGCTAGGATCAAAATTGTACTTCTCTACAAGCCTCCACTTTCAGACGAATGACTAAACTAAAAGAATCAATTCGCTCTTGGAGCAATATCTTGGGCATTACGTGAGCGCCAACCAATGAGATCGGGTGAAGCTGTTGGATATTGCCCAATTCTCCTACAACTTGTAGCGGAGCTTTGCATCCAATAAGAGCCCCTTCGAGATTATTACGGGACAACAACTATCGACTCATCACATCTTGGTTATTGGTTATACAAGGAGTAGCCCATCAGCATATCACTTTGCAAAAGAATGACATCGCAATGCAGATATTGCGCGGGCTTACTTGGAGAAAGCGGTCAAAAAGATGAAGAAGTGGACAGACTTGGGAAGGCGACCACAAGAGTTTAAAGTTGGCAACTTGGTGTTGGTGAAGCTCCAACCAGCATCAGTCCAGTTCTTTAGGAACAAAGTGCACAAAGGATTGGTACGCAAGTATAAAGGGCCCTTCCCAATTATCAGCAGGATAGACAATGTCTCATACAAATTGCAACTACTAGCATGACTCCAATTTCATAACTTCTTTCATGCAAACAACTTGAAAGCCTATCACTCGGATCCGCAAGATGCTTCCCGAAATAATTCAACTTGACTACCCCCCACCAGAGCCTCCTACAAGAAGTAAGTTGAAACCATTCTGACGGATCGCAAGAGCTACCCAATGGAGCGGAGCAAACCGAGTACTTTGTGAAGTGGCAAATGCTTCCCCGAACAGAAGCCAGTTGGGAGCCTGAAGACGCTTTACGACATGAAGAAGACATCGTCAAAGTGTAGCAACAAGCATCGACCAGGGCGTTGACAATTTAAGTGGGGGAGAATGTTACGAATGGTCATCGTGCACCCGTAACATCTTCGCTCAACGAATCGTTCGTCGCTTTTGCATACTTGTACAAATCTTTGGCAGTCTGTTTTGCTTTAGTTTTATGGGATTTTACTTAAGAAATGCGAGTGAAAATAGTTTGCAACGCTACAGTGCGACCGCTCGCCGTGTCGGGTCAAAACTGTCTAAAACAGTTCTGTTTTTTTGTGTCGCGGCTTGATTTCTACAGATCGTGAAGCGGAGCAAAACATTAGCCATCTCAACACCCTAGAACCCCCGAGTGGCACAGAGCTAGATGGGGCTTCGGGTATATGTTGGGCGTTGAGCACTCATAAAAAATTGAGCTTGTCTTTGTGCTCGGCACTCGATCCAGCACTCATTAGAAATTGAGCTTGTCTTTGCGTCCGGCACCCGGTGAACCATCCTTTGTGGACTTACGACTATTCGTTCAACCTTCTAAAGTCCTATTTCACTCCTTTCTCCCTTTTCTCACTTGCACTTAGGTGTTTGCAAAGCTTCCTCTTCACAAGACATCGAGACTTGTCCATCTCTCGCTTTCAATCTAATAAACCTTCTCTTTTGTAGATCCTTCGGGACCGACACGAGGTTGCATTTAGGTTGATCCATTGCAGACGAATAGCGTTAGGCGTTTCTTGACTTAGGCAATCCCAGCTAAGTTCAAGATATTGACGCAAGGACGCTTCACGACTTAGGCAATTCCAGCTAAGTCCAAAACTTTGCCACAAGGGTAGCGCATGACTTAGTCAAATTCAGCTAAGTCCGTGACAGCTCGTAATAGGTCGGTAATGGTCGATTTCGACCATGACAGTCCCCTATTGGGCAGCCTGGTTGCAGCGAGGGAGAAAAAAGAAGGAGAGGGCGTTCGAAGAAGAGGGAGAAGAAGGAGAATCGGGAGAACCTCTATATGGAGCCCTTTCTCGATCCCGACTCAGCGGGTCCTCCCTCGACGATCCTGATCCAGGAGGTAATGGTGAGGCGGTGGCTAGAGTAGCAAAAGAAGTGGCCTCCTTCGTCACCTCGTTTACGACTCTACGACTTCTTCTTCATCGTGTTCTTCGCCGAAGGCTGGAGACGTTTGCAGCCTTCGACGGCTTCGCCGCCTTCTTCGCCGAATGCCACAGATGAGGTGACGAGGAGAAGAGGAGGAGGCAATGTCACCGAAGCAACGTACGCCTCCTTTTTATATTTTTTAATATTATATATATATGTATATATATATATGTATATGTATATATATATATGTATATGTATATATATACATATACATATACATATATACATATACATACATACATACATATATATATATATATATATATATACTGCTCGGTATGCCTTAGCATACCGCTCGTACCATACCATACCAAACAAAGCTTGGTACACTGGGACGATATGAAATTTCAATCTTTGGTTTCAACATCTATGCTATTAGTCTTTAGCTTCTTGAAGATAACTTAGAGGGCTAGACAACATAATAAAGGACCAAGCATGGAATTAGTGGATTCCAATTGGAGTATATAAGATACAACAACTAGCATATATAATTAGGATACACAACATGTGAACCCAAAATAAATTAATGTCTCTGTATGATAAATTTTAACAGAAGAGTTGCCTCACTTGCTAGCCTTAACACCATGGCCTGGGACATAGACCAGATTTCTACTCTATGGCTTCAGTTACATGCCACTAACCCCGATGGTAGCGGTTGTCCTCAGCTAGTTTCAGAATTGTCAAAATCCATAGTTATGAGTTTCAGAATGAAAAAGTGCTGCCACACAAGATTTGAGTTTCTTAGCTTCCAAACTTAATTATACAAATCTGTGTTGCAAATTATGCAGAGTTTAAGCGATCACAATTTTTGCTCAGAATATGCCACCAAATTTTGTCCATCATTAACCAATCACATGCTTAATATCCATAATTACACATTGGCTAACTAATAACCACTAAATGTAGAAATAATAAATATGTAATAGACTAATAGAAATCTTTCTTGAATAAATTCTCCAATCGTAACAAAACATGAACATGCAAGACTTGCATAAGGCTTCCCAGACTTTATCCCATGATTATCCTTAATGCAATTCTGGGTATCTAGATGAAGAGCATCTTTTGATATTCTTTCTTCTGAAAGAAACAGGGCAGATAGCCTTTGTTTAGAACCTTAAGACTTGTGATCATTTGTATAATATTTGCATCATTTGACTGGGTTAACATCCATCTATTGGAAAAACTGCTATTTTTTATTTTTTTAGGATTTCCTTAGTGGTGTTATTTGTATTCATTCTATGCATCTGCACATTTGTCTTCTTTCTTGCTGAAAAGTGATATATTGGATTCAGTTCTCAGGTATAAAGCAAAAACTTATGCTAACATCCAAGGTTCCCCGTACTGTGGTGTATCATTCGGTACATGTACTGGTCTGATAGGGAACTAGTATAGGTGGTACATCGGTACACCCCTATATACCGTGCATTGATACACTCGGTAGGGCTCGGTACAGCCAACAGCTGGTCGGTACATCAGTACGGACTGGTAAGGCGAATCATGCTAACATCAACTGTGATAACAGCTTCTAGTGTAGAAGTCATGACAAGGAATTGAAGTTAACTATGATATGCTTCTGTGTTTTGTGATTTATGATTCCTTCTCTTGTTTGAAGTAGCTGTTTTAACTCAAGACTGTAGCTATTGTTATGTTAGTTTTTATATACTTCTCTTTTCCCTTGCAACCAGTAGTTTATGCACAACAGTCTTCGACTCTTGTTTCTCTATGAACTAATACTTTGATGCCAACTAGTCTTAATTAAAGATTGTGAAAGCTTGAATTTTGCTGACTTTTTCTAGTAGAATTTTCTTTCGTGAATTCTGATTTTTAATTTCCTCTAGCAGTAAAAGGAAGTTAAAGATTAATTGCTCAGTCGTGATTCTATTGTAGTTGTTATCTCAAAGTCAATTTAGGATTTTCGACTACAACTTCGTTTGGTTGCATGTAATTACTAGTATGTCATTTTAGTGCTACATTATCTTTCTTTTTTTATTTACATCTCAGTTGCTTGCCTCTGCATTTTGCAGATGTAAATCAGGAAAGGATCGTCGAGGAAGGAGGCCTGGATACTCTTCTTCTGCTTCTTGAATCATCGGAAGATGCAAGTGTTCATCGAGTCACCTCCGGTGCTATAGCTAACTTGGCTATGAACAGTAAGTGGACAATAAACATATATCTGAATATAACTTGCTATTTTTTACTCATATATAGTTAATGATTATAAGAATCATTGTTTTAGTATTCATTATCTTTTTGGAACTGCAATTTCTAAAACTTGCATTTGAGTTCCTGAGATTTTGCCGATCAAGATTTCAAATATTATGATGGTATATCAATTGTACCAAACATACCATACCAGTCCGGCCATATACCAGTGTACAGATTATATTGGTTGATACCAACATCTAAGCAGACAATACTTTTCTTAGTTTTTGAAGGCTATTCAGATTGTCGCAACAAGTATGGTTCTGGTCTAAGAAGATTTTGGTCCAGGTTGTCACGGACTTAAGCTAGAATTATCTAAGTCGTGAATCACCCTTGTGATATCCATCTGCAAAGGGTTAGCCTAGTAGCAACATCGCAAAAGTTCCGAGGGACCTATAAAAAAAAAGTTGATTAAATTCAGAAAATGAGCGGTGGACAAGTCTCGACGTCTTACAAAAGGGGAAGCTTACAAGCAATTTAACAAACACTTGGTGTGAAAAGAGAGAAAAAAGAGGAAGGAAAAATAAGGGCTTTAAAAGGCAAAAGAATAGTCGCATGTTTGTAAATAGTCGTTCAACTGGGTGTCGGGTGTAAGATAAGTCCATGCACACTTTGCATGCACAATCCTAATGTCCTATATAGTTTTGTGCCACTAGGGTGGTTCCAGGGGTTTGAGATGACTGACGTTTTGCACCGCATCGTAGCCTGCAGAAAAAAGGCCACAACAAGCAAAAACTAGGCCACCACGAAGTATTTTTGCCCAGTCTAGTGAGCAATTGTTACGTAGCTTTGCGAACTACATCTTCTTACAGAAACAAAGCAAAAGCACAGAAAAATAAGGCAAACACACTACCAGACAATTGTATAAGCAAACATAAGTAACGAATGATTCGTTGATGAAGGTGTTGTGAGCGTGTGATAGCTGTCAGCAACACTCTTCCCTACTTAATTTGTTAATGCTCTCGTCAGCGGTTGTTGGTATGCTTTGATAACTTTCTTTATGTCATAGGGCATCTTTTGTCTCCCAACTAGTTTTATTCTAGGAAACTTTTGCCAGTTCACCAAGTACTTGATTTGCTTTGCTTCGTTGGGTAGATTTGTCTTACGATCTACTAAAATGACTTCAACTCACTTTCAACGTGTCTTGCAGATTTGAGTGGTAGGCCTTTAATTTATGAATTTTGAGCCACGCTGAAAGTTGCAGCTGTAAGAGGCATTCCCTAACCTGCTAATGATTAGGTTGGGCCTTTCGTATTTGCACACTACTCCCTTGTGCGTTTTTTGCCCGAGAACTAGAGCGATACTGATTGGAGCTTCATCAACACCAAGTCACCGACCTTGAACTCCTATGGTTGCCTTTCTAAATCTACCCACTTCATCTTTTTGGTCGCCTTCTCTAAGTATGTTGGTGCATTATTTGCGTTATGTTGTCATTCCTTTATAAATTGATATGTTGACGACTCTTGTGATCACCAAAATGTAAGGAGTTGACGACTATTGTCCGATAATGATCTTGAATGAGCCTTTGTTGGATGCAAAGCTCTGTTGCAAGTTATAGGAGAATTGAGCTATGTCCAATAGCTTCACCCAATCTCGATAATTGACATTCATATGGTGCTGGAGATATTACTCTAAGAGTGCGTTTATTCTTTTAGTTCTGCTATTCGTCTAAGGGTAGAGGTTTGTGGAGAAGTATAACTTAGATCTCAAGAACTTAAACAACTTGGTCCAAAACCATCTCATGAATCGTGCATCTCGGTTGTTGATAATGTTGTGCGGAACTCCCTAATACTTTACCACATTCTTCATTATTAACTTGGTCACCTTCTCCATTGAGTAATGTAGGGGAGCAACAATAAACATTGCATACTTCGAGAATCGATTGACTACTATATGTATCGATGCTAATCTCCTTATTGTCAGTCCAAGGAAATGCTCTCCCATAGTTTATAAGGCACGTCTAAATATAGGTATATAAGGCACGTCTGAATATTCTCCATATTGGTCCTTATCTTTAGGCAATAAAAGGCCCTTTCCACGAGAGCCATAGTTTTGTGAATGCTCGGATGCCCCACCCAAAGGAAATCATGACATTGTCTTAAGAGTTCATGCCTTAAATTGTCCCTTGGGGAACGTAAATTTTATTTCCTTTGGTGTAGATGAGTCCCTCTTAAATCCAAAATCGTTATACCTTGCCTTCCTTTATCAATTGTATAGGGTTATTGCTTGGGGATTATTGTACAATCTATCCTTGATCTTGGAAAGAAAGTTGGATCGTAACTGATTCACTTGTCCTCTGCTTTCTAGTTGCATTGCATTCACCAACTCCACTTTTCTGTTCAAGGTATTGGCCATGATATTTGCTTGTCGAGGCTTGTACTCCTTTACTGTGTTAAATTTAGCCAAGAAGTTCTATCATCGTATTTGCTTTGGAGATAGTTTCTTATGAGTCTGGAAGTAACTCAATGTGATATTGTTTGTTCTTAGCACAAATCGCATTCCAAGAAAGTGGTGCCTCCACACTCGTAGGCAATGAACCATCGTTGTCATCACCTTCTTGTGAACTGGATACTGTTGCTTAGTCTCATTGAGCTGGTAGTTCTCATAGGCCACCGAGTGACCCTTATGCATAAGACTCCTCTAATAGCAAGGTTCAAAGCATCCGTGTGGACTTCGAAAGACTTCTTATAATCTAGCAATTTGAGCACTAGTTCTTCCAACACAAGAGTCTTTAGGTCTCGGAATGTCGCTTTGCATTTGTCTGACTATTGCTAAGGTAGCTTCTTTAGTAACTTCGTCGTTAATGGAGTTGCGCGCTTCAAATGCGCAATATAAAGCGTTGATATTAGTTGACGAAACCAATAATCTTAGGCACTTTTTTTGGTGTTCGCTATTCCACAATAGCTTGTACCTTTGACTTGTCCATCTGAATCAATCATTCATCGACTCGATGCCCCCAAGTATAGAACTTTTGTCTGGGCAAACTAGCACTACTCCCTTTTCATGAATAATATTCTCTCGGAGAATCTTGAATATTGTTCGAAGGTGCTTGACATGCTCCTTAAGACTTGGTTGTGGTTGACAATATCATCCAGATAGATGATCACAAACTTGTCTAGATACTCTCTGAATAGTTGGTTCATAAGAGTGCAAAATATAGTCGAAACCAGGGTTCTGAATACCATATCGTACAGGTGTACCGAGCCTTGCTCGGTATGGTACGTTAGGGTGTACCGAGCGGTACACCTAAATTAGGTATAAAATTTTCTGAAAATATCTGAAAAATAGAAAAACACAATAGTTCTTAGCAAAAAGGTCAGCATTCTTTAAGTCACTATTCCTTTTGAATCTCAAGTATTCTTTTGTCGTGCTTCATGTTAACCACTCCGGTTGCGAGCTCTTTTAATACCCTTCGTAGACTTTATTAAGTACTAAACAGGATAAAAACTTCAATCCCAGAAACCTGTGGCATCCACCCGTCCGCTTACGATCTTTGTGCGGATTGTTCTTACTAGATGTGGGCTCTGCTAGTGGGTCCTTGGTCATTCCCAATTGTTGGAGGGTAGCTACGCAAGCATTGTTGTCGGTGCACGCAAAGCATTTTAAAAAAGGAGGTCAATTGGTGGGCCCCACTGAACAAGCAGGTACACGACAATGGGGAGGGAAGAGAGCGTGTACATGGTGAAGCTAGTAGGCAGAGCGTTACGAGGGCATGGTGGAGTACATGCAGAAGGTCGCCGACGCGATGGGGAGGGGGAGGAGCTCACGGTGGAGGAGAGCAACCTCCTCTTTGTCGCCTACAAGAATGTCATCGTCGCCCGCCACGCGTCTTGGCGGATTGTCTCCTCTCTCATACAGAAGGAGGGCCGTGGAAACCATGATCACATGGCCACCATCTGCGGCTACCATGCTCGGATCAAGTTTGAGCTTGATTCCATCTATGGTGGCATCCTCTACCTCCTCGATGCCCGCCTCATCCCTGTTGTCACCGTTGTCGACTCCAAGGTCTTCTACCTGAAGATGAAGGGTGACTATTACTGCTACTTGGCCAAATTTAAGACCGAATCTGAGTGGAATTTAAGACCAGATCTAAGTATCGGGTGATAACTGTTGAAAATTTAATCGACCGCCTAATGCAACCTCGTGTCGTCCAATACGGGGCTATATCAATGGTATCGTCTAGCCAGCAGTGGACGGTCTGTGTACTAATCTGTTAGCGAATTGATATGTATCGCTCATATCGGGCGATATGATTCAGTATTAAAAATCCTAGTTGAAACATTGGTTAAGCTGAAAGACATTATCAAAAACTCAAACACTTCATACCTGGTCACATTGGTAGTCTTTGTTTTGTCACCTATAGCTATCTGCACCTGCCAATACCCCAATTGAAGGTTGAGTTTTGAGAAGTGCTTTGCCTTGCCCAATTGGTCGAACAAGTTTGTGATGAGCGAAATAGGATACTTATTCTTCATTATCACATTGTTGATGGCTTGATAGTCGATGCATATCATTTCTTTTTTTCGAAAGAGAAGTAGAGCTCTGAATGATGCTTGAGAATTGTAGATGAGACCTTTGCTTAGCAGCTCATTTAACTGCTTACTAAGCTCTACCAACTTAGGAGGGGCCATGTTGTACGGACGTCTTGCTTAAGACTTTACTCCCAGCTTTAGCTTAATGCGATGATCCATGCCTTTGTGTGGAGGCAGTCTTCGGTGACTCGGGTGGCGTAACTTCTGCGAACTCTTTCAAAAAATTCGCCACCGCAACAGGCTCTTAAGCAATCTCTATATCAAGTGACTTCAGTTTCACTACAGCCCGGAAAGTTAGTTTGCCTTTGCGTGCTCCTTTATTTAGTTGTAGCATCGAGAGTTGTTGCGGGTCTTTGGTTCCTCCTCCAGAAACTGAAATTATGCAGGGGTCGTCTTTGTCCATTAGGTATAGAGATTTAGAATGACATTGGCACCATTTTGGCCGTATACGTAACGTTATTTCAAGAATCACTTGGAAGTTGTCCAACAACATCACCATCATGTTTGTTCTTTCGCGCCAACTCCGAGATCTGCCTGGCCTCCGAGTTCATAGCCTTAATTCGACTTGGGCTCTTCTCCATATTTAGCCCTAGTCGCGTAACTTCACGATCGACAATGAAGTTGTGGGTAGTGGCCGTGTCTACCATCACATGGGTTGTTCCGTCATTGAGCTTGATGTCTATGTAGATGAGCTCATTGCTCCCTTCTTTGTGTTGCCTCGTCTTCACTTGCTCTTTGTGTGACTCTTCTTCATCGTTGCTAGATTCTAAATTGCTTGAACTAAGTGTCACTGATAACAATGTAAACAAGGTGTTCGATGAAATGCTCATGTTTGTCTGTGTCCTTCGGTTTGTGTACATACCTTGTACAGCAAGTAGCGGGCTTGCAGTAGGCTTAGCAACCCTAGTTTGGTTTACTCTGTGGCTGATTTTGGCTTGTAAATACGAGTGTCTTGTAAACACTTGTGGGGACTTCGGTCTGTAATGGTCCATTATCCTTTGTGTGTAACCTTTCCGAGTTTGTAATGTCCATGGGTGTAATTTGTATTGACTTTATAAAGTGTTTGCTTGAGCAGTTGCTTGTGGATCTCGTTGGAATTGTTTCTTCTGGCCCGTTTTTTCTTTTGTAAGTCTAAGTGACCCTAGGAGATCTCGGGAAAGGCTGACCTTTGCGGACGGACACGCATAGGTGCCGCATGGCTTAGGCAAAATCAGCTAAGCTTGTGACAATGAAGTTGTGGGTAGTGGCTGAGTTCATAGCCTTAATTCGACTTGGGCTCTTCTCCATATTTACCCCTAGTCGCATCTTCACAATCTACAATGAAGTTGTGGGTAGTGGCCGTGTCTACCATCACATGGGTTGTTCCGTCATTGAGCTTGATGTCTATGTAGATGAGCTCATTGCTCCCTTCTTTGTGTTGCCTCGTCTTCACTTGCTCTCCGTGTGACTCTTCTTCATTGTTGTTAGATTCTAAATTGCTTGAACTAAGGGCGACAACCTTGCCCTTATCCGACTTTACTGGATAGATTGATGTTGTTATGGTATTAGACAACTTTTCTCTTGTCCGATTTTGGGTGATAGATTGATGCTATTAAGGTATTAAAGCAAGGTTCGCCATCTCGTACCATATCGAGCTTAGCTTGGTATGGTACGTTACGAGTGTACCGAGCGGTATGCTCTAGCGTACCGCTTGGTATATATCTAATAATAAGAATAATAATAATAACAATAATAATAAAATTTAAAAATAAAAAAAGGGTGACGTCGAGCCGATGTCGCCCTGTTCCTTCTCCCCACGCGGGGAGAAGAAACATCGTTTCTTCTTCTTGCCTCGGCTACATCGTCGAAGCTTATTCTCCACCTCACCGAGGCTTCTTCTCCCCACGGGCGACGGATCGGGATCTCGAGGGAGAACGGCGTCGGATTTTCAGGTTCTCCCTTTTCTTCTCCCTCTTCTCCCTCGGTTGATAATGCCGGGCAGCGGGCAGCGACGGTTGAAATTGATCGTTATCGATCGATTTCGAGCGATAACAAGGCAGAAACAACCCCAATAAGTGGTATCGTCCTTCGCTTCCCATCGGCACGGGTACCCATCGGTATTTCAGACCTTGGTATTGAGTGCTTACTTCTAAGGGCACTCTCACCATGTGTGGCCCTCTGCATAAGAAGCATTTTTTTGGAGTTTTACTTTTGAACTCGAACTCTTCCACTTCTGTTCAAGAGTAGTCCTTTTCCTCGTGAATCCTTAGATGGTTGGTTTCTTGAAGACTACTGCTTCTTTCCAAGTCCTCTCAGGAAACAAAGTCGATGAGCTTTTCTACAACTGCTATTGTCTTGACCCAAATCTCTTCCTATCAAGTACATGGTCGTTATCGACACTGGTTTCTATAGAATCGGGTCCCATTGTTCGAAAATTCTATTCCATGTCGAATATAAAATCCTCAAGTTTCTTTGTGTCCCTAGCACCCCCTAACAATATAGCTCGTGCCCTCAAGTTTTTTTTCTTGCCATTAAATCTTCCACGAATTCTTGTAGGTGCTGCACAAACTCGTGTGTCTTCCATCAATCGATCGACTTAGGACTCCATTATGTCGATTCCAGATTTTGCCTCCTCTTATGAGTTCTCTACCCTGAGGAACCTTTGCTGGCCTTGATATAGCTCCTCTAAGCTCACTTCAAGAATATCAAGGAGGGTTTTCGTTGGGAACCTCTCATGATTCTTTTGCTTTCCCATAGTTACCACTCTGTATTGTGCTTCCTTTGTTTGCGGAGAATTGTTAACTTCTTGCTTACCATTTTAGCTATTGCCCTCGTCTTAAGAGGCTCCAGCAGCTTGAGTGCGAGTTTGCACTTGTAGCCTACCTATGGGCTGCCTAGGGCTATGACCCTACTTGAGCAATCCTGCTCAATTCACCATGGTGCTTTGCCATGGCAAGAGTGTGAACTTTCATTGTTTGCTCAAATCAGTTGCCCGTTCTAATGCTAATGTAACAGACTTCGTTGGAATTGCTTAAATCGTGAGACACTCTTGTGATACCCATTTGCAAAGAGTCAACCTAAGAGTAACCTCGTACAAGTCTCGAAGGACCTTCAAAAAATAAAGTTGATTAAATTCAAGAAACGAATGATAGATAACTCTTGCTTGATTCACCACGGTGCTTTGCCATGACCAGATTGTGAACTTTCATTGTTTGCTCGAATCACTTACGCGTTCGATATTAAATATCACAGACTTAGTTGGAATTGGTTAAGTTGTGGGGCACCCTTGTGATATCCATCTATGAAGTGTTAGCTTAAGAGTAATCTCGTATGGGTCCCAAGGACTGCAAAAGAGAAAGTTGATTAAATTCATAAAATGAGCAGCGGACAAGTCCTGGGGTCTTGCAAAAGGGGAAAACTTACAGACAATTCAGCAAACACTTGGTATGCAAAGAGAGAAAAGAGAGGAAGGGAAATAAGAACTTTAGAAGATAAAAGAATATCTGCAAGTCCATAAACGATCGCTCAACTGGGTGTTGGGATGTAAGACAAGTACACGCATACTTTGCGTGTAAACTTGTTTATCCAAACAAGGGCCAACACTACCCCAAAGTTTAAACATCTAGTCTTGTGTTACTCGGGTGGTTCCAAGGGTTTGAGATGAACATAAAATTTCAAAAACAAGACAAAATACAATGCTAAATAATTGTACAAGCAAACATAAGTGACAGACAGTCTGTTGACAAAGGTGTTGTGGTAGGATGACTGTGTGTGACAAGGTATTGGTACCTACATTAATTTCTTGCTGCTAGTAATGTATATTATAATTACAAGGACTAAGAAAGAAGGCCTAACCTAAAGAATGTCATTTACAAATCTGTATTTTGAGTATCTTATATCTGATAAAAGATAAGATTTAGTCAGGATTTAGATATGATTTCCCCAACTGAATGAGGAAATCTCGTATGTTAGTTGAGGGAAATCCTTCTCATTATGTATAAATAAACGATGAATCAATGAATCAAATGGGCATTTCATTACTTTTTCTTATTTTCAACATGGTATCGAGCCCCTCTCTATAAGAGAGATTACCTTTCTTATTCAAGTCAAACGCTTTTTATGGTTTATAAATATTTCACAAATTAGAGTAACTAATTGACATGGTTTAAAACATGGTTTGCCTTACCGAGTGGTAAGGCCCCATACCGGTGGTACCATTTTGCCAGCTGATCGGTATGCAGATCGTCCGTTGCTGGGCGGTACCGCCTAAATCGGTGGTTAGTGGTTGATTGAGGGCTCGTGTGTTGCTCTTCATTTGTTTTTCCGTCCCGCGGGTCGCCCATGATTCATCGTCCGCTGGAGATTCCTTCTCCCCGCGCGGGGAGAAGGATCGAGGCAACGTCACCTGCTTTTTATTTTTTAATATATATTATATTATATTATACTATACTGAGTGGTATGTACTATGCATATCACTCGGTACCAGGTACCGTACCATACTGAGATAAACTCGGTATGTCGGTACGGATCGATACAACGAACCTTGGTTTAAAATACATGTTAGTCAACTACTTTATTTTTCGAAAGGTGTTCAGCATATATTTTGTGTTATTTCGTGTTCTTGACACCTTCATGTTACTTTTCCAATTCTGGTGATGTTCTGAAACCATCTTCTTTTATGCACTTAGTGAAAAGCATGTGTACTTTTGGTACACAGGTTTACTGCACCACTGATTCATTTGATGTAATTTTACTATTCCTAAAACTATCAGTGAGCAATATAATGAGGATGAGTTAATGCTAATTATTATAGAATCTCTGATGTGTGGCCATACATTACGTTTTAAACTAAATATTGCTTATGTTGGAAATTGTGGATGTATATATCATTCTTAATCATTTTTTATGACTTTTGTGTTCTATATATGCAATTGAAATATCCCAGAATTCATCTTTCTATCTCTTAGATAAAAACAAAATTTTGCTTTAGACATGCTTTTTGATCGACAGAAAAGTTACATGTGACATTGAAAAGGATGGTGGCATCAAAGCACTTTTGGGAATGGTGCAGTGTGGACATAGCGATGTCGTAGCTCAGGTTGCCCGAGGGTTTTCAAATTTTGCAAAATGTGAATCACGAGGAATTAGTCAAGGTTATTATAATTCTTTCTTGTTTTATGAAATTACTGATCACTTGTCAAATTAAGCTTATTTTAAGATATGATGTGCTCTTTAACTTTTGCATTTTTGCTTTGAAAGATATGATTTACTTTGTAATAAATCTTCTTGAAAGGGATTAACTAGCTAAGACTGATTACCGTGGATGAGATGGTTCTTATAATGTTGAGGCTTTATAACCTGAAGTAAAACAGGTACAAAATTAAACGAATGTGAGAGTTTGGTTAAATATCATTATAGGTGTTCCTGGTCGATTACACCAAACCCATTGTTGCATCCACTAAATAAATAACATTGTATTAAGGTTAAAAGAAATAGATTGACCGGCATATACTGACTAGAACTTGTTGGACTGACCAGGAACTGGCACATGCGAAGTTGACATCGATTTTCTATTTTTTGTTTTTTTAATATGGACAATAGTTGACTGCTGTCAACAGCCCTCCTCTCCTCTTCTTCTTGTCCTCCTGCTCCCCTTTTCTCTCACTCTCTTAGGTTTGCGTGGACTGATTTACTGGCACACCATGTGTTCTGTACTGATCTCAGACTGGTATGGATTTTGGACCAAAACTCGAAACCTTTCATCGAAGTACTTACAAATTTGGTTTATGGTTCCCTACACATCGTGCTGCTCAGGCCAGGCTACAGTATTATGTGAATATACAACATTTATTGGCATGGGATTGGTGCAGCTTGTTTAGCACGGTTATTCACCAGCACTTTACTTTGTCTTCTTCTATGCATCCATCACAAGTCCTTTTTAGGCTATGGATCTCCTGTTGTGCCAACCCTTAGCCAGCATGGCTAAGGTGCATGGTTGAATGGTTACATGACCATTATTACAAGGAAGTTGGGAATCATTAGTTGGTTTTCATGGTTTCTTGTGTCTCTAATTCAACATGAACTTTGTGTGGACTGGGATCCAAGTACTTGAGAAATTGAGACCAAGTTAACTGACTGCAAAAATCTGCTCTATTTTCCACATATCATTCTGATTAGACGTGTTTATAAAATATGCATTTTTTTTCAGGAATGGTATAAGTGCTATGCTTGATATTGATGACAGGGACCAAAAATGTTCTAGTACACTATGGTAGCTTGAGATGTTTTGAGTATGCTTTATGACCAATTTCATTTCTTCAATTTTGGAGTTCTGGGACATTCCTTGGTGTTCAAATAAGAATCTCCCAATTCTAAATATATATTTGTCTTTTTCACATTTAAGGTGACAATGTTATGGCCCAGTGTTTAGCATACTGTCTTTTTGTTTTCTAAGGTGTAATTAATTGCACACACCTGTTTTCTGACTTAATTCTATGCACAAGTACGTGTAGCATTTTATATGATATTTCACCAGTACTCTTTTATTGAGTATTTGTAATTGTTTGTTCCAAAGGACATAGAAAGGGTAGGTCTCTTCTTATTGAAGATGGAGTATTAAATTGGATGGCCAGTAGCTCTGCTACATTTTCAGCTTCAACAAGACGGCATATTGAACTTGCATTCTGCCATTTAGCTCAAAATGGTACATATGCTATGAACTCACACACTTCTATTTTTACATGTTGCCATTAGTTTAACTTTTCTTTCTCTCATTTTTTAGTGAAAATTTGGCATTTATAACAGGATCAGTCTGTTATGCCCTTGGTAGATCAGTGATGAGCCATTTTGTATTAAATTATCATTTAAATAATGGAAAATTTAGATGCCAACGATGGATGTCCAAATAAGTTTCTGGTTCTGCCTAATACATATTATTTTAACAGGAACAATCATTTTTTTCTAATCTTCATTGCAATACCAGAGTCTTTATGATCTTTATAACAAACTGTAGACTTTGTGGCATTTTTTTATTTAGCTCTTTGCATCTATTTGATAATAAACTTTTGATACACCATAACAGGTCATAGATCTTTATCGTTAATCTCGTCTTTATGAGATGTTATTCATTCATTGTTAGGTATATCATAAAATTGATAAATTATGCTTTGTATTGTTTTATTGAGATGGTGATGAGTACTATGGTTGGGTTAAATGAGCTTTAATACATTAGCAGGTTAAGAAGCTTGTTCTGTCAACTTCCAAATGATATAATGCTTTTTAGACTAGTCCAGTATTTAGGAAAAGTATTTTTTGAGCAGAAGGATAAAAATAGAACAACAGGTAATTCATCAAACTGCTTTGGCCTAGGATAAGGGTGTGGTGATTTTTGAGCCAAGGTTTCAATTTAATTGGACTGAGTTTAACTTGAAAATGATGACTACATGCAGAAATTAGAGTTTTCTTCTCTAGGTAAATATAAAATAAAAAGGTATCTGCCAGAAACAACTGCTACAATCACCCATCAAATACAAAGAAATTAAATTAGCAGTGTTGAGAGTGTAGCTGGTCATTCACAATGTTTGTGATGAAGCAGTCTTATATCGAACAATTTTGATGTGCTGGTATGTTATACACTTGACTTTCAATAAAATTTTAAACCATATAATCTAACATGTATTTTGTATGGACACAATTGCCGTTACTTGTTTCAAATGTGAGTTTGTTGGTGGTTAAAGTTGCTTTTGAAGTTAATGAGATAATTTGTTTTATGATTTAGATTCTTTTGTGATGATACATGTGGTGCCTGAACTGTTGCTGATGAACCATTTTGAGTTATTACATGTCATTCAGAATATGGTGTTACATTTTACACTTATTTAACCATTTTTTTTTCTAATAATGATGAGGGATCCTTTGTAGAGGATAACACACTAGAGATCATAAGGAGCGGAGGCATCAAGGAGCTTATTCGCATATCACGAGAGTCCTCTAGAGAAGATACACGCAACCTCGCAAAGAAAGCATTGGATTCAAACCCGGCATTTTCTGCTGAGATCCATGCAGCATAAAAAAACAGAAGTCAGAAGTTTTCAATCATTCTTTCAGACAACAATCTCGTTATAGGAGCATCAGCACCCAATCTATATTACTTGTTTTTGTGTCTTAGAACGTGTATTGTATATGTGAAGGAAAAGAACCAGAACACGGAAATCATGCCATGTTATCCATGCAACATGTTGCTGGATCATGCTACAATCTTTTTATTGGGAGCATCAGCATCCAATTTGCAACTTGTGTTGGGACATCTTCAGAATCGGGTGTAAAAGGAAAATAAATATTAGAAAAATGGAAATATGTTATGTATCTAGCTATTTACTTATTTGTCTCGTGACTGAATTGTCCTTGAAAAATTGGACAGTAAGGTAGTGTCGAAGACCACCACCACTAGGTCACGACCAGTGCCAGTGGATTCTATTATTCTTTTTCTTTTGTTTCTGGATATCTCTAGATGGCATGATCTGTTGTTCCGTTTGCAAAATAGAAATCCAGTAAACCTATCTATCACTTGGCTTCCACATGCTGCACGACCATCTTCCGACCTTATCCCTACTTAACTCATCCACCCATCTATCCACCACCTGTCCGATCTGGTTGGTGTCATTGAATCTACCCTACCGTTGTTGTTATTGTCATGCCTAGTCAAACCATTGGCTTCATGTCCCAAGCATACCGGGATCATCAAATTATATGCACCTTTTGAGTCAACGCAGGTGACGGCATCTCCTTTGTGTTTGCGTAAGGAAAGACAAGGTAGAGAGAGATGTATCGGTGCCGTCATATTTCCCTTTTTCTTTCTTTTTTTTTTTTTAACGAATGATTCCACCACAATGGGAACCGCCTCTACGACTCCACGTTCATATCAGAGACCGCGTACTACTTTTACTTACTTGGTTTATATATTTCGTGTATCCCCACAGGCACTTGCTTAAAAAACCTCACTCATACTCCTTTCTCGTCTTTTTTTCCTTCCACTATGACATCCAAGTTTCCTCCTTTCTTATCATCCTCTTTGTCTATGTGGCTGGACAAAGAAGGCAGAAGCAGCAGCGGCAAGTGAGTGCTCCATGGCCTCGTTGGTCAAGACACAGCATCGATGGAGGTGACCTTCGACATCCCTAACGTCTCTCTGACTGCAAGCGAACTTTTGCCAGCCTTCCGACATTTTTTTCACTCCACATGGTTTGATACAGTGATGTTAGGCACCGTTTGATTATTGTACTGTACGGACATAAACGCACGGCCCCTAAACAATTCAGCAAACAACTTCCAGGCATGTTTGCGTTCCAAGTTGTTCTTCTCGTGCACGTCTCTTCCCCCCTGTCAAGTTGATTCGCGCACTATCAAAGAGTAACTACGTAAAAGATGGTCCCCCTCGCTCTCATGATACTGTCACTGACCTCGGTAGCGTTGGAATTTTTAAAGAGATTTATTATATTAAAAGATAAAAATATATTAAATATTTATGGAAGAATAAATCATATTTTAATTCTTAAAAAAATTCTCTTGAAAAATTAATTTATATTCAATATAATTAATATAATTTATCTATGAAGATTATATAAATACTATATGTTGGGGCATGAAACTGTATTGAGTTTTGAGTGAAACATATAGATTTTATCTTGTTCAACTCTTCTTTTATTTATGTGATACTCCTATCTCTTCTTCCTATCTAGTTCAATATTTAGTATTAAAGCTCAAGTTAAGCTATGGTCTCTTCCTCAAGGACCATCAAACTCTAAACCTCTAAATTAATTAAAAATATATATATGATATATGGTGTATCCAAATAAAGATTCTTCTAGATTCCCAAAATATATGAAAGTTTATAGATGATAGATTTATTGAACCAAGTCAAAGATATAAGAAAGAAGGAGAAAAAAAAGTTTTGTTCATGATATACCAAGTGCTTGATGATACAATGCTCGAGATCATCGCTCCAACAAATACTACAAAAGAGGCCTGAAAAACACTTCAAAAAGTATTTAGTAGTGCAGATAAGGTAAAATATATATATATATATATCTACAAGTTCAGCTGAGTTTAAAAAATTACAACAAGATATTTCTATTACTGAGATGAAAAGGTGAACAAATAAGTAGTCATAGAGTCATATAAAAAAATATTTAGATCCAAAGTTTGATTTATTACTGTGATGATTAAAGGGTATAAATATTTAGAATAAATATCTTTAGAACAACTAATAGGTTCTTTTCAAGTTTATGGATTATAAAAAGAGAAGAAAAAAATCTATAGAGCATGTACTATAAAACAAGCTTACTCTTAAAAATAAGAGTGAATTAAAATCTCAATGAGGAAGATGTCATGGATAAAGAGGAAGAGGTGATAGAAATCAAACCAATCAAGAATCTTAAAATGATGAACTTGATGTAGAAAATTCAAGCCAAAAAGATCGAGGTTATGGTGAAGGATGTGGCTGAGACTATGGACATGATATAAATTCTAAAATGTTTGAAATACAATGTTGTATTTGCAAAAGGTATATATACTACTCCTTTGAATGTTATTATAATCATAACAATCAAGGTAATAAGATAAATTTTATTGAAAAGGAAGAGAAGAATGAAAATTATGTTTTGCTAATGACTTTTGATACTTTGAAAGAAGACATAGTATCTAGATATAGTCATTTAAAATCACATATGTGGCATCACTTCTAAAATAGATACAAGTTATTTCGGTAATATTATATTAAGCGATATGTCTTAAACACTAGTAAGAGGCAAAAGTAAAACTTTTTAAACTTAATAATGGTAAAAAATAATGCATTTCATATATTTATTATGTTTCTCATATAAAAAAATATTTTGAGTTTGAGGTAATTATTTAAAGAAGGTTATAATATTGATATAAAAGATATGACTCTCTCAATTCATAATAATAAAAAAACATTAATCTCACATGTGAAAATGATAAAAAATAAATTTTTATCTGTATTTATGCATTTTTTGTTGGTAAAATTATTTTAAAATTGATATTAAGGATAATTCTAGATTATGGTATCTTAGATATTGTCATATAAATTTTGAGATTTTAAAACTTCTAGAAAAGTATAATATGGTGACAATAATACCAAAATTTGATTAATCATCAAAGTTATATGAAGTATGTGCTATGAGCAAGCAAGAATTTCAAAGTCAGAAGAAAAAAATAAGTATGACCCTATCAATCTAGTATCACTTAGAGTAAGCTTGTATTTTTTTACCTATGATCATAGTGGAAAAACTTGGGTTTATATGTTAAAGGAAAAGAAAGAAGATTTAAACAAATTCAAAGAATTTAAGAATTTGATAGAAAGACAAAGTGATTGTGAGATTAAATGTTTAAGAATATATAGGGGTGGTGAATATATATCAAATGAATTTAAAAATATAAAAATAATAAAATTTTGTATTAATTCACTATTCCATACATAACTCAATAAAATATTATCTCAGAAAGAAAAATCATGACTATACCTAATATGGTTCGATGCATATTAAAGAAAAAATAATTCCTAAAGAATTTTGGAGAGATGTTGTCGCTTGTGTAATTTATTTATTTAACAAGTTTTTGAAAAGGTGAATCGATAATGTTACACTAGAAGAAGTATGAAACTTATATAAACTAAGAGTCAATCATTATCTGAACCAAGAGTCGATCATTTAATAATTTTTGAAAGTATTACATTTACCAAGATACAAGAAGAAAAAAGAATAAAACACGAGAATAAAAGTCAGAATGCATTTTGTTAAGTTTTGTTATAGTTACAAACTCTATAATCCTATTATAAATAAAATTATGATGTCAAGAAATATTGAGTTTCATAAATAATTAGTAGTATAAGAAAGCTATAGCTTCAGAAGAGAATGATATAATACAAGCAAGCACTGAAAAGTTTTTGTCTAAATCATCATCTAGATCGACTAGGTTACATGTTTCAAGAAGTTCGATTGTACAAAGGATAAGAACGATTGATGAGCTATATAATGTAACTCGAAGGATTGATACTAACATTGATGGACTTTTTTTATTTTTATCTTTTTGCAGGATATAATCCATTAACCTTCGAAGAAGCTTGTAGAGAAGAAAAATGGTGATAAGTTATGAATAAAGAGATTCATGTTATTAATAAAAATGATACATTGAGCTGACTATACTTCTAGAAGACCACCAAGTGATCAATGTTAAGTGGATATTCAAAACAAAAAGAAATACATAAAAAGAGGTGAAAAAAATACAAGGCATGATTAGTTGTAGACGGATACAAAAAGTAATATGAGATATAATGAATAAGTATTCACACCTTATACTCACCTGGAGATAATTAGATTACTTATCTCCTTAACATCTCAAATAAAATAATATATATATTTATATATAAATGAATGTCAAATCAATATTTCTTAATGAAATTATTGAGAAAGAGGTATATGTTCAATAGCCCCTTGGTTTTATTATTCATGAACAAAAAAAAAAGGTATACAAGCTAAAGAGAGCTCTTTATGGAATTTAACAAGTCTCATGAGCATGAAATTCTTAGATATATGTTTATTTTATTCAAAATAATTTTTTTAAATATCCACATGAACATGCTCTCTATATTAAATTTAACTATGATGGAGATATCTTATTTGTATGTCTGTATGTAGATGATTTAATTTTTATAAATAATAATGTCTCAATGAGTAAATATTTTAAATACTCTATAAAGAAGAAGTTTAAAATGACCAACTTGAGCCTATTCTTCAGTATCGAAGTTATACAAGACGATGAAGAAATTTTTCACTTGTAAGAATATTATGCAAAGTAGATTCTAATAAAGTTTCTCGTAGAAGATTGTTACCCTATTGAGACACCTATAGAATATAATACCAAGTTGACTAAGGAAGGTGAAGGTAAATACATTAATCCAACTTATTATAAGAGTCTAATTAGATGTTTAAGATATTTGACATGCACTTGACCTGATATATTATTTAATTTTGGAGTTAGTCTAATAAGTAGATACATGAAAGCTATTAAGACATCTCATTTAAAGATCGTCAAAATAATTTTATGATATATTAAAGGGATAATTGAGTACAGAAGGTTATATTCATCATCTAAAAAGTTAGAGCTTGTTAGATATAGTGATAGTAATTTGGTCGAAAACTATAATGATTGGAAGAGCACAATCAGATTTGTATTTGATTTGGTGAAGTTACATTTATATGGTCTTCAAAAATAAACATATCATTGCTCTATCAAGTTGTGAAGCAGAATATATAGCAGTATCTTCTTGTGTTTGTCATGTAATATGACTAAAATGACTACTCTAAAAACTTTATATATTTAGAAGTCAACCAAGATTTATGTGGATAATAAATAAGCTATTACCTTAGCTAACAATCTAGTCTACTATGAAATATCAAAGAATATTGACATAAAATTTTATTTTATAAGAGATCATATCAAAAATAAAGAAGTGAAGCTACTTTATATCAAGACGGTGAACAAGTGACTGATATACTTACAAAAGCTCTTAAATTTGAAATATTTCAACTTTTTCAAAAGAAACTTGATATGTAAGATGGAATAAGTTGAAGGGGGAGAATTTAAGGCCGATTATAGGAAGCTTTACTGTAAACCCTTTGTCGTGAGTTTGAAATTTTATTCATGAAAAATAATGAGTCGGTACAAGATTTTTTTTCTGAGTGATTGAAATTATTAGTCAAATAAAATCTTATGGTAAACATATTCATGATCATATAATTGTTATGAAAGTTTTGAGTAGTTTGTCTTTGAAATTTGATCATGTTGTTACCATAATTGAGGAGTCAAAAGATTTATTTATCTTTTTATTTGATGAACTAATGTATTTATTGCAAGCACATGAAGCGAGGTTGAACATGTCATTTGAAAAAAATGAAAAAAAAAATATTTTAGATTAAGGAAGAGTTTTATACTTCAAAAGAAGAGACATGTAGTAGAGGTGGATTTTAGAAATAGAGGAAATGAAAGAGGAAGAAGAAGAGGATACTCTGATTGACATGATGAACAAAAGAAATCAAACAATAGAATTCAATATCATTATTGTAAAAAGTTTGATCTCATGAGAGTAGATTACTGAAAAATAGAAAAGTAAATAAGCTATAGAGAAAAATAAAGAAAGTAATAAGTTTATTATGACTCATTCATAAGTTAATGATATCTCAAATGATTTTTTACTTTTGGATAGTAGATGTTCTAATCATTTATCATGTATAAGATCAATATTTAGAGATATTGAGAAACTCACAAATTGAAAGTTAGACTTGAAGATAACGAACAAATCTAAGTGGAAGGGAAAGGAATAATTGAAGTGAAGATAAGTTAAGGGAAGATAAAACACTTTGGTAATATTTTGACAATTGATAAATGATATAAATATTAATATTTGATGATGGTTCATACACTATTAAAGATAAAAAATATGATTTGATTACATTAAATGTTTGTGTGACGCAGAATAAGATGTTTCCAGTTAAAGTTTCAAATATTAAAAAGTACACACTTATTACAACTTAAAAGAATAAGTTTAATTTTTTGATATTTAAAATATGAACACTTTAATATTAAGGGTTTAAGATTGTTAAATCAATAAAAAATGATTTTTAGATTACTCAAAATTAATATACTTGATTCATAAAAATGATGCATTTATGACAAACAAAGTAAAAAATCATGTTCTATTAGAAAAACATGGAGAGTATCTAATTATCTTGAATTAATTGATGGTGACTTAACTGGACTTGTGAATATAAAATTATTTAGTAGAAGTCGATTTTTTGTATTGTTTAATGATGACTATAGTCGCATGAGTTGGGTATATTTTCTAGAACTAAATTTAAGATACTTATAGAAAGGCAAACTAGTAGATGCATAAAGACACTTCAGATAGATAGGGGTAAATTTTTATCTAACAAGTTTATTTTTTTGTGAAGAAAATGATAATCATAAGGAATTGATAACATTGTATACACTGGAGCCAAATATTGTAGCTGAACATAAGAATCAAATTATCATTAAAATAACAATAAGTTTGCTTAAATGAAACAATCTTCCATATCAGTTTTGGGTAGAAGCATTTGCAATAATAGTTTATTTGTTGAATATTTCACCAATAAAAACGGTTATGAATCGAACTCCTTTTGAGGCTAGGTATAGTATAAAGTCAAATGTAAGTCATCATAGAATTTTTGGTTGTATTGCTTATGCTTTAGTAAATTTATAAAATCATCATAAGTTTAATAAACAATGTGAAAAATATATCTTAATTGATTATTCCTTACAATCTAAAGTATATTGATTATACAATCATATTAGTGACAAAGTTATTATTAACAAGAATATTATGTTTGATGAAAGGCAAGTTGAAATTGGGAGATCAATGAAGGTGAAAAATAAATTTGGATTATAGTAGAACTAAACACTCAACATAATCATGTAACAGATCCTACTCTAATAACTTTGTAGTTCAAATTCATCAAATAATTTCATAGTTGAAACCGCTACATGCAAATTCAGTTCACTAACAAAAAATTATGATTAAACATTTACTTTATTTATTTTAAATTCTATAAGTTTTGATGAAGTAATTAAAAAAGAGAAATGATAAAAATCAATGGAGGAAATCAAATCAATTGAGAAGAATGAAACCTCAGAGCTAATAGATCTATCAAAAGAGAATAAAGTTATTGGATTAAAATAAATATTTAAAATAAAGTATAATGTAGATGAAAGTATCCAAAACCAAAAGGCTCGGCTTATATATTTGCAACAATAAGGTATTAATTTTGATGGTACTTTTTTTCTAGTTGTTAGATTCAAATTGTGAGAACTTTCTTTAATTGCAACAACAAGGTATTAATTTTGAGTTGACCTGTTTATTAGTTTGATATAAAATCTATGTTTTTAAATTGAGATTTATAATAAGAGATTTTTGTTACTCAATCCGAAGGTTTTTTAGTTAACGGACATGAAGAAAATATATATAAGCTAAAAAAAACCTTTTATGGGCTTAAACAAGCTCCAAAGGCATGATATAGTAAAGTTGATTATTATTTTCATCAAAATAAATTTAAGAGAAGCAATAATGAAACTACTCTTTATGAAAGAAGTAAATATAATATTCATATGATTTGACTTTATATTAATGATATTATATATAAGTTCATCTAACTCTTTTATAATAAAATTTAAAAATTAGATGATAAATAATTTTTAAAATATTAGATTTGAGTCTATTGCACCATTTTATTAGGTTGGAGGTGAAGTAAGGATCAGATGAAATTTTTATTTCACAAAGTATGTAATAGATCTACTTAAAAAGTTTAACATGATTAATTGCAAAGCTGTAGCAACACTCATATAAATGAGAAATTGAAATTTGAAGATGATACATTTTTTATAAATATAAGATACTATAGAAGTTTGGTTAGAGGTTTAATCTATCTAAATCATACTCAACCAGATATTATTCAGGTTTATTCATAATCCAAGCAAACATAGTGCTAAAAGAATTCTACATTATATTGCTACATAATTTTAAATGTAGATTATTTGGTTTCATTGATAGTGATTAGTCAGTAGTTTTGGATGATAGAAATAGTACTTCAGACAATATTTTTAGCCTCATATCAGGAGCTATATCTTGGAGTTCAAAGAAGTAAGCAACAACTATGTCATTGACATCAGAAGTAGAATATGTAGGTGCAACATCAATAGCTTATCAAGCAATTTAGCTTAGAAAACTTCTTAGAGATCTTCATCAAGAACAAAAAGAAGCAACTGAAATATTTTGTGCAAATAAAACCATAATTGTAATGAAAAAGAATCTACTTTTAATGGATGAATGAAGCATATAGAGATGCACTATTATTTCATTCGAGATTTTACGATAAGTGGAGCTATAACAATGAAGTATTGTAGTATAGATGAACAAATTACAAATATTATCACCAAATCACTTCCAATTTAGAAATATGTTTATCTCAGGTTTCAAATCAGTATACGTAACTAAGAATTAAGAAGAAGTGTTAAAAATTGATCCATAAAAAGTTATCATGTTCTAAGTAGTTATAATTATGTTCTACATAAGTGACCCTTGATCTAAGAAGTTATAGTTATGGTGATAGTTTCTACGCGACATGATGAGGTAGTTACGACTAAGTCCTATAAATAAGATCGTAGTTCATAAAATAAGGTACTATATACTTGGATATGTAAGTATTCTTAATCTTACCTCCTATTCAATATTATTTTAAATTTTTTGATTGAAAAAATATTTTTTAATTATATCATAATAATCTGTTTTTAATTTCTTGTTCTTTCATCCCCAACAACTAGTTGATAGAGAAGCATGGGGCGGGTGAGAATTGGATTGCACTCCCTTGCAAAGCTGGTAAGCTCGGACATATTGATCGCATGTTCTCCTCTTATCAGGTGTTCCTCTATAATATGTGTGTGCATGAGAGAGAGAGAGAGAGAGAGAGAGAGAGAGAGAGAGAGTCAATATATCTCACATCTGTAAGTTCGATTCATGTGCATTCACAGGATTGAATCGATGTGGGAAGAGTTGCAGGCTCAGATGGCTCAACTACCTTAGACCAAACATAAAGCATGGAGAGTTCTCAAAAGAGGAGGATAGGATCATCTGCAACCTCTTTGCTAATATTGGAAGCAGGTGAGCAAGATCATTATCCTTTTGTTTACCTTCCTTTACCCAACATAGCAAAAAGAGGAGACAAAAGATTTAGCCTTCTAATCCATAAGAATCCTCAAGAAGGGGATGTCTAATCTTCCATTCCATATGACTTGATTGAGCCACTGGAACACCAAGCTCAAGAAGAAATTTTTGGGTAGCATTTGTTCCCGGAGGAAACCACATCAATAGCAGCCACACCATGAACACCTACTCCCATCACAGGGTAGCTGCAATATGACTCCGAAGCCAGAACCCCTCACAGGCACTCGACAAGTCCCTACAATTTCTCAGGGTATCCAAAGTTTCACCTCCACCACCGCAAACCACTGCTTACACTCTCTTGCAACATCTACACCATGATGAGCTCCAAAGGGAAAGAAGTAACATGATAACTTTTGGTTCTGATCCGAGCTGCAGCTCCTCTGGTGGTAGCTGCACCCAGATCAGCTATGGGATAGTGTCAAGAGTATGACTATGATGGAAGGGCCGTGAAGGAGCCGCAGGTAAGCATTGACAACTACATCCATGATGGCCTGGAGCCAACAGTTTGTTGCATTCAGGAGGAGGAAGCCACGTCGAAACTCCATTGGATTATACCCCTATGAGGAGATCAAGCATCTGCTGAACTACAATTCTGAGTGCAATATCTATATTAATGACTCAATGCAGGTTCATCTACATCTTCTGAGCAATCCTCACTGTAATATCTATATTAGTGACTAGGGGTTCCTTGGTTGAGAAGATATGGTCTTGGATTCTCTTTAAGCATTCGCTTCTGATTTGATGCTTCTTGTGGGTAGTACCTTCCTCTGTCTGCTGCTGCTGCCGCTGCCGCCGCCGCCTCGGCTAGGGAGTACTGTCAATAGCAGTCTTCAACACCACACATGCACTAAGACTACGCTCCTATTTAAACCCATTTGATTGCACGGGTATGCATATAGAGCTTAAACTGTATTCAACTCAAGTAGATTTCTGCTTGAAGATACAGTTGAATATTCTAGCCAGTTGGAATGGGGAAAGGGGGCTACACATTATGTCAGGGATATATGCTTATCAAAGATTGACAGCGTGGACATGAGATTAATTTGATTCTTGTTTTGATTTTGATGGAGCCATTAATGATCAAGTCCAACGTGACAAGCAACATAGCGTCAGCATCTCGGCTATGTCACGACTCAGCCATATCGATCCAGCGTCCTCCGCCCGACCTGATCTCGGGGTATCCTCTGATGGCCCTATGGCCGACCAATCGCCCCCTCAGCAACGGACCAACGAGCAACGTGCGCCCCTCCACGACCCTCGGCGGTTGGCGACAAGCGGCGTAGTAGGGCGTGACCGACCGGCGAATAGTACCGGCTTGGCAACAAGTGGCATGTCGAGCGCGGATCGATCGACGTACGCCCTCTGACAACTGGCAACAAGTGGCATGTCAGGGCAGGCGTAGCGGCCGACCAATGTATAACGCCCCCGACGACAGGCAATTGGTGACCTGTCAGGTACTGTAGCGATGACGTGGCCCACGTTCGACCAACTCGTCTACGTAGGTATAAATGCTCACTCACCGTATCTGCACGGAGGATCCTTTTTTCAGGGGAGCCGACCCCTGACTTGATCATCGGAGGGACTCGGTCGAGCCCAAACTGCTCGGCTCGGGTCTTTTGTAGGACTGTACGCCGTTTGATAAGGAAGCCGCCCAAAGGAAGGAGCAGAGCTGCCACGTCACCGAACCTACGGAGGCAATCTAGCGCACATGGGAACTCTCAACGGGGTGACCTGTCATCCCATGTTGCGGGACGACCCTAACATTTTAGTGCTAGAAGGAGGGCCCATGTCGTAAGATCGCATCTCGAATCTTATCCCCAGTCGGATGACCGAGGAAGCAGCCCCGCCTACTCCCGCCCTCGTGACCATGACCTAGATCGCAGCTGCACCTTCGGCTCCCCAATCGGGGATCATAGACGAGGGACAGTCCACCTCGATTCATGTGTTGCAAGTAGTCACCACGGAGGCTTTCCTCGGATTTGTGCATCAAGTACAGGCCTTGACAGGGATGATATAGGTGATCGTCCCTTATATTCCTCAGCTTACTCAGGCAACGGCACACCCCCCCCCCCCCCGACCGAAGCCTTAGCGGGCCCCTACCAACCAGGAAGGATCTCGGGAGCCCCCAGCGCCAGCTCGGCTTGGTCCGACGGAACCGAGTCGCCTTGAGACCCGGTCCGAGGCCCCATCAATTGTCCCGGAAAAATCCGCTGCCCCCCACCTCGGGATCGAGCACCGCCCATAGGACCAGGACACCCTATTGTCGGACTCGACCAATTCATTCCGAGTGCAACTCTAACACGTAAACGAATGCCTCGATGAAGTCCAAAAGGAGGTCACCAAGTCAAAGGAAGAGGCTGCAGAGAGCTCCAAACATAAATCCCCCTTCACCCCAGAAATATGGGACAAGCCGATCCTAGCCAACTTCAAGCTACCCTTTTTGGAGTCGTATGATGGGAGCTCGAATCCGACCGAACACGTCGCGGCCTTCTGAGCGCAAATGGCATTGTACGACTCGTCCGATGCATTGATGTGTCGGGTTTTCCCGACCACCTTGAGGGGGCCAGCTCGGGTGTGGTATGGCCATCTCTAGCCGGCGACCATTATTTCTTTCGACCAGCTTGCGAGGGAGTTGGAGCAGAACTTCCTCGCCAACACCCGACCTAAGCCCACGACTGCTCCTCAGCATTGCCCAGGGAAAGGAGGAACCCCTTGCGCAGTTCGTCAACAGGTTCGCCATCGAATCATGGACGATCCCTGACGCACACCCCTCCTTAGTCATCCAAGCCTTTCTGATGAGCATACACCCGTCCAAACTGTTTTGGTCTCTGGTCGAGAAACCTCTGACCACAGTCCCTGAGATGATGCAGAGGGCAAACACTTTATCACCGCCGAGGTCCTGATCGCCAGAAAGCATGAAGAACAAAAGCATCCCCAAGTGGAATAGCCTTGGGGACCCACCTCGGGATCGTCGAGGAGGAGGATAGAGGGGCCAGACTTCAGTCACCCACGGCCCCCGACGACTCCTCTCAACTCTATGCGGACCGAGATCTTCCTCTAGATAAGGGGGAAGGGACTCCTGGCACCACCGAACCGAATCAATACCAGACCCGAAGAAAGGGATAGGGGCAGATACTATTGTTTCCATCGTGAATACGACAATGACACCGAAGAGTGTCGGGACCTGAAGAACTAAATCGAGGACTTGATCTACCAGGGATACCTTGGTCATTATGTCCAAAGGAGAATGGACCACCTAGATAGGTTGACGGAGAGAGATTGTCAAGTGTGCCCTGCCGACCCCATCGAATGACAGATCAATGTCATAGTCGACGGACCAGCGGTGGGTGGAGATAGCACATCGACGCATAAAGCCTATGCTAGGACCGCGATCGAGAAGAGGCCGTGATGTCGCCCTGACCCCGAGATCAGTTTCTAACCAGAAGGAGAGTACCTGGACCATGGCGATGCCCTAGTCGTCACCGTGCGCATCGCCAACGCCAGAGTCAAGCGGATAATGATAGACACAGGGAGTGCCGCGGACATTCTATATTTTGAAGCCTTTCAGAAACTTGGTCTAACCGATTAAGATTTAACCCCCTGACCTCTATGTTGACAGGGTTTACTGGAGATTCTATCGCCCCTCTCGAAATGATGACCCTGCCGTTAACGATCGACGAGGAGCCACACACCAAGACTCTAATGGTCGTCTTCATGGTGGTCAACCTTCCTTCGCCTTACAATGCTATAACAGGCTGACCAACCCTCAACAGGTTGAGGGTTGTGGTGTTAACATTCCACTGCTCCATGAAATTCCCAACCGACGCAGGAGTCGATGAAGCCCGAAGCGACCCACGGGAGTCTCGACGATGCTACTTGACTGCCACCACACTCCCAAAGAAACCCAGAACGACGAGCCCGGAGATCGACCTACGAGCACCCAGAAAACTCGCTCTGAACCCCGAATCGATCGAAGGTGTAAAGGAAGTAGTCACTGACCCCAGCTAGCTCGACAAAACCTAGGTCAGCTTGGCGCTCTCGAGCCAACAACAGGTCAAGATGGTAGAATGTTTGAAGAAGAATGCTGACTTGTTTGCGTGGACCTCGGAAGACATGCCCGGCGTTAACCTAGAGGAGGCAGAACACTATCTTAACATAACTCCTGGATCTCGTCCGATCAAGCAAAAGCTAAGAAAGTTCACTCCGAAGCACTAGAGAGCCATCGAGGAAGAGGTGGCACGCCTGCTCGAGGCCAACTTTATTACGAAAGTCATGTACCCAACCTGGTTGTCCAATGTTGTACTGGTCAAGAAGTCCAATGGGAATTGGCGGATGAGCGTTGACTATATCGATCTTAATCAAGCCTGCCCCGAAGATTGCTACCCTCTGCCTCACATCGACCAATTGGTGGACTCCATATCGGGCCATGAAATGCTTTCCTTTATGGATGCATACTCGGGATACAACCAGATCCGCATGGCACCTCGAGATCGGGTAAATACCACCTTCATCACGCATGTCGGCACATATTGCTTCAAAATGATGCCATTTGGATTAAAAAACGCAAGCGTAACCTACCAGAGAGTGGTGAACCGCTTGTTCAAGGACCAAATCGGCAACACCATGGAAGTCTACGTCAATGACATGATTGTAAAAAGCAAGGCCTCGGGAGACCACTTAAGAGATCTGGTGTAAGCATTCCGGATCATGCAACACGTTGGGATGCGACTCAATCCCAGCAAATGTGTCTTCGGGGTTACCTCGAGAAAGTTCCTTGGCTTTATGATCCACTGACGAGGCATCGACGCCAACCCTGAGAAGATAGAGGCGATCCTCTAAATGAGATCCCCCGAATGGTAAAGGAAGTACAACAGCTTACCGAAAGACTCGTAGCCTTGAGCCGTTTCATCTCTCGAGCAGGAGACCAAACGTGTCTATTTTTCGCACCCTAAAGAAGGCGAAAGATTTTCTGTGGACACCTCAATGTGAAGAGGCCTTTCAAGAACTGAAGGCGCACCTCTCCCAACTACCTCGGCTGTTTGCGGTTTCCCTAGGGGAACCCCTCAGACTGTACTTGGCAGCATCGGCAGTGGACGTTAGCTCGATCCTGGTCACACTTGCCAAGGTTGAAAGACCAGTTTATTTCTTAAGTCACGTCGTCAACAGTCCCGAGGAGCAATATCTTCCGGTCGAGAAGCTGGCCCTCGCACTTCTAACGATCGCAAGAAGACTCAAACCTTAGTTCCAAGGACACCCCATTAAGGTAATTACCGACCAACCACTCCGATAAGTTCTATCAAAGTTTGATATTGCAGGTCGTATGCTCAAACGGTCGGTCGACCTCGGCAAGTTCGACCTCGAGTATGTACCCCGGTCGGTCGTAGAAGCGCAAGTGATGGTAGACTTCATCGCCGAAATTACCTCGGCAAGTGAGCCAACCGATGCAGCCCCAGTCTAGAGATTGTATGAGGACGGGTCAGCCACTGCTAAAAGAGGGGGCGCTGGCCTCATGTTAGAAAGTCCCACTCACCAAGTATACGAACAAGCCCTCTGTCTCGACTTCAGGGCCACGAACAATGAGGCCGAGTACGAAGCATTGCTCTTTGGGCTAAGGCTGACAGCGGAACTCCAAGCGGAGAAGGTCGAGACCTTCACTGACTCCTAGCTGGTAGCTGGCCAGGTCCGCGGGGAATTTGAGGCCCGAGACGACACCATGGCGAAGTACCTAGCCGAGGCACCACGACTGATCAGCACCTTCCGACACTTCTCCATTGCCAAAGTACCACGGACCGAAAATACGCACACTGATGCCCCAGCAAAACTCGCTTCAGACCAAAGCACCTGCACGGAAACTGCCCAGATGACTAAGCTCACCCGACCTTCTATCAGCTCGCCCGAAGTGGCGACAATTGAAATAGAAGAATGTTGGCTCGACCAACTACTCCAGTTCAAGGTAGATGGCATATTGTCCGAAGAACAAACTGAAGCGCGTTGGGTAAAGCGATTAGCATCATGGTATTGCATGATCAACGGTCGCCTCTATAGAAGAGGCTTCAGTCGGCCGCTGCTCCGATGCCTCCGTCCGAGCGAAGCACAGACGACCCTCGCCAAGGTGCACGAGGGAGTGTGTGGGGAACATATCGGGGCCCGCACACTCGTACACAAAATTCTCAGATAAGGCTACTACTGGACAACCATGCACAAGGACACCTAGGCCTACGTATAAAAGTGTGAGCAATGCCAACGTCACGCTCATGTGCCACACCAGCCGTCAACTCCCATGGCGACGTCCAAGACGCCCTGGCCGTTCGCCCAGTGGGGAATGGACTTGCTCGACCCTTCCCCCCGCCCCAGGACAATGCAAATTTCTTATCGTAGGGGTTGACTACACCAAGTGGGTTAAAGCCGAACCACTGGCTTCGATCACAGAAAAGCAGGTCGAGAACTTCATTTGGAAAAATATCATCACCAGGTTCAGCCTACCCATAGTTATAATCACAGACAATGGGACGCAATTCAACAATCAAAAGTTCAAAGATTTCTGCCGAAGCTTCAATATCCAGCTCAAGTTCAGCTCGGTTGCTCACCCCCAAGCCAATGGGCTCGCTAAGGTTACGAACCGAGCCATCCTAGAAGGTCTAAAGAAGAGGGTCACCAGTGTGCAAGGAGCTTAAGCCGATGAGTTACCTAGCATTTTATGGGCTTCGAGGACAACCCCAGAAACATCAACGGCAGAATCCCCATTCAGCTTGGCCTTCGGGATCGAGGCAGTCTTACCGCCCGAGATGATCTTCCCGACACTCAAGGTTAAGCATTATGAAAAAGCCACCTCATATGCATAGCTACGCGAGAACCTGGATCTCTTAGAGGAAAAACGCGCCAAAGCGCATCTTCGTGAACTCACATACAAGAAGGCCGTTGCGAGACTCTACACAAGCAAAGTATGCCCTCGGCAAGTAGCCTCGGACGACCTCATCCTGCGCAGAGTCGAGGTAAGTGATCCTGCTAGTTACAGGTGCCTTGTGAGCCAATCAGGCGAGTGATGGCACGTGTGACACACTGCGTAATCTTTTTACTTATAATTAATATTGATATATTCTCACATTATATTATATGTAGCATATATATTGTGATGTCCTTGGTTCTGTGCAATGGGAATCGGATCGTGATGAGATCACGATAATGAGATCGATTCATCTTTAAACACAGATCCTAAATAATCCTGGTCATATGTACTCGAGATGGACATCGAGATAACTAGACATATCAGTGTACTATATACCCATCTATATGATGGAAGCGGCTAGTCTTATAGCCACTTGTGTGGAGATACTAAGGATATAGTACACGTGCTCATTGGAGAATGAGTTTACTAATTGATCCGCTTATGGAATGCTATATAGTTAATGATACCTAATGTCAGACATCGATTCCATAGTCCCAGTTGTGTATCTGGTCCTTAGACTTGAGACACCAAGGATGCCTTATATGAGTACTCCTTCCTTTGACACCGGACTTACAGGTTTTGAAAGTTCCAGATCTGGTACAGTTGATTATCGGGATTGGTAGCCAACTTTACGAAAGCAATTGAGTGTCAATAGAGGATCATCCGCTCTCGGTATCACAGGAGGAATATCCCATATGTGCTTGCTTAGACAAATCCCTAGCCAGGGTCATTTAGATTGAGAGAGAAGGAGTTCTATGATAGAATCCGATTAGAGCAAGACAAACTGATTCTGTATGTGACCTAACAGTATCATATCCAATATACAGCCTCTGGGATATTAGTTGGATAAGGGATTATAGATACATGGTAACTATGGACAGACAAGTTCGATGGATTCGATTCTCTTGTACCGTCTGGGGACTATAACGTAGTGGCCTAGTACATCCATAGTCGATGAGTCGAGTGAATTATTATGGAGATAATAATTCATTATATCAGAAGGAGTTCTGATGGGAGTAACTCACGGCCAGCTTGATATCGGGCCTAAAGGGTCACATACATATGGTGGATGCTTCAACGAATAGAGGATTAGATGGAGATCCAATTAGCCCCCATTCTTATTAGATGAGACCCTATGCTGATGGGCTCCTTGATTAAGGCCCAATTAGAGGCCTAAGGAGATTATTGGATAGAAATTCATTAATGCAAGATTAATGGGTAATTGGATCAAGATCCAATACTCACTACGGTAAGAGCCATAGGGTTTTCTGGTGGCTTTCCATAAATAGGAGGGGAGACTCTTGGTTGATAGGTTGCAACTTTAGCCACCACCTCCTATTCTCCTCCCTCCCTTTGAGAAAGAGTTGCAAGATTAGATTGGAGGAGTTTCACTATAGAGATCCATCATGTGGATACCGCTAGAGAGGAGGACGCTTAACCTCCTTCATCTTCAACATCCGGATCTGGAATACAGGGATATACGATCTCCCTAGGTAAAATCAATCTCACACATCATGTTTTTCGACTTTTACGTTTTTCTCGCAACCCCAATCTTTTGCACGACGATTTGATTTGCATGGGAAACTGATTTTTGTTTTGATTTCCGCTATGCATGTGATACACCCGTTGTAGGTTTCCCAACAGTGGTATCATAGCCAAGGTTTTCGTGCGAAAGATTGGTTTTAAACTGTGTGTTATGAGATTGAATCGCGTAGAATCATTCTACTCATTCTTGCTACATATTCGCAGCAAAGGAAGCCCTTACAAGGGGCAGTCGAGCATGGCCACGCCCCCCAGGTGGGCGGCCGACGCAGCCAGCCCACTGCAGCGGCGGCTACCGCCCGCAGGCAGCAACCGCGGCATGACCGGCTATGGCCAAGCTGCAGTGGCGGTTGCCCGATGCAAGGCCGGCCGCTAGGGGCGCCGCCCGCAAGGGCGATCAGCGTGAGCGCCGGTAGCGCCGGCGAGGTGGCATCGCTAGCGGGCCCATGCGCGGCACCGCCAACACACGAGGTGCCGCCAGGCAACAACGCCGCCATGTGGGCCGCCACGCCGACGGCCAGGCCGCCACCACGCAGGCGGCCGACGCAGATGGGGGCAAGGAGAGGGCTAGGGCATCCTTTTAAAAAAGGACGATCCTACCCCTTTGATTTTTGAAAATTTCAAGGACTGTTCTCATGTGCAAAATTCTAAAATGCCCTCAATAATTCTAGAAATTCTGGGGACTATCCTCTCATCCAGAATTATGAAAATGCCCTTGATAATTCTGAAAATTTCGAGCATGTTCTAATTTCCAAAAAAATAATTAATTAACTAATTTAATTAATTATTATATATCTAGTAATCCTACATATGATGTGATGTACATGTGATGTATGATGTGGATGGATGATCATGAGCCATGTGTTGTGATGTGTGTAATTGTGATTATTATTATTATTGGGGCATGTGTGCCTCTGTTTTTCTTATTTTTGTCGGGCCTGCGTGCCTGTGATTATTTGTAATTACATGGAGAGGCGCGTCGGGAGCGTGGAGATGACAACGGGACCTACGATGCCGTGGCGGGAGATTACGACGCATGGTGATGCAACGATCCGACGTAACCGATAATTATGAGATCCTATTGTGAGTGATTAGACCCATTGGCACGGGCTTAATCATATTAGGTGATGGCTCATGATCATCCAGTATGACTTGCATGTGTGATGTGTTATACACCTACTAGATATATGTATATATATATTTACATGTGATGTAGATATATATTAAATATGTATATGTGTGACACGATATATTAGGAGATCGATAGAAAACAAAAACCCCTCCTAAGATAAAATTAAGTCGATAAGCGTGAGATAATAAGATTGACCCACGTGGCCTATCTTTATTGTAGGAAGAAATTGAATCACGACATAGGTTGAGTTAGTCAAGTCCCTCGAGGCACACCTATCTACGTGATCGAGTTCTTGCCTACGACATAGATATGTCACCGGTAACCTGAGCACATGGTATGCTTGGTCGAGTCCCTCGAGGGCATATCATTGAATCAGATTTATCTTGTAACGATGGTGATGACTTAACTAAATGTCATGGTTGGTCGAGTCCCTCGAGACCATGATGATTCAAAGGTCGAACGTGACGGGAATCACAAGGAGTTGTGATTGGCAAGAGTTACCTACCATTTGGGCTTAGTGCAATTGGTCGAGTCCCTCGAGGTTGCACTAAGACGCCAATTGAATCCCGATCCCCACTAGGAGTCTCCCGGAGACTTCCGTCTCACGTGTCGAGGTGTCATGTGATTCGCTAAGAAAATAGTGCGAGTACATTAAGATAGAAGTCCATATCTTAATTAGTATTTTTTGTAAAATTTATATATTATTTAATTTACACTATATCTTGCTTGTCGCTTGCAAAACCCCTACGTGGCATACTTGATGCCAACCGCCTCATTGGTCCAAAAGCTCTGTAATTTGAGAATTATTCTCATGGAAGAAAAAATCGTATATGTCTTTAACATGATTGTGCCCATGCTGGAGGAAAGGATAAGCGAGGATGAGATCGCTCGCTTTATGAAGTATATAGATAGTCCTAGAGGATAATCTGTGCGTTGATCTTATACTTCAGTCTCTACCAGATTCCTTTTCTCACTTCATCATGAATTTTAACATAAGCAACTTTGAGGTGACTCTCCCTGAGCTCCTCAATATATTGAGAGAAGCTGAGAGTGCCATCAAGAAGGAGAAGCCAGTTCTCTATACTGGTGAGACCAAAAGGAAAAGGAAGGCCAATAATACCCTTAAGAAGGGCAAAGGCAAAGAAAGACTAGGCAAGGCAAAGGTTATTAAGAAATACCCAATAAAGGACAAAGGACAATGCTTCCACTATGGCCAAGACGGGCACTAGAAGAGGAACTGCAAGGACTACCTTGCAAAGAAGGCAAGATAGAAGCTTGGAGAAGCTTCAGGTATATTCATGATCAGTCTCCACTTATCAGATTTTCATGATAACACATTGGTATTGGATACCCGGAGTGTTTATCATATCTGCAATTCATTACAGGTTCTGGCAAGACTTAGGAGATTGACTAGAGGCGAGATGAACCTCAAGATGAGTAATGAAGCAAGAGTTACTGCAGTTGTTGTTGGAGAGGTCACCCTACATCTCCTCTATTATCAAAAATATTATTTCTATCTCTTGTTTGATAATTAGTGGATATAGATTAGTTTTTGAGAACAATAGTTGTTCAATAATTATAGGTGATAAGATCATCACTAGAGTGACCCTAATAAATGGCTTATATATGTTAGACACTTCTCCACATATCATGAATATAAATATGTCTAAGAGGAACAGAGATGAGGTGAATAATGCATACCTATGGCATTGTAGGCTAAGTCATATACATGAAGGAAGGATTCAAAAGTTATTGAAAGATGGATACTTGGATCCATTTGACTATGAGACATATGCAATTTGCGAACCTTGTCTTCGTGGGAAGATGACCAACTCTCTTTTTAGTGGAACTGGAGAGAGAGCCACCGAGTTATTGGAACTCACACATAGTGATGTATGTGGTCCCATGTCGACTCAAGCTATAGGTGGTTACTCATACTTCATTACATTCACTGATGCTTTCTCTAGGTATTGACATGTGTACTAATGAAGTACAAATCTGAGGCCTTTGAGAAATTCAAGGAATATAAGAATGAGGTAAAGAACCAAATTGGAAAGAGTATTAAGACTCTTTGATCAGATCGAGGAGGAGAGTACTTGAGTACGGAGTCCACCCATTTCCTCAGGGATAATGAGATTCTATCCCAGTGGACATCTCTTTATACACCTCAGCTCAATAGTGTATCAGAAATGAGGAATGACACACTGTTAGACATGGTGCGATCCATGATGAGTTTCGCCGACCTACCCGTCTCATTCTGGGGGTACGCCCTAGAGACTGCAGCTTACCTTCTGAACATAGTTCCATCAAAGTCAGTAGTGTCTACACCATATGAGATATGGAAAGGAAAGAAGTCCGATCTTAAAATTGTTAAGATTTGGGGCTATCCTGCCCACGTTAGAAGACATAACCCGGATAAGTTGGAATCAAGAACAGAATGGTGCACATTCGTAGGATACCCAAAGGAAACCTGTGGGTATTATTTCTATCATCCCGAGGACCGAAAGGTCTTTGTTGCCAAGAGACTTGTGTTCCTTGAGAAGGAACATATTCTTGGTGGAAATAGTGGGAGTGAGATAGAATTGAGCGAGGTTGGAGAACCTAGCTCAAGCACAATTCCAGAGCCCGAGTCTATTCAGGTACCTAACACACAAATTCTAAATTTACGTAGGTCTAATAGAGTATCTCACCCTCCTGAAAGATATGTGGGACATATTAGTGGAGAGGACTCTCAAGATGTTGATCCTCAGACCTACGAGGAGGCTATTATGAGTATAGACTCCGGGAAGTAGCAAGAAGCCATGAGTTTTGAGATAGATTCCATATACTCTAACAAGGTTTGGAACCTTGTAGATGCACCTGAGGGTGTTGTACCCATCGGTTGCAAATGGATCTTTAAGAAGAAGATCAGAGTGGATGGAAAGATAGAGACCTATAAAGCAAGACTGGTAGCTAAAGGATATCATCAAAGACAAGGAGTTCACTATGACGAAATCTTTTCACCTATAGTCATGCTTAAGTCCATTATAATTATTTTGGCCATTATAACACACTATGACTATGAGATTTGGCAGATGGATGTCAAAACAACATTCCTCAATAGCAACCTCGAGGAAGAGGTGTATATGATACAACCAGAGAGATTCGTATCCAAAGAGAGTCCAGATAAAGTGTGCAGGTTGCTTAAATCCATTTATGGATTGAAGCAAGCTTCCCAAAGTTGGAACACAAGATTTGATGAGGTGATCAGATTTTATGACTTTGTTAAGAACGAAGATGCACCTTGTGTGTACAGGAAGGTAAGTGGAAGCGCTATCACCTTCTTAGTGTTATATGTGGATGACATCTTAATCATTAGGAATGATGTAGGAATGCTCTCCACAGTAAAGACTTGGCTATCTAGAAACTTCTCCATGAAAGACTTATGGGAAACATCCTATATTTTGGGGATCAGGATCTATAGAGATAGATCCAAAATGATGTTTGGCTTATCCCTAGTCTAGGTACATAGACTCCATTGTCAAAAGGTTTGACATGAAAAATTCCAAAAGATGTCTCATACCGATGAGACATGGAATATCACTTTCTAGGAGTATGTCCCCAAAGACTCCTAAAGAAAGGACAAACATGGATAAGATACCTTATACCTCAGTGATAGGATCTATCATGTATGCGATGCTATATACTAGGCCTGATATAGCACATGCTATGAGTGTCACGAGCAGGTATCAGGCAGATCCAGGTTTAGAACACTGGAAGGCAGTAAAGTGTATCCTTAAGTACTTGAGAAGGACTAAGGATCTTTTACTAGTGTATGGAGGAGGTAGCCTCCAGGTTGAGTGCTACACAGACTCAAGTTTTCAGTCTGACATTAATGATAGTAAGTCAAATTTAGGATATATTTTCACCATGAATGGAGGAGCAGTAAGCTGGAAGAGTTCTAAGCAAGATACTACTGTCGACTTGACCACAGAGGCAGAATACATTACTACAACAGAAGCAACAAAGGAAGGGGTATGGATGAAGAAGTTCATCAAAGATTTGAGAGTCGTACCAAGCAGTGCAGAACCAATTCCCATATACTGCGATAACAATGGGGCGATAGCTCAAGTGAAGGAACCCAGGTCTCATCAGAAGTCTAAGCATATTCTGAGGAGGTTCCATCTGATAAGAGAGATCATATCTCGTAAAGATATAGCAATGGAAAGAGTTCCATCCGAAGATAACATTGCAGATCCACTAACGAAGTCGCTGGCTCAGATTGTATTTGAGCATCACAGGGGTCCGATGGGGATCAGACACATAGGTGATTGACTTTAAGTCAAGTGGGAGATTGCTAGTTACAGGTGCCTTGCAAGCCAATCACGTGAGTGATAGCACGTGTGACACACCGCGTAATCTTTTTGCTTATGATTAATATTGGCATATTCTCATATTATATGATATGTAGCATATATATTGTGATGTCCTTGGTTCTGTGCAATAGGAATCGGATCGTGATGAGATCACGATAATGAGATCGATTCATCTTTAAACACAGATTCTAAATAATCTCGGTCATAGGTTACTCGAGAGAGACATCGAGATACTGGACAAACAGGTGTACTATATACTCATCCATATAATGGAGGCGGCTGGTCTCATAGCCAATTGTGTGGAGACACTAAGGATATAGTACAAGTGCTCATTGGAGAATGAGTTCACTGATTGATCCGCTTATGGAATGCTGTATGGTTAATGATACCTAATGTCAGACAGCGATTCCATAGTCCCAGTTGTGTATCTGGTTCTTAGACTTGAGACACTAAGGATACCTTGTATGAGTACTCCTTTCTTAACGCTAGACTTACAGGTTTAGAAAGTTCCAGATCTGGTACAATTGGTTATCGGGATTGGTAGCCAACCTTATGAAGGTAATTGAGTGTTAATAAAGGATCATCTACTCTCGGTATCACGAGAGGAATATCTCATATGTATTTGCTTAGATAAATCTTTGGCCATGGTCATTTGGATTGAGAGAGAAGGAGTTCTCTGTAGAATCCGATTAGAGCAAGACAAATTGATTCTGTATGTGACTTGACAGTACCATATCCAATATACGGTCTCTGGGATATTAGTTGGATGAGAGATTATAGATACATAGTAACTGTGGACAGATAGGTTTGATGCATTCGATCCCCCTGTATTGTCTGGGGACTATGACGTAGTGGCCTAATACGTCCATAGTCGATAAGTCGAGTGAATTATTATGGAGATAATAATTCACTATATCAGAAGGAGTTCTGATGGGAGTAACTCACGGCCAGCTCGGTATCGGGCCTAAAGGGTCACACACATATGATGGATGCTTCAGCGAATAGAGGATTGGATGGAGATGTAATTAGCCCCTATTCTCATTAGATGAGACCCTATGCTGATGGGCTCCTTGATTAAGGTCCAATTAGAGACCTAAGGAGATTATTGGATAGAGATCCAATAATCCAAGGTTAGTGGGTAATTGGATCGAGATCCAATACCCACTAAGGCAGGAGCCCTAGGGTTTTTTTGTGGCTCTCTATAAATAGGAGGGGAGACTCTTGATTGATAGGCTGCAACTTTAGCCACCACCTCCTATTCTCCTACCTCCCTCTGAGAAAGAGTTGCAAGATCAGATTGGAGGAGTTTCGCTGTAGAGATCCATCGTGTGGATACCGCTAGAGAGGACGCTTGACCTCCTTCATCTTCTCCATCCGGATCTGGAATACAGGGATATATGATCTCCCTAGGTAAAATCAATCTCTCGCACATCGTGTTTTTCAGTTTTTACGTTTTTCTCGCGACCCCAATCTTTTGCACAACGATTTGATCTGTGTGGGAAACCGATTTTTGTTTTGATTTCCGCTGCGCATGTGATGCACCCGCTGTAGGTTTCCCAACAGATCCGACTCGAACTCGGGGTAAATTAGCAGTTACATGGGAAGGTCCGTACCGAGTTGTTAAAATGATTCGAGAGGGGATTTACATCCTCGCGAACCTCGATGACAGACAATTGTCGAGGACTTGGCACATGTCCAATTTGAGAAAGTTCTACACATAGATTGGGAACTAGAAAAGCTATTTTGTAGTAAACAGAATGTTCGGTCGACCAAAATGTCCCTTATCATTTGCAGTAAACAAAATGTTCGGTTACAAAATTTGTCAGTTACAATATCGACCCGGGACAAACCTCGAGGTTGGGTTCAGTCACATGTAGTACAAACAGACCAATCCCCTATGACCCTTGAGTTTACAAAACTCCCAATCACTCCTCGGGGGGGATGGAGTCGTCGGGCTTTCCAACCCTTGTTGTTGGTTGGTGCACCACTGACCTTGAAACCAGCCCGAGCCGTCAAGTAATAACCTCTCTGACTCTTACAGAGGCGAAAACAAGCAAAAAATAGAGTTCGGCTAGGAACAATACCAGCCCCTTGACACTTGCCTAAGAACGTAATAAGGTAGCGCCACGAGTTGGGCCCATTTGACTGGGGGAAATCCTCCACCACCTAAGGCATTCCACTATAGTGGGATGCAGAGGGAAGCACAAGCCAGCTTCCAACACATCTACCGAGATGCTTATCTCGGAAGGCTGGGGTTAGTAGAGCCACTGCTCGGGCGAAGGGGCCCGAAGCATGTAGCCCTCGGGAATGCTATAGCACTCCCGAATGGACTCGAGAGCCTCCTTACTTATGATCGAGGCAATGTCATGGCAGGACTTTATAACCTCCAAGTCCCTTCGCGATCGGGCATCCTCTGGCGAAGGTATCCCCGAATGTGATGATCCCGAGATGTTAGTCGCTCGACCTTCCGACCATGTCCCCTTCGAACTGGCAGAGGGGATGACCTTAACACTAGACGAACCCGAGGAGGACATCTGACCTATTTGGAGGAGAAGGGGAAATGGGAGAAGGAGAACTGCGAGAAACCGAGACGAAAACAAGAGGGGTTCAAGAGAGCATGTAAGGTCTCTGGCTGTGGGAGACATGATTATATAGCCGCTAAACGGCGGTTCGTATGCCCGAGGCAGAGAGAGAACACCGCCCAGAGAGCCCATCATATCAATAAATACAGGACCACGTCAGCCCTATACGGCCATGACCCTCCGCTGCCAAGACCACGGGCATAACAAGCGACGGGCCAGAATGCAGATCTGTGCACGCACGCCAGCCGTGGCCAAAACGCGTGCATGCTGGCCACGTGTGACATACTGGCGGTTGTTCTTGATGCACACTCTTAAGCATCATTAGTCCAATCGTGCCCGAGATGTACTTCTCGGCCAACATCAGCCCAGTCGTGCTCAAGATGTGCCTCTCGACCATTATCAGTCCAATCGTGCTCGAGACATGCCTCTCGGCCAACATCAGTCCAATCATGCCCGAGACGTGACTCTCGGCCATCTTCATGTCAATTTGTGCCCGAAATGTACTTCTCGGCCAACATCAGCCCAGTCGTGCCCGAGACGTGCCTCTCGGCCATTATCAGTCCAGTCGTGCCTGAGATGTGCCTCTCGGCCATCATCAGTCCAATCGTGCTCGAGACGTGACTCTCGACCATCTTCATGTCAATTGTGCCCGAGATGTGCCTCTCGGCCATCATCAGTCCAATCATGCCCGAGACGTGACTCTCGGCCATCTTTATGTCAATTGTGCCTGAGACGTACTTCTCAGCCAACATCAGCCCAGTCGTGCCCGAGACGTGCCTCTCGGCCATTATCAGTCCAGTCGTGCCCGAGACGTGCCTCTCGGCCAATATCAATTCAGTCGTGCCCGAGACGTGCCTCTCGACCAACATCAGTCCAGTCGTGCCCGAGACGTGACTCTCGGCCATCTTCATTTCAATTATGCCCGAGGCGTAACTCTTAGCCACCATCAGTCCAGTCGTGCCCGAGACATGCCTCTCGGCCATCTTTAGCTCAGTCGCGCCTGAGACACGCTTCTTGGCCGTCTTCAGGTCAGTGTGCCCAATGCACACCCCCGACGACAAGCAGTTGGTGACCTATCAGGTACTATAGTGACAATGTGGCCCACGTACGACCAACTCGTCTACGCAGGTATAAATGCTCACTCACCATATCTGCATGGGGGTTCCTTTTTTCGGGGGAGCTGACCCATGACTTAATCGTCGGAAGGACTCGACTGAGCCCAAACTGCTCGGCTCGGATCTTTTGCAGGACTTTGCGCCGTTTGATAAGGAAGCCGCGCGAAGGAAGGAGCAGAGCTACCACGTCACCGAACCTACGGAGGCGATCTAACGCACACAGGAAATCTCACCGGGGTGACCTGTCATCCCACGTTACGGGACGACCCCAACATATTGAAGCTTAAGATCCTTGTTCTTTATCATATTAAGGATATTACAGTGACAAAATGAACCTTAATTCTTGCCAAATGTCATAGCTGAAGTTTTCATATCATCCATTTTTAGTTTGACAAATTGCTTGTGGATTTGGAGCAGTGCATTATGAAGGATGAGAGGGACTTTATTTGGTAAATTGTCATATATATATATATATATATATATATATATATATATATATATATATATATATATATATGTCAGGTTCATGGACCAGTCCAAGTTTAGATATTTCTTGAATCGAGAAACTTGGAGACTCCTATTTATAGTGTACAAACAAAGAGATATTACCTGAATAAAGAATATTGCAGAAAATATACTGCCATCCTGTCAGAATATCGAGTCTTGATTGTCCAAAAATATCAATTATATCATTTGCAAAACAGATATTTATTCAAAATCCAACATGTGAAGCAGCTCATATCACATTATTTTTTCAATATTTCGCTGTAAGTTTTGGTTTATTGTTTCAATAATTATAAATATGTGGCTTATAAACCATTGCATTTGGTAGAGTTACATTATGCAACAGTTGCAATGAAATAACAACCGACATGCTCTGTGCTACCAACAGATCATCATAAGAAAGGAGATCACATACTGAACTTGGTCTTTGGCTATTGGTTCAATCAATTCATACAATGCATTCATTGAGCAGTCCATGCTTTGCAAAGCCATGGATTTGACCGACCAACAAGGATGACTTGCACCTTTCCTCGGAAGAACCATCACATATGAACAAGGACAGCTTAAGAATGTAACCAGAGCCGGTCGTGCAGTCTCTCTTCTCCTGCACCAAGCATCTCATCAACTCTCTCCCCATCTCGATAAAAATGGAAAGTTGGTGTATAGCGTATGCTTTGTGTCGTTTCAGGACATTCATCAATATCAGCATAGATGAAAGCGAGGTTTTTGAACTCATTGCTCAGCTTACAGAAGGCCGGAAGGATCTTAGTGCATACTCGGCACCTGCAATACATGGTCAATGTGAGTATATTACAAATAGCAGCCAAGCCTCTAATCACGAACTATGGTATCAATCACGATCCTAATTCAAAATTTGGGCTACTAGACTTGCTAATGCTTAGTTGGCCCAGTATGTACCAGTGTACTGACACTCGAAATACCTGTTGGTGCCAAGAAGGGGAGAGGAGTGCCAGACAGAAGGGCTGGCAGGTGCTTGACAGCAGCACGAAGCAAAACCCATTTTCGGTGTAGTCAGAAGGAACACCAAAAATCCTAAATCCTAAATTTTTACAAAAAAACCATCCAGATTATGCAGGTTACCGAGTGTTAATCTGTGAATCAGATAGGGCCAGGTAAAAGCCCTTGCTTCATGTGCCATGTTCAACCTAGGACCAGTAGATATCGATAATATGTAACGGTCCGGACAATATTTTCAAGCCATGGTCTTGATTATGTACAATTTCAAAAGTTGGTTTAATATTTGTCATCTTGTCTCCATTCTTTTCCTGTATTATTTGCTCCAGTGCTAGATGGTATGTTTATTGGTCAAGGTCAAAACTAATATCAGCGTAATAAACTCATTAACAGCATTACCACGCACTCCAAAGACAAACATTTTATCACTCAACATGTGTACCTTGAAGAACACATTCCATCCATATTATTTGGAGAGCTAAAGCATCCTCAGGACCTCATCCCTAAGAGACTGGTTGTGCTTAGCCAGTAACTCCTAGGTGGCGCATGTTTGATACATGAAGCAGGCTTCTTCCTTCTCAGTCTAGTCATATTCCCCTCTCTTCCTACCCTTCAACTAGTACTGGTGCTTAACCAAAGGAATCATTCTCCATGAGCTGCACATGGCCAAGCCATCTCAGATCTCACAATTTCTCTCACTTCAATCCTAACAGTATAGTTTCAAGCTTCCTCTGGCATAGCCACTGTCAACTTCTGGATTGTGGCCACTACTCCACACTCTCATCCAAGGTCTCCCATACTAGTCCGTACCAACAAATCGAGTTATTTTGGTACGGTATGGTACATGGTACAGGGCAGTACACACAGTATGTACCACCCAATATATTAAAATATATTATAATATTTTATAATATAATATTAATATATTAATATATTAAAAAAAGAAAAAAACTGGCGACGTCTCCTTAATCTTTCTCCTTACACGAGAGAAGAATAACCCATGGGTGAGGACGGTGCGTGGGCGAGGACGACCCGCGGAAAGGTGGTATGTATCCTCTTCTTCTTCCCTTTTTCTCCCTCAATCGACCGCCAACGGTCGATTTCTCCCTAAATCGACGGCCGACGTGTCACGGACGATCGTCGCTCAACCGCAACACCTTCGCTCAACAGACCATCCATCGCTTTTGCTTACTTGTATAGATGTTTAGCAGCCTGTTTTGCCTTGTTTTTAAGTGTTTTTGCCTAAGAAATGCAAGTAGAAACAGTCTGGAATGCTGCATCAAAACAGCCCAAAACTGCCCAGTTTTGGGCCATTTTCGTGTGTTGCGGCAAGCTTTTTGAGCGGCATGGACTGTCAGCCATCTCAGCCCTATGGAACCCCCCGGGTGGCATAGGGCTGGATGGGGCTTCGAGTAAGTAGTCGAGTGTGAGCATTCAAAACAAGTTGAATTGTTTTACACCCAACACCTTCGAGAACCATCGTTTATGGACTTGCAACCGTTCTTACTGCCCTCTAAAGTCCTGTTTCACTCTCTTTCTCTCATTTTCTGTTGCACTCAAGGTGTTCGATGAATTGCTTGTAAAAGCTTCCCTCTTCGCGAGACGCTAGGACTTGTCCGCCGCTTGCTTTCAACTTAATCAACTTCTCTTTTTGCAGGTCCTTCGGGACCAGCACGAGGTTGCAATTGGGCTGACCCTTTGCGGTCGTGTAACGCTTGGGTGTTTCTTGACTTAGGCAACCCCAACTAAGTCCAAAACATTGGGCAATGTTGCTTTACGACTTAGGCAATAACAGCCAAGTCTTTGAGTTTGCCGCAAGGGTGCCGCACGGCTTAGGCAAATTCAGCTAAGTCCGTGAAATTGTGGTATCAGAGCAGGCAAGCAATTCGAACAAGCAAGCGAAGAGGATTCGCAATCTCGCTATCGTGAAGCACCGTGGTAAATCGAGCAAGATAGGGCAAGCCGAACCTTTGCCCCAAGCAGCCGCAGGTGGGCTGCAAGTGCAAACTCGCTCGTAAACTGCTGGAGCCGCTCATAAGGAGAGCGACAGTGAACAAGATGAGCATGAAGCTGGGTACTCTCAGCGGAGGAAGCGCAATCTGGTGCGCCAACTGGAAAAAGGAGCCATAAAGAGAGAGAACGGTGGAAACCCACCTCGATGTTCTTGAAGCGAGCATGGAGGAACTCTACCAAGGCCAAGGAAGGATCCTTGGGGTAGAGAGCTCGCAAGAAGAAGCTAAATCTCGGATCGACAAGGTCGAGTCCCGAGTTGACCAACTGACGGAGGACACCAAAGACTCCGTACAACATCTATAAGAAGTGGTGGTGGAACTTATGTCCAAGGTGACGTTACTCACCAGGACTCTTAACATAGGAGGGAGCAACACCCGCGTTGCACCGCCACAAAGCTTGAGGGCGCCTGAGCCGCATTGTTACAAAGGTGCTAGGGATGCCAAGGAACTCGAAAATTTCTTGTTCGACATGGAACAGTACTTTCGTGCTATGAGGCCTGACTCAGAAGAAACCAAAATTTCGATAGTAACAATGTATCTGAATGGAGATGCAAAACTTTGGCGGCGAACCCGTTGGGAAGAGATCCAACAAGGCCAATATCGAGTAGACACTTGGGAGGACTTGAAGCGAGAGTTGAGAACTCAGTTCCTACCCGAGAACACTGAGTTCGTGGCAAGAAGAAAGTTGAGACAACTCCGCCAAAGTGCTTCCATTTGAGACTATGTGAAGCAATTTTCTGCGCTGATGTTGGACATACAAGACATGTCCGAGAAAGATAAGCTATTTAGCTTCCTCGATGGCTTAAAGCCATGGGCACAATAAGAACTGAATCGGAGGAATATTACCGACGTGGTCGGAGCAATTGCGGCTGTCGAAAGGCTAACCGACTTTGTTTCTTTAGAGGATACGGGAAATAAGAAACAATCATCGGGAAATCACCCACTCAAAGCGACTTGGACTTATCTTGGAGAAGAACCCAAGTCATATGAAGGCTATGAACTCGGAGGCTCAGCGGATCTCCGAACTAACAAAGGGGGTCCTTATCAAGATTGAAATGTGGAGCTAGTGCACAAACATAATGGCGGTGCCATTAGATGACTTTCAAGTGATTCTTGGAATGAAGTTCAAGCACGCGACGAAGTTGGTGCCGATGTTGTTCCTAAACTCTCTATGCCTAATGAGAGGCGACGACCCCTGCGTGGTTCTAGTTTCTCAAGGAGGAACCAAGGACCCACAACAAATATCGACACTACAATTGAAGAAAGGGATACGAAAAGGTGAATTAACTTTCGTGGCTATTGTGAAGCTAGAGCCACTTGACAGGGAGGCCATGCACGAACCTGCTGCAGTGGCGAACGTTCTGAAGGAGTTCACAGACGTCATGCCACCTGAATTGCCGAAGACTGCCTCCACGCAGAGGCGTGGATCATAATATCGAGTTGGAGCCGAGAACTAAGCCTCCAGCGAGACCACCATACCGCATAGCCTCTTCAGAGTTGGCAGAACTGAGGAAGCAGTTAGATGAACTACTAAGCGGTGGTCTTATCCGTAGTTCGAAGGTACCATTCGGAGCTCCAGTTTTTTTCCAAAAGAAACAAGATGGGAGCCTCTGATTATGTGTCGATTATCGAGCCCTGAACAAAGTGACGGTGAAGAACAAATATCCCATCCCGCTCATCGTGGATTTGTTCGATCAATTGAGCAAGGCCAAGTACTTCTCCAAACTCGACCTCCGGTCGAGGTACTGGCAGGTGCGTATTGCAGAAGGTGACGAGACGAAGACTACCTGTGTGACCAGGTATGGAGCATTTGAGTTCTTGGTGATGCCTTTCGGCTTAACCAACGCTCCAGCCATATTTTGTACTATAATGAACCAACTATTCAAGGAATATTTTGACAAGTTTGTGGTCGTCTATCTGGATGATATAGTAGTCCATAGCCAAACACTTGAGGAGCATATTGAGCACCTTCCGACAATCTTCAAAGTTCTCGAGGAGAACACTTTATTTGTAAAGAGGGAGAAGTGTTACTTTGCTCATACGGAGATTCTATTCTTGAGGCATCGAATCGGCGATGGTTTTATCCAGATGGATAAATCGAAGGTGCAAGCTATGGCAAAATGGTGAACACCAAAGAAGGTGCTAGAGTTGAGATCCTTCATTGGGTTCGTTAACTATTATTGACGCTTCATTGCTGGATATTCGAAGCGTGCAGCTCCACTGACGGAGTTGCTCAAGGAGCAGTCTCGGAGATGGTCAAACAAATGTGAAGCGGCATTCCAAGACCTAAAGACTGCCGTAATGGAGAAACCAATACTCATATTACCAGACTATGGGAAGTCTTTTGAAGTCCATACAAATGCTTCTGACTTAGCTATTGGGGGAGTACTTATGCAAGAGGGTCATCCAGTAGCCTACGAGAGTCGCAAGCTCAACGAGACCGAGTGACTATATCCAGTGCTTGAGAAGGAGATGATAGCGATGGTCCACTGTCTATGAGTCTAGCGACATTACCTTTTGGGAGCACCATTCGTGCTAAGGACGAATATTGTTGCATTGATTTACTTCCAGACTCGAAAGAAACTCTCCCCGAAACAAGCACGATAGTAGGACTTCTTAGCCGAGTTCGACATGGTAATGAAGTACAAGCCCGGAAAGGCAAATGTCGTGACTGATGCATTGAGCCAGAAAGTTAAATTGATGAATGCTATACAGTTGGAAGGCGGAGACCAAGCAAGCTAGTTGCACTCCAACTTTCTTTCTAGGATCAGGGATGGACTGTACAGTGATCTCCAAGCAATAACCCTGATACAACTCATCAAAAAGGGCAAGGCACGACGGTTTTGGGTCCAGGAGGGACTCATCTACACCAAAGGGAATAGAGTTTATCTTTCGCGAGCGGACAATTTGAGGCGTGAACTCTTGAGAGAGTGTTACGGTTCCCTTTAGGCAGGACATCCGAGCATTCAACGAACAATGGTCTCTCATGGAGAGGGTCTTCTATTGGCCGAAGATGGGGACAGATGTAGAGGATTACGTTCGAACATGCCTTACTTGCCAGGATGAGATAGAGCAACGGAAGCCGATGGGGCTTCTGGAGCCGCTGCCCATACCAGAAAGGCCATGGGAGAGCATTTCCTTGGACTTTATATCAAGCTTGCTCACAATAGGGGGACTTGGATCAACACTCGTGGTTGTCGATCAATTTTTCGAAGTACGCAACGTTCATTGTTGCACCCCTACATTGTTCCACGAATGAGGCGGCCAAGTTGATGATGAAGAATATGGTGAAGTATTGGGAAGTCCCACACAACATCATTAGTGATTGAGATTCTTGGTTCTTGGGGCGATTCTGGACCAAGTTATTCAAGTTACTGGAATCTAAGTTATATTTCTCCATAAGTCTCTACCCCTGGACGGATGGCCAGACTGAAAGAATTAACTCGCACTTGGAGCAGTATCCCCAGCACTATGTGAGTGTTAACCAACGAGATTGGGTGAAGCTGTTGGACATTGCCCAATTCTCCTACAACTTGCGGTGGCTCAAAATTCACAATGTCTTCCATGCAAATAACTTGAAAGCCTACCATTCGGATCTGCAAGATGCTTTCCGAAATATTTCAACTTGTCTACCTCCAATCGAGCCTCCTACGAGAAACGAGTTGAGACTATTCGATTGATCGCAAAACTAAGCTACCCAGCGGAGCGGAGCAAACTGAGTACTTAGTGAAGTGGCAAAAGCTTCCCGAGCAGCCGGTTGGGAGCCGAAGATGCCCTATGACATGAAGAAGCCCGCGTCAAAGCCTACCAATAAGCGACGAGGGCGTCGACAGTTTAAGTGGGGGAGAATGTCACAGACGGTCGTCGCTCAACCGCAACACCTTCGCTCAACGGATCGTCCGTCGCTTTTGCTTATTTGTATAGATGTTTGGCAGCCTGTTTTGCCTTGTTTTTAAGTGTTTTTGCTGAAGAAATCCAAGTAGAAACAGTCTGGAATGCTGCAGAACGATCGTTCAATGTGCAGAACCAAAACAACCCAAAACTGCCTAGTTTTGGGCCATTTTCACAAGCTGCGGCAAGCTTTTTGAGCGGTGCAGAATATCAGCCATCTCAGCCCTCTGGAACCCCCCGGGTGGCACAGGGCTAGATGGGGCTTCATGTAAGTAGTCGGGCGTGAGCATTCAAAACAAGTTGAACTGTTTTGCATCTGAGACCTTTCGGAACCATCGTTTGTGGACTTGCGACCGTTCTTACAGCCCTCTAAAGTCCTGTTTCGCTCTCTTTCTCTCATTTTCTATTGCACTCAAGGTGTTCGACGAATTGCTTGTATAAGCTTCCCTCTTCGCAAGACGTCGGGACTTGTCCGCCGCTCGCTTTCAACTTAATCAAATTCTCTTTTTGCAGGTCCTTCGGGACAGGCACGAGGTTGCAATTAGGCTGACCCTTTGCGGATGCGTAACGCTTGGGCGTTTCTTGACTTAGGCAATCCCAGCTAAGTCTGAAACATTGGGCAAAGTTGCTTTACAACTTAGGCAATAACAGCCAAGTTTTTAAGTTTGCCGCAAAGGTGCCGCACAGCTTAGGCAAATTCAGCTAAGTCCGTGACAGACGACTAAAATCGACTGCCGACAATCGATTTTGGTGGTACTACCCGGTAGCAGACAATTCGCGTATCGATACATACTGCCCGTACCGGGCAGTACAGAGTGAAACGCTAATCCTTGCTCTCATCCAAGTTGTATGAAGAGGGCATGAAACTACAAAAGCGAATAAGCAAATGGGGAACACATGAATGTTAGGGTGATTCCATATGTAATATGCATGTACATCTCTAACAAATACTAAGAGGTCGTGGACAAAGAGGAAGAGGTGACAGAAATCAGACCAATCAAGAATCGCCAAACAATAAAGGTGGTGGAGAAAACTCTAGCCAAAGAAGCCAAGGTTATGGTCGAGGTCGTTGACGTGGCAAAAATTCTAAAAGGTCTAAAATACAATATTATATTTACAAAAGGAATGGACATTCCTCCTTTGAATGTTATTATAATCCTAATATCAAGGTGATAAGACAAATTTTATTGAAAAAAAAGAGAAAAACGAAAATCAAGTTTTGCTAATGACTTATAATAATTTGAAGGAAGATCAGTCTATAACATAGTATCTAGACAGGAGCTTCAAATCACATATGTCGTATTAAAAAATTATTTTCAAAAATGGATATAAGTCATTATAGAAACATTACATTTAGTGATCTGTCTCAAAGACTAGTAAGAGACAAAGGTAAAATTGTTCTTGAACTCAATAATGGCAAAGAATTATGCATTTCAAATGTTTATTATGTTCTTGATATGAAAAATAATATTTTGAGTTTGAGACAATTAATTGAAAAATGTTATAATATTAAAATGAAAGATATGACTCTTTAAATTCGTGATAAGAATAAAACATTAATCTCACATGTGAAAATGGCGAAGAACAAAATGTTTCCTCTATGTTTATGCATTTTTGATCGGTTAAATTATTTTAATATTGATATTAAGGATATTTCTACATTATGACATCTTAGATATGCTCACTTAAATTTTGAGACTTTAAAACTTCTAGAGAAGTTTAATATAGTGATAGGAATGCCAAGAATTGATCGTCCATCAAAATTATGTTTGTGTTATGGTAAGCAAGAAAAAAAGTCTTTCAAAGTCAGAAGAACAAAAAAAGTACGGAATCGACTTGATCTGGTGCACTCGGATGTTTGTGGCCCGATCAGCCTAGTATCACTTGGCGGAAGCAGGTATTTTCTTATATTCATTGATGATCATAGTGGAAAAACTTGGGTCTACATGTTAAATAAAAAGAAAGAAGTTTTAAATAAATTCAAAGAATTAAAAGATTTATTGAAAGACAAAGTGATTGTAAGATTAAATGTTTAGAGGTGGTGAATATATATCAAATGAATTTGAAAGTTTTTGTAGAAATAATAAAATTTTACATCAATTCACTATGTCATACACATCTCAACAAAATGGTGTTTCAGAAAGAAAAAAAAAACTATACTTAATATGATCCAATGCATGTTAAAGAAAAAAAAAATTCCTAAAAAATTTTAGGGAGATACTGTTGCTTATACAGTTTACTTGCTTAATAGATTTCCGACAAGGCGAATTGGTAATTTTACATCAGAAGAATATAGAGTTTACAGAAACCAAGAGTCGATTATTTAAGAATTTTTTGAAGTGTTGCCTCTGCCATGATACTAGAAGAAAAGAAAACAAAACTTGATGATAAAAGTCAAAAATGCATTTTGTTAGGTTATGTTGAGAATTCCAGTGGTTATAAACTCTGCAAACCTGTCGCAAATAAAGTTGTGATGTCAAGAGATGTTGAGTTTGATGAACAACAGATTTGGAATTGGAAAAGTAATGAACAACATATGAAAGCTATATCTTCAGAAGAGGATGATATAATATAAGCAAGCACAAAAGAGGCTTTATCAGAATCATCACCTAGATCAACTAGGTCACATGATTCAAGAAATCCGATTATAAGAAGGACAAAACCGATTCAAGAGCTATATGATGTGACGTGAAGAATTAATACTAATAATGATGAACTTTCTTTATTTTGTCCTTTTGCAGGATATGATCTATTAACTTTCGAAGAAACTTGTAGAGAAGAAAATTGGAGACAAGCTATGAAGGAGATTCATGCTATCAACAAAAATGATACATAGGAGCTTATTAGCCTTCCAGAAGACTACCAAGCGATCGGTGTTAAGTGGATCTTCAAAACAAAATGAAATGCATAAGGATAGGTGGAGAAATATAAAGCACGATTGGTCGCAAAAAGATATAAATAATAATATGGGATCGATTATGAAGAAGTATTCGCACCAATTGCTCGATTGGAGACAGTAAGATTACTTATCTCCCTAGCAGCTCAAATAAAATGAAAAAGTTAACAAATTGATGTCAAATCAGTATTTCTTAATGAAGTTCTTGAAGAAGAGATATGTGTTCAACAACCCCTTAATTTTATTATTCATGAACAAGAAAACAAGGTATATAAGTTAAAAAGAGCTCTTTATGTGCTTAAACAAGCCCCACGAGCATGAAATTCTTGGATAAATGCTTATTTTATTCAAAATAATTTTTTTAAATGTCCACATAAGCATGCTCTCTATACGAAATCTAACTCTAATGGAGATATTATGATTGTATGTCTGTATGTAGATGATTTAATATTTACAGGCAATAGTAGCTCCATGATTAAAGATTTTAAGTACTCTATAAAGAAAGAGTTTGAGATAACCGACTTAGGCTTAATGACTTACTATCTTGGTATTGAAGTTATACAAGACACTAAAGGAATTTTTATCTCACAAGGAAATTATGTAAAGGAGATTCTAAAGAAATTTTCTATCGAAGATTGTCATCCTACAATTACACCTATTGAATATGGCACCAAGTTGACTAAGGAAGGCAAAGGTAAATACATTAATCCAACTTATTATAAAAGTGTAGTTAGATGTTTAAGGTATTTGACATGCATTTGACCTGATATACTATTTAGAGTTGGTTTAATAAGTAAACACATGAAAGCTCCTAAGACATCTTATTTAAATATTGTTAAAAGAATTTTACGATATATTAAAGGAATAATTGAGTATGAAATGTTCTATACATCATCTAAAAGATCGAAGCATATCGATACAGATTTCATTTTATATGAGATCACGTCAAAAACAAAGAAGTGGAGCTACATCATGTCAAGACAAGTGAACAAGTGACTGATATATTTACAAAACCTCACAAATTTAAAATAATTCAACTTCGAAAGAAACTTGACATATTGGATGGAACAAGTTTAGGGGGGAGAATGTTGGAATTAAACTTGTTCAAGTATCATAAAGAGGTTAATTTCATCAAAAGAAATATTCATTGCATCAAGAGAGAGGTTCATTACATCAAGAGGAAAAATAGATTAAATGTTTATGGAAGAAAAAGCCAATTTGACTACTGGTTCTTGAAAGGGTTTCTTAAAAGAGAGTGATTCATTTTGAGTCATTAACGTAATGTATCTTTAGGGATTATATAAATCCTATAAGTTGGGTCATGAAAAACATAGAGTTTGTGAAGTTGTAAAGAATTTTTGAGAGAAATATAGAAAATCAAGCCTTGTCCTACTCTTTGTGTAATAACTCTATCCCTTACTTTTCGCTGCTGGGGACATAACATCATGAGTTAAATTACAATGGTTTTTGCTTTCTAGTAACTCCCGAATATCTAATAACCTTTTGTGTAATTCTAATCTTAACCTCATATGCTGCTACCTCTATTTCTAGGTTATAGCAATCATCTCAATTTAGACACAGGTATTCTTGTCACTTAGCAAATTGTTTCTAGGACTGTCAGCTATCTTGACTCTGTGATTCTTCACATGTGATCCCATAAGACATTAGGCTTGTCTCATTTTCACTTGTGATTCCCTAATTCACTTTCATATGTTCTACTTGTATAGTCTTCTTCCAGTCAAGTCTTGCTCAATTTATGCATAAATTTTATCTTAATTTGAATTTCTTGAAAACTACATAGCCAATAGCTTACAAATAAAAAAAGAACAAAATTCTACAATTTAATCAGGACAAGAAAAGTCACACAAAAGGTTGCAATCCTTATAATAAATGCAATCCTTACAAGAAACCATGACATACCAGGAAGCACCGTAGTACACGACAGCCTGCAAAAGGATACCAAAGATTTGGCATTACAGTTCAGTAAAATCTCATCTCTTCCACTTCAAAATCTAACAACATGTATGAACAAGATAAAAAGAAGAGTTTTTTTTTTTTTTTGGTTTACTGACAGGATTCTTGGATAATTTAATGGTTTGCAAGGCGTCTTTGAGACGAGCATCGCTGGAGGCGCTGCTGAGGTTACCATGGCGACTGTTTGGGAGTCTTAGACCGGCTTCTTCCTCTCCACTGTCCTGCAACTCGCCCTTTCCTTCTTCCACCATTTCTCTTAGAGTTCCCAGGACAGCAGAGGAAGAGGGAAGCTCGGCGGTGTAAGAAAGGAAAATTGAAGCAAAACACGGCGCCGACGATAGAAGAGGGCGACGGCGATCTGGAGATGCGGCGGAGATATGGACTGCCGGTCGAGAAGGAGAGGTGGGAGGTGGGGGTGGGTGGGGCCCGGGTTTCAAGGATCGCGCACATCCAAGGTTTGGGCCTTAGATGATCGCTGTGGCCCAGCCCACCAAGAACGGATAAGACCGCCATATGGCATCGTCCCCTTTGCGGATCGAGGAGCCAGGGAATGGCTACTACATTGACGGTGTCTAGCTTCAAGTTTCCATCGTCTTCCGGTCGATCCTACAGTACCCAAGAAAACACTACCTCTGTAACAGTCTCCTCCTATGGTTCCACTTCGCTTCTCTCTTTGCCAAAAGTAAGCACCTCAGCTGCCTCCTTGAGAAGGCGCAGGAACTTACCAGGAGCGTCCTCGGAAGGTGATTCAATTCTTGAAACTGACTTGAAATTGCTGATAGACAGTATAAAATGCTTAACTCAAGTTAATAATATTAGACTCATCAAGTCCTTATATATTAACTCAAATGTTCTTCCACTTCCTATGTGGAACCAAATTGAGGTATTACATAAGTAGCAGTAGATGGGGATATTGCTTTGACAATGCTACTGGGACTTATGAGCAGAATTGAAAACTAACTGATTCCTAGTGACAAATAGTTTATGTTTCAAAGAAAACTATTTCTGAAACAGTGAAGGTGAAGGGTTCAGGGTTCTTTGGAACAATTAGTTATGAGGTAGAATTTTCAATATGTAGATGTGCAGTCCTACCATTTGCAGTTGATTGAGAAGAGGCCATGAAGATTAGTTGTAAGTTATTCGCGTGTTATTAAGATGGTAGTTCTTGTTGTTATTGCTTCAACTTCTAACAGAGTCCTTAACAAGCAAATTGAATATGGGATGATATGTGGCATCACTAAATACCTGCTAAATGCTTATCCAAGAAAGCATGGTCATCACATATTGCTGGAGTAAATGTGTTACCAATATGAACTAACTTAACTCGAAACAATTATACAGTTGAGTGTTATATAAAACATTTGTGACTATGAGAACTGACATTTCCAAGACCTTTATGATTATGATGTAAATGTGTTTAAACTACCTTATTAGGAAAACATAACAGCAAAGTTAAAAAACACTCAGTTTATTTTCTAAAACTAAGTCAGAAAACTTTCTTAGAAAAATACTTGGTTTATTTTTTCCTTCCGTCAAACTCTATTGCCCTTTAACCATCGGATGAAATCCTTTTTAGCTATTCGTTGAAATTAGAAGACACAAACCAACCTAATTCTCTTAACCATGGAAGGAGCACATCATAGTTAGACACCAAGGTGGCTACTGCCGGATGGCAGGTTTTTGATGTGATCTCACATGGCATAGTGAGGTAATTAAACATCTAAATCAGAAGGGAAATTGGGAATGCTTCCAGTAGGATCCTTTGACGCTCAAGTCACCGTGACATGAGATAAAGATGAGATAAAGAATGCAATAAAAGTGAGGAGAGAGGAAATAATCCTTTTTATCGGAGGAGGTCCCTTTTAGTTTGTCTGTCAGAGAGATTTTCTTGTGGACTGATGTGGGGAATATTTCATTTTGATTTGGCAATGACGTGGTGGATCAGTTGATTGTAAGAAAAATCGTTTTGGTTGTAACCACACATCTGAAGTGGCATTAGATGCACATGTCGCTTTGTGGTTGGTAATATTTGATGTACCACTTGAAACAGTATGAAACAGGTGGCCACCGATATGCAGACCAGCACGTTTTGGAAGTGCATGGTAAAAGGGTCAAGTATCAGCTGGTACGGATGATGTATTCGCGAATACGGTCAAAACTCATATTGTAACGGTCGATATAGGTCGGTATTTATCAGAATTTTACCGATACCAACCTAAATCGATCAAGTTTGACCCCAACGATCAAATTGATTATTGGGACCTCTTTTTAGGCTTTAAGTCCCCTCCTTCGCCCTCTTTCACTCTCTCCCATTTACTCTCATTCACTCTCCTCATTCTCACTCTTTCTTTTTCACTTCTGACTAAAGTTCCTAATAGGTGATTAGTGCTAATCAAGCTATTGATTTGGATAAAAGAGGGATCCAGACTTGGGATCTAATTAAATTTCTATCCAATTTAAAGGAATTTAGCTTCTTTCTATGTTTTATTTATCATTTCATATAATTAGAGGTGTATTAATGCATATTTAGAAAGATTAAATATGATGCGGCCCAAATTCGAGGTATTTAGGGTTAGTCACAACCTTATGCATTTATTTATGCCCCATATACACTATATTCTTAATTAAATATAATAACATTGCCATTAAATTAGGATTAGAAACCTAAAAGAATATGTTTTTGTGAATTTCTGGCCATTTTCAGCCTTTTTCAAAAAACCTGGCGTATCGACATATTGCTGGTACCAACGGTATGTACCAATCTGCCTCCACTGATCGGCACGAAATAGCGGTCCTTGGTGGTTGGTGCGACTCATGATATCCATTTTCTCTCACATCACCATCATCCTTGCAGTGGCCTTGATCATATCTCACTATGACCAACACTATTTATTACTGATAATCCAGCTAACAATCTTCCTTACTAACATTTCTTTTGGTATTCAAATTCAAATATATATCAACAACTTTGAATCCAGCATAGGTTTGATAAAGTGTCAATATTGTTGTTGCCTTTCAATTAAATTTACTAATGGTTGCTAGATGGTGACTGTATCAAACATATATAGAGCTTATTTACGAACCATGATAACTGCATAAAGTTGCTAGAGAAAGATAATCCTACATTTATACTACTTAGTAAAGAAAAAAGATGATTATCAGTTTGTACTGTTTTTTGTCCTATTTATCTGCTATATTGTTGGGAACTATTGCTTATTGCTTTACATTTATGTCCTTATTAGTGATTTATATTGATCTATTGTAATGATACTTTTCAGCATTGCAGGTATTCCTACTGAATTAGCTGAAGACCCCAAATTTGTTCCCTTAAGTGCTGATGACCCTATCTATGGTCCACCAGTAAGTTTCCAGTAGATCCAGTGATGAATAATTAAATTGGACTTCAATTTAGAAAGAAATATATTGGAGAGTTCAATCCCCTCCTTTTTTTTTTCCTTTCCTCATTGCTATAACTGCTTTTCAGGATTCTTGGATTAGAACTTTTGAAGCATGAGGAAGTTATATTTTGCTATAAGTTAACACTTTATTTGGAACTATTTATCTTGGCTATGGATAGTGTCACTTTTAATGTTAAAAGCATTCATCTGTTCTTTTGTTAACACATGCTGATGATTATTTTGCTTATACATGTTTTTGCGAACCAAAAAAAGCATATGATACAGACTTCTTCCCTAGTATTTAAAAAGAAACATGATCAGTGTTGAAAAGGTTTTTTGTTATTTTTTCATCTGTTTCTTTTGTTAACACATGCTGATAATTATTTTGCTTATACATGTTTTTTTGAACCAAAAAAAACATATGATACAGACTTCTTCCCTAATATTTAAAAATGATCAGTCTTGAAAAGGTTTTTTGTTATTTTTTTAACTGATATTGTTGGTTAGGACTTGTTATAGATCTTTGTCATCTCATACATTCACAGGAAATTTGATTTACTATTAGCAAATCCTCATTGAATTTCTGAGGTTTTGGAATCTTAACACTTTGGTTAGATTCTTTTCCATGTCTAGGCTTTACTGGTTATGGGATTTGAAGAAGATGAAATGGAAAAGGTATTCGCCTTCCTCAGCTCTCTCTTTACAGTTCAAGTATCATGCAAGAAATATCTCTGCAGTAAATTTAGATGTTCCTGTGGGTTGCTTAAGGCCTTGTTCAGTTTCACTTTTTATAGAAGAGGACTTGTTCCTTTTTGTGCCTTTTTCAACCCAAGGCTACTCCATTTTTCCTTTGCTAAATTTATCTTTCCCTGGTGACTGCGCTTGCCCATAATCTACATTCCATTCTGATGCAGATTCAAATGCTTCTAAAAGAGCTTGATGGTGAATTTTTAAAGGTAATTTTGAACAACATCAGTTTCTTTCTCTTCTTTTTCTTTTTACCTTTTCTTTGTTTCTTTCTTTTCTTGGGGGCAAATGTATGTGAGCTTGTTTGTTGCATCAGTGCATTTATATGTTAGGTTGAATTATTCTTTGCCCAGTGGCCACATAATTAAAAAATGGACGTATCCAATGCGCAAGGCTTTTGCCAGTGTGTGGGGAGGGTCAATGTATGTAGCCTTACCTCTGAATATAGATAGGTCATTTCTGTAATTCGAACCTTTGTCTCCGAGGTGATAAAATGACCACACAATTGGCCTAAAGCAATCCAATTTCACACCTAAAAAGCATGTTTGTTATGACAAAGGTTACTTTAGGTAGGACTACATATGCCACTGAAGAAGCACTCTCTATTGCCATAACTGATACAAGGTGGCTACTTCACTACTTCTTGGACTAAAGTTTTATGTGCCATCTGTTATCCCTTTCAAATTCCATTTACTTGCCATCAAAGTGTGCATTTGAACCTTGATGTGAGAGTCTCGTCTGTATCAATTATTAAGGAGAAAGATACATCAACATTTCTAATTAAAGAGTCCATACAAAAGGAAAACTACAGATTCCACAAACAGTGATCAAAATTGAATATTAATTGTTAAATTCCATGATATGCTGAATATTTGTTTGTAATTTAATTATCACAAATATTTTCGTTGGGACTTTTCCTATTGATATGTGGACTTACCATCAATCTGTATAAAGGGACATCTATCTGACCAAACTAGTGCATTTATAGATATTGCCAAGCAGACACAAAGATACAATATAACAGTACAATAGTTCAACCCCTTTTCCCAACCATAGTGTAGTCAGAAGATATTACTTTCTGGCAACACCATAATTTATACAAAAATATAGTTCATGAAATTAGGTTTCTACTCTCTTAGAACGAAGGTTAAATTCACTAAATGAATGGCCTCATATGTACTAGGAAAAATGAGTAACTATAATTACTGATAGCTTAGTAGGATTTACATTCTGTTTAATGTTTTTGATTCATTGTGCTAATCCAGATATCGGTTTCTTCTTCTTTGTAACAGGTTATTTACTGTACAGAGGATATGATTAAGCAGACAGTTTGGGATGCAATGCACACTGAACAGATCAATTTAGTAGATGTTAAGGTCAATTCCCTGACAAATTGTAATACAACTTATCATTGATTTATGTTTTCCATTTTCATTAGTTTTACTCATTCAGCAACAACACCAATTATTTAGGGGAGAACACCAAATGGTTTATAGCCTAATATAAATGTTTAAGCACCAGTGTGACTTCAAAGCTAATCAAAGTTTAACCTACGTTCGAGATCTTATACTCATGCTTCTTCTCTTACTCTCGATGGAACTCTCTTCTTTCCTCCCATCCTTGATACTCATAATGACTCCACTACCTATTATCTTTTTAAAACTGAAGTGAACCCCATGTCTTTCTTTATCAGAAAGTGCTTACTTGTTTCCAATTCACCTAATATATTAGGTTATAGGCCAATATTATGTTCTGGTCTCTGCTTCAATAATTTCTAGGCAATATAATACTGTTTTTTTGTTCTCCTAGAATGTCCCTCTGACTTGAATATATTCCCCACAATAATTAGTCATCACATTCTATTATCATTTCCACTTGCAAGTAGGCATGTGGTATCAACTTAACTTTGTATTTGATATACAGAAAGTCAACCAAATTTATGTAAATTATTTCACGCCATTCTCTGTGTTATAGAGAAGCACACACTTTTTACTGCTTTAGTTAGACCATGTGCTTCAACTTGTTCATCCATAGTATCACCAGCCATCCCAGTCGGACACAATGCACTTGTTTTTGATATTGTGTAAGTGCACCAAATGTGCTTAGGCATCAAATAAGGTTTTTATTTGAAGCTATTAGGACATGAGCAATACCAAATTTAACCTGTTTTCATTCCAGGAGAACAATTTGACCTTTACTTCTGCACTTTATTTTCCAATCTGATACTGCCATTCTCATATGTCTTTAACAATTCAGAAGTTACATGACACACAAGGAAACAAAAAAATATATATCAAGAGCACTATGATTCCATTCAGTTTTTGTTTCTTATGACCTAATGTGATATTAGATGCTTCCTACCAATCTGTAAATTTTCCTAGAGATTATGTTCCTAAATATTATGTCTAGGTTATCTTTTTGAATGAATTGTAGTATTTTTTACCTTTCAAATGGCCTTTGTACTTTCCCATTTGTGAATACAGTTATGCCAAGTGCCAATGCTAAACATGAGTTCTTGATATCTAGTGTTGTGTCTTATTGTTGTTCCCATTATGCCCTATGTTCTCTTCATCATGTATGAGATTTAATATTCTTGATTACCCTTGAAAAGAAAAGACTGTACCTTGATTTATGAAAGGTGTGGACTATATTTGTCTTTTTATAAAGAATGCTTCTCAATTTCTGTTATAACTTCTTATCTCTCCATTGCAGATTGCGAAATCTTTACCCAGATTATGCATTTTGTCAGGACTAAGTGGTGAGGAGATGATAATGTTTATTGATGCATTTCCAGAAACTGGTATGTGATCAAGACTTGAGTGCTTGAATGTGCATAAAATAATCTCTTCCAAAGATGCATTGCTATGTCCTATCGACTCTATGTTCCAATTTCTTTTGCCTTCATCCTTTGTTTTGATAACTCTAACAATATAAATAAAATTTCCAACTTCTGGAAGCTAGTCTTACCACAGATCAAGACGACAATATTTTGTTCTTGCAATGCACAGAACTGAAACCAATTAACTGTAACTTTGTACAAAATAGATAACACGGAATTTGCTGAACTCCAAATCTTGGTACAATTTGTTCACTCTGTGAAAAAGATTAAGAAGAGGTTACAAAGATCTTTGTGACAGGTAACAAGAACAGACAGTTACAACTCTAGAACTATTCATTTTGATTTTTTACTGTTAGTGGGTTTGCTAACAATCTCTTGCTACAGAGGTGAAATTGAAAGCCAGGAAGGAAATCAATCTAATGGATTAAAAATTTGTTAAATGCATAATCATTAGACTCTCTAGATTTGTGGGAGGAACTTCTCAGATTTGATTCTCCATCAGTATCATCAATAATGATCCCTCACTGTTCCAGCAGGTTCAGATCTGCAATAGTCAAATAATCCCAGTGTTATTGTAGATCCAATAGTTTGTTGTGATTCAATAGGCAGTTTGCTCGATAAAGGCTTACACATTATGCAAGATATTAACTTCACTACCAACACATACTGTTGCTTCTCTTCAGGATTGCAACCGGCAGTTTTTGCGGCCCTCGTTCCTAACAGCGCAGATAAACTTCTTGGAGATGTTATCGACGAAATTATGGGGGATCATGAAATGATGGTTTGTTTCTGGACTTGTTCTATGATTTTATACATCCAAATTTGCATCCCTCCTAAACGGTTCAGAGTTCTGCAGTCAGCAAAGCAGTCAAGTTAGTTCTTGAAAACATCGCAAGCTTGTGCGGCACAAATGGATGTCGAGGTTGATCGAGCTATTAGATGGAAGAGCTTCAGGATGGAGTGGGACTTCATCCTGAACTTTTGCAGTGATCAAGTAGACAGTAAATACACTACTGGAGCATACTAATGCTGTACACATTCTCATGCATGGGTACTCATGGCACTTATGATGTGCTCGTTAAAATGTCAGTAAGGGTTGCCCCCACACAAATTTGTGCCTAAACCACCATCATCATTAAGAGAAGTATTGTGGAGTAAAACCTGAGCCTTTCCATCATCTCAATGTCGTGGGAGGTCACAGGACCAGGGAGGGCTGTTACAATAATAGCTCGATGGTTGTTAAAGCTGACCAGTTTCGAGTTCAAGCTTGTGTTTGACTTGAGTTCAGCTCCACAGGTCTGAAATATTATCATTATAATGTTTGTTCTTTCTTTATATTTTAACTATTCCTATGTTGTTGGGATTTTTTTTTTGTTTAATTAAAAAAATGTTCACTACATCAAATGACGTGTATGACGTTCACATGATCCGAGGCTTATCGTTTATGCAACATTATATTAACCAATCCGAATGTCTCAATAGAGTGATTTGCCACTCAACTCTTTTATTGAGTATCGAGACTATTAATTTTGGCTTCCATTGGCAACAAACATAATGAGAAGTGGGAATCTACCATGCTTTCAATTGCAACTCTTTTTACTAAATAATACCCATTCTTCATTTATTTCACATTTTTTTTGTCACAATTTAGTTTTTTTTTCTTATATTTTGTTTTAGTTGGTGCTAGAAGATATATATATATATATATATATATATGTATATATATATATATATGTATATATATATATATATGTTCTTATCATCATGCTCAATAGCTTAACAAAACACCTCTCATGTTTGTTGGTGTTGGGGATCTTTTTCGTATGCATTGGAACAACCTTGATTGAAGGTGGCTGCTAAGGGAAAACAAAATCATATTTGCCAATAACAATAACTTTAACCCATAAGTTGATCTAGGATCATCGAGACTCTTTTAGGTTGAAGGATAATTCCACTAGTGGAGAAATCATGGAGACGAAGGCCACCCTTAACTGTTTAGGAAAAATAACAATATCCCAAGATACTAAAATGTAACTCTCTACATCCATCAACTTTTCATCAAAGGAAGTCCTTAATCCGTCCTATCTAAGGGGTTTTCTTCTTACGCATCCAAGTAACATTCAAAGGGATAGCATTAAGAATCAAATTATGTGTAATCCTACCTACTTGAGAAAAGTTAGAGCAATCCTAATCACCCGACTTCCTATGAATTTACTGAAGCATCCCATCAAAGGCTAAAATAGAGACCCTTCTCGGGATGATCATGGAGCCTAAGGTAGTTGATTCAAAGAAGAATTTATCCTCTCACCTGAAAGAAATTATAGATTTTATATTTTTTTCTTTTTAAACCGAGTAGAATGAGTGAAGAAAATATCAGATTTTACCGAAGTTATTATTGGCTGTCAAAATATAATAAAATATTATCCAACTTGAAAGGATAGAGGCAGTGCTCATTCATAGCCTTATCAAATAAAACAGAAAATAACTAAGTACAATGATATAAAAAAAATATATAGAGAGAGAAGATCTCCTTCCTTGTCTAATTTTTTTATAATTTTTAAAATAAGTGAAACAATGACCATTAATAAGGCAAAAAAAAACACACACAAGAAAGGAAATTATAAATTTAGAAAATTAAAAATAAAGAAAAAAAGTTTATCTTGTGAGGAGCACGGGATTCGAGATAAATGATCATAAGATTATTTTTTTTTGCTAATTCTATTTTAAGGACAACCAATTAATAGATTGTTTTTTCCCCTTTTAGAATCAAAACTTGGAGTGAACAACTCTTAAACAATTAAAATATTATCATGAATATTAGGATTCGAAAAGAAAACTCTAATAGAAATTAGATTAGGTAAGAAAGTCCAAAGGTTTTATAACTGTTTAATAAAAAATATATATACTATGTTTCAAACACCACGTAGGTCAATTGGCGTGCCTCCATTTGGCAGATAGTAAGCAAAAAAATATTAGGCCAAAGGGGGGAGGGGACACTTTTGGCATATAAAAGAGAGTTACATTTGAAGAAGAACAGAGAAAGAATGCAGCCTTTAGGAAAAGAGAGGATTTGATTCAATGCTTGACGACAAATCTGACCTTCCCTTATCCTTGTGATCAACTTCCACTTGCATCAACAGATGAGAGACGATGAATCCTTAACATAGCAGGATCAACGTGCTCCCAACAGCACAAAATCCAATCTGCATGCACCCCCCATCCACCACTAACAGTTTAATCTTCATTCACCATCTGTGACACTACTAACCAAAGTCGATCCATTCACTACTTGCAGATGGCAGGTTTTCCGTGGGCTGTCAACGTGAAACCTCAGTAGCAATGGGGAAGCAGAGTATATTCTTAGTTGCAGTTCATCAACCTATTTCTTTTGCCTCTCTCTCTCTCTCTCTCTCTCTTATCTCTCTAAGGGGAAGGCCATGCCGCCATATGGTGGATCACAAGTTGTTATGATGGCTCTCAATTGAATTTAATTGGTAGGGGATAAGGGAAGAAGAAGACCCCACCCACAAGCTGGATTTAATCTTTCAGATTATGTCACCTCTATCAGTCAGTGCATGTGGTTAGACTGAGAGTCCAAACAAAGCTTTCTTGGCTCAGCGATGAGTAGCCAAATCACAAAACTTTTAGAGGTGGTGGGGGATTCATTGAAGCATCATTAGTTCCATCACCTCTGACACTATGTCAGATGCGCTGTAGTGCAGCTTTTCGCCTCCTTCCTTTGTGCTCATCTTCCATGTGTAATAATAGCTTCTTCTTCACTTCCCCACCCCCCCCCCCTCCTTTTTTTTTTTTTTCTTCTTTCACAGATTACAGTACGTTCGTCTTTAAATCGACATATATGTTCACCAACTCAAAGTTCAGATTGCATAGGTAAAGCGTTATGGTTAATGAAATCCAAAGAGATATTGTTTAATTGGTAAAGTCGATTTTTTTTTCAATAATATTAAGGTGCACCTCAAACTATAGATACAATTTTTTTCCATGGAAAGAAAGTGGAAAAAATTACTACAGTTAGTATTTTAATTATTCGTGATGGGACAGACAAGAACGAGGGTGACGCTGTCCCACTGGATCCATACTTATTTCTCCCCTCCCAAATACTTTTTAATTATTTTTTTTTTTCAGGATTTTCCACCCCTCACGATTTCGGTACGTATCACACCTCCTCCTCCTTTCAGCCACCGTCGCTACCTCCACCTCCCGCTTTGATAGGAGAGGCGGAGTTCCTGAAAGCGCGACCTTTCCTGATAATTCCAACATTCCCCGGGGGCGGGGGTCCCTCTCGCGCATCTCCCTCTCGCCGACTCCTCTCTGCCTCCGCTGCCGCCGCCGGACATGTTGCCGTACGCGACGTTGGAGGATGCGGAGGCGGCGATGGGGCGGAGCCTCACCGTCGCGGAGGCCCTATGGTTCCGCTATTCCGCCTGGATGCCCGACTACCTCCTCTACTGCCACAACGTCCTCTTCCTGCTCGTCATCTTCAGCCTCGCCCCCCTCCCGCTTACCTTGATCGAGCTCTGCCTCCCCGCCGCCGTCTCCCCCTACAAGCTCCAGCCCAAGGTCCGCCTCCCGGCCGCCTCCTTGTTACGATGCTACAAGGATGTCATGCGCGTCTTCATCTTCGTCGTCGGCCCGCTCCAACTCTCCTCCTACCCAACCGTGAAGGTCCCTTCTTGATTCCTTCCCCTTGTCGTCTAGGGCTAGGGTTAGGACTACCCGGTAAAGAACACTTCTTGATTCCGTTCTTTCTTTCGACATTTCTGTTCATCTGATATTTTGGTCCGTTTCCTCAAAAATATTGTTTTCCTTATCACATTGCTTTATCGAAAGCCTTTTTTTTTTTTGTCATTTTTTTATTTCTTTACCTACTTTTTTCGTCAATATGTTCTGCTTCGTCGAAAAGATCCGTCTTTTATTGCATTGGTTGGTTAAAAGTGTGTCTTTTCAATCGTTCTTGTTCGTCCTGTATGCTTCTTTAGCCTCTTTTTCTCCATTTATAAGCTCGATCTTTTACGTTGTCTTTGGTCGGCAGCTTGTGGGAATACGGACCGGGCTGCCGCTGCCGTCATTGTGGGAGGTGGCAGCGCAGCTGGCGGTGTATTTCTTGGTGGAAGACTACGGCAACTACTGGATCCACCGGCTGATGCACGGTAAGTGGGGTTACGAGAAGATCCACCACGTCCACCACGAATTCACGGCGCCCATCGGCTTTGCCGCTCCCTACGCGCACTGGGCGGAGGTTCTCCTCCTCGGGATCCCCTCCTTCGTTGGGCCGGCCATCGCCCCCTGCCACATGATCACCTTCTGGCTATGGATCGCCCTCCGCCAGCTTGAGGCCATCGAAACCCACAGCGGGTGCGTTAATCACCCTTCATCCCCCTTTTTCGATTTTTTTTGTCTTCTGTAATATATCATTACTTGGCTTTCATCCAATTTATAATGATTATTATACGATTTTATAGTTTCTAAAAGTTTGATGTCGGGAGGTGAATTCTATTGTTTGAGATCTGAGTTCAATTTAAGTCCCGTTACTCTGGCTGTTCATTATTTAAAGCATGTTGCAGTCATCATCCATTTGGTCTGATCAGTTCAAATGATTCAAGTGGGTTGGACAGCAGATGAGGGGTTGAATGAATTGTTTTCCTAATCTTTGCTCTAATTTAGTTGTCATTTTCTTATACCACCATTTATGTATGTAGATATACTTTATAAAATGACTTAATTCTTGTTCTTTTGAAGCCATAGTTGACTTATGTTTCCAATATGGATTTTTTGGTGTGTGTGGTATTCTAGCTTATAACAAATGACCTTGTCCCCAAGGTTCATTTTGGATTCTCATGTTGTTGTCAACTTGCTAAAGTTAGAAGAGAGAAAGATATTCTCAATCTGTTCATTTACAGGTAACCAACTCATTTTGGAGTAACAATTATGCATCCATTCACAACTTTGGAGAGTATCCATCAGTATTTTCTGAATGCTTGTTGCATGGAGGATTCTGTCATTTAATAACTGAAAGCAGTGGTAGGTCACGGCTCAGCGGCTTAGGAAAATAGAAAATTGTGACAAATAATGTTCAAGGTTACCTGTGGGCGGTAGCAATTTTATAAGGTTATTGATTATTTATTGAGATTTTTGTGAAAGGTTACCAGTTATAAAAACAATTACTGAAACAATAAAGAGCTTGAATATCCAACTTGCAAGTTGAGTATTAAAAAAATGATGAGACATTGTAGAGTGGTTAATTATATAAGGATCGTAAGTACTCTCTAGATATTGGTGTGTGCTGAAAATGTTCAGAACCAAAGTTGAGAATTGTTGTTTTTATAAATTGACATTTTTTTTTCCGTATGCAACAAATTCTCAAATTGAGGAAGTTATCTAAGCATGTATAGAACTACTTGCTTTCTTGTTCTCAATTCTGAAGCTTGGAATGTTTGCACTAGTGTCCACAATTAAAGTGAAGAGCCTAAGACAAGGTGGTGGTGCTGATGATGTTTTTGCAGAAGTTACCTTTCTCCGAAGGGATATTATAGAATTTAGTTCCTGCAGAGAAGGTTAACAGGCATATTGGCTCTGTAAATATTTTAGTTTAAAGGTTCTTTGAAAAGAATTGAGGGTGTAGGGGGATTATAAATAGATAATATTTAGCCATGCTGAACATATTTTTCTTAAAAGAAATAATTTCTTGTTTTGCATAAGACTTTCTTGCTTTGCATTTCAACCACTCTCCAATCCTGGATGGAAGAAACAGAGTCGGAGATGTGAAATTAATTACACTTATACATGCTGGTTAGCTAAATGCAGGTTATGTTAGTTGAGAGGTCAACTTGCTGATACAAGATTCCTTAAGGATATGGCTGCTGGCAGAGTTGTGTCATCTCTGTACCTGTCCATGTTTGAAAATGTAATACTGTCCTAAGATGAGTAAAAGGATACATGAAGCAAAACATCTCAGATCGAATCTGATTCTCGTTAAGTTTTTAAGGCACAGAAAGAACATTCATTTCTTGTTCTTTTTGGTTCAAATGGTTGTTGCAAGTTTCCTCCTGAACTTTAGCCTTCTTAAATATAACGTCATTCTGCTCATGTGCTACTGAAAATATAACAGTTAAAGGAAGAAGCAGCGGACTGCTAAGAGTAAAATCATCTTTTGCAGTGTAGTGTCTTTTTCGGTTTACACAGTGGTCGGCTGTTGCAGGATTCAGCTCTCAAGAACATTTGTTAACCAGCATTGTTACCTATTTCATTTAACTTGTACTCCTACATATTGTCGACGTCAAGTTCATTTTTTAACCTTTAACTTTTTGTTGAGATGTTAATAGCAAGATATCTCACCTTCCATGAAGAAGCAGCATAACTGTGTAAACTCAGGCAAACACCATCTAATCATGCTTTGACCAATGCCTTCCGAACAGATATGACTTCCCTTTAAGTCCCACAAAGTTTATCCCCTTCTATGGAGGAGCAGAGTATCATGATTATCATCACTATGTCGGAGGACAGAGCCAAAGCAACTTTGCTTCCGTGTTCACCTACTGTGATTACATATATGGGACCGACAAGGTTGGTGAATCTTGGCCACAGTTGAAATGAGATTATTCTGAAAACAAAGAACAAACAAAGTTTTCATGCTGTAACCTTCTTTTTTATCATTTCAGGGATACAGATACCACAAGGCACACCTAACAAAGGTACTTTCTTTCGCTCGTAGGCCTGCAATTTTTGCAGTATCAGGATTCTGCATACCACAACAAGTAGCATTCTTCTTGCATCGACTCGCAGTACCAAGATGTCATTAGTTATGTTATGTTTCTAGTTATAGATGTTTTTTGAAAACAGTTGAAGGAGCAGCAGGGAAATGGTCACCTGAATGGAGAAATTAATGGCTTCAACTACAACCAGAAATCTGAGTAGCCGTCCAACTCATGCCTCCTAAGCATTAGTTAGGTGTTAACCAAGATGAATGTGCTTTTGCTACTTTGTGTTTTCCTCCAGGCCCAGACCTGTTGTTTCTTTCCACCCATCACATGCGATTTTGATATCCTTTCATGGCACGGTGGAATCCGACATGGATATGTAATTTTCTTAGGTAGTGCAGCAACCTATGTCTACTTTTGTTACTTGATGGTGCACTGCTTGTGAAGGAAGTAACCTTGTTTAGAGCTGTGGATCAGGGGAGCTTGTTTGTTATGAATGCCATGTTTGAAACTTCCGCTCTGCGTGGAGAACCCTTCTTTCGTCTCAAAAGTTTCTTTTGGTTCTTTATATGTTAGATTGCTGCATCAATCGAGATCATTAGCTGTGTTGTGACTGTTTCAGAGTTAATTCTCCTACGGTAATAGTGCCACCCACCTCCAGTGTGTTTGATTCAGGACAAAGCTAGTTCGAGATCATATTGAATTAAACTCAAGTTGGATCATTAATGTGTCAAATAAAGACTTGTAAAATGGCAAAAGCAGATAAGGCTCTGACACGTTTTCGATAATTCATGAACATGAGGACCCACAGAGACTCACATACAGGATGCAATAAGCAATAGATCATTATTTTGGCTAATCACCCACCCATATCATCATTTTCTTTGGTCACCTGTTTTTTTACCCTCAGATTGGTATTCTTGTTCATCAGAAAAATAAAATAAAAAGATCAGTAAATGACAATATATATATATATATATATATATATATATATATATATATGTATAATACACTGATAACCTGATCCCATATCACCATCAAGTCTCATAAATCCAGTATCATCATTTTGTATCCCGGGTGAATCTAACCAGATACTATTCTTACCATTTATGTTGCCGTCACAAACATCCCCAAGCTGCATTACTCAAGCTTCCATGCCCAGAATGACGCCAATTTACTTCCAGCAAATTAACAACGACAAAGGTACTACTAACTTCTATCCTCCCAATGACAATGGAAAGTACCTTATAAAGCCGAGAATCTCATTCGGTCCTAAGCCAAAATAATCTACCACCTAAGAAACTCCAATCAACCAATCTCCATCAAATCAAACAAGTTACTATTAGCTATAGTTTAAAAGCTGATGCAAAATAGGTCTTGGCAGCCTCACCATCCGTTGCTCAAAACCTTCGAAACCCTCGATCCATGAATTTTCCTGATGGGCACTCATATGCCATATGACCCCTCCCACCACAGTTGTGGCAGATCATCAAGGGACCCATGCAATCCCTGCTCATATGGCCAATCTGGTTACAGCTTCGGCAGATGACATCCCGGAATCCGCCACGAAACATGCTGCCGCCCCTTTCACCGAGCATTCCTGCCTTTGGACACTGCCTGGCCACATGTCCCGCAACGTTGCAAAGATTACACACAGGCTCGTTTTGACAGTCGCGAGCTAGGTGACCAGTCTTCCTGCAGTTGTTGCATGCTTTCTCGTTTGTGCAGTCTGCAGCGATATGCCCCTGCTTGTAGCAATTATTACAGAGCCTTAGGTCACCAGGAGGGAGATGAGGAGCTGAGCAGTCCCTTGCAAGGTGGCCAGCCTTGCCGCAGGTATGGCAGATGCCCTCGTTTGGGCAATTGCTTGCCACATGACCAGGTTCTTTGCAGTTCCAGCATAATGCCATTGTAGTGCACTCAGCTGCAATATGCCTAACAGAGGCAAGAAAAATAATTTATTTTAGGTTAATGAGGATAACAATGAAAAAGAATACTCTGATTATACTATTTTTTACTTGTCAGAATGTATCTGAGAACAGAGGAGATCATTGTATAGCAGAACATATACACATTTAATGTCTCAAGATTCTTTTTTCTTATCACAGAAGGTGACCAAAAGCTGTGCATTTTCTTCATTATCATGCGCTTTGCATCAAGAAAATAGAAGCATCAATAACTAGCAAGGCCAGATGCACAAAAGTTACATGGTGACTGGTTGGAACCATGTAGACAAATTCATTGGCATGACAGATTTTAATTATTACCCTGGAAGACCACAGTTATTGCAGACAGCCACATTTGAGCATTCTCTTGCATAGTGCCCAGGTCGTTTGCAGTTCTTGCACAAATCAGCATTCCTGTAATCAAGAAAGAAGAATGAGACCATACAAAATAATCACTTAAAAAATGAGAACCCATAAGATCATCTTTGACTACTTACAATGCCAATAGCTTATATAATTACACAATGTTTTTTCTAATGACTCCATGAGATTATTCGAGAATTATAGTGGATATAACAATAAGAACCAATTAATAATATTATATATATATATATATATATTTCCAGAATTATCTACCATAAACTTGTTTACATGTGTAGTCTCCTAATCCTCACAAAAGAACCAGCTTAGCAATGATGGAATCTCATAAAGCATGATCATATTTTTAAATTTCCCTTCAGCAATTTCAGTTATGCAAAACCTAAATCTACACATCCATATCGTAGAATTTCAAGTTCAATCAACTATAATTTAAGTTTCAGCCAATAAAATCTTTTGTCCCCTCTCCAATGGTTGATGTGTTTTGTTGAATCCACTTCATGATGATTGTCAAACTCATGAACCTCCCAACTTTACTGCTCTAACTGAAAAACAAGATTAAAAACTGGAGTAAACTAAACACGCATACAGGTGTAGGAAACTCAAAGATGAAGAAGAATGGATGAGATCACTTGAAGCAACATACAATCAATTTGTATGATTGATCATAGTTACGTACAAAAAAGGACACACCATGATATCCTTCCCATATATTGGAGAACTACGAAACATAATTACCTAGAACATGGACTGGCATAGTGGTGTGAATTGGATTACTTCATCAAGGTAAACGGAGGCATATATTAATTGGTTTATTTTTTTTGGGTCATGGTGGCTATTGAACCAATTGGTTAATTCTCTTTATATATTAAATTGAAAAATCATGTTCTCGCTAAGTTATTAGCTATTCCTTTGAAAAACATTGAAGATAAGAGACCAGGAAGTTCCGATCTCATTAATGTTTTTCAAACCCTTTTTTTCTCGGCAGGATCCTCGTGCAGTGAGCTGCCTTTCCTTTAAGGATCTTGTTACTTCAATTTTCCTAAATAAATTTTAAGTAGAAATGTCTGATATGGATTTATTTGCCTTTAGTTGGTAGATATCCATAATTTAAATTCCTGTTAGGACTCACAAGCATAATGAATCAAGTCTCAAAACTACGAACCTGATTCACAGTTCCAAGGAAAAGGAGGTCCTGGCAACTTACGGTATGGGTATGTGACACATTATGCAAATCATGCAATTAGTGGTTCTTCAAGCATTTGAAGCATCATAACGGTTCTACTTATTGACACAATTCCATGTTCAGTGACAATGATCTCTAAACAAAGTTACATTCAGAAATCAAAATCATACTCAGGAATAACTAAAATGGTTTCAGTGCAGAAAATTTTCTTATATGTCAATAATCATCTTATCAACCATTCACCTTCCCTCACATAAATTGCTACCTTTTCTAATCAAAGTTACATTCTTCTGAAGCAAAATCATATTCAGCAATAACTGAAAAGGTTTAGTGCAGAAAATTTTCTTGTATGTCAATAATCATCTTATCGACCATTCACCTTCCCTTACATAAATTGCAACCATTTCTGTCTTAACAATCTATAGCAGGATGCGTCGTTACACTACTGATAGATCATTTATTACAATAAATATCTAAAATCCAAAGTCCTAAATCATATGCATAAATAAACTAAAGCCCAAATTTAATTAATCCATCATATTCCTTCATGCAAAAATAAGCCAAAGACTCAATACACCAATTAATATCCCAGAGCCAAATACAATAAGAGAGGGCAAGCTTCACATTGAACTGTATGACAATATGAAAAAAATTCTACAGATTAAAGAACTCAAGAAAGAGGGTTTTCTATCATGCATTACCACTCAGACAGTAAAAAGTATTAAAGAGAAGGAAGAAGGGTGGCAGCAAACAGCAGAAAACAGAGATAGGCAGGGAAATTGAGAGAAAAAAATGTCAATAAATGAAGCAATGTAAGAGGAAAAAAATGTATAAATATATATAAGGAAAAGGTTTGTAATATTGGTGCAGGTTCCTAAAACATGAAGATAATGGTCAAATTATCCTGTAAATAAAGGATGCTTTTATTTAAGATAACAGTGAAAGTTATCTTTAACTTCTAGTTAACAGGCTCTACCACATCAAAATGTACAACAAAGATATCATAGTATTTTCTGCAATTAATACAAACCTATTGTTAAAAGTAAAAATTCAGCAACAGAAAATAAAACCCAGAAAAGCAACTTCGTGGTTGATGACTCGTTAGATAGTAATTTGGACATTAGGAAGTCCCTGTGAATAGCTTGAATTTGTGATTTATTTTCCAAGCATCAAATATCTGAGCGAATTTGCAAATAAGCGAAATTTTACAGCGAGTGCACTGTTCAGGCACATAACATTTCAAGCAGTAACTAAATTTTTATTCAGCAATAATAAACAACCATTTTAACTTAAGATATGATGTATATCTTGTATCCACATTTTTTATTTTGCTTAAATTCAACTTTCATTCACTTACTACATTACATACAGAAATCACAATTTTGTACCATACATGTTCATACCAAATAAATATACAAAAGAAGCAAGGGAAAAAGAAAACCATTTATCCTATATATTGCACACAGGACCATTTATCCTATCTGCTCAAGGTTATCAAATACTGTCTTTTTTTTTTTCTAACACAGCAACAACAGAAGCAGCAAAGACCATAGTTCCCAGCAATTGGGATCAACTACATAGAGATGCTCTTTCTTAAATTGAGCTTTATTGAGGACAATATTCCTAGTCAAATCCCTTTTAACGTTTTTTCTATCAGTCATTTTAATACTGGCACCATTAATCCTAACTAAATGATCCTTTAGACATACTTATAATCCACTATAAGCCAAATAACTGTCACAACAATAAATTATAGTTCTTACCAACATACACATCAAATAATAAACCAGTTTTGGTATAGACCATCTTAGAAGCTATTTATTATTTGTTCTATACTAGCATATATCAACCAGATGTCAAAATGCACACACACAAATACACAGTGAAAAGCAACCAACAATAATTTATATGGTATTTTGCATACACAAGTAAACCATCATCATGATCATAAAAGTATGAAACACAAGCTACTGATGATCGGGGAAGCAAACTGTTGAATTAGCATAAACTAGGCATCTTTGGTCAGAAAAGGCTAAGAAACCTTCCTAGCCCCATTGAATATTTATATGGCAAGCAGATATATGCATTCATCAATTAATACGATACAGTCCTCTTGGGGAGAACAAAAAGCATCATGTCTATGACAATGATCAACTTATGTATCACTATGGAATGCTGAGTATCACAATAATAAGCATGCTGTATGACAAAGATGTCACAAAATATAGAAGAAATCTGAAATGCCTTAACTATGGTTGTGTCATGTTAGGCATAGAAAATATATGGTAAAACAAAAAACTTAGAGGCGAAACTATCAGAAACCTTGAGCCACGGCGGAAATCCCTCCTATATGGTGCATCACGATGTGACACCCGTTCAGTCCGGATCTTGCGATCCCTAGGAGGGCTACGGCTGGTTTCGCTCATCTTCAGACCTGTTTCTTCAACGCCAATGGTTGCCGTTGATCTACACCAGCACAACAAAAACCACCACCACTACCACCACCAACAATACCTTCCTCCCTGTCCACCACAAAACCACACATCGATAGACATCTCCATAAGTCCAAAAAGAACCACCAATGCTTTCCTTCCAGAAAAGAGAAAAGAAACCAAATTTGTATGCCATATGAGAGGTCTCCCCACACTACTAGTTGCTGCCCCTGATCCCACCAATTTTTAAACACCATTTCAGTTTTTTGCCTTACTTCAGTCATTACCAACAATGATGTCCCAAGTCATCTAAGGAACACAATCCAGAATTCTGATTGACCCCTTGTTCGACAACACCTTCTTATACCTTACTTAGAGAAGAATCAGCATAAAACCAAATACTGTATGTGTATGTTCTGGAAGAAGCCAAAGAGATGGAATAAACAGTCACCTAAAAATTCATCAAAGAAGGCTAGAACAAATGTGAAATGTAACACATACAACATGTAATATATTATATATGAAGCTAACTGCAAAAGTGTTTAGGCCTTACATGATGGTAATTAAATACCAAAAATTGATGATCATCTCCCTCAGAAAACACAAATCAAGTTGAAAAAAAAAAGATTTCCAGATCCAAGAAATTTATTTGCTAATCAGTCAGCGCAATTAAAGTTATAAACTTTATCAAATAAAATTATCCACACAGATCTACATTAAAAAACCTAGATCTCCAAGGAGTCTCGAATCACCCATCAGCCGTCCTCGACTGGTGCATCCATAAAATTAAAAAAGACTAAAATTGATAGTGTCGTCCTCACAGATTAAATAACAACCTAGATTTCCATAATGTCCTGCACCACTTAATTGTCCCAAGAACCACATAGATTATCTTTTTCCCCTCCCATGCAATTAAACCTTAACGAATCTGATCAACGAAAAGAAAAACCTGATCGTAATCCAGATACAATTTGTCACTTCAGATGCGCCTCCCTCTTCACCTCCAGATAAATTTTAGGAAGACATAAACAGCTACGGTGCCTAGCATCGCCGATAGTTCGAACAATCCAATGACAATTTTCCCTCCCTACCAAATTGAGGAAAAAGGAGATCTCCACAGCAACTAAAATTCTTCAAAAAAGGAATGAATTGTCCCTTCAGCTCTCGCGCCCTCCCTCTTCCCCTCCGACGAAAGGGAACGGGTTACGAAAGATACCGACCTCTTGTGGCCGCGACGAAGATTTAGGGTTTCCACCGACCCACAACTCTCCTCCGCCCCCACCTCGCCTTCCCCTTCGATGTCCGAACCCTATCCATCTAATATAAATTATTATATGCTTGGCGTGTCATGGCCATCGACGTTGGGCCCCAGCGGCCCTTCTTGCGACGCCGAGCACACCCACATAAATCACGTGACCACAGACCCCGTACAAGCCAATGGGCTTCCAATGACAACAATCCACGTCGGCCTCCGCCTGCCCCGTCAGCTACCGAAACCTCTTCCGAGATCCCACCTCCGACTGCCCCGCCTGCGACGTTGGAACCACCAAGTCTACCACTCGGATCTCCTATATATATATATATATATATATATATATGACTACAGAGTCAATGATTGATACGCGGTCGATAGCTCACTATCATGCGATCAGCATCACATGACAGATCGATCAAAGGTTACTATACTTCAGATTTGACCGAAGTTACGTGTGAGAAATACACACCACTATTGATAAAAAGTTTTTCAAGCACATTGATAATACACAAGTTTCTATCTTAAAAGTTAGTTGAATTGTTTGAATTGCTTAATTTATTAACCATCGGTGGAATATCTTTCAATTATCTCGATATAGTTTTATAGGGACTAACACGATTAGAGTCATACTTGTCTAGTGTTGTGCAACATTATGCGGTGATAAAGATGTCAGCACGATTTGATCCAATCAAAATGTGTAAGGTTGTCCGTATGGCTTCTCGAGTGAGGGAGGTTGGCATCGGGTCATGTTGGGGCGCTATCCACTAATTTGATCGAGGTAGAGCTGGGTGTCGGTCTTTTCTCCCTGCGCGATTGCTCCTGCACACAAGCTGAAGTCAAGAGGTGTCTTCTCGACTCGTACTCATCGATGGTCAAGTTAGTATATGATGGAGTTGAGGGAGTTTTGAGTGTTCAGAATCCGACCCCTAATGCTGGCCCTGAGATCGATTTTTATACCTGTGGCTAGGGATTGATCGTATGCAACTTGTTAATGGTCACCGATACTCCGAACGACTCATTGTACGCTTCATGTGGCGTGAAGCAATGGAACTCGAGCTCATAATTGGTCGAGCAACATAACTCAGTCACTTGACTGATCAAGCAATCCAACTCAAGTATACGATTAGTCGAGCAACACGACTCGGGCACTTGATTGGCCGAGCAACATAACTCGGGCACTTGATTGGCTGAGCAACGTAACTCGAACACTTGACTAGATCCCGCCGAGGTGGTCCTTGTAGTAGAAAAGCGATTAGCCAGAGCCTTGGATTTGGCAGGAGACCTTGGTTTTTGAAAAAAAATGAACAAAGTAGGTTCCTTAGGTCGAATGGTGGTACAATATGACGTATCATTCATCTACAAAATGTACTCATTTTGAAGCATGTATATGGCCGACCACATCCTGTAACCACTAAATATGTAGTCAGCATATCAAAAGTAGATTAGGTAGATCTAGAGCTGATTGACAGGGACAAGATTCTATAACTATTGAAGGACAACCTCTCAGTAGCCCAAGTAAGAATGAAGCAATTGGCTAACAAACACAGGAGTGAAATGGAGTTTGATGTTGGAGATTGGGTCTTCCTTCGCTTTAAGCCCTTTAAACAAACATCCATTAGGACCCGAGCATCTATGAAATTATCTCCATGCTTCTACATACCCTACAAAATTGTGGAGCACATTGGAGTCGTGGCTTACAGAATGGATATGCTCGCAAACTCTAAAAATCATCTGGTCTTCCACATATCCGGTCTTAAATTAAAGCTTGGAGAGGATAAATCTTCCATATATTCTCAGCTGATGGAGAGTTCCAGGTCCAACCGCCAACCATACTGGACCGTAGGGTTATGATGCATCGTCGACGCCCTTCTGTATAAGTATTGGTGCAATAGACTCATTTGCCCACTAAGAATGCTACCTATGAGTCCTATGAAAAATTGAAGATAAAGTTCCTAGAGTTCATGGATGCTCAACCATGAGGACAAGACTGATTTGAAAAGGACGGGTCTGAGTCGAGTTTGCTGATTGGGGCTTATTGGTCGGCCTAGACCTTACATTGAGTCGACTAAGAGTTGATTTGAATAAATCAGGCCAAATCCTAAATGGAGTATAATTTGGCTGAAATATGAGTCTAGTAGAATTAGGATCGAAGTTGGAGTTACATTTCTAGTAGGACTCTTATTATGAGTCCAGGGTTATGGTATCTCTTCATAAGCCCTATAAATAGGCATGTAACTCTTCTTTCTTCGTTAATAAAAGTTCAATCACTTTTGTTCAACTCTTGGAGTCAAAATCTAGGAGGACGGATACCCTATAGAGATCAAGGAGAGACGATTCCCTACAGTGGTCAGTTGTCCCTGATAGAAACCTCTGGGTTCTATCAATTTGCTAGTTGCACATCTCAAGAATAGTAAAAATTGCTAACTTGCACATCTCAAAAATTGCTAGCTTGCATGTTTCAATAACTTCAATGTTGTACTTTTCTCCTTTTTATTGATGACAAAGGGGAGAAGTTATGATGATAATTTAATCATGAATGAAATGATGTACTTTAAGGGAGAGAAGTTACGATGCTAACTTGAAATTTGAATCATGCATGGTATAATATACTTTGATATTTTGAAATGATTTAAACTTATACATGCAATACATATGATTTTATGATGCATGCAATAATCAAATACTTATAATTTTTAAAATTTAAAGTTTCTATCAATATGACATATTGATAGGGGGAGTTTAGTTAGACTCCATGATCAATTGGTTGTCATCATCAAAATGGGAGAGATCGTTGAATCTGAAATTTTACAAAAATACCAATTGATAAAATTATAATCTAATGTGAATATGAATGATGTATCTTTGATTAAGGAGAGATAAATTGATTAATATAGAAAAACTTAATTATTGGGTTAGAGTGGAACATGTCAAAAGATTGGTCAACGTGTCAGCAGAAAGCTTTATGCCATGGGTTCGAGAAAGCTAGAAGGATCAGATATTACACCAAGGAGATCAGATGTTGTGGAGGTCAACATGTCGATTGGGCGATATGCCATAGAGAGGATAATGCATCAAAGGGTCGAACCAATGATATGTGGGACATCATGTGATTTATGCTTTATAATAATTTGTCTTGATTTAAGTAGTTTAGGTCTTAATTGAGTTAACTTTGGTTGTAACCATACCAACTCAATTAAGAGTCTATTGGACTTTGATTACGCCTTAATTAACGCTGATTTGAGCCCATTAAGAGGCTCATTTCATTGACCTGGGAGGAGGTATAGCCAGGTCAAGAGATGGTACATGCCTAGTTTATGAAAAGTACTAAAACATATTTTTATGAGGTTCCCAGGCGGTGGTACCGCCGACTACCCCCATTCCGTTGATTGTCGATAGTAGTACTACCTATTCCAAGCGGTGGTACCCCCATAGTCTAGAATCCCAAGTTCTATTTGGTAGTGGTACCGCTCAGTGCCGATGGTGGTACCGCCGATACCCTACAATCTCAGGAATTTGAATTTTGGCTCCAATATTTGAAGCCATTTGGGGTCTATAAATATCCCAAGTATTCTTGCTTGGAATAGCAAGAACGAAGATCATAAACTTGAGGTTTATAGTGAGAAAATCATATTAGAAAATTGAGTTCCCTTCTCTTGAAGCTTATGATTGTTCTAAGCGAGAGTATGAAGGAATACTTGTAAAGGGCTATAAAGGTTCTCGAGTGAAGAGTTGTAAGGGATTGTTGATCTTCATCCATTGGAAAAAAATCAGTAGTGGAAACTAGTGGTCTCGAGTGAAGAGGAATCGCGGGTGGAGTAGGTCACATGGACCAAACCTTATAAATCCAATGTGCTTTCTATTTTTTATTGTTTAATTACTTTATAAATTACTTTATTTATTCAATATTGTCCTACGAATGTTTTTAAGTTTAAATACTTTTTTGGTCCAAGTTTTATCGAACGAATCTTCAAATCAATGAAAGTTTTTTAAAAGCACTAATTCACCGTCACCTTCGGTCCTAACAATGCTGACTTATTAAAATATTAAAATTTAATTTAATAAGAGATATCAAATTAGGGTTTGACTTGAGTTAAGCTATTTAGCGATATTAGCCTATGTGGTTAAGTCAGAAATAACCCAGCTCAAGTGGCTATATATGATCTAACCTATATAACCAGGTACGACCTAGCTAATATGACCAAGCATAATTAAAGCCATGTGGTTAGGCATAGCCCAACCAATATAGTTAGATATGATGCAATCTATGTGGCCAAGCATGACCTAACTCATATGACCAAGCATAGTCTAACTTATAATATTTTATTATACTACTTCTTAGATGCATGCATATATAGATGGATGAATGTAAATGAATGATTATGATTGATTATGTATTCTTGACCGAGGGTAGGTAGGGTGATACCTTTCGGAGATTAACGAGTCATCAGACATAGTGATGGGATGATTTCTCTATTCGTTGTTGAGAGGAGCATGTCTCTACTTAGATGAGCGAGTGATACCACTCTATCTGCTATTGGGAGTATAATACATGTTCTCTCCATCTGCTATTAGGAGAAAACTATCCAATAGAGTATGTATTTTCATTCATTATTGGGAGAGTACATAATTGGTTAAGATGTATGCCTTTATTATCTTATTATGATGTATGCCATGGATATATATTACATGTGACTAATGTATGATTTTATTTATTATATAAGATTATCATTATTTTATTAATACATGAGTTTTATAATGAATTGATATGTTAATATTAAATTATTAACGTTATAAATATTAAAAATTATTTTTATGAATTGATAATTGTTGATGTGTTTTTATCCTAAATTTATTTTTAGAGTAAACTATTATTATGTAATAATTTTTAGGTTAGGTTGGCAGAGACATTTTCATCACTTGTGGCTCTACAAAGTAAATATATTCTTTTAGTAAAAGAATATTTAGTGTTGTAAAGATAATGATTAAAATTCAAAGATAAAAAAAGAGTTTTTTACAAATTATAAATAATACAATGATAATTTTTTATAAATAAGATGTGATAGTGAGGTTCAGCCTAACCTACAAAGCTAGGCTCGCCCAACTATGCCACTTGCGCTAAACATATCGTCACTCTTCTATCTAGTCTGTTATATCTCAACCAAACTTACTACATGTGAAAGATATTTATGGTACACGTGACCCGTTCAAAGCTCAAATGGATTAGTTTGGTTTAGGCTAGCACTAGCAACATGGTCCAATTTTCTTTTCATTTATTGGTTTCAGCTAATTAGTTGAATCAAGTAGGTTTAATCGATCCAAGCCGATGCAAGATTATTCTAGACCAACTTAACTAGTTGAAACCTAATTAACCTAATTAAAATTAATTAAATTTAAATTAGACAAGTCTAGGATGATTCTATACCAATATCATAAGGATTTAAAGTTGGTTCCATGAGGTCCTAATTGAATTGAGTTTAGTTTAAATCAATTGGGCTATTATAATTAGAGTTCTGGTCAATTGAGAACTATTGAGAGAGTAATACTTGGTATCTTTATAATTCAATGAACTTAAAAATTTTATCTAAATATATCATTAGAAAATAATTATGAAACTTTTTAGAATAAATTTATGATATTAATGTGATTTTTACCAAGTGATTATATTAAGTAATCCACTTTGGAAGTGCAACCTATGAGAGGAGCTATGGGTCTCTTATCATACAAAGCTATCAATAGATATAGTTTAGTAAGTCATACAATCAACATGATCCTCATGATCTTTTATTCATACTATTTCTTGGATGCATGCATAACTAAATGGATGAATGTAAATGAAAGATTATGATTAACTATCTATCCCTATCGAGGGCCATTAGATGAGACGGTTAGGTGGTTCCTCTTTTCGTTGTTGGGAGAAACGTATCCTACTTAGGAGGGTAAGGGATACCACTTCATCTACTATTGGGGGTGCAATATGGTTCTCTCCATTCACTATTGGGATGAAATCATCCCATAAATTTTCTCTTTATTCTTTATTGGAAGAATATACCTGTGTGATATACATTGATTGTTATACATGTCATCAAGATGTGTTACATATGACTGATGCATGATTTTATTTATAATATAATAATTATCATTGTTTTTCTAATATAAGTGTTCATAATGAATTGATATATTATTATTTTATATTAAATTATCATCATATATATATATATATATTTCATGAATATTAAATATTATTTTTATGATTTTTTTGGAGGTTCCCATTAGTATGCGTAGTTTCTAATAAGTTTTTATCCTATATTTATTTTCAGAGTAACTAATTATTTTGCAATAGATTTGAGGTTAGGGTGGGTGAGACTTTTTTTATCACTTGTGGCCTATTAAGAAGATATCAATTTTTTAGTTAAAAAAATATTTAGTGTTAATAGGAATTCAAATTAAAAGGTAAAAAATATTTTTTATAAATTATGAATAATAAAATGATGATTTATTCTTTTATAAATATGAGATGTAACATGATAAGAGAATTTCCTTTTTACTTAGCCTTCAAAATTAAAGTAGTAATTCTAATGGAATAAATCTACTGATAATCTAATCATAAATCTTCATTAATGAGGTGTCAGATTTAGATCTCTAACCAAACCTAGAATTGATTAGAGAAGTCAGAGCAAAGGCACCCCTTAGGAACTTAGCTTAGAAATGATCCATCAAAAAGTCACATAATATAAAGTTTCGACATCGTCGACTTGAAGTGAGAGATTTGGTTCTATAAAAAGTTGAAGTCAGTGACCTGACTCATACTAACTAGAAAGGGGGGGGGGGGGGGGGTAAATTAGTGTTATAAAAGTTTAAATGTTTAAAAATTAGTTAATATATTTTAGAAAAGTCATAAGTAAAAGATAATTAAAGAGAGACAAACTAATTTTTGTAATGGTTAGATCTTTTCTGACCTAAGTTCTTTCCCAATTTTTATTCTCTCAAAGCCATTGACTTTTACTAGCAATCTTGATTCCAACATATGAAGATTAATGATCCTTTATAACCTTCTCCCTTTTTAAGACTTAGGAGAGAATCTTAATACTCACTTTTCTTTTAAAAATATGTTTTAGTATTACATGGAGGAGACTCTAGGGTATTTTTAGGTGATAAAATACTTCAAAAATAGAGCCAAAATTTTGTATCCTCAAAATTTTAAGGTACAGGTGGTACTACCATTGACATTGGGTGTAACTACTATCATAACTTTTTGAATCAGAGCTACAAAACTGGACTCCGATAGTATTGATAAAATCTTTTTATGTTGTTAGCTGATTTAGGTGGTACCACCACTTAGGCCACATTTATATCATGTGTTTGCTCTTCTAACAGGTCTAATCTCATACCCAAGTCCAAAGGCTGCCACAAGCTAGGGCTCTAATTTAGCTTGATAATGACTCAAATTGGCCTATCGATCACCTCAATCTTAATGCAACAACTTCATTCGTCACAACATTAATCTTTTGGCATGTCTTTCGATCTACGATCATTCATCTAAACCTACTATTTTGACATCATTTTCACCATGATGTTTAAGTCTTCTAATATGATATATGATCCTTTTAGAACAATATCTGAACCTCTAATACTACTTTCATTCTTCAGCACATCGACTTATCCTCGGACTTGACATCCAATTTTTGACATAACACTCTTATGACACAACATCTAAAACTCCTACTCAACATTTAGTCCTTTGGTGGTCCAAGTCTATAATCAGAGTTCATCAAAAGCACATTAGTTCATCAAACTTATCAATTGATTTCATCATCAAAATTTGAGATTTAACATACAATTGGCTCCTCGGTATCCAAAGAGGTTGCTTCTATTATCAGTTACAATTTTTAGATTCCTCTTTTGACTTTTTCTCTTAGCTCAATTTCACCATATCCTGTAAGAGTTGTGGACTCGCTATGGTCATCAATTTCATTTACGAGAATGAGGGGTACTTATCATCAATTGTCTATGGAATCATAGTCTTTGGGGAGGTCAATGTTGGTACCTAAAGTTGAATAAATTAAGCCCCAATCCAACTAACCCTTTATTGAATCCCTAAGAGACCTTATAATTGGCTACCCATCTCACTCCCCCAGGCCTCCTCTTCTTCAAGTTTCTTCATCAGCCCCTCTATGACATGTTGGAGGGAGATGACCTCAGTCTTTAGCACATCGACCTCAACTTCATCTTTCATAGCTATCTCATTGAATCAAAATCTATCATACCTCGCCTCAATAGGCAGTTGCTTATAGACCTTGACTTGGTTGTGGAGCTTCATGATCAATCCTCTCCTTGCCTCAATCTAATACTCTAACTCATTAATTTGATCTAGAATCGGGTCGACTTATTGTAATAGTGGTCCCTCTCAGTTACTTTATTCTTAATCTTACTCCTTCTTTAGTTCTTCGTTCTCTTTGAGTAGGCAAGCCATAGCGATCAAGGAGTCCCAAGCTCTGTCAATCATCACCATGAAAACATGATGATTCTACAAAGTTAGATGAATTAGAAGGATATAAAAGAGAGAAGAGAAGGAAGGCCATCAAATTAGGCACTAATCATACCAAGTTGCTTGTGAGCATTGACCTTGAGGTCCTTATCAGCCTCACATAATGACCCTTCACAAACCTTAGGTGCAGCATGCTTCAATTCCAATGCTTTGATTCCATGAGGGGGTGACAACACCCTCCACTCCTTTGGGCCACCCCATTGTTGACTTGCAATAATACGAGTTCTACCAAATAGGCAAAATCTCGAATACATTCATAGGTGATGAGCCATCATGAGGTGCTGAAGGGCTTGCTCCCCTAGATCCTTCTGATGGAGACTTTAGGGGTCGTTGATGTTGTTTGGGGTGATGATCTTCATGTTGACTTTTCCTAGAGTGGGATGAGGCCACTCATAGGGACTCCCCCTTGGTTGGGGCAAGATAATCCTGACTTGCCACTAAGGGTATGTTACTCCCTCATTAGTGTTAACTTAGCAGCGATGGCAACAGAAGCCCTAAATGTCGCTTGTGCCCGATCCGAGGACTAGAGGATGTCTACATCTTGGTGACAAGGTGACTATGATCCTACCCAATCTCATCTTAGTGCACCTTGTCGAAAGGCATGAGACTACCACCTTAGTCTTTATTCCTTGCATGCATTGGAAAATTATTTGTCCTGTTGAGCTTTATGGAGATATTACCTTGAGAAACTCTTCCTCAATATGTGCGATCCGTTGCATATGATTCTCTCTCTAGAGAACTAGGACTTATCCCTCCTAGATATCTATCTTGTTGGAGTAACTTTCCTCTTTACATACTTCCCATTGGAAGTTTCAGAGACCACCATACCCTTTGGACTACTCCGTCTTGCTGAACAGCTTGTGCCCTGTTCTACTCCTGCAAATACACTTGCTAGATTGTGACCCTTCATCAATACATTCCTCACTGCATCCTTCAAGGTTTAGCATATGCTGAACTTGTTACACATTTCAGCCGCCTACGGACGTATCATTTCTATATCGAAGAGAAAGTTTTGATGTCCATGTTTGCAAGAAGATAATGTTAAACATGAACACCACGTGTTAAAAGAAAGAAGTCAATACATTATCATGAGATGCAAGACTAAGTCTTGCCTTAATGAGCCATTGCTCACTCATCTAAAAGATGGCAGCTAACCCGAACAAGGCAAGATTAATTTGACAGAACTGCTCCTTCTACCCATGCAACCTCAAGACTACATTGGAGAATTTTCAAATGGACCAAGTCAAGTTGATCAACCACCCCTTCCTCGAAGAAATAAAAGAGAATCTCTTCTTATAATCTTTATCAAAGGTTCGAGCCCGCTTGAATTTATATAGATAGGGTAGGCAAAAAAAAAAAGTAAATTGAGCCTCTGAAACACACTCTATAAATAGTATGCAAGCAATAGAGTCAAATGTCGGGGTAATGGAAAGACTTCCACACTCCTTGATGAATGGCATGAGATAGCACCAAAAGTTTGACTCTATCTGTGTTGATGAAAACTTGAAATAATGAAAAGCCTCGATAAAAAAAAGAGTGGAGTGGAAGCAAAGTCCTACCGCTAGCGCATCAATGCTAGTGCCAAAAAAAAAAAAAAGTGACTCAACTCATAGGGTCAGATCAAAGATTGAGGTAAAACCTGAAGTTACAAGGTCTGAATGCTCTGAACCAATTAAAGGTGTGAGGGGCAGCAAATGCCTAAGAGTTTGAGATGGAGGGTGATGTGGCACAATCTGGACAATTAGCGACAACGTAGTGAATTTATGCGATCGAGAGATTATTCAAGTTATCATTATAATCTTTTCAAATCTAGCACAATCCAAGCAACTGAGATGTGGAGGCTCCAAATCATGCCACATCAACTCAATGTCAAGCCATTGTGGCAGGATGTTTAGAACCAGATACTATCATATTTTGTGCAACAACTGAGATCATGCCCCTATCGACGAGATAGCAATGGAGTCTCACATGAACATTGCATATGTGAAAATACATCATAGCACATCTCGACAATGCATGCAAGACAGAATCAACCCATATGTATCTCGAAAATGCCCGAAACCAAATCGGCCCCGTAAGGCATTTTGACAACATATGAGGCCAAATTGACCCTTAGCATAGCATAGCATAGCATATTTCAACAACATGCGAGGCCAAATTGGCCCATGACACATTTCAATAAAACGCAAGGCCAAATCAGTCCAAAAGCACAATAAGAGGGAGAACAATTGAAATGACCAAATGCATATAGACTCCAAGACTACCTCGATGTCGATGACCCATCTGAGGATATTTCTTGACTCACCTCACTATACTCAACAGGCCAAGTGGGGGGAGCCAGTGATAGAGGAATGATGATATATATATATATGACCACCACCTCGAGGCACTTAGTGAACATCATCTCAATATCAAGTGTTTGGCATCTCAACTCCAATGTGCGCGATCAGCATCATGTGATAGAGTGGGCCAAACATTATGATGCCTCGAATTTGGCTCACCACGACTAGAGTTTAAGTCTAGAGAATTTACACTAACGACACCCCAAGCCTATTATAAAAGGGCTTTCCAAGTCTATTCATAATATACAATGTTCTATCCTAAAAGGCTAACTGAATTATCTGAATTGGTAAAAGTGATATTATCCTGACGCAATTTTATAGGGATCAACATGACTAAAGTTGAACTTGTCTAATGGTGACAGGATTTAACTTAGATCATTTTTTTTTTATATAAAAAAAAAAGATCTTAGTTGACTCCTAGCTCCTAGACCCTATAACCAAAATACAACACCCCCCACACCCCAACAACAATATATATATATATATATATATATATATATAATTTATACGGGTAAATTTAACGTTAAATTGCACATGAAATTTAGATGAGAGTTTAAGCCTGTTAAAGTATGTATCAATCTAATAGTGGTCTTCTATCTTTATATCACATATGAATATTCTCTTAACAGTATAACCCTGAGAATTTATAAATATTGGAATAACCAACAAGAAACGCGGAATGAAGATGAGATCTTTCACCTATTACTATCACCTCTGAACATTCCAAAACTTTTGTCGTTCGTTCTTTCTTGGTCATTAATGTCGAAATAGCTTGTGCTGGTGATTCTGCAGCCTCACCACTGCAATGAGGAGAAATTTATAAGTAAATATAATAGTTTACTAATTGGAGATTATTAATACTATGAGGAAGAAGAAAGTAGGAGTGAAAATAGACAATGAACTGAGGCTCTGCAGGTGAGCAATACTTTGATTTAATTTCAAGTCAACCATCATTAATAAAATTGTTGCAGGAGCCAGACAGATTTACCAAACAGGCATTCTATAATGACAAGATATTTCAATTCCCAAGTACCTCATCAAACTTAAAGAAATGAATGCTGCACGCTAACATATGAAGTCCAGTAATCACCCGATATTTTTTTCTTCTTCAGATCATGTGGCAATTTTGAAACTTGTAATAATAAAATCTAGTTTAGTCTCACTGTAGTTATTTCTTCTTGAAGACACTTGTTAATCCTAAAAACTAGTCATGGTAATATCTTATCAATCTTGACTATAAACACCAATGTTTAAGATTGGGAAAGCTCAATTGCTGGGGACTGAGACTTGTCTGCACTTGTTTTCTTCTTATCAGAAAGAAGTAGAGATAAGTGGTTCCAGATTCCATGACACAGCTCTGGTTATGGTGACTGCTGAGAATTAGAGATAGATCAATCCAACACACTCTGTTGAAGGCCAACTCCCTGCAAACAGCCGCAAAAAACAGCTGAAAAAGATGGTGGACAAGGTAGAGCACTCCTATCTGGACACTAGAGGCCTCAGCCTACAAATAGCTCATGTAGGAAAAGGTTGGTGAATGCCATGACTGCTAATTTTTTTCTCTTCCATTAAGAATTTTCCTACGACTCTCATTCTATCAATCTCTTCGGGTGTTGCTGGACGTAGGAGAATTGGGTGCTGTGCTCGTTCATCCAGATTTCCAGAGATATGGTACTCTTGAAGGCACCAGATGCATGCAGTTGCCAAGGCAAGATTTAAGGCCATCACTCCTGGTCTCCGTGGCTATGGCCTCTCCACCCAGCCCATGCATTATTGTAACAACTTATATAGTTAATCTATTGAGGGAAATCTTAAACAACCTTATCCTTTTAATATTTTATTCTCCTATATAAATAGGTACAACTAAAGAATAGATGATGTACTTCTTTTCTTTATTTTCAATACACCTTTCCTTAGTTTCTATCATGGTATCATAGCCCTTTACGTAGAGTAAGCTCTCTTCTCGCTGTCAAACGATAGTAAGTTTCCACCATTTTCAGCTGCGTGTAGAAGCTGCCGTCGTCTCCTACCCATCTACCTTCGCGGCACATCTGCCTCCTCTATCAACAGGAACCAACGGGATCGATACTGATCTCTTGGCATCATCTGTCCCTTTTCTGCAAAACCGTATCTGTGGAAGCTGGAGACGTATTCCTCCAGCAAATCTTTAGCCGCGATCAACAACTGCAATTGCTCCTTCCAGTCGGTAGCCTGCCACTGCCACCTGCCACGTAGCTGCAACCCTCTTTCTCTGGTGGGTAGTGCCTTTGCTCCCAGTCGAGGTTAAAGAGTTAAAGAGAAGAGTATGAAGCTACTACATTTGCTCCTAGCCGCCTACCCGGTAATAACAGCCTTCTCTCATATCTCTATTACCTCTAGTAGTGGCCTATTTGCATAGCCTGCAACCTTCTTTTTGGCACACATTGGATCTACAAGCCATTCACCACCACATATCTTTCGGATCCAAAAACGATAGTGTTTGGTATCCTTTCCCCTAATGTCTTCGTCTTCTACCTCTCAAGTTCCAGTTATTATTCCTGTAGGAAGCAATAGTGCTTCTCAACATACAGGGCTTGTATCTATTAATGCTGCAGCCCTCATCCCCATCAAATTATCCAGAGGAGGAAACTATGCATCATGGCGTGCTCCGTTTTCTAATCTCCTCTTTGACTATGATTTACTAGGCTATGTTGATGGATCTTTTAGTTATCCACCATAAACGATCACCATCCCGGGGGCACCAAGTCCAGTATCAAATCCAGAGCACAAGTTATGATTACGTCAAGATCGTCTCATTCTCCAAGCAATTCAAGTCTCTGTTGTTGGTTCTGTCGCACCACTTATATCTTCATGTACTACTGCTGCTGAAGCCTGGTGCAAGTTGCAAACTACATTGGCTAATCGTTCGCGCACTTGTATGCTCAGCCTCCTCTCACGACTCATGAACACCAAACAAGAGGGAATTACCATTGGTGATTATCTCCAACATATAAAACTTATCATCGATGATTTAGCATTAATAGGGCACCATCTCAATGATGATGAAATTGTTGTTCATACTTTTAATGGTATTGGAGTTGAGTACAAAGAATTGGCAGCAACAATACGGGCACGTGACTCGTCGCTATCATTTAAGGAGCTATCTAACAAGCTAAATGAATACGAGTCATATCTAAAGCGTGAAGATAAGGTTCCAGGTCCACCTATTACTGCTCAGGTGAGTCACAAATCAAAAAGGAAGAACAATCAGCATTCTAGACCTATCAACAAAGGACTGACAACCTCCGCCCCAAGGAAGCAACATCCATCACCAACAGCCTTGGCGTCGTGCTCCCATGCCTCCAGGTAGCAACATCAACTATCAACAACCTTGGCAACCTACTCCTATGTCTCAATAACTCATAGTCTGTCAGCTATGTGATAAGGTTGGTCACTCCGTAAGGTCTGTCGGTCTCGTCCTCGACCTTCTGCTATTATGCCCCAAGCACATCTTGTTGCTGCCCCAACCTCTGATCAACATTCCTGGGTTATGGACTCTGGCGCCTCCCATCACATCACCTCGGACCTCCAGAACTTATCCCTTCACAACAGCTATGGTGGTACTGATGATGTCATTATCGGTGATGGTAAGCGACTTCCCATCACTCATATTGGTTCAACAATGCTTAATTCGCATTCTCATACTTTTACACTCGGTGATGTATTGTGCGCTCCTCATATCAAACATAATCTTATTTCTGTCTCCCAATTATGTAAACAAAATAATACATCCATTGAATTCTTTCCTGACTCCTTTCTTGTCAAGGATTTGAGCACGGGGGCATCGTTAGTTCAAGGCACGAGTAAAGATAACATCTACCAGTGGGCGTCGATCTCTCAACCCACTGCCTACTCTTCTATTGTTGTTCCAATGGATGTGTGGCATCATCGTCTGGATCACCCTTCTTCATCAACTCTCCAAATTTTTTTTTAATGTTATTCTCTTCTGTCTGTTAGAGCAAGTTCTAGTGTTACTTATTGTGATGCATGTTTTAGTAACAAAAGTCATAGATTACCTTTTGAACATTCTTTTATCTCTTGTTCAGAACCATTTGAAATTTTATATATTGATGTTTGGGGTCCTGCACCAAGTATTTCATTTGACAAATTCAAATTTTATGTTATCTTTGTTGATTATTTTATCAAATTTACTTGGTTGTATCCTCTTCAACATAAGTCTGAGATCTCTAAAACCTTCATTACCTTCAAAAAGCTAGTGAAAAATGTCTTTCAGTCCACCATTAAAACAGTTTACTCTGACTGTGGAGGTGAATACCAATCTCTAACACCTCAAGTCTCCTCCGTACACTCGTTTGCTAATTGGCTCAGCCGAACGCAAACATCGACATATAGTTGAAACTGGTCTTACACTTCTCCATCATGCTTCCATGCCAACTATTTTTTGGTCTGCAGCCTTCCAGACCGTAGTCTATCTGATTAATTGCATGCCTACTCCAGTCCTCCAAGATCAATCACCTTTTGAAAAACTATTTTATAAACCCGCAAACCTTCATAAACTTAGAGTCTTTGGTTGTGTCTGCTATCCTTTGTTACGTCCTTATGCATCATATAAACTAGCCCCATGGTCAAAACCTTGCATCTTCATTGGTTACTCTCTTGAATATAACACTTACCGATGCTATGATCCTTTGACTCACAAAGTTTTTGTGTCTCGTCACGTGGTCTTTATGGAGTCCTCCTTTCCATTTCACTAGTCCAAATCTGTTACTGTGCCAACTACTCCGTTGACTGTACATTATTGTCATATGCCATTATCCAATGAGCCTCCACAAGAATCACCCACTCCAACTCACATACATGAATGGAGCGCTTTTCCAATACAACATCTCGCTCCCTCTTTTTCCTCTCTTTCTTCTGCATACATACCTCCTGCCTCGGACATCCAGTCTTCGGACACTCAATCACCAATATTTCCCTCAACCCTGCATACTTCTACTACCGTTCCTTAGTCTGACTTACCCTGTTCTATTACTTCTCCAGCACCTATTCCGCCATTATCTCCTAAACCACTTAGACATCCCATGACAACACGCTCTAAAAGTGATATTTTCAAATCCCGTGAGGTTCTTGATCTCAATACAGTTGTGACTCCCTCTGTTGAGATCTGTGAACCTACCACGGTTATTCAAGCCCAAAAGTCTCCTCACTGGTGTCAAGCTATGTCTGATGAGTATGACGCCCTCCTTCATAACTCTACCTGGACACTTGTTCCATTTCATCCTGCACAAAATGTCATCGGGTGTAAGTAGGTTTTTCGAGTTAAGAGGAACCTTGATGGGTCCATTGCCAGGTATAAGGCCCGTTTAGTAGTCAAAGGCTTTCATCAGCGTCTTGGCGTTGATTTTACAAAGACATTCAGTCCGATTGTTAAATCCATAATAATTAGACTGATTCTAAGTTTAGCCATTTCAAAAGGATGACAACTGCGACAACTTGATGTCAACAATGCCTTCTTACAAGGAAGATTAACTGACGATGCCTTTATGGAACAACCTCCTGGTTTTCTTAATCCTTAATATCCGAAACATGTCTGTAAACTCCACAAGGCTATCTATGGTCTTCGGCAAGCTCCATGAGCTTGGTACAAAGAACTCGGCTCGTTTCTGATGTCAGTCGACTTCTCTAATTCTAAGTCTGATACCTCCTTATTTCTCCGTCAACAACTGGACAGTATAATATATCTCTTAGTCTACGTGGATGATATCATTGTGACCGGTAATAACTCTATGGAGGTTACAATATTCATTAAGAAATTGGCCGCCAGATTCTCCCTCAAAGATCTCGGTCCCTTAAATTATTTTTTGGGAGTGGAAGCAATATCTACATCTTCCGGACTTTTCCTCTCTCAACGGAAGTATACTCAAGACTTATTAGTCAAGACAAACATGAAGGATGCAAATGCTGTTTCCACTCCCCTTTCCACTAGTGAATCGCTTCGATTAAATGATGGAAGTCCTGCTACGGATCCTACACAATATCGACAAGTAATTGGCTCTTTACAATATTTGGCTATCACCCGCCTAGATATTTCATTTGCAGTCAACAAGCTATCCCAATTCATGCATAGACCGTCTACTACACATTAGTCAGCAGTTAAACGAGTATTACGTTATCTTAATGACACTCTTGACTATGACATACTTCTTTATAAAAACTCTCCACTCCAACTTCATACTTATGTGGATGCTGATTGGGCTGAAAACATTGATGATAGAATATCGATATCCGAGTATGTTATTTTCCTAGGCGCTAATCCAATCAACTGGAGTTCCAAAAAACAAAAGACTGTTGCTTGATCAACCACTGAAGCTGAGTATCGCTCTATTGCAACTACAGCTGCAGAACTTAATTGGGTGATGAATCTGCTCACAGAACTTGACATCCGCTCTTCTGTCACTCCTACTATATATTGTGATAATATCATAGCTACCTACGTATGTACAAATCCAGTATTTCACTATCGTATGAAATATATAGCAATTGACTTTCATTTTTTACGAGATCAAATGATCAACCGACAACTACGTGTTTCTCATATTCATACGGGCAGACTCTCTCACGAAGCTACTTGCCCGTAAGCTATTTTCACGGGGGCATGTTAAATGATAATATTATTGTAACAATTTGTAGTTAAGCTGTTGAGGGATATCCTCAACAGCCTTATCCTTTCAATATTTTATTCTCCAATATAAATAGGTACAACTAAAGATTAGACCATGTATTTCTTTTCTTTATTTTCAATATAGTTTTTCTTGGTTTCTATAAAAAAAACCACCTGGGAGGAACTCGTTGCAGATCTCCTTGCCATCCTTATTTCTCTACATCCCCAAGGTACCTTTCTGGCTTAAGCAATAAAGCTGCTCATATTGTATGCACATCGACAAGTGGATCAAGGTTGTCCCTTTGGTTGTTCCTCTTTGCTACTGGATTCTTTTCAGCTCATTTTAGTATAGAAATGGGCTTGATCCACTTATCGATTCAAATCAGTGATGATTGATCCTCTTCTCATATTGTTGCAGAGCCAAATCATATGCTGTTATGGCGCCAAAGTCCTTTGCAACTATGAATACCTTCCACAAAGGAACATCTCCAATCATCAGCAGTGGATTCAAATCAGTGATGATTGGAGATGTTCCTTTTTGGAAGGTATTCATAGTTGCAGAGGACTTTGGCGCCAGAACAGCATATGATTTGGCTCTGCAACATCCAAATAGGGTGCATGGTGTTGCAACCCTGGGAATGCTTTTTATGTCCCAAGGCATGTCCTACAACACATTACCTGAAGGCTTCTACATCTTGGGGTGGCGGGTAATGCCATGATTCATTAGCTTAATGCAGCTCCTCTCAAACCACACTTCATCAAGGCAATTTATCTAATACAATCTCTGTACTTGCTCCAATGTTCTTTGGTAGGAACCTGGTCGAGCAGAGGCAGATTTCGGTCGATTTGATGTCAAGAGACTCATTCGCACCATCTACATTCTGTTCTCTAGGAGTGAAATCCCTATAGCCGAGGAAGGACAGGAGATCATATACCTTGCAGACCCATCTACTCCTTTGCCACACTGGTTCACTGAGGAAGATCTCAATGCCTATGTTGCTCTATATGAGAAATCTGGGTTTCAGTTTCCTCTCCAAATGCCATACAGGTGAACTACCAAAGTTAGCATATGAATGAATGAAATCCTTGGAAATTGTGCTGACAATGCCACTCTGCTTCTGGTAGGACATTGCATAGGGGAAGGGGCATTGCCGATCCAAAAATTGAGGTTCCTGTGTTGCTTATCATGGGAGAAAAAAGACTTTGCATTTAAGTTTCCAGGAATGGAGAACTATGTGAGGAGTGGAACATTGAAGCACTTTGTTCCTGATCTGGAGATCGACTACATACCTGAAGGAAGCCATTTTGTTCAGGAGCAGTTCCCTGATCAAGTGAACCAGCTTGTCATCCACCTTCCTCAAGAATCACTATGTGGCTGATTTCTGCAACGTGTTCTGATGAAACGTATCTTTAGAAGTCAATTATCAAATCCTGTCCTTACTTTCTGATGTCAATATCCACAGTACATTATGGTTATGGTGGATACAGAAGTATAATCATTTATATGGTTATTCTAATCTTAAAAGCAACATGATATTGCTCTACAACACTAGTTCATGTCAATTAAAGGATCAGTGACCAAAGACTGCTTCGATTCAATTTAACATAGAGTTTTATCTTTCATTCAACATAATTTTTTTCAAGAAAATTCGATGATAAACATACAACGAAATGCATTTTGCATAAACCAAAAATTATTTGAAGGCCTAGAATCATAAGAGAATGAACAACTACAAAATAAAATTATGATATATAGTGAATCAAAATAAAGGTTCTTCTGGGCTCCTAAGATGTGTGAGAGTTTGTAGAAGATGGATTTGTTGAACCAAGTCCAGCAAAAAACGGAGCAATGAATGTAAAAGTAAGAAAGCAACTCAAAGATAGAAGAAAAAAGGAAAAAAAGACCTTGTTCACGATCTACCAAAGGCTTGATGATGTAATGTTCAAGATCATCGTTCTAGCAAATACATAAAAAGAGTCTTAAGAAATACTTCAAAAAGCATTTAGTGATGTTGATAAGGTCAAAAAAAACTCCATCTATTACAAGTCGAGTTTAAAAAATTACAATAATACACTTCCTAAATTATTTCTGATTACTTTATGAAAAAATCATTTCTAGTATTTATCAAATGAGAAGAAATAATGAACAAATAAGTGATCACTAGATTCAAAATTTGATTTTATTTCTATTGTGATTGAAGAATCTAAATTGAAAAAAATATCTTTAGAACAACTTATGAGTTCCATTCAAGTTCATGAACAAAGGATTACAAAAAGAGCAGAAGACAAAACTATGGAACAAGCACTATAGACCAAGTTTACACTTGAGAATAAAGATGAATCAAACTTTCAAAGAGGAAGAGGTCGTGGACAAAGAGGAAGAGGTGACAGAAATCAGATATATCAAGAATCTCTAAACAATGAAGGTGATGGAGAAAATTCTACCCAAAGAGACCGAGGTTATGGTCGAGGATATGGCCGAGGCTATGGATGTGACAGAAATTTTAAAAAGTCTAAAATAGAATGTTATGTTTGTAAAAGGTATGAACATTACTCCTTTGAATGTTATTATAATACTGACAATCAAAGTGATAAAGTAAATTTTGTTCAAAAAGAAGAAAAGAACAAAAATCTAAGTTTTGCTAATGACTTATGATAATTTGAAGGAAGATTAGTATATGACATAGTATCTAGATACAAGAGCTTCAAATCACATGTGTGGCATTAAATAATTATTTTCAGAAATGGATATAAGTTATTCTGGGAATATTACATTTAGTGATCTATCTCAAAGACCAGTAAGAGGAAAAGATAAAATTGTTCTTGAACTCCATAATGGTAAAGAATTATGTATTTCAAATGTTTATTGTGTGTCCGATATGAAAAATAATATTCTGAGCTTATGATAATTGTTTAAAAAAGGTTATAATATTGAGATGAAAGATATGACTCTTTCAATTTATGATAAGAATAAAACAATAATTTCACATATGAAATAGTGAATAATAGAATGTTTCCTCTATATTTATGTATTTTTGATCGATCAAATTATTTTAAGACTGATATTGAGGATATTTCTACATTATATCATCTTAGATTGTACACTTAAATTTTGAAGCTTTAAAACTTTTAGAAAAATTTAATATGGTGACAGGAATACCAAGAATTGATCGCCCATCAAAATTATGTAAGATATGTATTATGGGTAAGCAAGAAAGAAAGTCTTTCAGAATCAACAAAACAAAAAGAGTATGGCATCGACTTGATCTGGTACACTTAGATGTTTGTAGCTCTATCAGTCTAGTATCACTTGGAGGAAGCAAGTATTTTTTTACTTTCACTGATGATCACAGTGGCAAAACTTGTGTCTACATTTTAAAAGAAAAGAAAGAAGTCTTAAATAAATTCAAAGAATTTTAAAACTTAGGTGAAAGACAAAGTGACTGTAAGATTAAATGTTTTCGAACATATAGAGGTGGTGAATATACATCAAATGAATTTGAAAGTTTTTGTAGAAATAATAAAATTCTATATCAATTTACTATATCATACACACCTCAACAAAATGATGTTTCAAAAAATAGGACTATACTTAATATGGTCTGATGCATGTTAAAGGAAATAAAAATTCCTAAGGAATTTTGAGGAGATGCTGTTACTTGTGTAGTTTATTTGCTAAATAAATTTCTAACAAGGTGAATTGATAATTCTATACCAAAAGAAGTATAGGGCTTGCAGAAACCAAAAGTTGATCATTTAAGAATTTTTGGAAGTGTTGTATTTGCCAAGATATCAAAAGAAAAAAGAATAAAACTTGAAGATAAAAATCAGAAATATATTTTATTAGGTTATGCTGAGAATTCTAGTGGTTACAAACTCTATAATCCTATCACAAATAAAGTTGTGATGTTAAGAGATGTTGAGTTTGATAAACAACATATTTAGGACTGGAATAGTAATAAACAACATAAGAAAGTTATATCGTTAGAAGAGAATGATATAATACAAGCAAGCACATAAGAGGCTTTATCAGAATTATCATCGAGATCACATGATTCAAGAAGCCCGATTATAAGAAAGATAAGACCGATTCAGGAGCTATATGATATAACTTGAAGAATTGATACTAACAATAATGAACTTGCTAGTTATAGGTGCCATGCAAGCCAATCACGTGAGTGATGGCACGTGTGACACACTGTGCAATCTTTTTACTAATGATTATTATTGGTATATTCTCACATTATATTATCTGTTGCATATATATATACTGTGATGTCATTGGTTCTATGCAATAGGAACCAGATCATGATGAGATCACGATAATGAAATCGATTTTTTACCTTTAAACATATATCCTAAATAATCCCGGTCATAAGTTACTCGAGAGGGATATTGAGATAACCGGACATATTGGTGTACTATATACTCATCCATATGATGGAGGTGGCTGGTCTCATAGCCACTTGTGTGGATATACTAAGGATATAATATAGGTGATCATTGGAGAATGAGTTCACTGATTGATCTACTTATGGAATGTTGTATGGTTGATCATACCTAATGTTAGACAACAATTCCATAGTTCCAATTGTATATCTGGTCCTTTGATTTGAGACACCAAGGATGCCTTGTATGAGTACTCATTTCTTTGATGTCATACTTATAAGTTTGGAAAGTTCCAGATCTGGTATAATTGGTTATCGGGATTGGTAACCAATATTATGAAGGCAATTGAGTATTAATAAAGGATCATCAACTCTCGGTATCATGAAAGACATATCTCATATGTGCTTGCTCAGATAAATTCCTGGCCAGGTTCATTCGGATTGAGAGAGAAAAGAGTTTTCCGATAGAATCTGATTAGAGCAAGATAAATTAATTCTATATATGATCTGACAGTACCATGTATAATATGTTGGGAAACCTCAGCGGAAGCATCACATGTGTAGCGGAAATCAAAATAAAAAATTGATTTTCTATGTAGATCAAATAGTCGTGCAAAAGATTGGGGTCACAAGAAAAACGTAAAAACTAGAAAACCGCGATATGTGAGATTGGTTTTACCTAGGGAGATCGTATATCATTGTATTTCCAAATTCGAATAGAGAGGATGAAGGAGGTAAAGCATGATCCTCTCTAGTGGTATCCACACGATGGATCACTATAGCAAAACTCCTCCAATCTGATCTCGTAACTCTTGCGCAGAGGGAGGGAGGGAGGAGAATAGGAGGCAGTGGCTAAAGCTACAGCCTATCAACCATGAGTCTCCCCTCTTATTTATAGAGAGCCACCAAAACCCTAGGGCTCATGTCTTAGTAGGTATTAGATCTTCATCCAATTACTCACTAACCTTGTATTATTATATCTCTATCCAATAATCTTCTTAAGTCTCTAATTGGGCCTCAACCAAGGAGCCATCTGTATAGGGTCCCATCTAATGAGAATAGGGACTAATTGGATCTCCATCCAATCCTCTATTCATTGAAGCATCCACCATATATGTGTGACCTTTTAGGTCTGATATTGAGCTGGCCGTGAGTCACTCCCATCAGAAATCCTTCTGATATAGTGAATTATTATCTCTATAATAATTCACTCGACTCATCGACTATGGACATACTAGGCCACTACGCCATAGTCCCCAGACAGTATAGGGGGATCGAATCTATCAGACCTGTCTGTCCATAATTACCATGTATCTATAATCCCTCATCCAACTAATATATCAAAGATTGTATATTGGAAATGGTACTGTTAGGTCACATACGTAATTAGTTTATCTTACTCTAATCCGATTCTACCGGAGAGCTTTTTTCCTCTCAATTCGAATGACCCTAGCCAGGTTTTGTCTAAGCAAGCACATATAGGATATTCCTTTCGTGATATCGAGAGTGGATGATCCTTTATTGATACTCAATTGCCTTCATAAGTTTAGCCATAGTCCCTAGACAGTATAGGGGGATCGAATCTATCAGATCTATCTGTCCATAATTACCATGTATTTATAATCCCTCATCCAACTAATATCTCAAAGATTGTATATTAGGCATGGTACTGTCAGGTCACATACGAAATTAGTCTGTATTGCTCTAATCGGATTCTATTGGAGAGCTCTTTTTCTCTCAATCCGAATGACCCTAGTAAGAGTTTTGTCTAAGCAAACATATATAAGATATTTTTCTGATGATATTGAGAATGGATGATCCTCTATTGATACTCAATTGCCTTTATAAGGTTGGCTACCAATTTCGATAACCAATTGTACCAGATTTAAAACTTTTCAAACATGTAAGTATGGCGTCAAAGAAAGGAGTACTTATATAAGGGATCCTTAGTGTCTCAAGTCAAAGGACCATATACACAACTAGAACTATGGAATCATTATTTGACATTAGGTATCATCAACTATATAGCATTCTATAAGCAGATTAATCAGTGAACTCATTCTCCAATGAGCACATGTACTATATCTTAGTGTCTCCATACAAGTGGCTATGAGACCAGTTGCCTCCATCATATGGATGGGTATATAGTACAATAGTCTATCCGATTATCTCGATGTCCATCTCGAGTAACCTATGACCAGGATTATTTAGGATCTGTATTTAAAGGTGAATCGATTTCATTATCGTGGTCTCATTACGATTCAATTTCCGTTGTACAGAACCAACGACATCATAATATACATATACAACAGATAATATAATATGAAAATATGTCAGTAATAATCTTAAATAAAAAGATCATGCGGCGTATCACACGTGTCATCACTCACGTGATTGACTTGCAGGGAACCTGTAACCAGCACAATATATGGTCCCTGGGATATTAGTTGAATGAGATTATAGAGACACGATAATTATGGATAAATAGGTCTGATAAATTCGATCCACGCTATATCATTTAGAGACTATGACATAGTGGCCTAGTACATCTATAGTCGAGTGAATTATTATGGAGATAATAATTCACTATATCAGAAGGAGTTCTGATATGAGTGACTCATGACCAGCTCAGTATTAGGCCTAAAGGATCACATATATATGATAGATGCTTTAGTGAATAAAGGATTGGATGTAGATCCAATTAGCCCCTATTCTCATTAGATGAGACCCTATGTAGATTGGCTCATTGGTTGAGGCCCAATTAGAGGCCTAAGGAGATTATTGGATAGAGATCTAATAATGTAAGGTTAATGGATAGTTAGATGAAGATCCAATACCCACTAAGGCAGGAGCCTTAGAATTTTTGGTGAACCTCTATAAATAGGAGGAGAGACTCATGATTGATACGCTACAACTTTAGCCACCGCTTCCTATTCTCCTCCCTCCCTCTGTGCAAGAGTTGCAAAATTAGATTAGAAGAGTTTCGCTGCAGAGATCCATCGTATTAATATTGCTAGAGAGGAGGACACTTGACCTCTTCATCCTTCTATCCAGATCTGGAAATACAAAGATATACGATCTCCATAGATAAAATCAATCTCTTATGCATCGTGATTTTTTAGTTTTTGTGTTTTTCTCACGACCCTAATCTTTTGTACGATGATTTGATCTATGTGAAAAATTAATTTTTTATTTTGATTTTTGTTGCGCATGTGATGCTCCTACTGAGGTTTTCCAATAGTGGTATCAGAGCCAAGGTTTTCGCACAAAAGATTAGTTTTAAGCTACGTGTAATGAGATTGAATCGTGTAGAATTATTTTACACGTTCTTGTTACATTTTTACAACAAACACAACAAAGAGGGGGCAACTGGCCAAGCCACCTACAAGGGTGGCTGGCCACGGCCAGACCCCTTGTAGGGGTGGCTGGCCATGGCTAGGCCCCTTGCAAGGGCGGCCACCCACGATCGGTAGGTTGCAGGGTAGCCATGCCAAGGCCCCTTGCAAGGACTACCGGATGTTGCTGCCCATACAGTGGCGGCATGAGCACAACCACTTACAACATGGTGCTCACATGGGCATCCGACTATAGGGCACCCACGAGGGGCGACTGCTAGTGGCCAGCCCTGTCGCTAGTAGAGCAACGACTGCAAGGGCAGCATCCGTGGAGGTGCCACCCATGGGAGCGGTCGCCCCTTAACAGGGCAGCTATCGACGAGCAAGGACAGGCGCCACCTACGTAGGGGCGATGACGATAGTGCAGTGAGGATGAGGGAAGAGGACTAGGGCATCCTTTTGAGAAAAGGATGATCTTGCCCCTCAAAGTTTAAGAAATTATGAGGTTTGTCTTATACACAGAATTCTGAAAACATCCTCAATAATTCTAAAAATCCAAACGATTGTACTCTTATCTAAAACTTTAAAAATGCCCTTGACAAATCTAAAAATTTTGAGCATATCATGATTTTTTAAAAAATAATTAATTAAATAATTTAATTAATTATTATATATATTTAGTAATCCTACATATGATGTGATGTACATGTGATGTATGATATAGATGGATGATCATGAATCATATGGTGTGATGTGTGTAATTATGATTATTATTATTATTATTGGGGCCTGCGAGCCTTTGTTTTTTTCATTTATTGTCGAGCTTGCGTGTCTGTGATTATTTGTAATTACATGGAGAGGCACAGTAGGATCATGGAGGTGATAGCAGGACCTAGGATGCCATGATGGGAGATCACGATGTATGGTGATGCGACGATCCGATGGAACCGATGGTGATGAGATCAACAATCACAGGGTATGGAGATATGCTGATGCATACTTAGATCCTATTATGAGTGATTGGGCTCATTGGCTCAGACTTACTCATATTAGGTGATGGCTCATGATCATCCGATATGGCTTGCATATGTGATATGTTATACACCTACTATATATATATATATGTATATATATTTACATGCGATGTAGATATATATATTAAATATGTATGTGTGTGACACGACATACTATGAGATCAATACAAAACAAAAACCTCTCATTCATTAATATTAAGTCAGTAAACGTGAGGTAATAAGATTAACCCACATGCCCTTCTATCGTTATAAGAAGAAATTGAATCACGACATAGATTGAGTTGGTCGAGTCACTCAAGGCTTACATGCCTATGTGATCGAGTTCTTGCCTACGACATATAGATGTCATCGATGATCTGAGGACATGGTATGACTTAGTCGAGCAGTCGAGAGCATATCCATCGAATTAGACTTATCTTGTAACGATGATGATGACTTAACTGAACTTCATGGTTAGTCGAGTAGTCAAGACCATGATGATTCGAAGGCTGAACATGACGGGAATCACAAGGAGTTATGATTGGTAAGAGTTGTCTACCTTTTGGGCTTAGTGTAATTGGTCGAGTCCCTCGAGATTGCACTAAGATGTCGATTGGATATCAATCCCCACTATGAGTCTACCGGATACTTTCATCTCACGTGTCGAGGGTGTTGTGTGATTCACTAGGAAAATAGTGGGAGTACATTAAGATAGAAGTCTATATCTTACTTAGTATTTTTCACAAAGTCTGCATGTATTTATTTACACTACATCTTATTTGTCGCTTGCAAAACCCCTATATGGCATACTTGATGCCAACCGCCTCATTGATCCAAAGGCTCCATAATTTGAGAATTGTTCTCATTAAAGAGAAAATCATATATATATATCCTTGACACGATTGTTCCCACATTGGAGGAAAGGACAAGCGAGGATGAGATCGCTCGCTTTGTGAAATAAAAAGATAGTCCTAGAGGATAACCTGTGTGTTAATCTTATACTTCAGTCCCTACCAAATTCCTTTTCATAGTTTATTATTGACTTTAATATGAACAAGTTTGAGGTGACTCTACCTGATCTCTTCAATATGTTGAGGGAAGCTGAGAGTACCATTAAGAAAGAGAAGTCAGTTCTCTATATTGGTGAGACCAATAGGAAAAGGAATCTCAATAAAACCCTTAAGAAGCGTAAGGGCAAAGAAAGATCAGATAAGACAAAGGTTGCTAAGAAAAACCCAACAAAGGACAAAGGGCAGTACTTTCACTACGGCCAAGACGGGTATTGGAAGAGGAACTGTAAGGACTACCTTACAGATAAGGCGAAGCAAAAGTTTGGAGAAACTTCAGGTATATTCATGATCAGTCTCTACTTATCAGCTTTTCATGATAACACATGAATATTAGATACAGGAAGTGTTTATCATATTTACAATTAATTATAGGTTCTGACAAGACCTAGGAGATTGCTAGAGGTGAGATTGACCTCAAGATGGGTAATGGAGCAAGAGTTACTATAGTTGTTGTTGGGGAGTTCACCCTACATCTACCTGATGTAACTATTATTGCATTGGATGCATGCTTCCTATCAAAAATATTATTTCCATCGCTTATTTAACAATTAGTGGATATAAATTAATTTTTGAGAATAATAGTTATTCAATAATTATAGATAATAAAATCATCACTAGAGAGACCTTTATAAATGGCTTATATATGTCAGACACTTCTTTACACATCATGAATATAGATACATCTAAGAGGAAAAGAGATGAGGTGAATAATGCATACCTATGATATTGTAGGCTAGGTCATATATATGAGGGAAAGATTTAAAAGTTACTGAAAGATATACTTAGATCCATTTAACTATGAGTCATATGCAACTTAAGAACCTTGCCTTCGTGAGAAGATGACCAACTCTCCTTTTAGTGGAACTGGAGAGAGAGCCATTGAGTTATTGAAACTCATACATAGTGATGTATATGGTCCCATGTCGACTCAGGCTATAGGTGGTTACTCATGGTTTATTATACTCACTGATGATTTATCTAGGTATGGACACGTGTATTTGATGAAGTACAAATCTGATGCCTTTGAGAAATTCAGGGAATATAAGAATGAGGTGGAGAACGAAATTGAAAAGAGTATTACGACTCTTCGATCAAATCAAGGAGGAGAGTACTTGAGTATAGAGTTCACATATTTCCTTAAGGACAATGAGATTCTATCCCAGTAGATACATCCTTATACACCTCAGCTCAATAGTATATCATAAAGGAGGAATCGCACGTTGTTAGATATGGTGTGGTCCATGATGAGTTTCGTTGACCTACTCATATTGTTTTGGGGATATGTCCTAGAGACCGCAACTTACCTCCTGAACATAGTTACATTAAAATTGGTAGTGTCTACACCATATGAGATATGGAAAGGAAAAAAGCTTGATCTTAAGGTGGTTAAGATTTGGGGTTGTCTTCCCACGTTAGAAGACACAACCCTGACAAGTTAGAATCAAGGATAGAATGGTGCACATTCGTGGGATACCCTAAGCAGACTTTGAGGTATTATTTCTATCATCTTGAGGACCAAAAAGTCATTTGTTGCCAAGAGAGCTGTGTTCCTTGAGAAGGAACATATTCTTGGTGGAAATACTGGGAGTGAGATAGAATTGAGCGAGGTTGGAGAACCTAGCTCAAGCACCATTCTAGAGCCCGAGTCTTTTCAGGTACATAATACACAAGTTTCAACTTTTTCTAGGTCTAGCAGAGTATCTCACCCTCCTGAAAGATATGTGAGACATATCAGTGGAGAGGACTCTTAGGATATTGATCCTTAGACCTACGAGAAGGCTATTATGAGTATAAACTCCAGGAAGTGGCAAGAAGCCATGAATTCTGAGATGAATTCCATGTACTCTAATAAGGTTTAGAACCTTGTGGATGCATCTGAGGGTATCGTACCCATTGGCTGCAAGTGGATCTTCAAAAAGAAGAGCGGAGTAGATGAAAAAGTGGAGACCTATAAGGCAAGGCTAGTAGCTAAAGGATATCTTCAAAGACAAGAAATTAACTATGACGAAACCTTTTCACATGTAGTCATGCTTAAGTCTATTAGAATTCTTTTAGTTATTGTAGTACACTATGACTACAAGATCTAGCAAATAGACATCAAAATGGTATTCCTCAATGGCAACCTTAAGGAGGAGGTATATATGATACAGCCAGAGAGATTCATATCCAGAGAGAGTCCAAATAAAGTGTGTAGGTTACTCAAGTCAATTTATGGACTAAAGCAAGGTTTCCGAAGTTAGAACGTAAGATTTAATGAGACGATCATATCTTATGACATTTTAAGAACGAAGATGAGCCTTGTGTGTATAGGAAGGTAAGTGAGAATGCTATCATCTTCTTGGTATTGTATGTGGATGACATCCTAATCATTAAGAATGCTATAAGAATGCTCTCCACAGTAAAGACTTGGCTATCTAGAAATTTCTCTATAAAAGATTTAGAGGAAGCATCATATATTTTGGGGGTCTAGATCTATAGAGATAGATTTAAGAGGATGCTTGGCTTGTCCCGGTCTAGGTACATAGACTTCATTGTCAAAAAGTTTGGCATGAAGAATTCCAAGAGAGGTCTTATACCGATAAGACATGAATATCACTTTCTAGAAGTATGTTCCCAAAGACTCTCGAAGAAAGGGCAAACACAGATAAGATACCTTATACCTCAGTGATAGGGCCTATCATGTATGCTATGATATGTACCAGGCCTGATATAACACATGCTCTGAGTGTCACGAGCAGGTATTAGGCAGATCTAGGTTTAGAACACTGGAAGGCAGTAAAGTGTATTCTTAAGTACTTAAGAAGGACTAAGGATCTTTTATTGGTATATGAAGGAAGTAGCTTCTAGGCTGAGGGCTACACGGACTCGAGTTTCCAGTCCGACATTAATGATAGCAAGTTAAACTCAAGGTATATTTTCACTCTGAATGAAGGAGCAGTAAGCTGGAAGAGTTCCAAGTAAGATACTACTGTTGACTCGACCACAGATGTGGAATACATTGTTGCAGCAGAAACAACAAAGGAAGGGGTATGGATGAAGAAGTTCATCATGATATGGGTGTTGTACCAAGCAGCGTGGAGCTGATTCCTATATATTGTGATAATAGTAGGGCGGTAGCTCTAGCAAGAGAACCCAGGTCTCATCAGAATTGTTCTAAGGAGGTTCTATATGGTTAGAGCGATCATGACCCGAAACGATATAGCAATAAAAAGAGTTACATCCAAAGATAATATTATAAATCCACCGTCAAAGCCGTTGACTCAGATTGTATTTAAGCATCATAGGGGTTTGATGGTGATAAAAAACATATATGATTGGCTTTAGGTCAAGTGAAAAATTATTGATTACAGGTGTCTTGCAAGCTAATCACGTGAGTGATGGCACATGTGACACGCTATGCGATCGTTTTGCTTATGATTATTATTAGTATATTCTCATATTATATTATCTGTAGTATATATACTGTAATGTCCTTAGTTATATGCAATGGGACTTGGATCATGATGAGATCACGATAATGAGGTCGATTTATCTTTAAACATAGATCCTTAATAATCTCGGTCATAGGTTAATTGAGAAGGACATCGAGATAACCAGACATATTGGTGTACTATATACCCGTCCATATGATAGAGGCAGCTGGTCTCATAGCCACTTGTATGGAAATACTAAAGATATAGTACAGGTACTCATTAGAGAATGAGTTCACTGATTGATTCGCTCATAGAATGTTATATGATTGATAGTACCTAACGTCAAATAGCGATTTCATAGTCCCAGTTATGCATCTGGTCCTTTGTCTTGAGACACCAAGGATGTCTTGTATGAGTACTCCTTTCTTTGACGTCAGACTTACAAGTCTGAAAAGTTCCAGATCTGGTACAATTGGTTATCGGGATTGGTAGCCAACCTTATAAAGACAATTAAGTATCAATAGAGGATCATCCACTCTCGGTATCATGAGAAGAATATCCTATATATGCTTATTCAAACAAATCCCTAGCCAGGGTCATTCGGATTGAGAGAAAAAAAGATCTCCGGTAGAATTCGATTAGAGTAAAACAAACTGATTTCGTATATGACCTGATGGTATAATGTCCAATATATGGTCTTTGGGATATTAGTTGGATGAAGGACTATAGATACACGATAATTATGAACAGACATGTTTAATAGATTTGATCCTCCCTGGACCATCTAGGGACTATGGCGTAATGACCTAGTACGTCCGTAATCAATGAGTCAAGTAAATTATTATGGAGATAATAATTCATTATATCAGAAGGAGTTCTGATAGGAGTGACTCAGGACCAGCTTGATATCGAGCTTAGAGGGTCACATATATATGATGGATGCTTCAACGAATAGAGGATTGGATAGAGAACTAATTAGCCCCTATTCTCATTAGATGAGACTCTATATAGATGGGCTCCTTGGTTGAGGCTGCCTAAAGAGATTATTGGATAGAGATATAATAATGTAATGTCAGTGGGTAATTGGATGGAGATCCAATACCTACTAAGACAGGAGTCCTAGGGTTTTTGGTAGCCCTCTATAAATAAGAGGGGAGACTCATGGTTGATAAGCTATAGCTTTAGCCATCGCCTTATATTCTCCTCCCTCCCTCTGCGTAAGAGTTGCAGGATCAGATTGGAGGAGTTTTGATGCAGAGATCTATTGTTTGGATACCGCTAAAGAGGAGGACGCTTGATCTCCTTCATCCTTCCACCGGATCTGGAAATACAAGGATATACGATCTCCCTAGGTAAAATCAATCTCTCATGCATCGTAATTTTTCATTTTGTGTGTTTTTCTCTCGATCTCAATCTTTTTCACGACGATTTGATATGCGTGGAAAATCAATTTTTTGTTTTGATTTTCGCTGTACATGTGATGCTCCCGTTGAGGTTTCCTAACAGAACTTTCTTTATTTTATCTTTTTGTAGAATATAATCTATTAACTTTTAAAGAAGCTTATAAAGAAAAAAAATTGAGACAAGCTATGAAAGAGGAGATTTATGCTATCAACAAAAATGATACATGGGAGCTTATTACACTTCCAGAAGACTACTGAGCGATCAATGTTAAGTGGATCTTTAAAACAACAAGAAATGCATAAGGAAAGGTAGAGAAATATAAAGCACGATTGGTCGCAAAGAGATATAAACAATAATACGTACACGATTATGAAGAAGTATTTGCACCAATTGCTCGATTAGAGACAATAAGATTACTTATCTCCCTAGCAACTCAAATAAAATAAAAAATTTTATAAATGGATGTCAAATCAGTATTTCTTAATGGAGTTCTTGAAGAAAATGTATATCTTCAACAACCTCTTGGTTTTATTATTTATGAACAAAAATTTAAAGTATACAAGTTAAAGATAGCTCTTTATTAGTTTAAATAAGCCCCACGAGCATGGAATTCTCAGATAGATGCTTATTTTATTTAAAATAGTTTTTCTAAATGTCCACATGAACATGCTCTCTGTACGAAATCTAACTCTAATGGAGATATCATGTTTGTATGCCTATATATATATGATTTAATATTTACAAGCAATAGTAGTTCTATGATTAAATATTTTAAATATTCTATAAAAGAGTTTAAGATGACCGACTTGGGTCAAATGACTTATTTCCTTCATATTAAAGTTATACAAGACAATGAAGGAATTTTTATCTTAAAAGTAAATTATGTAAAAGAGGTTCTAAAGAAGTTCTTCATGGAAGATTATCATCCTACAGATACACCTATTGAATATGGCACCAAGTTGATTAAGGAAGGCAAAGGTAAATATATTAATCCAACTTATTACAAAAGTCTAGTTGGATGTTTAAAGTATTTGACATGCACTCGACCTGATATACTATTTAGAGTTGGTTTAATAAGTAGATACATAGAAGCTCCTAAGACTTCTCATTTAAATATCACTAAAAAAATTTTACGATATATTAAAGGAATAATTAAGTATAAAATATTTTATTCATCATAAAAAAGATTAGATCTAATTGGATATAGTGACAGTGATCGGGCCAGAAGTTATGACGATCAAAAGAGTACAATTGGTTTTGTATTTTATTTTAGTGGAACTATATTTACTTAATCTTCAAAAAAATATCATATCATTACACTATCAAGTTGTGAAGCAGAATATATAGCAGCATCTTCTTGTGTTTGTCATGCAATATGGCTAAAAAGATTACTCCAGGAACTTCATATGCCACAGGAGAAGTCAACCAAGATTTATGTTGATAATAAATCAGCTATTGCCTTAGCCAAAAATCCAGTTCACCATGAAAGATTGAAGCATATCAACACAAGATTTCATTTTATAAGAGATCATGTTAAAAATAAAGAAGTGGAGCTATATTATGCCAAGGCAAATGAACAAGTGACCAACATACTTACAAAGCCTCTCAAATTTTAAATATTTCAACAACTTAAAAAGAAACTTGGAATATTGGATGAAACAAGTTTAAGGGGGGAGAATGTTGGAATTAAACTTGTTCTAGCATCATAAAAAGATTAATTTCATCATAGAAAATATTTATTTTATCAAGAGGAAATATTTATGAAAGAATAAGTCAAATTGACTATTGATTCTTGAAAAGGTTTCTTAAAATAAAGAGATTTATTCTTAATACATTAATGTAATGTATCTTTGGAGATTATATAAACCTCGTAGGTTGGATTATGAAAAATATAAAATTATAAAAAATATTAAAAATATATAAAAAGTTTAACCTTCTCCTGCTATTCCTTAATATGATAACTATATCATTTTTATTATCTCCTGCTATTCCTTAGTATGAGAACTATATAGTTTTTCTTATCGTCTTCAACACAAATAAATGTCACCGCAATTGTATAGAACAGGGAGGTGGATCAAGGGGTGTAGCCGGTGCGATCCGAAGGTAGCCAAGTAGTCATTTTGATGGGACTCAAATAAGTTGTCCACCGAGATTTAACTCCCGCGGGCCAAACGCATCGAAGAGAAGATCCAAGTCAAGAAGCAACGATCTTTACATGGAGGATCTGATCTGTGTCGCCGGAAGAACTCGAAGGCTCTCTTGGCGAACCTTCTCGACCAGGCATCGGGCTGCAGGAAACTGAGAAGAAGCTTTCTCTCTGCTTCGAGTTAGTAGGCTCAGGAAGGGGGGAGAGAGAGAGAAGCGCCTTGAGGATCGAGCAAACGAGGGGACCGACGGAGTGGTCGCAGACAACGACGATACGGAGGCGACTGAGGCAGCGGCACTCGAGGAGAAAGAGGGAAAACACGCGCAAAAAGTAATACAGATGTCAACCAGGTTTGGACGGGGCTGATTATTTGTAATCATCATTGTTTATGGATTATGAATTGAGTGTGCAAAATAAATAAGGACAACGGAGCTATTAGTTGTTTGCTTGTTCTCGTATAAAGCACTTAGCGATTCAAATTCAGTGGACCTCCGATCGACCCGGACTCAATTGTAAGTGATCAAACTATTTCCCTTCTGGCGATGAAACTTATCCCTCATCGTTTCACTTGCCGATCTTAATTCCTCTTTTTTTTTTTTAATCATATCTAGTATCCAAAATTTACCTCGATTTAAAATCGTTCTCACAGCCCGCATCAAAACAATACTTTACCCTTAGATGTCCAATCAAGCTCCGCACCCCTACACATTTAATTTTTGAAAAAAAAAGGGTTTGGAGAGATTAAATCGGTCAATTTATTATTATTAATGCTAATGCAATATATGATATAGTTTTTGACAGATTATGTTTTGGATCCATCTTTAAGCATCATTCAATCCAATAAAAAAGAAAAAAAAACACACTAAAATCCCCTGTTGATTTATCTAATTAAAAATTTACTCAGATGGCAAAAATGTTCACATAAATCTTCATAAAATTTTTCTAATTATATATTGGCAAAACTTATTCAAATATAACATTCCTACAAGGTATTTTTATTAAAATATAAACTAATTTGATATTTCGGAAAAAAATTCAGAGATGTAGACAGTAAGACACTTTTAAAAGAAAGGGAAAAATATAAAAGACATTACTGAAAGGCACTTTTACCAGCACATTTTATTGAAGCTTTAAAGTGGATTAACCTGGGAAATATATGATACAACCGTGGCATCATGAAGGGGAGAGAAAAATCATATAAAACAACAAAGAAAATATTTAAAAGGAACAGATTATAAGACAAAGGATACAAGTTGCCATAAGTCTTCGGATTCGAAAACAGAGAAGCTAACCCAGGACTCTTCCTCATTGTCTGAGAGCTGAATAACTTCCACATTGCGCAGAAGAGACCAGTAGCACCGTGCAGGATCTCTTCATTAAGGTCCTTTACAAGACTCGATTACTTTGACAACAGTTGAGTGTGTTTCTGGAGGCATCATGTTTAGCGACAGATGAAATGCCTGGCAATACCATTTGAATGCATAATTATGTGCTACCCAAAAGTAAACAAACAAAAACAACCTAATTTGTTAAATCACATCACAAATCATTGCAGGCATTCCATGAGTAAGATGAGATATACTGGTGTGAAAGTCCTGTAAATATCATTGAAATATCAACGCAACATCAAGGGGCTAGGCTACAAGGGGAAGAGAAATAACAGATTAGATGGTAGATTATATTGTCAAATGATGACCATAATGAGCAGCATGATAACATGTAACAGGTGATTCCAATATATAAAATGGGAAGTGTGAGATATCATACTAATAATGCAGCTTCACTTATCCCAATTAACTAGACCATTTTGAGATGCCACATGGAATTACAGTAGTTACCAATATATATTGTAAAGAGACAGACACATAAAATCCTATTAAAGGATTGTAGGCTTTAATCCTGAAGCCTCAAATTTAAACAAGGAAGCTCCAAATCAAGGATTAGCTCCATTTGTCATGATCTATGATAATACGAAGAACATCAAAATTAAAAATATATTCATCATTCTAAAATGTTCTCGTGGAGGGGAAAATAAGCAATCTTAACAGCAAAAAGTACATCTGATTTGATCAGTGATATAGGAGATTAAACGAAATTAATATTTTCATAATAATATCTAGACTAAGATCAATTGTTTTAATCATTAATTAAAACAATCTAGATCATAATTTCATGTTAAATAAGCCTTTTTTTGTTGTTCCTCTTGTGTTAGTCTTATATATATATATATATATATATATATATATATTAGTTTCCAAGTATTTAATCATTGTGTTCATGTTTAAGTTAGTTGATTTCCAATTTGGAGACTCTATGACTCAGTTTAGGGTGTTAGGATTGAGGCTCTAATTCTCCTGATAAGACTTTAGCTCAAGTTTGTACATATTACAAGCTCAAAAGAATAACCTCTTTCCCGTACAGGAATATAGAGAGTTAAGATAAACTGGGATATAAGAACATTTTGGTAACTTACCACAAATCTTTCTAAAACAGGAACGAGAACTTGCAAGTTCCGATTCGGAAGGCAGTTGGCAATGGCTTCACGGACTTTGGAACTGATGACAGCAAATTACCATGAATAAGAAGAGAGAATTAAACTACCATAAAGGATCACATAATACTGAAAGGTTATGCAAACCTCTCTGTTGACAAAAAGGCAAGCAATAAAGCTGCATATGCTTCGATGATCATCATTTCAGCCTCACGTGCTCCTTGCAACAAAGACTCTTCATCATCCTGTTAACTCATTATAGAAATTCAGTCAGTTGGCTCATCGATCAAGGTATATCTTCAGCCGGAATATAAGATTATAAGCAACATTACCAATGTATGATAATTTTGCGACTACCACTAGACTTAATGAAAGACTATCGACAGATCAAAAATTTTAGATTCAGTGGTGACTTAGTAGACACACTACAATATGATCAACCAACTTACTATTATCCTTTAAACATCTGAGGTGACAATTAAATTAGATCTGTTATTTGGCATGGTATTCCTGAACGTTCCCATTTGTAAACCAGTTGCAGTAGCAAACTCAAATTTCCCACAATTGTCCCCTGGGAACCTGTAACATCCTTATTTGTCTTTATCAAGCTGAATTGAGTAAATTTGCAATTTAAGCAACAGTGGTTGTACTGGACTCTTCATGTTCTATAGCACTCAAAATTAAAAATGACAAATAAGTTAAATTTATTTTTGTTGCCTGAGTATCAAATCGGTAACCATTTATAAAACAAACTAAAAGTGCGTTGAGCCAGCACCATAGTGCCATAAAGAGCTCTGTTTATACAGTAACCATGATATAGATCAAGGTTTGTAATACCGTATCGTATTGCTCGGTAAGCTCAGTATGTACCGGTCCGATAGAGGACTGGTACGCTCGATACAACTCGATACCTAGTGTACTATGTGTTGGTACACTCAGCAAGCTTGGTACATACCATACTGACAACTGATCGATATGCCGGTATGGTACGATTGCGAATCTTGATATAGATTATAAAATTCTGTAATCAGACCATTTTTCCTGTCCAGATTTATCTTCAACATTTTAGTTGCTGCGCAGAGTTCAGTCCTTCAGTTGGAACTTCATGGCTTTGTTATTGTTGTTGTAGAGTTTAATATTTCACATTCCTAATATTAAGTACGCAAAGACATTTTTTAGTTATTAGTGATGAATTTTTTTTATAGGACACAAATGGATAGTTAATGTTGTCTTTATTGACTAAAGAGAACTAAAATTTCTCATGTGTTTCTGTGGTATGCAATGTATCAAGCAACTTACTCCAAAAATGTGTATAGCGCACATGAAGAATTATGCAGCTGCAAACTTACTGCATATTATGCAAAATCATGGTGCAAATAGAAATAACTAATTGTACAAAGTGCACTGCAACATCCAATTTTCTTTTAAATCTATAATCGATCATGGATGGAATCCATGAAGAATCCGAATTAAAATTTCAAAATTATAACAAAAACAAGCATTATTTTGTACCACAAGCCTAATTTTGTTAATTTTTATCATTTCAAGAGTATCTTTAAGATTAAACTCTCATATCTACATGGTTATCTATAGCATTCGTCTAAAGCATTGGTCCAGTGGTAGTGTACCACATTCAGTTATCAAAGGTTGAAGATTCAATCCCTCTCCACTATTACATTGGTATGTTAGTGGTGTACCAAATCCACTTACCAAAGATCGAGATTTCGAACCTGATATATATTTGAAGGTGCTAGCAATGCAAGGTTCTGTATAGGTATCCTGCCTGCACCACTTATCCTTTGTAAAAAAAAATCTATAGGCTGCAGTATGTACTTACACATATATATGTTCTTTCCTCTTTAGCATCCCCATTTCCTTGATTTGACAAAAATACGGAGCACAACAAAGGAATTGCATCCTTTTGTGTCTCTGTGCTTTCTGGATTTCCTGATTGGCTTGGTGAAACACGAGTTGCTGCAAGATGCAATCTGCAGAGGAGCTATTTAATGTAATATGCTAACAATGAACAATTTGGTTTAGCATGATTAAATAATGCAGTAATAAGCATTAAAAGAATAATAAACTATGAAAGGAGAAAAAAAATAAGGACAAAAGTTGTATTGGTAAAAAATGACAGGGCTTTGGTGACATTTCAAGTTGATTGAGCATCCATGGTATAAAGAAAATCCAAGCCATTTTCCCAACAATGAATGACTATAGAGCATATCTTGAAATTGAGAAGGCTCTAAAAGAATTTGACAAAAATCTTATGAGTTACAAGCAACTGTCAAGAAACATTACCCTGTAATTTGACCTTGTTTTCAACAGAGCTAAAACAGAAAAGTGCGATGACTCAACGAACCAGCACAAAACATCCCTACCTTGGTTGGGCCACTGTAAAAGGAGATAGCGAGAGAGAGAGAAGAAACTTGAAAAATTACATGCCTGAGGAAATTAACTTCTTAGGTGCAGTAGTCCCTTTCACCCAAGATCTCTCTCTCTCTCTCTCTCTCTCTCTCACACACACACACACACACACACACACACACATAAGAATTGAGTTTCCTACAACAATTGGATCATGATGGTAATACTATGTTCTTTATTCTTGTACTTCCAGGTGCATCTTCTTGCAGAAGAATCAAAGGCTTATAGCTTGCCAAGAAAAATATTAGAATCAAATGTACCCTTTGTAACATCAAATTAAGGCAAATTTTAACCAATTAGGCATTTTGATTTCAGCAGGATTTGTCATTTAGGTTTCTAGATCATGGTTATGTTTTCAATTGCTATTTCACAACTGTCTAAATCTCGTCCAAGCCATGCAACTCTCATGTCATAATTTTGTATTTGTCATGGCAAAGTAATCTCAGATCAAAATTCCTCCAACTTTAATTCATCTTTCAACAGGCTTTATCCATACCTTGTAGCTCATTTCTGTTGTAGGTATCTTCATTCAAGACTATCAACAACTTTGACAAAACTCTTGTTGCTTGCATGAGTAGTAGTTGCCTCAATGCATCAAATCAATCAATTCTCTTGGCAACTTATTTATGTTCTTTCCTGTTTCTGTTTTTTTCTTTGCTCTAGTTTGATGTTCCTTGTATTTTACCTTTTCATTCTTTGTTTCTGTTCCCTTATTTGTTATACTAAATTTTTGGGTGGCATAAAGGTCACCTGACATACTATGCATCATCACCATTGAACTACAGCAACATGATTCTTTTGCTATGATATTGGAGTGTTACACAGATTTTGCTGGATGTTGGATCAAACAGCAACAACTCCAGCACTCATGCATCAAAACCAAGACAACTCTCAGGTTCACAAAACAACAAATTAAAGTGAAATATATACGAAGTGTGACTTCCTAAGCATGAAGAAAAAAAAGATGCTAAGAATTAAGATATCTGAAGAATCTCACAGAAAAACATCGAGTTGGATACATGGACAAGTTGCATTGTAGAAAGAAAAGAGTTAAGCTCTTTCTCTAGGAAATTGTGTGTATATGTATCAAGCTGGAAAGACAGAATTTAGCAAGAAAACACTCGATAAATGAATCCCAGTAGAAGCTTGACACTGCATAATCAGCCCATGGAGCCAGTGAATAACTACACTTAGAAGGCTTCTTTGAAATTGGAAATATTGGCTAGTGGGCATGCATGTTAGTTTCTGTGCAACCAAGGTTTAAAGTAACACCTATTCTAATTGGTATGGTCCAACAGCCAACTGAGACACGTATTGAGTGATTTCATTCAGATCAATGCCGTATGAGCTGTACCACCCAATAAGCTCACTGTGTTGGACTTACCAGGATAAAAATAATCCAAATACCAAATGGTATGGGAAGGTAAGCCTATCGAATGGTACCCGGTGATATGGTACAGACCCGCTCATATTTGTCTAGTGTGGGTTATACCACCTCATAAGCTCACTGCTTCCAGGGCAGTAAATAGTCCAATACCGAGCAGTACCACCTGGTAACCACATTATTTTCTTTTTTTAACAATGACAATCTCAAAGTTGTTTCCTCTCTCTCTCTCTCTCTCACACACACACATCCTATTTTGTTCTCTCCTTGACCTCCTCATCCTCCTTGGGAAGCCCCAACCTCCTCGCTGTTGCATCACTGTTGCCTCCTACTCCCTACTGCTTCATCACCACCTACTCTTCATCATTTCTCTATCACCACCTCCTTCTCTTTGCTTCTTCCTCCTTCACCTCCTCCTCCACATTCTCATCGTCCCCTCCTCTTCATCTTTCTCCTCCTCCTCCACCTCCTCTGGCCAGTCCCATTCACATCGACAAGTATTGGTATGTCCCACAATACTAGTACCATACCTATCTGTCCAAGAACCGGTATTAGTAATGGACCGGTATTTAGAACCCTGTGCAACAAACAACACACCATGAAACATAGTAAACTAATCTTTCAGATCATATTAAGCATTAATTGTTCTCCAAAAGTATATTGATAAATTTAATGATTAAGGATTATGAAATAACCTGTTTTGACTATCCTTCTCCACAAGGTTGACAAGCAAACCCAACAAAGCTACCAACAAATCCAATTCATAATCAAGGAGATGTCTGTTGTTCAGATGACAGTCATTGTTCTGTTGGTTGGTAGAAGAGGTGTTCTCTTTCCCCTTGCCATTCGATTGGAAGAAACAGTTAAATGATGGAAAATGATTAACTAGTAAAGAAACCATAGTGTGCAGTCCACCACAAGCAGCAATTTGCTGACACCCTACAGGATTGTCATTTGTTAAGTTCATAAGAACCTGCAAATTAAACAAACAAAGAGCTCTAAACAATTGCACAAGGTAAAGATGTACATGAAGCCATATTAACTATAAATAGAGCAAAGACCAAAAAGAGATCATCTTTAAAAGATAAAATTGTGCCTAACTTACACACCAAACTAACTCTTCTTTATAAACCCAAATGGAATTCAAATGGCCTCCACGTGCTAAATGTCACATGAAAACAACCCAGTGATGTTAGCAGTTCAATTAAATAGATAAAATAGACACCAATATGGTTCCTGAGAAAATTAGCCCTAGACAAATGATGAGATAAGTTGTATTGTGAATGAAGTGAACTTTTTTGTATCTCAGCATAGTGATGCTGGAAATAACCATCTAAAAAGTATAGGAAGAAATAAATTCCGAAAAAGAAACATATGATAGCATGAAAAGATAGATTAGATGAGTACGACCGCATTTGTGTCAACTTGTTTAAAAATGAAAATAATTAAGCAGACAAACCTTGGCAACTCTGCTTAATACTCGTTAAGATGGCTTGACTAGGAAGTCTTGTTCCTCTTGAAGGATTGCATATTTAGATAACAATACAATGGGTTTGCTGAATGTTTCCAGGGTCAATAGAAAAGAAATATTAAGTACCTTGCGTCATTTGCCAAATGTGCATGCTTGTTTGCTTATGTACAGAAGCAGCAACAAGAGAATCAGAAATATTGAATTACCTTGACTGAAGTAAGTAGGCAGTCTTCCAAAAGGCCTGAATCTTCATCAATTCCTGATGAATGAGACACTGCACAATCATCATGGCTTTTTGCACTTGTTAGTTGACCCAGCACATCATATGTGGTGCATATCGGGAGGTCACATCCATTTGAAACGTCTTTACTTGCTAAAGCACCTTCATGTGCCTTAGTTATTTCTTTCTTTTTTGCCAGCAATTCCCACTTTGAAGGTCCTAAATCACCATCATCGAATGCAAAAGGATCATGCATGTCCAATTTACAGTTACCTTTAACATGTTTCGGTAAGTGAGGTCTTTCGGACATGCTGCCAGCTACACCATTAGTCTTTATAGAGATCCATCGATTTGAAACCCTAAGAGAATTCATTTTTGAACCACTACCATTTATTTTTGTTTTTAAAGTGTTACCATTTGCAGAGCTGTCTCCAGTTGATCTATTAATTACATCACATGAAACTGAGGCAGAAAAATCAGTTGCCATTTCTGAACCAGAAAGAGACACTTCTGACTGAGAATAAGATGACTTCTGACGTTTATGACATATCTTAATGACCTTCACTTCAGAATCCCTGTCAACACCAGAACACTCAACACAACGACTATCTGAGGTCTTGTTGCTGTTATCTGCCAATGATAATGTACTAGACAAATTACAACAGAGAAAAAATCATAATAAGGTATCTAAAAGATAACTTGTTATTCACTGATGAATAACAACCAGTATCCCGGGACAATAATCACAGTAGTGACAATGATTTGCATCCTCTGTAAATATAATTATATAATAACTTCTAGGGACCTCACTGCCTATGGAGCTTGAGAACAAGATAAATCCTAATGCACTTCAAAATTAATCTCACTAGAAACATTCATAATAATTTTAAAATAAAATATTAGAAATCTTATCCAATAACTGCTTTTCCAAATTTTGATGATACAGCATCTTAAATAGATGCAAGTTCTTTACAAGAAAATTCAAGACAAATAAAATGTAACAGCAATTTTTTCACATACGGAAGACCAAGAACATCCTACACTACTAAAATTAACATGAATTGCCTTCCAGATATTTCCAAGAGACAAATACATAAGAAATGATTATCAAAATCAGATGTTGAGCCAAATCAAAATCCAAGGAAATGGAAGAAAAATGAATGTAAGAACAAGGTTCGCAATCTCGTACCGTACTAACGTATCGATCATTTGTCGGTATGGTACGTACCAAGCTATATCAAATTATACCGAGCGTACCAACACATGATACATTAAGGTACCGAGCTTTACCGAGCGTACCGATCTTTATCAGACTGGTACCGAGCGGTACGATAAGGTATTGCAAACCTTGTGTAAGAATCTAATTGATACATCATAACTTATGCTCATCTTTCATAAGAAAAAAGCTGGTGTACTAAATTATAATATACATCACAGCAAGTTCCATTAAATAGCTCTGGAGATTTACCTTTCAGTTTTTGTTTTACCTGAAGACTCTGAACTTCAGAAATTAACTTTTCATTGTTTGAAACACTGATATTACTCTGGAGCAAAGAAAAATCTGCAGTGCAATACAAATTACAGTCACAGCAATATCAGTAAGTACCAGTATAGTGATATTTTCCTCAAGTGAGATACACAAAAACATATTGCAGACTGAGGACAAATAATTGATCAGATAGTACATGCCAGAGACCTGAAAAGAATTTGATGGTATTGATGATGACCCCAACAAAAGACAATTGTAGACCACCAGAGTTCAACTTCAGTTTCATCCCAAGTAAGTGATTCTGTTGAAAATAAATCAAAATTTATACAGCTACAACATACTAAATTCTATAGGCTGTATATAAATTTGGCTACTTAAAAGCTGGTACAGTACCTGATTATCCTTGCTTAGAAATGTTGCATTCTCCATAACTTTCAAACACTTTAAAAGAAGTAGCATACTTTGCAACACTGATTCATCATTTAAGTGAAAGAATGAAGATGAGCTATGCCATGCCTACAATATCATGTCAAAATCAAGGAATTCCTAAGAAAACTAAAATAGTAGGATAAAAATTCCAGCAGGCTTCTTTTAAAGAAAAGAAATATTGGCATAAAGTTAATTCAAAGAAAACATGTCAATACTAATATTGACTTCTTAAGGTTAATGTGGCAATTTAGGTCATCTAGGCATCTAGGAACTGCAGGGGTGATAAGACAGATGATAGCATAAAAAGAGAGGGAAACATATTTAATTCATCCTTAATGTGGCCAGTGACTACCACACAAGAAAATCACAATGGCCCATGTCTATAACTCAAAAGGTCTTGAAACCACAAAGGATAAAGATGGAAATTAAACAATAATGAGACAACAGAATAATGATGGAACATTTTATATCCAACCAAGTTTGGACACTGAATAGGAAAACCAATGTATATCACAATAAGCAAAATTATACTTAGCAATAATGTCTTCACTTGGTTAGGCATTTTACTTGAACAAATTACTAACTTATACCAATACCAAAAGGAAGTTGTTTAGAGGCACAAAAGAGTTGATGTTTGTAAGTGAGCCAAATATCATCGATCATCATGCTCACATTTCCCCATCAATATGATGCTGGCTACAGTACCTCTGTTAAAAAATAAATAAAACCAATGATAGAAAACCATTAAATACAAACACTTATTAAAATCACATTTCCTCCTTCAGTCCAACAAATATTTATTATAAAAAAATTAGTGAACTCAAACTATATTTCACCTCCAAGGTGGAGTGGCAGCTAGCAAGAACATCAAAGATTGCATCAAGTCCACCAAGCTCTCTCAACTTCTCTTTGAAGTCCCCCCCAGGCATTTTCACCATATCAGATGCATCTAAAATAGTTTGTCAGCAGCAAACTAACCAATAGTATGTAGAAAATGAAAAACAATCATAAAACAATATCTAAAACAATAACCAGATAGACCACTCAGATAAAATTGGTGAGCAGATAAGCAAATGTTGAGCCCAACCTATTAACATGAATATGAAAAAGTAAATTGCATTTAGCTATAAGAGATTAATTTACTGTACACCAGGTTTCGTAATAGAAATTTGAGAATTTTCTTTTTTGGGGGGAGCCCACTTGGCACTATAATAGCTAGGCTACTGGATACTCATAACTACTGTCACTTGAATGGTTGTGCATGCAGAAATTAAAGATAATAACAGGATTTTTAGCAGATCATTAGAAAGATATCTGCCTAATCAAGCAGATGACTAAGCAACAGTAGCAAAGCTAAGCGAATACTGAATAATTCAAATGGCCTTCATGGAATGGAATTGGAAACTGACTCTACCTTCAAATGATACAGTAGATAAGCATGCTTTTTCCATGGCCAATAAAGCTATCCATTTGGGGCTCAGCTCTGGCCTCTCTGTTCTATCATCATTCCCAGTGCCTGATTTTATCTCTTTACAACTAATAAGGATTTCTGAAACTTTTGAAAAGATAGCCCTTGAGGCAGAATCTAATCCTTTATATGTACTATCTACTACTTGAGTCTTATGTTTTCCAAGAAGCTTAGATCCAAAAGTTGATGCCTTGTCCCCAGTGGTCTCAGGAATTGTTGGATTCAAGAACTTAAGAAGAAAGCCAATACAAGATGGTGAATCCAGCAAATGATCATCTTGAACCTGAAACAAATTGATAAAAAGGTAAAAAAAAAGGAATATGAAAAAGATATTTTAGTAAATCAGCCAAACTATTATGCTGAGTATGAAGCACATAATATCAAACATCAATGAATAAATTAAGATTCGGTCATAGTGGATAGACATGAAAAAAATTTATCCAGTGTAATCCACAGATGCAATATATGTATACATCTTCATTCTTCACGTATACTAAACCTCTCACAAAAATTTTCAGATTATAGAAGAAATTGAAAATAGTGAAGTATTTCTCAATTTGCTGCATGATTGCACAATAGAAGACAACTATACCCTCTTTAAAGAACTAATAAATTATTAATTGGGTGAAAAACATATTGAAGTGACTTGCTAAAGATGACTCTTTCCATTAGATCATTCAAATTTTCTACACTAACTGGAATAATGGAAGAAAATGCAAGTGTTGGATTATAAAGATGATAAAACTTATATAACAAGCCACTTTTGCCTATAGTCCTTTCAGTCTTTCAAATTATTTATTTTTACATTCTGTATAAAAGTTTCCACTATCTCACTATCAATGCAAATATATATTATTTTCTTTATATCTTATTCTTTAGGATAGAATCACTGAAATATACATATAAATAACTCACAAGAAGGATGAACTTAAGGCAAATTGACATTTCTTGTGATTTTAATTCTAAGATAGGCTGATAGGGCTTATATCCAGTGATTGGTGCTGAACATGATAGGGAAAAGCAAAGTAATTTAAAGGTCTACGACCAAATTAATAACTACTAATGAACTTGTTGGAATTCAATTTACGTACATCTCTAGGACAAACACTGTTGAATGACATATAGCATATTTGTAGTCAGATAAATAAGAACCATATACAAAAAAGAATAAAAAGAACCCCAATGAAAAATGCATTCATAAGGCTTGTTATATTATCACTTAAAATGGAAGACGAAGACACTACAGAAAATCTTTTAAATATACAAGGAACTTACATCACTTGCCAAGACATAAAAAAGACCAGCAGCAGCGACTGTACTTGGAGAATCATCTAATCTCAGACCCATTATGGCATCAATAATCCTCTTGGCCATCCTGTTAGATGTTCAAAACTTGAACATGTCAAACTACACATGCTGTCAAAAGATAATACAGATGGCACCAACAAAGTAAATGTTATCATACTGGAAACTGCATCATAATTCAGACAACAATACAAGCATTTCGGAAATTTCCCAAAAGCTATATCACAACAGTGTTGCCCCAAAAGTCCAGATTCAAGTAGTAAATGAAACAAGGAAAACAACAGTACTAAAATCTTGGGGCCTCCGTATACAAGCACATGCAATCATATATATACACACACCACTCTAAGAGGATATTAGCACTGGTGCCCTCCAAGATAGTTTCTATTTGCATTAATGTTCCTTTCTTATATTTCTGAAATTGGATTGGTCATTAGCACAAGAACAACAATCTAAAATCTTAAAACTATTTGCAAAATTACCTTACTGAGTATCTCTTTACATTCCACACATTGTAAGTTTTACATCCCTTGATTGCCTTGCTGGTTGACACTAGGTTTTAAGATTACTATACTTAAACTCATATAAACTCATAGTTTCAAAATCAGTTTGCAAACAACAAAGAAATTAAACATTTGCATCAGTTCCTTCCAAGATGGCTCTAATTCCATCCAAATAAATCCTGAAATTTAAAGCATCATGCTGACCATCAATATAAGCTAAAAAAGCATGAGAAGAATGTTCTCTTATTTTCAAATACCTTTAGCTCATACATTAAAATGCTTAAAAAGTATTGGATGAGAACACGCATCTCTCTTTCTACATTCATTCTCTCAAAGAACACACAACACAAATTTGTATGCCCGTAATTCTGGCATATTGTCAAGAACAAAAATATAAACAGGGTGTTCGATGTAATGCTCATGTATGCCCGTATCTTCGGTCTTTGTTCATGCTTTATACAGTAAGTAGCGGGCTAGCAGTAGACTTGACAACCCTAGTTTGGTTAGCTTTCATGGTCGTTTTTTACTTGTAGATGAGAATGTTGTGTCTTGTGGATACTTGTGGGGACTTCGGTCTGTAATGGACCATGATACTTTGTGCGCGACCGTTCAAAGTTTATAGAGTCCATGTTTATAATTTGCATTGGCTATAAAGTGTTTGCTGAAATGGTTGATTGTGGATCCCATGTGAAACGCTTTATCTAACATGTTTTCTCTTTTGTAGGTCCTAAGGGACCATAGGAGGTTTCAGGGAGGCTGACCTTTGCGGACAAACACGCAAGGGTGCGCACGACTTAGGCAAAACCAGCTAAGTTCGTGATATTTGGTATTAAAGCGGGACAAGCACACGTAGAAACACTTGCCATGCAAACATGGGGGACCTAGCGGGGCTATGTGGAGAGCAGCAAGCATACGCGACCATTTGGGGAAACAGACATTGAGATGTAGGGAAAGGAGTCGCTCAGAGGAGCGGGCATCCAAGATTGGCAATTAGAGGAATGGCCAACCCTTTGCGCGAGAGGCACCACGAGGACAAGCAACAAGCTAGGAAGAATGTGTGGCGCACAAAAGTTGGGATGGTTGAGTTCGAGCTACGACTTGACGTTGGCAACCAAACTTAACGATGTTCATGGCAAGTGATGCGCTTGATAAAGAAAGAGATCGTGCAAAGAGGGATGGGTTACACAACAACCGAAAGAGTTGTGCAAAGCTCACGGAGGTGAGGGGAATTGCTAACTCGAAGAATTCGGTACTCATACAGGGGCTTGTATGCGGACGATGGAGTGTCTGTGATCATCTCAAGGCAACCGAAACTCGACGCCATGGAGCATTGAAACTTTCTCTTCGGCATGGGAATGATACATCCGTAGGAGGCCGAAGTGTGCAACAAGTTCAACATGTTGCTAGGCCTTGAAGGGTGCAGCGAGGGATGTATTGGCAAAGAGTCGCGATCTAGCAAGTGCATTTGTGGGGGTAGAACAATGCACAGTTTGTTCAACAAGCGGAGTAGTTCAAGGAGATGGTGGTGATTGAAACTTCCAGAGGGAAGAATACGAAGAGGAAAGTTGCTCCAACATGATAGATATTCAGGAGGGATAAGTTCTGGTTCTCCAGAGGAAGAATCATGTGCAGCAGGCTGCACATGTTGAGGAGTACCTCAAGACACAACCTCACAAAGCTTAATGGACCGAGCGAGCGGGGAGGAGTCGTCGCATGAACTCATATGAGGTAATGCATTGGTAGATGTATTGCAAGATCAAGTGGAGAAGCGACCATAGATCAAACGAATGCACACTTAAAGCCGATGTAGAAATCAGACTCAACGGAGGGCTAGCCCTTGGAATGGTGGGCTTGAAGGCCACCATCACTCAATGCAAATCGAGTGGCAGAGCAACTTGAGTGAAACTTGGTGAAGTATCCAAGCCGCATGAAGGGAGTCGACATAAAAGATAGAACATGAAGCGGAGGCACGAAGCTTTCCTTAGACAGAGGTTAAGGACATAAACTCTTGCAAAAGTAAGACCGGATCATGTCATTCCATGGGTTCTTCATTCTGATAGAGTAGACTCATCTTACATGGTGTCAAAGACGAATGGAGCTCCGAGACTCATGCACCTTATCTCAGATAAGCATTTGACAAAGGAACTAAGGCGACTCAATTGGCTGAGGCAAAGTTGGGATCAGAAGGCCTTAGCATGGGGCAAGAGGCGGGTACTCTTGAAGAATATGCTACAATGCTGGTATTCTAGCATTACGTAGCGAAGATTATGCTAGTGGGCGATAGAGGCCCAGGATCCAAACAATGGTGCACCAATTTCAGTGAAGTCTGTGGACTTCGAGAGTTGCTAGGCGACGAACTGTCCCAAAGCGATTCTTCGTCCGGGTGTGACCCGATAATAGGTGGACGAAGGTCACTTGCTAAAGGAGCGAACACAATCGGAGGTGGCAGAAGCCTTACGATGTGTTGGCAGAGGCTACACATGGAGAGATCGTAGTCCGAGTTCATCCCACAAAAATCCGAATGCAATGGAGATGTCAACAGGAGGTATACGGTGTAGCCAATCGTGGTGGAACAATTCAAGGCAATACAACATGCTGGAGAAGTCTCGTGAGGGACTTGATCATGTGGAGGTATGATAAGGAGCTACTTGGAGCCCCACTTCGGTTAAATGCCATGGTACGAGGCGGGTGTTCCGTGTATGTATCAAACTTTGCATTGGATGAAAGCTTTGGTCATTAACATATGGGGGCTATGTACCACCAAGGGATAATCCCGAGTGCAAGTACCAGTGAGTCTCATAGGGGGGGGCTTGATCATATAGAGGTATGATCGGAGCGGTTGGAGAGTTGGACTGTTTCAGTGCTTAAATTCGCTTAAGGGAGCCCGGCAAGTCAGAGGACAAGGCCGAGAAGCGAACGTTGCTACCAAGGAAGCTAAGGAGAACAAAATCGACATGAGCCCTGCAACAGGATGACGAAGCCCATGCATGGGAGTTGTAGTCTGTCTTTCCATCGATCAACGGGAACTGCTTAGAGAACACAGAGGTGTTGAAGCAAGTAGTTGAAAGGGGCGAGGAAACGACGACAAGTTCAGAGGGGCTCAATTATCCAAAAGCCAAGCGTAGGTCAGAATGGAGGTGGACTCGGAGGAGTGTCACAGTGCCGCAGAGGTAGATCTACCGATCGTGAAGAAAGGGACGCAAATGCAAGGCAATGGATAGTAGTGTCATGGGTTTGGCAGCGCCATGGTACCGCAGAGACAGGACTTCCGTGAAGTCATCGATCCCTTGCTCTCATGGAGGGAGAGCGTTGGTCGTGAAAGGGGCTGAGGAGGTGGAGAATGCAAAGGCAAACTCCAAGTACCAAGACAAGGCTGAAGGGCAGAGGCCAGTGAACTTCATAAGGCCAGTGTCAATGAGCTTCTTATCAAGATAGTCGAAAGTTGAGGACTTCGAGTTGATGCAAGAGTGCTCGACTAAGGAACAAAAAAGGCAGTACGTGATGTTGTACCTTTTCTACTTAAAGGAGTAGGTGACAAAAATGATGGAGAAGATGGTACAGTCCCAAAGGCGACCAAAACTATCAAAGACTTGCTCCAAGATGGGGTGAAATTTTGCTCTTTTCGGGCAAAACTTCTTGCATTTCGAAAGTTCGATGGCAGTGAGAAGGTAAATCACATAGCTAACTCAATACAAGGAATGCAAACACTTCAGGTGCTTCGAAAGTGTGAGCAAAGAGCAGATAAAGGCTAGTAACCAGCTTGATGCATGAAGTACAACCTCGAGGAGGCGGGCGAAGTCAAGTAACATTTGCCTTCTCAACTCTTAGAGAATGGGCGAAATGGAGTACCCTAATTCTCTTATTTATCAAGTAGAGGAGCTCTGCGTAGGTTCGAAGACCTTTCGGAGAAATCTAATGGAAGACAATAGTTGTCAAATCCTCACCAATGGTGATCGGTGCTACTAAGAGTAGATTGTCCGCTCTATTTTCTAACAAAATGTCAATCGAAAGCAGAAGTGATGCCAACCTACTTGAAAGCAACAACTAAGTTGAAGAAGAAACGATGGACAAATTTTATGAAGGAATAACCTCAAAATTTTCAAAGTCTGCAAGGCGATACTCGTTAAAGCTCCAACAAACATCCACTCAATTTAAGCGGCATGAGACAATTAAGATACTAGCGCATAATAAGAAACATCTTTTCCTTCATCAGAAGGATCTGCAAGAATCAACAAGGATAAGCACAACTCAATCGACTCCACACCAGAGTCTAGCCATTGGCATGGTGAATCAAAGTTTGACTACTCGACAACAGCGGCGGAGAGCAACTGGGAGCCAAGAGGCGTGTTGCAGCTAGAGCAGAAGATTGAAGATTCAGTAAAAGGCGAGGAGATGCAACGTTTGTAATGGCTTCGACAAGGACGTCGAAGGAATAAGTGAGGGAGAATGTCACAGACAAAAATATAAACGGGGTGCTCAATGTAATGATCATGTATGTTCATGTCTTTCGGTCTTTGTTCATACTTTGTACAACAAGCAACGGACTAGCAGTAGGCTTGACAGTCCTAGTTTGGTTAGCTTTCATGGTCGTTTTCGGCTTGTAAATGAGAGTATTGGGTCATGTGGACACTTGTGGGGCCTTCGATCTGTAATGGACCATAATCCTTTATGTGCGACCATTCAGAGTTTGTGAAGTCCATGGTTATAATTTGCATTGGCTATAAAGTATTTGCTGAAATGGTTACTTGTGGATCCCGTAAGAAACGCTTTCTCTAACCCGTTTTCTCTTTTGTAGGTCCTAAAGGACTATATGAGGTTTTGGGGAGGCTGACCTTTGCAAATGGACACGTAAGGGTGCCGCACGACTTAGGCAAAACCAATCAAGTTCGTGACAATATAGTAGATGAACCCAACATTGATAGGCATGGGGAGCATAAGAATATGGCTATAGAAGCATTTCAAAGGCCATCCTAATGTGCAAAGAAGGGAAGAAACAGAGGAGAAGAAGAAGAAGAGAAAAACTTTACGGAAGCAGCAAAGATGCATGAACCAAGTTTAGAGCCTGAGCTGATCAAGCAATGCTCCTAGCACAGACAGAGCCTATCAAGGTAAGAAGAATGGTGCATCCACTCTCTCTTTTTCTTGGAGAAAGCTGAAAAACTAGCACCCAAGACACCTGTTGAGCGAGATATCATCTCAAGATGAACTAGTTGCATCAAGACATCAACACATACTAGACAACAACCAACCAAGACTTGTCAATTGCATCTTCCCACCCACACCTCTCTCTCTCTCTCTCATCAATTGGTTGCCTATATAAACTTATTAATGAAAGAATCTATTGATTCTTTACTACTAAGCACTTATATTCTTTTAATACAGAAAGAATGTTAAGGTTGGCCATTGGGGAGTCTTTTCTTGGCATTTCTCCATGGTAGTTTAAGATTATCCCTTTATTTGGTCATTGTTGCACACAATTCCAACTTGCAGACGGACTATTTTAAGTTGATAAAAGGAAATCATCTCTGATACATAAACGAGGAGCAAAATCTTCAAACAGAAACTACTATCTGCTAGAAGAAGCTAAGTCAGGAAACTCCTATTTCTCATTGTTAGACATTATATTATGAAGTTTCAAGCCATCAACTCGAAAGAAAACTACTTTCTTGGCGAATAATTAATTGGGAAACATACGAAAACATAAAAAGCATCTCATTCACTCACCCCTGCACCCGGAGAAGCCGCCTCTGCTGGGCCGTACTGCAAGCCGACAAAAGCGACAGCAAGCTCGCACGCCGGACCCTCACTGGCTGCCCCCGCCGTAGCCCATCCAGCGCGAAGTTCACCTCGTCCACGTGCTCCATCATCTCCCCGAACTCCTGCGCTTCCATCAGCGTCGACGTCGTCATCTCCGCCAACGGATCCCTCTCCGACGCCCACGTCACCGTCCTGGGACCGTCCGATCCGTGGAATTCGTTCGGCGGGTCGCGCGGGAGCGCCGGGGCTTCGTCGTGGACGTCGAAGGCGTCGAAAGACCAAGGGGAGGAGCAATCTTGGGAGGAGAATGCGGAAAGGGCAGGAGCGTGGCGGCCATGAGAGCTGTCCTGGGAGAAGGGGAGGTCGAGGAGCTCACCGGCGGCGGAATCCGGGTCTTCGTCGGCGTCGGGAGACTGAAGAAGGATGGGATCGGAGGAGGAGCGGCCGGCGCCGCAGCGGGCAGCTCTTCGGGCGTATGTCCGCACGATCATCGCCTCCGGGCGGGGGTGTTTCCGAATCCCCTCTTCACGTTCTTGACAACGGAAGAATTAGGGACGAGACGGTGTCCCGAAACTGGATTCGAGGGGATCGAGGAGGGGTTTTATCAAGCGCACGTAGACGATCCTGGGTGTGGTCACCGCTCGGTGACCACTGCTTCTGGACCGAGTAGGATTCACAACGGGTGCTATACCCGATAATTTTATCTAAATCCGATAAACCATTTAGATATTTGAATTCATTCTAGATTTACGAGTCTTAATCTGATTTAAATGAATCGGAAGAACTGTGCCCAAAAATATATGATCAATCACCATCTAAGAATGAGAATTAGTATATTACTTATAAATTTCATTATATTTTGAACTTATAAGGGTTAGAAATACCTATTTTTCTCTCGCGGCATCAACTGGAAGATTTAGTGACGAAATATAACCCGTGACATCAACTTGAAGCACTAGTAGGGCACGACTCATCCAATCCAAGCAAGTTCACAATCAATAAAGATACATAATTATCAAAGTTCTAGAAGATTTTCTTTAATTCTATGTTTCTGGCAGTAACGTTCTAGTAAAAGGGACTACTGTAACTAATTGCAGAAATCATGTATGACTCTTTCAGCAGTTAAATTTAATCTCTCTTCTTACAGCAAGATATAGCAGAATAAAACAATGGGGGGAGACAGGTAACACCGTACCCTCTTTTAAGAACATGATTGAAACGATCCCAGAAAAAAAAAAAAAAAGTGGAGAGAAATACCAATTACGACCAACCAGCCCCCTGCATCACCGTCTTTGGCTTCTATTTTATTGTACATTTGAACAGCATTCTGGCAATGCTGAGAACCATGTGTTGCTGGCCTGGCTTTCTTGTAAATTAACCACGCAAATGGACCGGGGGAGAATGAAATGGAGTCCCTGTAGATCTTACAACTCCCGCCGCATATCCCTCAAACTGTACACAAAACTAAAGCAGCATCAACCTGGGAAGTGATTGTAATGATAATTGCAAGCCTGCTAACATTTGATGGCTTCTGCCATCTTCCGTGGACAAGAAATTAGGTTTGAAACTGAAACCCAAAGTTCTGAAAAGTTCTGATTTCGCCGCATCGACTTGCGGTTACTATCACCAATCCCCAGGCCGATGTACTTTGCACCGTCATGCACCCGTTGAAACGGTCACTGTTACTTCGAGGGCTCTGCTTATTGGTCATGAGTTCTTCAGGCCAAGTTGCTGAAACCCTCTCATTGAAACGATTGGAGTTTGGACTGGAAGTGCTGTTCTGTTGGCAGCCAATGTTCTGAGAACCAGGAGAAGGTGAAAGATGGAGTCCGTTGACCTCGACCAGCAGTGGTGAATTGGCCAGAGATTCTCCGGTGAACTCAGTCTGTTTATCGGAGTCAGCTCTCACCATTAGTCCCATTCCAGAGCTTGGCCAAGGAACAGCCATTGTCACACCCTGGCAGTGGAAATGCTCATAAGATTGTGTGACAGTCGCAGCAGGTTTGCTTCGACTAGGCCGTGAATCTTCATCATATTTCCATACGTATACATGAGAGTCCTCACTGGCACAGATAACATACTTGCCATTCGTAGTCCAGTAGGCTGAGATTTGGCTGCTTGTATTGCGAAACCCTAGAGAGAAAGAGATGCATCAGTCTCAAATAACAACCTGAAGAACAAACAACAAATTATTGTTGTTCAATATCAGAATGTTAGGTTGGCTGAGATTTGGCTGCTTGTAGCGAAACCCTAGAGAGAGAGATGCATCAGTCTCAAATAACAACCTGAAGAACAAACAACTGATTATTGTTGTTCAATATCAGAATGTTAGGTAGTACTGCCAGAAAATATTGAGATAACTATAGGCCATTTTGACTAAAACTTGGTTGACTACTTGTAGCGAGATTTGGCTGAGATTTGGTTGCTTGTAGCGAAACCCTAGAGAGAGAGATGCATCAGTCTCAAATAACAACCTGAAGAACAAACAACTGATTATTGTTGTTCAATATCAGAATGTTAGGTAGTACTGCCAGAAAATATTGAGATAACTCTAGGCCATTTTGACTAAAACTTGGTTGACTACTAATATATGGCACAAGATGTATTAGAAAAAGGAAAAAAAATGGCAGAGACACAAAAAAATCTGAGATCCTGTAAAAAGATTAGTCAGTCATCCAATTTTTAAATGAACAGGAAGCAAGAAATCATATGCATGCAACAACTAAATTTAGGCGATTCAGATGATAAGTTTTAGTTTTAGCTAGTGTTAGGAATCTGATCCTTCTATTGAATTCTGGATTCAACATTGTCAAAGGAGAGTATCCAAAACCAAGGGCATCCTTTCCATTCTCACAGAATTATATAATTCATAATCAGAGATAAAAAGAGAGATCGAGGGAGATGACAGAATTTTCCCAACTAATTCCAGCATATTTCTCTAGTGTTCAAGTTCAAAGGGACATTCTTAATGTCCTCGGTGACTGGTGAGGTCGAGCAATTCAAGGTTCATTAAATAAAGGAGATGGGAGACGGCAAGAAGCTAAGCCTTTAAATAGGCTTCTCTCTATCTCCTCTTGCTAAAAGAAAAGGGAACAAGTATACAATATTAAAATGCATAAACATCTTAAATTATATTTACAAAGATAACTATGCCCTGTACAGGAGTTGCGACTATTGGCCCCTGCCAAAATGAGAAGTTTCATGGATTAAACCGAACTATTAGATATTTTAATGGACATAACTAAGATAAATTCAATTTGCACAACCCAAGAATGCACAATATTTTTCAAGCCAATGGCTCAAGCTCCTTTACAGTAGATTTACAAAGATAACTATGCCCTGTACAGGAGTTGCGACTATTGGCCCCTGCCAAAATGAGAAGTTTCATGGATTAAACCAAACTATTAGATATTTTAATGGACATAACTAAGATAAATTCAATTTGCACAACCCAAGAATGCACAATATTTTTCAAGCCAACGGCTCAAGCTCCTTTACAGTAGATTTTCCAAAAATCATGTTTTAGTATGACTTATAAAACTTTAGCATCATAAAATCTGGTGCTTGTTCATATTTGTCATGCAAAAGCAAACGGTTAAAGTTAGTATTGTATGAAAATTTCATCTTACTTCAAGTTAATCTATCTTGTTTTCTGTCACATATAGGCATCATGCCAATAGGACACATCAAGTCATTACAATCAGCAAGGATCTTAAACATGCTTTGAAGGATGACTAATAGGGTGATGAGATAGGTGCCAATTAAGTTGCAGCTGCTGCCTTTTAATTCAGACTAACTTGGATGAAACAATGCTTCTATTACCTTAGCCTCGCTTGTTCAGCAAATCATAATAGATGCTTGCCTGAAGGGGTAGAATTAACCCTGAAAGCCTTATAGCTCCCCATTCTTGACCCTAATCTAAGCCAGCATCAAGCAATAGATGCATTCCTCATTCTCGCTACATAATGGTACTGATCTGAGTAACTTATTAATCTAATAACTTGTGTGGATCTTAACAAAATGGTCCAAAATTATAAATTATCCAAATTCATCCTTTAACTTTTTTTATTAAACTCCACTTTTTTTTAGAATACTACATATACACCATAATCCCAGTCCATATATTATGTATGATACAGGACCCCTAAGAATGGTCAACAAATATGGTCCAGCTGGCTCCAGGTAAGCTACTACTAACAGGCCACCGAAGCCTTACACAAAAGTCCATCATTATGAGACAACTGGAATTATCGTAAGCTTGTCTACTCAAATCTCCAAGTTTCACAGGCAAGCTTCAGAAGTTTAGCATAGGACTAGTCGGACAAATATCATGATGCTTGCACGAGAAAACCCCATCTTGGCATATGTACTAACATGATGATATCTTGGGAAATGTGTTAATATCATTTGTCATGAGTCACTTAACCTAATAGCCCAACTTGGAAATGTGCACTCATTGAATCTGATTGTTGAATTTCAAGCACATAAGTCCCATGTGCATACAAGATATTGTCTAGGTCAAATTGGCTTTAATTAAGTAGACATTTCTTTGCATAAAATCTTTTCCTTTTAGAATTTCATTAGTATCTGCTGTCTTTATCTTTCATCAATGCAGCAGATGCCAGTGTGATCTGTAATGTTACTACACTCGATGCTTATAATCAACTAATTTCAACAGGTATGCAATTATTCACAAATTACAAAAATTAAAGAAAAAACCTAAATTTGGTTGCTACGGATTGGATCTCCAAATAATGTCTCTATAACAAAAGAAAACAGAAGAAAAATAGTGTGTGCTTTGATGCACCCGTTGGACAAGGGATCAGGAATATGTATAAACTAGTTAATTTAACATCTTATGCATTAAGAAGCAAGCAAGGTGGTTGAAAACCTATGGAGCAATGATTTTCCTACACAAATGATCCACTCCCCAAAATCCATAAGAGAATACTATTTTATGATACCATATGCTTCTATTAAGTTTCTAAAGTGGAAATCTCTACCTTTAAATTTGTGGACTAGTTCATCATCATCAATTACACGGACTCGTGAATCTGCAGATGTAACTAGTACCTTTGATGAACTCCCTGGAGCAAACTGTTAATAAAACTGGTCAGTGAAATTTGACATCTTTTAGGGGAAAAAAAAAACTTGACATCTTTTAAATGGTGCTTAAAGATGGACAAGCTCAATACTTGCAAATGCAAAAGACAGATCGTTTATAAAAATACCTGGAATCCAGTAATTTTCCTGTGTCTGGACTTCTTTTTCTTGTTTTGTAAATCAATATGACCTTTTTGGAGAAGCTTATTGTCTAAGGAGACATTTATATTGTAAGACCATCAGAAAGATTATCTACAACATTTAGTGGAAACTTAGATAAAACTTAATGTCGGGTGCACCATACCAGATGTATCATACAAGTGGCAACTTCCCTTGTGTGAACCAACTAGAGCACCCTTCAATAATTAAACAAATTTACAAAATTAAGAGATTTAACTGATCCACACTCAAAACAAGTTACACAATTTAGTGTTGAGTATGAAACCTGTCCATCAGGAGTATAGCAAGCAGCAGTGACCATCTCATGCAAATCATTCCAATCAACAATTTGACGGTCTGGAATACTCCAGATGCGGACCTTCTCATCTAGGGATCCGCTGATGAAGTATCTATCATCAATAGGATTGAACTGGATGCAAGTCACTGCATCAACACAAATTTAAGAGGAATCATTAAGACATTAGCTAGAACAGGAACCATACATGAAAAAACGAAACTAAAAACCAGTTGGAAAATAATTCATACTTACCATAGTCACTATGTGTGAATGTTTTTAAACAGGAATTGCTAGACATGTGCCACAATCGAACAGTTTTGTCCATCGAAGATGAAAGAAGATACTGTCAAGCAAACAAATTAATAAATGACCTTTTAACTTGTATCCATTTAACATAAACATGTGCCTAATGAACATTTAAAATTATTTAGGGTCTGCAAGAATTCAGTGATAACTTCTGGATAGACTATAAATTCAACATGGTACTAATTATGCCAGTTAGGAGAATAATTTAGTCAGCAAAAGTTTCCATGTGATTCAAGAACTAAGATTATTGTTTTGTTTATCAAGAGTACCTTCTGAGCCAGTAGCATACTACTACGAGCTGCAAGAAAGTAATACTCAAAAGGTAGTAGATCTTCATAATTGTTTTCAATCACCAATCAAAAAACTTTTGAACTGTTCTATATATAAGTGTTCACTTTGCTGCGCAATATGGTCTTTGACCTAGTTTACAACATTACAGGAAGTGTGAAAGCTCTAAATTATAACTAAATCTTGATTCTTGAGTATCTTCCAACCAGAACTGGTTCAGAAATCAAGTTAAAGGGCTGTGGAAGCAGATCATAGGCCATCAATATAAAAAAGTGTTATCTGATCTTTAAGCAGGAAGGGAGAAGTGGGAGATAACATAAAAAGATGAAGTGGGAGAGAAAAGAGATGAAGAATTAGATAGCTGAATAAAAAGGTAAAAGATATGGAAGAAGGAAAAAAGGCCAGTGGCTAAGATAAACTCTTACATGTTTGTTTAGGTGAATTGAAAATAAAAGGAAGAACATCTAAATTGCTAAAAGAAAACTATGTTCTATGATAAGAAGACACTGAAAATGGAGTTCTCTTTTCGCTTCTATTAAAAATAATCCAAAATGAGAAGTGAACTTCTATAAAACTAAAACAAGGATCATAAAAAGAATTTCCCAGAAAGAATAATATCCTGTGAATTTTTTGCTGCAACATAAAACAACAACAATGATTCGTTGTAGAAAAAATAGAAAACACATCAGTTCATCAGTTCATCCCTCAGGTAAAGACCTGAACCAAATGGGACATTAGATAGCAAGTGAACATAACAACCACCTTTCCAGAAAAAGAAAGATAGCAAGTGAATAGTGCTATAACAGCATCATTAAATTAAGAATATAACAGCATATTATTCGATGTATAAATATATGGAAGACTTTAGGCAGGTCTTGAAAGAGCATGATTGCATCAGCATAAAACTCAAAAGGCCATAACCTTCTGCCATTGATTGCATGCTACAAAACCAGCCTACCTGGTAGTTCCTTTTTCATGTAAACTCCAAACATCCAATCTCTAACATACAGAAATATACACCAGAATGTTAAATCTTAGTTCATTTGGTTGAAAATAGTTTCTATTGAAGAAATCTAGCACAATTATGTAGCTAAAAGAAACAAACCACATTGGTTGCCAACGAATCAAAGAAATTTGTTGGTTTGATTGCTCTTGACTATTTGCTGCTTTGATGTTTAGAATACTGATTTGGATAATCTTACATGCTATAAATATCCTAATTTTCTGCAAAAACTTCAGGGATTTATGTATTCCATCTAACTTTTCATTGTTTTCCTGAAATTTCATCAACTTTCATGTCCCCATTCCATCAAATATAAACTTCTGAAGGTCCAAGTATTGTTTCTTTTGCCAACAAACCAATTGTCAGAATTAATTTTGTTCATGTTTACCGATAATGATCAGTTCCATTTCATATCTAAGGACAGTCTGATTCTTCATATGCATTCTCACTATTCAAGTTTATCATTGCTGAGATATAAGAATGCAACTTTTGCTCTAGCATGCCATCACTTTTAAACACTGAAAATCAATTGATGCATCTAACTTTTGTCTGAAAATTGGTTCATAAAGTATGAACAAATATAGCTAACAAGATTTACCTGTGATTTTGACCAAGAGAGATCAAGGACATCGTCGACATGCCCTCTGAAAGAACATACGGGCTTTTCTGATAAAACTAACACATGCTCTGGCATCATAACAGTGTCTAAGCTAACAGACTTCCTACCACCAGGAATTTTTGCTCTTCTTTTCTTATCCCAGCTCCCTTCAACACTGGACAACACCGATCTTGGATCGAGTGGACAATTACTGATCGCCAGAGCAAATGGTTTAAAGTTCACATTCTCCTCCGCTACTTTCATCAAATCCCCCTTTGTATGGATCTCGGAAACTTCCCATACATGGATGACACAGTCCTCTCCGGCACTAGCCAGGTATCGCCCATCCAAGCTAAACTTGATGCTCCAGATGGAACCATTATGTGCCTGAATCGCTTGACTCATGTACAGACCAGTGAGTTCCTTGTGAGACTTTCCATACTGCCAGACCTTGACCCGAAGGTCCAGGCCATGCGAACCGTCTTGGCTATCATCAGTAGCAGAGCTCGACCTTCTCCCTCCCTTCTCGGAGGATGTATCCTTTTCGTCGCTACTCCGACGGTCCTGGTGATGCCCTCCAGCAATTGCAGACCCTGCGACGTTCCTGATGCTCCTGAGCCAGCTTCCTTTCTTCTTTGACCGCGTCCCTCCCTTGGAAAACCCATCAGTTCGGCCACCGCCACGCTGCCCAGCCTCCTCCACGTTCTGCCGCCTCATCAGTTCTTGAACGATGGGCGACCGACCAACGCAGATCTCAAACTCGTCCATCGTGAGATGTCGCCCAGTCCCGACCTCCCTCAACTTGTTCCACATCCCATCCTCCCCGAATTCCTTCACCACGAACTCCCTCCCGTTGTCGAGGTTCCTGATCAAGCACCTGGGGTCGTCGCACGCCACGCCGTCGTCGCCATCCTCCCGGCGATCTCCGCCGCCGACGCTGCTGCCGTCGCCGTCGGAGACCTCAAAATTCCCGGCGGACAGGGGCCGAGATCTCGAGAAGAGAGGCGGCTTGCGGGATGCCAGCAGATTGATCGATCTCTGATGCTGGTGGTGGTACGGGCGGTGCGGAGGATTGGGTCTATTCACAGAGCAGGGTTCCACGAAGCCGTCGGATCTGGATCGGACCATCCCAGCGGAGGAGGTGGAGGGGGCATCGGAAGGGGGGGGCGGCGGTGTGAAGCCGGGGCGGACGAGGTAAGCGAGGGAGGGGTCACCGGCGAGGCCGAGGCGCTGAAGGAGAAGGAGGCGGCGCTCGGCGACGGAGGCCGGCGCGGAGGTCCAAACGTCGAGGAAGGGCACCGGAGAGGGACGTCGGGAGATGTCGTCGTCGGAGGCGGAGGTGGAGGAGCAGGACGATGAGAGGATACGGTCCAAGGACTCGTAGAACTCTTCCTCGTCTTCTTCTTCTTCCTCTTGCTCCTCCACGGCGCGATTGCTCACCATACCGGCATTCCAGATCGCGACACGGCCGCGACGCGGAGCGGTTCCGCCTCGGAGGAGATATAAAGAGCGGCGGGTGAACAAGCAAGCGGCTCTGGTAACGGGCGACGCGGTGGGCTCAGGATTGAAGGAGAGAGAGAGAGAGAGAGGAGATCGAGGCGATATGATGTTGCTGTTTTTGTTGTCAGAGGAGAGAGAGAGAGAGAGAGAAGAGAGAGAGAGAGAGAGAGAGAGAGGAATGGGGTTGGAGTAGTAGTAGTTTGTTTGTTTGTCGAGTGATTAGTAGCTCAACAGCCTCACATGCCACAAACTCTCGATCGGCATCATTTCTCTATCCCTCTGAATACATATTTCTTATATATATACTTGAAAACTGCTAATATCGATTGTGGACGTTAAATCGATACAAAAGTTTATATATATATATATATATATATATATATATATATATATATATATACTTGAAAACTGCTAATATCGATTGTGGACGTTAAATCGATACAAAAGTTGATCTAATCCGAGCTACTGTTGCAAAAGTGTCTCAACTTGGACCGTTGACGTTGGTGTAGGAAATTGGAGAGGATTCCTTTGTGACGCTCGAGCTTTTTTGATATCCGATGAGGTTTCTTCAATGTACTGATAGTAAAATATTCAATATTCGAGATCTTTATTTATATGTAGTTACGAGAAAAAAAAATCTTACTAAGAATTAGTGAAGCGGTAAAACACTATTATGTACTTCAATCACTTTATTTTTAAAAAGTATACTACATTTTTTATATTTATGAAAATAAAATGTTAAGATCATATATAGGATTAAAAAATAATTTTATAAAATTAAAAATAAAAATAGAGAAAAATTTTATTGGAGCAAGAGGATTAAGTGTTTCACTTTTATAAGTATAAGAATCTTAATATATTTTTCTATAAAATATAAAAATCTGAGTATTTTTGTCAGAATTGGATTGATTCACATGTGATGAAAAATATTCATAATATATAATTTTCTTATATTCTTATATCTTTTACATTTTTAGCATATCAAGAGTAATTGTACTGATATTTTCCAACTATGTGTAGGAAATAATTAATTTCTCTTTATTATTTTTTACTGGATGAAAGAAAAACAGAGAGAAACAAAAGGAAATGGGGGCCACCCCACTGTTCCTCATCTTCTCCACCCCACATTATTGCTATCATCTATTGCTTTGATGACAACACAACCTCCTATTGAATGCATACTAAGCGAGATTAACAGTGATAACTCTGTGCAAAGGAATGGCATTTTCCTCATCTAAACTATTTATCTGAAAACTACCAAGCAACTATCGATCGATTTGGCGTGGATTGCGTTAGTACTCCTGACACCGAACTATCTTAGTCATATATCACACAGTCTCGGACTACATGGAGCAGTTTTAGGACTAAACGCTGACAGATTTTGATGATTACTTGGCATGTTTTTAAGTTGAAAAAGGTGCGATATAGAGTTTAGGTCATATGATGGAAATTATTTGAGTACAAACAAACACTCGTAACAAAAGCTTAGACAAAAGACACAAGAGCTGACAGTGGAAATAATTACAAGTCATAGGATGTGATGCCAAAGTTATGATTAAACGATGATAAATTCTCTATCTATCTTATTTATGATAAGAGTAAAATGACCACAAAAATAGTTGCACAAGATTCGACATGCTAGTTAAAATGATTTTTTTTAAAATAAAAAATATTTTTAAAATACTTTTCTCACATATGTATGTCGTTAGAGATCTCGGATTATAAATAAAAGGCCTCTCGATGATATTTTAAGTTATTTTCTTTTCTCAGTCTCTCTACTTTTCAACTCAGAAAATTCTCTAACTTCCATATCGTAGCGATCCAGTACTTTTCTTTGCAAAAACGAAGGCTTGCGCTAATAATTTGCAATCATCATAAAACATAAACCCGTAAATATGAACAAAGAGTTTGTAGTTGGTTTGTTTTGGTACTTGTTAATATTCCATTTGATATACAAGGTTGATTCTTCTTATCATTAATGAAGTACGAGGACTTGTTTGATGGTTGATGTGGATTAAGGGGTAGAGTTGATGACACTTGTTTGTATCATTTGAGGGTTAATAATGGCAAGGGGAGCATGTCAAAGATGCCAAAGGCAGTCAGTATAAGCTTTGGTTTTGAAATGTATGCAGGAAAAAAGTCCATTGAAAAGTCTAAACAAAATTGTTAATAATATAAACTATCCATGCCTCATTTAACAACATTGATTTATCCAAACCACGTGAAAGAAATACTAAAAATATGATATATATATATATATAGATAATCCTAAAGATGAAATGATACTAGATATTGATAAAAAAAATTAAGAGATTTCCAACATATGGAAGACACAAAGGATGGAATGGGAATTTAATAGGGGGTGCTACAGCTCTCACCGGGTTGCATTCATTGGAAAACTCTGAGTCTGAGGTATTATCTCGGTTTAATCCGATTCGAATGCGTAAAGGTGCATGTACAATTCAAACATATCAAGGGGGAGCACGATAGGTTGATGGCTTTGCTTCTGAATATCTGGACTATTTTCTCATGACTTGACTGACATCCAGCTCCTCCTTCTCCTTAGTGTTCGTGTCCTAAAAAAAAAAAAGAGGTTTGAATTGGATGGAGGGTCCTCTCGATTCGGCCTCTTCGATGGTCAAGTCAATCGTGAGTCTAAACTCTCAAAAGAGTGTTGTGAATATGTTTTCTATATATCTATTTGTCTGTCTGATATTATTTATTAAGGTGGTTTATATACCTTTTGGGAAAAAGGTCACCATATAAGGATGTTTAATGATTAACAATGTTACCGTACATGGATATTAATGTGTGTTGACGCCAAAGGATGGTTAGAGCAGATTTTTGTGTTGATATCATATAAGTTACATTATATGTTACCTTGTTCCTTGGATAATGGGACGGGCTGATGATATGTCTGCTAACGTCGTTTGGATATATCACGTCTTCCTATGCCCCCTTGAGTCATGGGATAGAGCAACATTCGATCCTAAGGTCTCAGTCTGAGCTAAGTTGAAGGTGCTTAGTTCGTTGTGTTGTGATAATTTTATAATCTCTTTTAGAAATAGAATATGCCCTATTTGATAGTAATGCCTCCTTTTTTTTTTTTTTTTTTGGCTAAAAACAGGAGAACTTATTTACTCGAAGCATGAGTACAAAACATCACCTGATTTATGCATGTTTTCCTTGCAAAAATAAGAACTTGCAAGTCCTATCAGAACTACTAACTAATCAGCAGATATATTTACTTCCCTAAATGTACGGCCACAAAGTGAAAGACTCAGAAGGTAAGTGCAAGGACTTTTATGTCTTGTGTGCAATCAATCATCTGTCTCAATTGCAGCAATTAAATCATATTCTTCCTGGATATTAGTAAATAATCCAACCTGCTTTACAGCCCTTTGCTCTTCAAGCACAGCTATAGCTTCACACTGACCTTCTACTTGGAGCATAGGCTGTTATAATTTCTTAATTAAAATTCTACACAGATGATATGGGAAGAATGAATGACATATGCTAAACTATAGTAGATAGAGGACAATCGTTAGCCCATGCCGCCATCGACAATACAATGCCTAATTGTCCGAACCGACTCCTCACGTCCGACAATTGATAGTTGAAGACTTTTCCTTTCAACGAGTATTTTTCTTCACTCCGCATCAAAGGAGGTTTTTTTGTTGGATACGTTCCACATGTAGTGTTTGTGTGACATTCGATCTAACCCTTTGCACAGGTCTTACGACTAGATTGGCTCCGAACCACTACCATTTCGATCCATCCTCTTGGGATAAAGAACCATAACTCATGCCTCGATTGGCTTAACCCATGTCTGTGAGATTTGCCCAAAGCCGCTCAGTTCCTTCAGCCGACTTTTAGATGCTACTGGACTGCCATTCTAAGAAAAAACAACAAGATTGAGCTGTTTCTGGGCTTCAAACACCCAAGTTTTCTTGTTTCCTCGCTCACAGATACGGGTGTTTCATGTGGTGCCAATGCTGCATAATAAAAGAGGAAAGACGGATTGGAGTTGGGAACAGGAGACCACCGGGGACCATCCGCTACTGGGCACATCGTTTTCTTTGCCTCCCACCGCCACCGTTCGCTTTTGGAGCAGCAGCACTCGAAGGATGAGCAGCGAAGAGGGAGCAGCATGGTGTTGGATGAAGGGCAGGCAATGGAGAAGGTGGTCAAGAGAGAGAGAGAGAGAGAGAGAGAGAGAGAGAGAGAGTGTATGTGTGTGTGTGCTCGTGTGCTGTGGATTGATTCGGAGACAAACCTTTTTTTATTTATGTTAATCATGCATATTAAGGTCGTTTGTTTCAAAAAAGTTGAATGAAAAAAAGGTAGAATTTGGAACAAATTTTTAGTGAAGACACGATTCAACTTCAATTTTTTGCCATCAACTATCAAAGTCTTTATGTGGTTTGACCGCTAAAAAAAAATATTGAATGCGGTCTTCCAACCTTTAATCATGGTAAGATGATGATGTTTTAGATTACAAAACTGATCAAATAAGAATTCCAACTATCCATCCTTAGTATGTCTGATACACCGTTATGATAAAATTTCGAATCATGAATATTTATTAAACATATTTGGTACATTACCCTTAGATATTTTAGATGTAAAAAATTATTAAATTATATTATTTTTCATCACCATCTAACCTCAAGAATCATCATATCAAATAATTGGGACAACAAACATTGCTTGTCCTAAAGGAAATTATGATATTGATACGAGGTTTATAATTTACAAAAATAAAAGGGGGAAGTTTGTTATCTTTTTACAAAAAAAAAAAAAAGATAAAAGGGACAAACTATAGAAAATTAAAATGAAAATTTAAAGAGTAAGAGGACCAAGACAAATTAAAAAGCACCATCTGACAGATGTTCCTGTCTCTAAAACGAAGAAAATTTTCATTTGTTGTTCTGTTTAGTCACAAGATGGGGGGAGGATTACTCACATTTTTACCCGCTCATGTTCTTCCAAGTTGATTTTTCTCGGTAATGCATGCTTTTTGGGTGGACCAGTGCATGATTTCTCTCTGAAACATGGACCAGTGCATCATAATACCGTGCCAGTGTGACAATGAACAGAACCACCTCAGGTGATCTGGTGGAGGGGGTAAAGCTGTTGATGGAGAGGCCCTCATAATTGTCTCTTAAATCGTACAAAGGATGCATCAAGCAGCTCGCCATATGCGCAGTACAGAGGCCAGAGGTGAACTTTGTGAGCACAGAGCTGTATAAAAATAGTTGGAAACCTAGGAAGACTTGGATGCTCTTCTTGTTGGCTAAGGTATTCCCACTGAGCTGCAGATGAATGGTAGTTTCTGCTGGGTTCCGTCATAGATTTCAAAGTGGAGCCACATGATCGGCCTCAAAGGCCTCTTCAGATCACACCACAGTTCGTCAGCCACCTGTTTGATGTTATTACCGTGAAAACATCATTGACGCTGTATGGGTTTCTCATGCAATGAACCAATTAGCCACTCTGTGGTCCTGCCATTTAATTGAAACGTACCTCCTCCAGCGAGGATTTTTGGCTTCAAATCACAGTGAGGGACCATCAGAGTAAATCTCACTTCCAGCACAGTCTCGATGGTGGTGGTGGTCGTTGTGGTGTTGTGCCTTTGTTGGAAATGATGAGGATTGATGAGCTCACTCACTGTTGTTCTCCTTCACTGCATGAGAATTGCAGGCTTCATTCACGGTAACAGAGTAACACCATGCAACATGCACGCATCAAGCTCAAGTGCTCAACAACACCATCCAGGTGCAAGATTGACCCCCTTGATCCATACTGCTGGAGAAAAAAGTGGACACAGTGTCGTTCATCGTGACAACGATCACCATGAACAGTATGGTTCAACTGGGAGCTAAACGAATCAATGCGAGTGATGATGAGGAAAGGAAGCCTTTCCGCAACTTGGAGTTGTTTTCTGCAACAGTGTTTTCTACGTCAGTCAGTAGTGAGGAAGGGAGGCGCGGGCACATGGGAGGATGCAAGGGGAGAAGGTACGGAGAGAGCTGGGAGATTCTGCAGGAGTGAGATGCGTCGCTGCGAGGTATCGCTGTCACCAACCAAGACAGTTTCAGCTTCCTCCATCCTCTTCATGTTTCATATCTTTGGCACTCTTTGGGTTCACAGGCTGCTGGTGGTTGGTACACATTTGCAGATTGATTGCAAACATGTGAGTGAGCTTGAGCTTCCTTGACTTGTTCAGTTAGATCATTTTGTTACTGTGAATGATTTGAAGACAATGCCATCATCTCTGAACCATGAATGGTGCTCTGAAATGGGGATTGAACACTAATGATCAGTTTAAAAGGAGCAGTCTTTGCTACTGTTCCAACAATTGCTATCTGTTAGTGATTTTACAGCGAAAACAAGGGGAGTTGGTGGTTCAAACATGAGAGTGAGCCTCCTTGTCTTGCTCAGTTAGATGATTTTTTTTACTATTTGAAGTCGATGCTGTCATCTTAAAACCAGGAATGTTGCTCTGCAATGGAGATTGAACTCCATGATCAGCTCAAAAGGAGCACTCATTGTTACTGTTCCAACAGTTACTACACCATCGACTTGAGCTTGCAGCGATTTTACAACCAGAACAAGGGGAGTTGGTGGATCGAAAAGAGGAGGTCTTGTGCTGATCAATGCCTTGGGTCCCCACAGAAGAGATCTCCCTGCAACTAGCATCATCCTACAGAGGACTGGATTCCTGTAGGGGATCCTGACTCAACATGAATGGCATCATTAGGATCGGCAATGGTCCCTGATACCCCGATAAGATCGATCGATCCGATCCTGGTCCATTTTCCTGGATATGGATTCATAAAGAAGGAGATTGGATATGAATTCTCAATTTATTTCTGACAATTTGCATCAAATTCAGATATGGCCATATGGGTGTGATTGGATCTGTTTCTGGACCAAAAGACGATTTATTCTGAGAGTCATTCACCTCAAGAACTTGACAATGGATAAGAACCAACAACAATCTAACTGTTATTGCTGTTCCGAGGTTTCTCTACAACTCCTTCGTCTTTAAATGATTCTTTGTTGGTTGATTTAGTGAGCAGGCAAAATAGGCTTCAAACCTCATGCTTAACTAAATTTTCTATCTGTAATTTGAGACATTTTACAATCTTTTGGGGATAACTAGTTTAAACCCAACTTATTGGACACACCTTTAAAACTCATTGTAACTAAATATATCTAATTGTACAAAAGGTGGAGTGCAGATCAAACATCCTTTTAGAATCAAATATATGAAATGATTTCTGATAGTTATTGGACAGGCTCAAGCATAATGCCAACCTTGTTTTAAGTAATTAGCAAGGAGAAAACTCCAAGTAAAGAGGAACACCAAGTGCAAACAAATTGGCGCACTTATTATTGTGTCCTCTATTTTTGGTAAGGCATCTAGTCATCAATCCGTCGGATGTGTTAAAATTATGAACTAAACAGTCCTCTAACGAAGGTAAACTTCTTTGAAATTGTACTTGTAATACATCTTAATGAAATTATATATACATTATGAGCTATTTCTGACTTGATGTGCCACAGATATTCTTTGAAGTAGATGAATTCAGCATGTACCTCGTGAAATGAAGCTTATTGAGGTTGGTGCTCATCTCTCTCTGTCCATGGCATCTTCTCCACCTTCAACCAACTTGGATGGAACAGAAGAAAAGGACATAGCAATCAGCATGGATATCTGGTTCAATGTGCTCAAAGGGGGGCCAAAAGAAATCCACCATTGCAGTAAAAGGTGAACAGCTCCAACTTGCTGCTATCTATATGATAAAGACAGACAAAAAGCCTGCAAATGCTGCTGAGAAAAGTTGAGTTACATGATCACCAGTAGAAGGTAGTGCCCATAAACCAAAAAACAACCAAAAGAACCATCACAGAGCAATAAAAAAACACTTCATTAACCAACAGAAAAAAGGCCCAGATTCATCTACAACCCAGCATCACCAGGGAGAAGATTGACCACCTAAGCTTTCTCTTTTGGCCCCTGCAACTTGAAGCCAAGAGATATAAAGACACCTGACAAGTTCCTTTTCTTTGAATACACTTGTTTGATCTTTACTACTTTGCTGCTCGCAGGAACATGGTCCTATGGAAGTCAGTTCTTCAGCTGCTTCCTGTTCATTGTTGTACAGTTTACATTGTTAACATTTTGATCTCTTAATGGCAGATGTTGACTTCTTGTAATGGTTGCATCAAAGCAGAACAGAAATCTGCTGTGGATATCAGTAGCGTGGGACATGGGATTGGTCACAGATCTTTTCCAAGCTTTATGCTGCATTAACACTACATGTTGAGAATGATCATGATCCCAAGTTCCATCCTGATGCAAACAAAAGCGGGGGCCGAGGCTGAGGCGCTGCGATCCAAAGACCGAGTACTTTCAACTGTTTGCCTCCATGGTTTTCACTAACCGCAACTGTTCCCACTCCGATCGCTCGCAAGCTTTGCCCACAGTGAGGTCGCTGTCGGCCATAATCATCCTTTGGAGTGATTGCCAGCGTCTTCCTGGCAGTACTGATTGAGGTGACTCGGCAACCACAGTGGCTGTTTTCAACGCTCGAGAGCTTCGAAGGTCCGCTGGCCGACATATGAAACGCCCTTCGCGCGACTGCTATGATGCTTCCTCATCACCACTTCCAACTCTTTCTTCCTTGTTTTCCACAATCTCTTCTTTTAGTTCTCTCTCGTTGCATACATAATTATACAGTTTTTTCATTTAGCCTTTTGATAAGAAAAATTATATGTTTTGATCAATAATTTTTTTTTGTAAAAAGGATAGTGTTCACTTATTTTGGAGGCATGAGTGTGTGTGTGTAATAATTAGGCTTTTGCCACCTTTTTCAGCTGCTGTTTTCAGCTCTTCGTGGGAACGAATCAGAGAGCAAACAAGAGCTGCCTTACGAAGGTTGGAAATCTATATTACAAAGAGAATTCATCTCACTACAATTGACTTCTCTGTTTTCGGATATTACTACTACTCTTACCATCTGCTACCTCTTATGATCCATTTGCCTAATCCAGAGTTCATCTTCCCTGTTCTCCTCATTTGTCTTATTAGCATTAGAATTAGGTAGAGCTACTGGATTCATTTCTTTTACCTCATCGTCTTCCCCACTACAGTTCAAATCTGTCCAAAATCCACACAACTCATGGCTTCACCTTCTGAACCCCAATCATGTCGATCACAGAACTGTACTCAACAGTGGTGACTCTGTTCACAAATGATCATGAGATGGGTGTTGCTAGCAAGAGCATAAAGAACACAAGGTCCTGAGACAAACCATAGGCAGAGTGAGCTGACGCTGGGTCCGTTGATTTGGAAACAAATGATTGATCAATACCTACAAAAGGAGAGGAAATAAAACGGTGATGTGACATAGGGGAGGAGGAATTAGAATGATCCATGGCCTAGGCCTATGGCCTGTAGGACAGGTGTGTTAAGGTTGTTGTTCTTGCCTCTGGTGGCCTTCCAAAAAGTTGCTAATGATAGGTTGGTGAGAGGCAGCAGTGACCTGCTGCTGGTGGTTTGGGCCCAAACCTCAATCTGTCCACCCAAGAAGTTCCCACTTTGGATGGCATAGTGTGCTTTCTAATATCTTTTCATGTAGGAGAGCTGTTCATCTGAGATGAAGAAACAGAGGTGGAACTTGGAGCAGAAGCTGCAGTTGAATGTCCAATCCAGCCAGTGGAGTGGAAGTGTCAGAGGAAGTACCAAGGGTTAGTTCTTGTTGTTCATCCACTGCACTGCTTGTACTGCTTGCTACTGAACCATGCTACTGCCCACTGCTACTACAGCATCAGATAAGATATTGATGCTGGCTGAAATGGCGTCCGAGAAAATGAGATAAAAACAGAAAAGAAGAAGAATGTCAAGAACAAGTTCAAGAGGCTGGTCAGTTCTGATGAAGAAAGCATTCAATCTACTGAAACTTGCTTCAGGCTGTGAAGGGAGATGGGTTTGAGATGCAGGGCTTTCTAGCTACCCATTTCAAGATTAATATCATTTTATTAAATTAAGTAAAATATATTATAGATATGATTAGATTTTTATGATTATTAATTAATAAAGAGAAAATTCGTATGCATCATAATATTACTTTAAAATCCATTGTTATTTAATTTCAGATTCTGATATCAAATTTTTTACGTATAACATATAACATATTATGTATTTTATGCTAACAATTGGTATCATGATTTTGAGATGAAAGACTCAGAATCTATTTGTTTGCATCTTTAATTTATAAGAAAATATTAATTAATTTTTATTTACGAAGCATGAATGATTCATCGATATTATCGATCTATTTTTCTATTCAATCTATTCTAGCATTTGTTTGCGGACAATTATAATTTTTGTGTTTGATCGATGAATTGATTATTTGTTGTCGATATTATTGAGGGCAACGATATTTGTTGATAGCCTGTTCCATTGTTAGTAGCGGCTATGCAACGTCGCTAGGTATGACGACTACTGTAGTAAGCTGCATAATGGCAGCGGCTGCGGCAACACCGCTACAAAGTGGCGTCCACGCATAAGTAATAACCGCACATAAGCGGCAACCATGCGCCCACCCATAGACGATGGTCGCATAGGTGGCAGTCGACCGCCAGTAAAGGCGGCTGCCGCACGCACAGGTGGTGGCTGTGGGTAGAGGCGGTATCGCCTGCAAGGCGATGGCCTCCCATGACCACTTGCGGCAGCTGTGGGAAGAGGCGGCACCGTGCCTGCCTGCGGTAGAGGACGGTAGCCACATAGGCAGTGGTCAACGACACGCAGAGGTAGCGTCCACCAGAAGAGGCGGTGGTCGCGTGTGTAGGGGCGATGACACAGGAAGATTAGGGTTTCTCTTTTGAAAGAACATTTTTACCCTTAGAAAATATAAGAATTCCAAAATGTGTCATATTAATTAATTTTCTTTAATGCTCTTCATAAATTATATATTTTTCTACATATCTTTTTGATAGTTCTATCCTTTATGAATCTCATAATTTCATTTTATGTCTTATTAATAAAATTACACTTTTACCCTTATGAAATTATAAAACTCTAATCAATATCCTTGATTATAAAATTGATCAATATGATTTAATTTTAATTAAATTTGATCATTACGACTATCAATTTTATTTAGTTTTGATCAAATTTAGAAAAGATTAAATTTTGATCAATTTTGATTTTGATCAATTTTTATTGAGTGATTTAATTGGAGTGATGCTTAGTCCAATTATGAGCTTACCTAATTAAATAAGGTTGACTGGTATAATGATTCATTGATTATTTTATAAAATCTAATTATTGTTCTTAGATATTTAATTTGATTATTCACATGTATATGTTTAAAATTATGAAACAATGTTTATCTTTCGCCTTTCATGATTTTTGTATCATCATGATTATAGTTATTATATAATTTTTTTATACTAATCAATGTCCAATAATTATTATTGTTGTTATTATGTTATTAAACTATTTAAGTATAAATTAGCTAAAGAAACTTGATGAATATTATTTATAATTCATCTCCCTAAGTTTTATCTGACAGATAGCTGCCAAAGTAGCATAGGATGATAGACTTATAGGATATAAATTATAATAAGGTTTTATCATTTATAAGATATTTTGGATTATATTTTATATTCTTATATTGATCCTAATGAAATTAGTCCTAAATGATATAAACAAAATAATGTTCATAATGACACATATAACTAGGAGATTTAGATGATCCTAAAGGAAAATCTATCTTAAATAATTATGTGATGAAGTAGGATGATACTATTTTTGATATCCTAGTAGTTTAGGATTATATACTGATAGAACCCTAGGGTTCTATTATGGAGGAAGAAGGTAAAAAGGAGATAAACGATCTCTTCGAGGGGATCGGGCCTCCTAGATCACTTTGAGGGGATCTACCTCCTAGGGTTTTGTCTTTGGTTAAAAGTAGTACTTCTTCATTGATTGATCTACATAAAAGAATTTACAACCTTATTTATAGAGCTCTACCAAGAGTCCCACTAATCTTTGACTCTTAATTAACTTGATGAACTCCTAACTAAAAATAATAACTAACTCAATCCCAACTGAAGATAAAAACCACTCAATCTACTCATAACTGACTTGATGAGATTCACCCGACCTATAACTGATTCTAGCTAACATAACTCAACCTGAATAAATGGACCTGACTTAGCTAGGGTCACCCGCCCTTTTCAAATCAGGCTTGTCCTCAAGGCTGAGCAGCATCAAACTTTGGGGGTAGATCGATCCAGGATATTTATCATGCATCACAATCTTTTGATCAATTAAATAAGGTCTCCACTTTGTGTAAGTAATAGGTTGGTCTTATAATATCATCCACTCCATTTTTCATCACAATGCTAACATAACCCTTTTGCTGATCTTTCCTAGAGTTATTCTTGCTAGTTACAGGTGTCCTGCAAGCCAATCACATGAGTGATGGCATGTGTGACACACTGTATAATCTTTTTTCTTATGATTAATATTGGTATATTCTCACATTATATTATTTTTTGCATATATATTGTGATGTCCTTGATTTTGTGCAATAGGAATCGGATTGTGATGAGATCACGATAATGAGATCAATTCACCTTTAAACACAGATTCTAAATAATCCTGGTTATAGGTTACTCGAGAGAGACATCGAGATAATCGGATAGATGGACGTACTATATACCCATCCATATGATGGAGGCGATTGGTCTCATAGCCACTAAGGATATAGTACAGGTGCTCATTGAAGATGAGTTCACTGATTGATCAGCTTATGGAATGTTATATGGTTAATGATACATAATGTCAGATATCGATTCTATAGTCTTAGTTGTGTATCTAGTCCTTAGACTTGAGACACCATGGATGCCTTGTATAAGTATTCCTTTCTTTGACGCCAGACTTACAGGTTTGGAAAGTTCCAGATCTGGTATACTTGGTTATCAGGATTGGTAGCCAACTTTACAAGAGCAATTGAGTGTTAATAAAAGATCATCCACTCTCGATACCACGAGAGAAATATCCCATATATGCTTGCTCAGACAAATCCCTAGTCAGGGTCATTCAGATTGAGAGAGAAAGAGTTATCCGAGAGAATCTGATTAGAGCGAGACTATGACGGATTTTGTAGGTGGCCCGACATTACTATATCGAATATACGATCTCTGGGATATTAGTTGGATGAGGGATTATAGATACACGATAACAATGGATAGACAGGTCCGATGGAATTGATCCCCCTGTACCATCTGAAGACTATGACATAGTAGCATAGTACGTCTATAGTCGATGAGTCGAGTGAATTATTATGAGGATAATAATTCACTATATCAGAAGGAGTTCTAATGGGAGTAACTCACGGCTAGCTCAGTATCAAGCCTAGAGAGTCACACACATATGATGGATGCTTCAACGAATAGAAGATTAGATGGAGATCCAATTAGCCCCTATTCTCATTAGATGAGACTCTATGCTGATAGGCTCCTTAATTAAGGTCTAATTAGAGGCCTAAGGAGATTATTGGATAGAGATCCAATAATGCAAGGTCAGTAGATAATTGGATAGAGATCCAATACCCACTAAGGCTAGAGCCCTAGGGTTTTTGGTGTCTCTCTATAAATAGGAGAGGAGACTCATGGTTGATAAGCTACAGCTTTAGCCACCACCTCCTATTCTCCTCGCTCCCTCTGTGCAAGAGTCGCGAGATCAGATTGGAGGAGTTTCACTGCAGAGATCCATCGTGTGGATACCGCTAGAGAGGAGGACACTTGATCTTCTTCATCTTCTCCATCCGGATCTGGAAGGGATATACGATCTCCCTAGGTAAAATCAATCTCTCACATATCACGATTTTATCGATTTTTATATTTTTCTTGTGATCCCAATATTTTGCATGATAATTTGATCTACATGGGAAACCAGTTTTTTTTTTATTTTCACTGCGCATGTGATGCACCCGTTGAGGTTTCCTAATAGTGGTATCAAAGCCAAAGTTTTCATGCGAAAGATTAGTTTTAAATTACGTGTGATGAGATTGAATCGCATAGAATTGTTCTACGCATTCTTGTTGCATTTTCACAGCAAAGGCAATGAGGAGGAGGGGCGGCTAGCCATGGCCAGCCCCCATGTAGGGCCGACCACCCATGGCTAGGGCGCCGGCCACCAAGGAAGGCCACACCGCCGGGCTCTGACCCTCAAGGGAGGCCGCCGCTGGGCAACATCCCGGGGCGTGCATCGCGGTGGGCGGCAATGCCGCATGGCGCCCTTGGCATAATGGCTATCGGTGGGCAGGGCAATTGCACCTGGCAAGGCGGCGATGTGATGGCGCGAGATGGGGCAAAAGGGGTTAGGGCATCCTTTTGAGAAAAGGATGATCCTGCCCCTTTAAATTTCAAAAATTTTGAGGACTATCCTCGTGTACAGAATTCTGAAAATGCCCTCATCAATTCTTAAAATTTCGAGGACTGTCCTCTTATCCAAAATTATAAAAATACCCTTAATAATTCTAAAAATTCTGAGCATATCTTGATTTTCAAAAATAATTAATTAAATAGTTTAATTAATTATTATATATATCTAGTAATCTTACATATGATGTGATGTACATGTGATGTATGATGTAGATGGATGATCATGAGCGAAGTGTTGTGATGTGTGTAATTGTGATTCTTATTATTATTGGGGCCTGCGAGTCTACATTTTTCTCATTTATTGGTAGGCCTACGCGTCTGTGATTATTTGTAATTCCATGAAGAGGCACAGCGGGAGCGTGGAGGTTACAGCGGGACCCACGATCCCGTGATGGGAGATCATGACGCATGGTGATGCGACGATCCGACAGAACCGATGATGACGAGATTAATAATCACAGGGGCATGGAGATGCACCAATGCACACATAGATCCTATTGTGAGTGATTAGGCCCATTGGCTCGGGCTTAATCGTATTAGGTGACGGCTCATGATCATCTGGTGTAGCTTGCATATGTGATGTGTTATACACCTACTAGATATATGTATATATATATTTGCATGCGATGTAGATATATATTAAATATGTATGTGTGTGACACGACATATTAGGAGACCGATACAAAAACTCCTCATAAGATAATACTAAGTCGATAAGTGTAAGACAATAAGATTAACCCACGTGGCCTTCTATCGTTATAGGAAGAAATTCAATCACGACATAGGTTGAGTTGGTCGAGTCCCTCGAGGCTCACCTATCTACGTGATTGAGATTTTGCCTATGACATAGAGATGTCACCGGTGACCTGAAGACATGGTATGCTTGGTCGAGTCCCTCGAGGGCATATCATCAAATCAGACTCAACTTGTAACGATGGTGATGACTTAACTAAATGTCATGGTTGGTTGAGTCCCTCAAGACTATGATGATTCAGAGGCCGAACATGACGGGAATTACAAGGAGTTATGATTGGTAAGAGTTGCCTACCTTTTGGGCTTAGTGTAATTGGTCGAGTCTCTCGAGGTTGCACTAAGACATCAATTGGATCCCGATCCCCACTAGAGTTTACCGGAGACTTCTGTCTCATGTGCCGAGGGTGTCGCATGATTCACTAAGAAAATAGTGAGAGTATATTAAGATAGAAGTCTATATCTTAATTAGTATTTTCTGTAAAATCTGTATATTATTTAATTTTTGCTATATCTTATTTTTTCAGAAACATGTCGCTCACAAACTCCTTACGTGGTATACTTGATGCCAACCGCCTCACTGGTCCAAACTATACACATTGGCTCTGCAATTTGAGAATTGTTCTCACGTCGGAGAAAATCGTATACGTCCTTGATTCAATTATGCCCACACCGAAAGAAAGGGCAAGCGATGATGAGATCGCTCGCTTTGTGAAGTACATAGATGATTCCACATTGTCAAAATATTACATGTTGGTCTCCATGACTCTTGAGTTATAGAGGCAACATGAGAGCATGGATGCAGATTCTATTATTCTTCATCTCCGCTAGCTGTTTGAAAAACATAGAAGAACTCAAAGATATGAGATATCTAAGAGACTCTTCTAAGCTAAGATGATAGAAGGGACATTGGTTGAGAACCATGTCCTAAAGATGATAGAGTGGATTGAGAAACTCACAGGTTTAGGAATAGTCCTAAAGGATAACCTGTGCATTGATCTTATACTTCAATTCTTACCATATTCTTTTCTCACTTCATCATGAATTTTAACATGAGCAAGTTTGAGGTGACTCTCCCTGAGCTCCTCAATATGTTGAGGGAAGCTGAGAGTACCATCAAGAAGGAGAAGCTAGTTCTATATATTGGTGAGACCAAAAGGAAAAGAAAGGCTAGCACGACCCTTACGAAGGGCAAGGGCAAAGAAAAACCAGGTAAGACAAAGATTATCAAGAAAGACTCGGTAAAGGACAAAGGACAGTGCTTCCACTACGGCTAAGACAAGCATTGAAAGAGAAACTGTAAGGACTACCTTGTAGATAAGGCGAAATAGAAGCTTAGAGAAGCTTCATGTATATTCATGATCAGTCTTAACTTGACAAATTTTCATGATAACACATGAGTATTGGATACCGAGAGTGCTTATCATATCCGTAATTTATTGGCAAGACCTAGGAGACTGGCTAGAGGTAAGATGGACCTCAAAATGGGCAATAGAGCAAGAGTTGCTGCAATTACTGTTGGGGAGGTCATCCTACATCTACCTAGTAGAGCTATTATTACATTAGATGCATGCTATTTTGTCCCTTTCATTATCAAAAATATTATTTTCATCTCTTGTTTGACAATTAGTGGATATAAATTAGTTTTTGAGAATATTATTCAATAATTATGGATGATGAGATCATCAGTAGAGGGACCCTTATAAATGGCTTATATGTGTTAGATACTTCTCCACATATCATGAATATAAATATGTCTAAGAGGAAAAGAGATGAGGTGAATAATGCATACATATGACATTGTAGGCTAGGTCATATATATGAGAGAAGAATTCAAAAGTTGCTAAAAAATAGATACTTAGATCCATTTGACTATGAGTCATATGCAACTTGCGAACCTTACCTTCGTGGGAAGATGACCAACTCTCCTTTTAGTGGAACTGGAGAGATAGCCACTATGTTATTGGAACTTATACATAGTGATGTATGTGGTCCCATGTCGACTCAGGCTATAGGTGGTTACTCATACTTCATTACATTTACTGATGATTTCTCTAGGTATAGACACATGTACTTAATGAAGTATAAATCTGAGCCATCGAGAAATTTAGGGAATATAAGAATGAGGTAGAGAACCAAATTGGAAAGAGTATTAAGACTCTTCGATCATATCGAGGAGGAGAGTACCTAAGTACGGAGTTCACCTATTTTCTCAAGGATAATGAGATTCTATCCCAGTGGACATCTCCTTATACACTTCAGCTCAATGGTGCATCAGAAAGGAGGAATCGTATGTTGTTAGACATGGTGCGGTCTATGATGAGTTTCGCTAACCTACCCATCTCATTCTGCGGGGCATACTCTAGAGACTGCAGCTTATCTTCTGAACAGAGTTCCATCAAAGTCGGTAGGGTCTACACCATATGAGATATAGAAAGAAAAGAAGCTTGATATTAAGATTGTTAAGATTTGGGGTTGTCCTGCCCATGTTAGAAGACACAACCCCGATAAGTTGGAATCTAGGACAGAATAGTGCACATTCGTGGGATACCTAAAGAAAACTTGTGGGTATTATTTCTATCATCCCGAGAACCGAAAGGTCTTTATTGCCAAGAGAGTTGTGTTCCTTGAGAAGGAACTTATTCTTGGTGGAAATAATGGGAGTGAGAGAATTGAGTGAGGTTGGAGAACCTAGCTCAAGCACCATTCCAGAGCCTGAGTTTGTTTAGGTACCTAACATACAAATTCTAATTTTACGTAGATCTAATAGAGTATATCACCCTCCTGAAAGATATGTGAGATATATCAATAGAGATGACTCTCAGGATGTTGATCCTCAGACCTACGAGGAGACTATTATGAGTATAGAATCCCGGAAGTAGCAAGAAACCATAAATTCTGAGATGGAGTCCATATACTCTAACAAGGTTTGAAACATTGTGAATACACCCAAGGGTATTGTACCCATCGGTTACAAATGGACTTCAAAAAGAAGATCGGAATAGATGGAAAGGTAGAGACCTATAAAGCAAGGTTGGTAGCTAAAGGATATCATCAAAGACAAGGAGTTGACTATGACTAAACCTTTTCACTTGTAGCGATGCTTAAGTCCATTAGAATTATTTTGGCCATTGCAGCATACTATGACTATGAGATCTGGCAGATGAATGTTAAAATAATATTTCTCAATAGCAATCTCAAGGAGAAGATGTATATAATATAGCCAGAGGGATTTATATCCAAAGAGAGTCCAGATAAAGTGTGTAGGTTACTTAGATCCATTTATGGATTGAAGCAAGCTTCCCGAAATTGGAACATAAGATTTGATGAGGTGATCAGATCTTATAACTTCGTTAAGAACGAAGATGAGCCTTGTGTGTATAGGAAGGTAAGTGGAAGTGCTATCACCTTCTTGGTGCTATATATGGATGACATCCTAATTATTGGGAATGATGTAGGAATGCTCTCCACAACAAAGACTTGGCTATCTAGAAACTTCTCCATGAAAGACTTAGGAGAAGCATCCTATATTTTGGGGATCTAGATCTATAGAGTTAGATCCAAAATGATGCTTGACTTGTTTGAGTTTAGGTACATAGACTCCATTGTCAAAAGGTTTGGCATAGAGAATTCCAAGAGATGTCTCATACTAATGAGACATGAAATATCACTTTCTAGGAGTATGTCCTCAAAGACTCTTGAAGAAAGGGCAGACATGGATAAGATACCTTATGCCTGAGCGATAGGGTCTATCATGCATGCGATGCTATGTACCAGGCCTGATATAACACATGCTCTGAGTGTCATGAGCAGGTATCAGGTAGATCCAGATTTAAAACACTGGAAAGCAGTAAAGTGTATCCTTAAATACTTGAGTAGGACTAAGGATCTTTTACTGGTATATGGAGGAGGTAGCCTCCAGGTTGAGAGTTACACAGACTCGAGTTTTCAGTCCAACATTGATGATAATAAGTCAAATTTAAGGTATATTTTTACCCTAAATGGAGGAGCAGCAAGCTGGAAGAGTTCCAAGCAAGATAATATTGCTAACTCGACTATAGAGGTAGAATACATTGCTGTAGCAGAAGCAACAAAGGAAGGGATATGGATGAAGAAGTTCATCAAAGATTTGGGAGTTGTATCAAGTAGCGTGAAACCAATTCCCATATACTGCGACAACAACGGGGTGATCGCTCAAGCGAAGGAACCCATATCTCATCAGAAGTCTAAGCATGTTCTAAGGAGGTTCCATATGATAAGAGAGATCATAGCTCGTAAAGATATAGTAATGGAAAGAGTTCCATCCACTTATGTGCAGATACTAAAGATATAATATAGGTGCTCATTAGAGAATGAGTTCATTAATTGGTCTACTTATGAAGTGTTATATAGTTAATGATACCTAATGTCAAACAACAATTCTATAGTTTTAGTTGTGAATCTGGTCCTTAGACTTGAGACACCAAGGATGCCTTGTATGAGTACTCTTTCTTTGACGCCAGACTTACAGGTTTGGAAAGTTTCAGATCTGGTACAGTTGGTTATCGAGATTGGTAGCCAATCTTACGAGGGCAATTGGGTGTCAATAGTGGATCATCCACTCTTGGTATCATGAGAGGAATATCCCATATGTGCTTGCTCAGACAAATATCTGGCCAGGGTCATTTGGATTGAGAGAGAAAGAGTTCTCTAAGAGAATTCGATTAGAGCGAGACTATGACAGATTTTGTATGTGGCCTGACAGTACCATGTCTAATATGCGATCTTTGAGATATTAGTTGGATAAGAGATTATAGATACACGGTAACTGTGGACAGACATGTCCGATGGATTTGATCCCCCCTTTACCGTTTAAGGGCTATGGCGTAGTGGCCTAGTACGTCTATAGTCGATGAGTCGAGTAAATTATTATGGGGATAGTAATTCACTATATCAGAAGGAGTTCTGATAGGAGTGACTCATGACCAGCTCGATATCGGGCCTAGAGGGTCACATAAATATGGTGGATGCTTCAGCGAATAGAGGATTGGATAAAGATCCAATTAGCCCTTATTTTTATTAGATGAGACTTTATGCTGATGAGCTCCTTGATTAAAGCCAAATTAGAGTCCTAAGGAGATTATTGGATAAAGATCCAATAATGCAAGATTAGCGGGTAATTGGATAGAGATCCAATACCCACTAAGGTAGGAGCCTTAGAGTTTTTGGTAGCTCTCTATAAATAGGAGGGGAGACTCATGGTTGATAGGCTGCAGCTTTAGCCACCACCTCCTATTCTCCTCTCCCCCTCTGTGCAAGAGTTACGAGATTAGATTGGAGGAGTTTCACTGTAAAGATCCATTGTATGGATACCACTAAGAGGAGGACACTTGACTTCCTTCATCTTCTCCATCCTGATCTGGAATACAGGGATATATGATCTCCCTAGGTAAAGTCAATCTCTCACACATCGTGATTTTATCGATTTTTATGTTTTTCTTGCGACCCCAATATTTTGTATGACGATTTGATCTGCGTGGGAAACCAATTTTTGTTTTGATTTCGCTACACATGTGATGCACCCTTTGAGGTTTTCCAACACTACTCTCGTAAGTCTTTGAGGGTTTAGAGTGGAGGGAGGTGGGGCTGTTAGCTTGCTTACTGTTGGTTGATTTATACTTTTATTTCTACGATTGTCCCTACTGAGCTTTTCTTTGTGTATGCGAGCAAATGATATGGCAGCCATCATGGTACAAGGTTGTCGAGTCTTAATTTTGCATCGAATCTCTGGATTAAGCCCTTCAATAAATGTTCTCACTAATTATTTTTTGGACTAGTCTTGGGTTTGGTTTGAGAGGTGCTTAAATCTGCTATGGTACTCTTGTACAGTAGAGGTCTGACAAATTTTGGTGAGTTGTCCATCCATGTTTTTATACTCTGATGGTCCGAAGTGAATCAAAAGTCCATTTTTGAATTGCTCACACGAGGGTTCTCCATGAGTATACTCGTACCAATCGTACCATTGGATCGCATCTCCTTCAAGTTGAATGGAGGCGATCTCCACGTTAGATTCCTCCGGAGTCCTGTGAAAATGAAAGTCTTTCAGCACGTGAAATCCAATAAATCAGGTTTTCATCTTTCCATCTGGGAAACTCCAACCTCATGCGTGTGTATCCTGTGTCCTGCCCCTGATCATACTTTTTAGATCGACTCCATTTGGAACTTTCACCATGTTGAGTTTTCTTGGGACTCTCTGATCGACTTCTTCTAATTTCACGGAGGAGCTCCTGAAATCTATTTTCCATACGAGCCTCGAAGGCTTTAAATTTTGCATCAAGTGCATCATCTATAGTCATCATGTAGGATTGTAGATCAGTGATGTTCAATTCTATTTTTTGCTATCGAGTTAGGGGCATGAGTTTGCATTATAGGGGAGGGGCAACGGTTGCTGCAGAGGGAGTTTGTGCGATTGGAAGCGGCTAGTGGTTGGTGGGCGGTGAGGGCTGCGGCTGATGTTGCTGCCGGTGGAGAGTAGCTGGCGACAGCAATTGAGGAGGAGAGCAACGCAGGGGCACATTTGAAAGTGGGCTGCGGCAGCGACAAGAGAGGAGGCAGTGGTGTCGTGAGGAGCAAAGGGGAGGAATAGAGGTGGCCTTAGTGGCAAAGGAGGGTGCAGCTAAAGAGGAGGTTGTGACGATTGTAATGGTAGAGGAATAAAGGTGCGGGTGCTGTAGAGGGGGGTGGCTGTGGCTACGAGGGAAGATGGTAGCGGTTGTCCGACGAAGATGAAGAAGAGGAGGAAAGGAAGAGTAGTGTAGGCAGGGATGGTCAACGACGGTGGCAGGGAGGAGAGACAGTAGTAACCGGGGAAACAGGCAACGATGAAGTGGCTGGGCAGTGGCTAGCAGTGGCGGCAGGGCAATGGTTGACTAGAGAGGGAGGAGGCTGTGGCATCAGCGTGAGGAGTGCCCAGTAGTGGTTGTGGCTGAGAGCAAGGGAGGCAGTGGCTAAGGCGGTGCTGGAGGAGAAAGGGAGATGGTGGCTAGCGGCAAGAGTAGGGGAGAAAGAAGGAGTGCGTTGTGAGGAGGGCAAGGTAGTGGTGAAGGTCGGCTGGAAGAGGCTGGACAATAGTAGAGGGAGAGAAAGGCAGTAGCGACAAGGGTAGTGCACTACCGAGGACTAGACGATGGTAAATGAGGGGATGACAGTGGCTGGGAGCGGCTGCTGCAGAGGAGGGGTGGCAGCGGCTATGTGGCAGCGATGAGGGCTGTGAGCGATGGCTGTGCATGGCCGAGGAAGGACAATGACGGTTGGTGGGAGGAGGTTGCGGGTGCGTCGATGTTTGGGCCAGTTGCTATGACAGAGGAGATGGGGATATGGTGGCCGGTGGCAGCAGCAGGGAGGAGAGGAATAGAGGAATAGAGGTGCCTGGTGGAGGAAGAGGCAGCTGAGGGAGAGGGCAGTGGCGATGTGCGGGTGCTGCGGTAGGAGAGGAGGAGAGGAAAAGGGTTGGTAGCAGGTAGGTGGGGAGGAATAAGGGGAAAGGTGCGAGGCCCTTCTTCTTCTTCTTCTTCCCTCTCTCTTTTCTTTCTCCCTTTCTTTCTCTTTCTCTTTTTTTTTTTAGAAGATGAGGAGAAATGAGGGGTGGTTACATCTTCTTTTTCTTCTCTCTCTCTCTCTCTCTCTCTCTCTCTTTTACAACAAGATGGTAGATATGATGATGATGGCGATGATGATGACATTGACGACGATGATGACGAGAGGAGCAACCGTGGAATCATAACAGGAATGCCGAGGATCGTTGATCTGATACCAATTGATAGGACCCTAGGGTTCTTTCTAGGAGGAAGAAGGTGGAAAGAGGGATAAACAATCTCTTCAAGGGGATCAGGCCTCCTAGATCACTTCGAGGGGATATGCCTCCTAGATTACTTCGAGGGGATCTACCTCCTAGGGTTTTGCCTTTGGCTAAAACTAATACTTTTTCATTGATTAATCTCCATAAAAGTGTTTATAACCTTATTTATAGGGCTCTATCAAGAGTCCCACTAATCTTTGACTCTTAACTAACTTGATAAACTCTTAACTGAAAATAATAACTGACTCAATCCCAGCTAAAGAAAAAAATCACTCAATCCACTCATAATTGACTTGATGAGATTCACCTGGCCCATAACTGATTCTGGCTAACATGACATAACATGAATAGATGGACCTGACCTAGCTAGGGTCCTAACATATACCCAAAGATAGCGACACTATTCCACAAGGATGATATCAGTTCTTCATAAATAATTTTATATGAATACTAGATATGTCAATATTTTACTCAAAAGTGAAATAGAGATGATATCAATAGTTCAACATTTATTGAAAAACTCAAAGCATTATATTATTACAATAGTACTCCCTTTATTATATTCTTGTAATGTCCCTATATTATTTGGAATAAATGGCTTGAGCATATGTAATTTATATTTAGTGTGTTAAACATTGAAAAGGAACATAAAATTAATTATTAAAAGTTTTATGGAATAAATAATTGATATAAATAATTGGAATAGGTCTAAAAGACTGAATATTATGTAATTGCTAATAATATCGATACAGTTTACAACTAGCATATAGGAATATCTATAGATCAATTTAAATTTACTGATAAGTCATTAGCTAAACCTTAATAAAAGAACCGACTAAAAATGATAGTATTTAAGGAATTTAAGATTATGTCCTCAATATAGTTGACAAAACTATAAGCTCAAAAATATTGAGCATGATTTTAATTGAGTCATTTCTTATAATTTATTATTTTTTTCTTAGTTTGACTCATTTAAAATTTTAATTAAGGATAAATGAAAATCAAATGAGTTGACTAATATATATATAGAGAAAGAATTAAGATAAATATAGAAAAGACTTATAATATTTTTAGTACTACTCAAGGAGTGGGTAACAAAAAAAGAAAGTTGAAGCGTAAGAGACTTGAGTCTATAAATACTATATGAACTATAAAATAAAGCTCTTCACAATAAAGTGCTACTTTTGTAGCAAGAAAAGTTATGTGAAGGAGAACTACAAGGAAAAGGTATAAGTTTGATCTTAGTATGGTTCAAATCAAATATTATACAAATCATTGTCTAATACTTAATGGATTAATTTTGATGCTTTAATATATGTTTGTCAAGATCAATTGGCACTAACATTTATAGTATTAGTGCCAACCTGACCTACATCCACCGAGTCCTCTTCTCCGAGGCTCACCGACATCTAATATCAATCTTCTTTGGGTGAAGATCAAACCCTTACAACTTCCTTTCTTCTTTTATCGGGCTTAGGAGATGAACCTTACAATCTCACAAGGGAGAACTATAAGTTTTACGAGACTACCCTCTCTTTCTTACCCTTTTTCTTTTTCTTATAATTTTCACACAGAATTTATCACATAATTTCTATCTAAAAAATATTGTATTAAATGTAAGAAAACTTAGGGTATATATAGGCCCCAATTAGCTTCAGGATTTGGAGCCAAAATTCAAATATATTCAAAAAATCTGGGTATAGGCCGTTCAACGGTCGGTATCGGCGATACAACCGTTGAAAGCCACCTTGAAAATAGGGTATGGGTGGTACAACCATCGGCCTGGGCGATCAAACCATCGCTTGCTGTCCGGATGCCTATACCGTCGATCACCAATGGTACAATCACCAGGATTTTTAGAAAAGTGATTTCCTTCACTTTTTCAATTCTAACTTATACCTCATATTGACTAATTTCTAGATCAACCAATTGAGCTTGACCTGAGCTCAATCTAAAGCCCATAGTGGACCTAGTTTACCTCATTTGAGTTAATTTGGATTCCTTCCAAACTTAACTCAAGTTGGACTCAAACCTAACGATCCTAACTATGACTAATTAATTACAACCAATGTGACCATCAAGTCCAACAAGACCCTTCTAACTTCTGACAAGCTTTTTGGCAACCCCCGATGATCTTTCGGTGAGTCTCTTGCTCTTCTTCCAACGAACTCTCGACGCCATCCTGACAAGCTCCTGATCACCTTCCACAAGCTCCTAGTGAACTCCTAGTAAGCTTCCGATACCTTCGGCAAGCTTTTGGCGAACTCCTCGCAAGCCTTCGATTCTTTTGGTGAGCTCTCGTGAAGTCTCGACAAGCTTTCGATACCTTCAACAAGCTTCTGGCGAGTCTCTCGGTGAGTTCCCACTGCATCGTCCGAACCTCGGCCCAATACCTCGGACTTGACTCTGGTCCAACATCTAATTGTAACTTTCTTTATTGTCGTAGTTAATCCTGCATCAATCATCTCTAACACGTATATTAGATCAATAACCCGTCAATTGATTTCATTAACAAAATTCGAGATTCAATAATCTCCCCCTTTTTGATAATGACAATCAATTGATGATGAGAGTTAAACCATACTCCCCCTAAATCCATGCCATAATCAAATAATAAAAACTTTAATTCAAGAGAATCACATATACTTGAATTCAAGTATCATAATATTTATTTTTTAAATAATATACCATAAATTTTAGAAATATCGAATCATCATAATATTAATTTTTATCAATCACGAATCACTAATTTTTAAGAATATTTCAAGAAATATAAAATTTTCTTCTTTTAAAGATCACCATGATATTAATTTCATCCAACAGATTTTTGTAAGATTATTCTAAGAATTTCATGCAAATTTTTATTTGTCATTTCTCCTTCTTTATCATATATGCTATTTATTCTCCTTTGACATGTATATATTATTTTGTGTCATCAATACACTACTTCTCCCCCTTTATCATCATCAAAAAGAGGTGAAATAATAAGCAAGTAATTTTCATGATACATAAGGTCACCATATGTCAAAGTTTTCATATTTTTATAAAATAAATTTTGCATTACTCCCCCTTAATAAAATAGGATAAAAACCTAATTTTCTTACAAAAATTTCTCTTCATTTTCTTCGAATAATAAAGAATAAACAAGGAAGGGGAGTGAAAAATATCATATCACAATATTAGAACTTAATCTTGTAAATTCTAAAATAAGTTATGAACTACATATTCAATTTAATTCATTTTATTTCAAAAAAGAGTAGCAAATCAAGCAATTCTATCATTCTTATGGTTTAGCATTCCTAGCCCTCAACCTCAATCTTACATATATAAATTTTAAAATAATTATTTTAAAGATGAGCTAAAAAATCTGAGAAGTCTATGAAGATTAAAAAATTTAAGAGCTACTCATGCATTTAAAATCATCTCATATAAATTTAAAACAAATATATTAAATAAATCCATAAAATAGCAAATCACCATCTTCATGTAAATTTTCTTCCCTTTTTGTAAATAAGAAAGTAGAAACTAAATAATGCAAATCCCATATATTTAAAGTTTTTAATTTTCTTTCAAGAAAATCGCTACTAGCAAATCGCTCCTCGTTACATGAATTGGCTTCAAAATTTGGAGCTAAAATTTAAATGTATCAAAAAATCTAGGTATGAGCGGTTCAACCACCGACGCTGATGGTACTGTTGGGAAACCTCAGCGGGTGATCACATGCGCAGTGGAAATCAGAAACAAAATATCAGTTTCCCACGCAGATCAAATCGTTGTGCAAAAGATTAGGGTTGCAAGAAAAATATAAAAACCGATAAAACTGCTATGTATGAGAGATTGATTTTACCTAGGGAGATCGTATATCCCTGTATTCCAGATCCAGATGGAGAGGATGAAGGAGGTCAAGCGTCCTCCTCTTTGGCAGTATCCACACGATATATCTTTGCAGCGAACTCCTCCAATCTAAGCTCGTAACTCTTGGACGGAGGGGGGAAGGAGAATAGGAGGTGGTGGCTAAAGTTGCAGCCTATCAACCATGAGTCTCCCCTCTTATTTATAGAGAGCCATAAAAAAACCCTAGTGCTTCTGCCTTAGTGGGTATTGGATCTCCATCCAATTATCCACTAATTTTGTACTATTAGATCTCTATCCAATAATCTCCTTAAGCCTCTAATTGGGTCTTAATCAAGGAGCCCATTAGCATAGAGTCTCGTCTAAAGAGAATATGGGCTAATTGGATCTCCATCCAATCCTCTATTTGTTGTAGTATCCACCATATGTGTGTGACCCTCTGGGCCCGATACCGAGCTAGCCGTGAGTCACTCATATCAGAACTCCTTCAAATATAGTGAATTATTATCCCCATAATAATTCACTTGACTCATCGATTATAGACGTACTAGGCCACTATGCCATAGTCCCCAGACGGTACAGGGGGGATCAAATCCATCGGATATGTCTATCCATATTTACCATGTATCTATAATCCATTATCCAACTAATATCCCAGAGACCATATATTCGACATGGTACTGTCAGGTCACATACTAAATCCGTCATAGTCTCGCTCTAATCGGATTCTCCCAGAGAACTCTCTCTATCAATCCGAATGACCCTAGCTAGGGATTTGTCTGAGTAAGCATATATGGTATATTCCTCTCAAGATACTGAGAGTGGATGATCCTCTATTGACACTCAATTGCCTTCGTAAGGTTGGCTACCAATCCCGATAACCAGTTGTACCAGGTCTAGAACTTTCCAAATCTATAAGTCTAACGTCAAAGAAAGGAGTACTAATGTAAGGCATCCTTGGTGTCTCAAGTCTATGGACCAGATGCACAACTAGGACTATGGAATCGCTATCTGACATTATGTATCATTAACTATATAATATTTCATAAGTGGATCAATAAGTGAACTCATTATCTAATGAGTACCTATACTATATCCTTAGTGTTTTCACACAAGTGGCTATGAGACCAGCTGCCTCCATCATATGGATGGGTATATAGTACACCGATCTGTCCGATTATCTCAATGTCCCTTTTAAGTAACCTATGATCGAGATTATTTAGGACATATGTTTAAAGGTGAATTGATCTCATTATCGTGATCTCATCACAATCCGACTCCCATTGCACAGAACCAAGGACATCACAATATATATATATATATATATATATATATATATATATATATATAATATAATATAATATAATATAATATATAATGTGAGAATATGTCAATATTAATCATAAGTAAAAAGATCATACAACGTGTCACACGTGTCATTACTCACGTGATTGGCTTGCAGGGCACCTATAACCAGCAATCTCCCACTTGACCAAGAGTCAATCATCTATGTGTCTGATCCCCATCAGACCCTTGTGACGCTCAAATACAATCTGAGCCAGCGGCTGTTAGTGGATCTATAATGTTATCTTTGGATGAAACTCTTTCCATCTATATCTTTTCGGGTCATAATCGCTCTAATCAGATGGAACCTCCTTAGAAAAATTCTGATGAGACCTGGGTTCTCTTGTTAGAGTTATCACCCTATCGCTGTCATAATATATGGGAGTCAGCTCCATGCTACTTGATATGACTCCCAAATCTTTGATGACTCCCATGTATTCTGCCTCTATGGTCGAGTTAGTAGTAGTATCTTGTATGGAACTCTTCCAGCTTACTGCTCCTCTATTCAGGATGAAAATAAATCTGAATTCGACTTGTTATCATCAATGTTGGACTAAAAACTTGAGTCTGTGTAGCCCTCAACTTGGAGGCTACTTTCTCTATATATCAGTAAAAGATCCTTAGTGCTTCTCAAGTACTTAATGATACACTTTACTGCCTTCTAGTGTTCTAAACTTGGATCTGCCTGATTCTTATTCGTGACACTCAAAGCATGTACTATATCAGGCCTGGTACATAGCATCGCATACATGATAGACCCTATCGCTGAGGCATAAGGTATCTTATCCATGTCTGCCCTTTCTTCAGGAGTCTTTGGGGACATACTCCTAAAAAGTGATATTCCATGTCTCATCGGTATGAGACCTCTCTTAAAATTCTTCATGCCAAATCATTTGACAATGGAGTCTATGTACCTAAACTAGGACAAGCCAAGTATCCTTTTAGATCTATCTCTATAGATCCGAATCCCCAAAATATAGTATACTTCCTCTAAGTCTTTCATGGAGAAGTTTCTGGATAGCCAAGCTTTTACTGTGGAGAGTATTCCTACATCATTCCTAATGATTATGATGTCATCCACATATAGTACCAAGAAGGTGATAACGCTTCTACTTACCTTTCTGTACACACAAGACTCATCTTTGTTCTTAACCAAGTTATAAGATATAATCACCTCATCAAATCTTATATTCCAACTTCGGGAAGCTTGCTTCAATCCATAAATAGATCTAAGTAACCTACATACTTTATTTGGACTCTCTTTAGTTACGAATCTCTCTGGCTATATTATATATATCTCATCCTCGAGGTTGCCATTAATGAATGCCATTTTGACATCCATCTATCAGATTTTAAAGTCATAGTGTGCTACAATGGCTAAAATAATTCTAATGGATTTAAGCATGGCTACAGATGAAAAGGTTTAGTCATAGTCAATTCCTTGTCTTTGATGATATCCTTTAGCTATCAGCCTTGCTTTATAGGTCTCTACCTTTTCATCCACTCCGATCTTCTTCTTGAAGATCCATTTGCAGCCGATGGGTACAATACTCTCAAGTGTATTCACAAGGTTCCAAACCTTGTTATAGTATATGGAATACATCTCAGAATTTATAGTTTCTTGCCACTTCCCAAACTCTATACTTATAATAGCCTCCTCGTAGATCTGAGTATTAGTATCTTGAGAGTCATCTCCACTGATATGTCCCACATATCTTTCAGGAGGATGAGATACTCTACTAGACCTACGTAAAATTAGAATTTGTGTGTTAGGTACCTGAACAAACTCGGGCTCTGGAATGGTGCTTGAGCTAGGTTCTCCAACCTCGCTCAATTCTATTTTACTCCCACTGTTTCCACCAAGAATGTGTTCCTTCTCAAGGAACACAACTCTCTTGGCAACAAAGACCTTTCGGTCTTCGGGATAATAGAAATAATACCCATAAGTTTCCTTTGGGTATCCCATGAATGTGCATAATTCTATCTTTTATTCCAACTTATCGGGGTTGTATCTTCTAATATGAGCAGGACAGCCCCAAATCTTAACAATCTTAAGATCGGGCTTCTTTCCTTTCCATATCTCATATGGTGTAGATACTGTCGACTTTGATGGAACTTTATTCAGAAGGTAAGCTGCAGTCTCTAGGGCGTACCCCTAGAATGAGACAGGTAGATCAGCAAAACTCATCATGGATCATACCATATCTAATAGGGTGCGATTCCTCCTTTCTGAGACACTATTGAGCTGAGGTGTATAAGGAGGTATCCACTAGGATAGAATCCCATTGGTTCTCTACCTTATTCTTATATTCCCTGAATTTCTCAAAAGCCTTAGATTTGCATTTCATTAAATACACGTGTCCATACTTAGAGAAATCATTAGCGAATGTAATGAAGTATGAGTAACCACATATAGCCTGAGTCGACATGGGACTATATATATCAATATGTATGAGTTTCAATAACTCGGTAGCTCTTTCTCTAGTTCCACTAAAAGGAGAGTTGGTTATCTTCCCACGAAGGCAAGGTTCACAAGTTGCATATGACTCATAGTCAAATAGATCTAAGTATCCATCTTTCATCACAGGTTGCATATGACTCATAGTCAAATAGATCTAAGTATCCATCTTTCAACAACTTTTGAATCCCTCTCTCATGTATATGACCTAGCCTATAATGTCATAGGTCTGCATTATTCACCTCATCTCTTTTCCTATTAGACATATCTATATTTATGATATGTGGAGAAATGTCTAACACATATAAGCCATTTACAAGGGTCTCTCTAGTAATGATCTTATCATTCATAATTATTGAACAACTATTGTTCTCAAGAAATAATTTATATCTATTAATTGTCAAACAAGATATGGATATAATGTTTTTGATAATAGAGAGAACAAAGTAGCATGCATCCAATGCAATAATAGCTCCACCAGGCAGATATAGGGTGACCTCCCCAATGGCAACTGTAACAACTCTTGCTCCATTGCTCATCTTGAGGTCCATCTTGCCTTTGGCCAATCTCTTAGGTCTTGCCAGAACTTGTAATGAATTGCAGATATAATAAACACTCATGGTATCCAATACCTATGTGTTATCATGAAAATCTAATAAGTGAAGACTGATCATGAATATACCTAAAGCTTCTCTAAGCTTCTGTTTTGCCTTATCTACAAGGTAGTCCTTATAGTTCCTCTTCCAATGTCCATCTTAGCCATAGTGGAAGCATTGTCCTTTATCCTTTGTCAGGTCTTTCTAGGCAACCTTTGCCTTACCCGATCTTTCTTTACCCTTGCCCTTCTTAAGGGTCTTGCTAGCCTTCCTTTTCCAATTGGTCTCACTAATATAGAGAATTGACTTTTCTTTCTTGATTGTACTCTTAGCTTCCCTCAATATATTGAGGAGCTCAGGTAGAGTCACCCTCAAACTTGTTCATATTAAAGTTAATAATGAACTGTGAAAATGATTCTAGTAGAGACTAAAGTATAAGATCAACATAGAAGTTATCTTTTAGGACTATCTTTATATTTCATAAAGCGAGTGATCTCATCCTCGCTTGTCCTTTCCTCTAGCATGGGCACAATTGTATTAAGGACATATACGATTTTCTGTTCCGTGAGAACAATTCTCACATTATGGAACTTTTGGACCAATGAGGCAGTTGGCATCAAGTATGCCATTGTTAGGGGTTTTGCAAGTAACAAACAAGATATAGCGTAAATTAAATAACACGCAGATTTTATAGAAAATATTAATTAAGATATAGACTTCTATCTAAATTTACTTCTACTATTTTCTTAGTGAATCACGTGACACCCTCGACACATGAGATGGAAGTCTTCGATAGACTCCTAGTTGGGATCGGGATTCAATTGACATCTTAGTGCAACCTCGAGAGACTCGACCAATTACACTAAGCCCAAAAGGTAGATAACTCTTACCAATCAAAACTCCTTATGATTCCAGTCACAATCGGCTTTCGAATCTCATGGTCTCGAGGGACTCAACTAACCATGATATTTAGTTAAGTCATCACCATCGTTACAAGATGAGTCTGATTTGATGATATGCCCTCGAGGGACTCGACCAAACATACCATGTCCTCAGGTCACCGATGATATCTCTATGTCGTAGGCAAGATCTCGATCACATAGATAGGTGAGCCTCGAGGGACTCGACTAACTCAACCTATATCATGATTCAATTTCTTCCTATAACGATGGAAGGCCACGTGGGTCAATCTTATTACCTCATGCTTACCGACTTAATATTATCTTAGGAGGGGTTTTTGTTTCGTATCGATCTCCTAATATGTCGTGTCACACACATACATATTTAATATATATATATATATATAGTAGGTGTATAACACATCACATATGCAAGCCACACCGGATGATCATAAGCCGTCACCTAATATGATTAAGCCCGAGCCAATGGGCCTAATCACTCACAATAGGATCTATGTATGCATTGGTGCATCTCCATGCCTTGTGATTATTGATCTCGTCATCATTGGTTCCGTCGAATCGTTGCATCACCATGCATCGTAATCTCCTACCACGACATCATGGGTCCTGCTGTCACCTCCACGCTCTCGCTGTGCCTCTCTATGTAATTACAAATAATCACAGGCACGCAGGCCCAACAATAAATGAGAAAAGCAGAGGCTCGCAGGCCCTAATAATAATAATAATAAATCATAATTACATATATCACAACACATGGCTCATGATCATCTATCCACATCATACATCACATAATATGTAGGATTACTAGATATATAATAATTAATTAAATTATTTAATTAATTATTTTTTTGGAATCAAGATATGCTCGAAATTTTCAGAATTATTGAGGGTATTTTTATAATTATAGATGAGAGGACCGTCTTCGAAATTTCTAGAATTATTAAGGGCATTTTGGAAACTCTGTACATGAGGATAATTCTTATAATTTTCCTAATTCAGAGGGGTATGATCGTTCTTTTCTCAAAAGGATGCCCTAGCCCTCTTTCCTTACCCTCACTATCTCGCCGTCAGCGCCCACGCAGTGGTGGCCGCGTCGTCGAGGGCGGCGCTACCCTCGGGCGACACCTTGCGGCGGTCTGCCTTTGCGGTGTCTTTGCCTTGCCTGCAAGAGCGATCGCCCTTGAAGGTGGACCATGGCAGCACCTATGCCCGCAGCATCGCCATGCTGCGGGACTGCATGCCGGGCCCTGCAAGGGGCTTTGGCCGTGGCCGACCGCCCCTTATAGGGCCTTGGCACGATCGCCTTAGCAGCGGCCGTGGGTGGCGGGTCTGTGTATGGCTATGGTGGCCGCCTCCTCCTCGCCTTCCGTGAAAACAGAAGAATGCGTAGAACGATTCTACGCGATTCAATCTCATCACATGCAGTTTAAAACTAATCTTTCACATGAAAACCTTGGCTCTGATATCACTGTTAGGAAACCTCAGCAGGTGCATCACATGCGTAATGAAAATCAAAAATAAAATACTAATTTTCCATGTAGATCAAATCGCCGTGCAAAAGATTGGGGTTGCGAGAAAAATGTAAAAACCAATAAAACCGTGATGTGTGAGAGATTGATTTACCTAAAGAGATTGTATATCCCTGTATTCTAGATCTAGATGGAGAAGATGAAGGAGGTCAAGTATCCTCCTCTCTAGCAGTATCCACACGACATATCTTTGCAGCGAAACTCCTCCAATTTGAGCTCGCAACTCTTGGACAGGGGGAGGGAGGAGAATAGGAGGTGGTGGCTAAAGTTGCAGCCTATCAACCATGAGTCTCCCCTCCTATTTATAGAAAGCCATTAAAAACCCTAGCGCTTCTGTCTTAGTGTGTATTGGATCTGCATCCAATTATCCACTAATTTTGCACTATTGGATCTCTATCCAATAATCTCCTTAAGCTTCTAATTGGGTCTTAATTAAGGAGCCCATCAACATAGAGTCTCATCTAATGAGAACATGACCTAATTGGATCTCCATCCAATCCTCTATTTGTTGTAGCATCCACTATATGTGTGTGACCCCCTAGGCCTGATACCGAGTTAGCCGTGAGTCACTCCTATCAGAATTCCTTCTAATATAGTGAATTATTATCCCCATAATAATTCATTCGACTCATCAATTATGGACGTACTAGGCCACTATGCCATAGTCCCCAGGCAGTACAGGGGGGATCAAATCTATTGGACCTATCTGTCCATAGTTACCGTATATCTATAATCCCTCATCCAACTAATATCTCAGAGATCGTATATTCGACATGGTACTATCAGGTCACATACGGAATCCGTCATAGTCTCGCTCTAATCAGATTCTCCCAGAGAACTCTTTCTCTATTAATCCAAATGACCCTGGCCAGGGATTTGTCTGAGCAAGCACATATGAGATATTCTTCTCATGATACTGAGAGTGGATGATCCTCTATTGACACTTAATTACCTTTGTAAGATTGGCTACTAATCCCAATAACCAGTTGTACCAGATCTGAAACTTTCTAAATCTGTAAGTCTGGCGTTAAAAAAAGGAGTACTCATACAAGACATCCTTGGTGTCTTAAGTCTAAGGACCAGATACACAACTGGGACTATGGAATCACTGTCTGACATTAGGTATCATTAACCATACAACATTACATAAGTGGATCAATCAGTGAACTCATTCTCTAATGAGCACTTTACTATATCCTTAGTGTCTCCACACAAGTGACTATGAGACTAGCCGCCTCAATCATATAAACAGGTATATAGTACTCCGATTTATCCGATTATCTTAATGTCCCTCTTGAGTAACCTATGATCGGGATTATTTAGGATCTGTGTTTCAAGGTAAATCGATCTCATTACCGTGGTCTCATCACTATCTGACTCCCATTGCATAGAACCAAAGACATCACAATATATATATATATATATATATATATATATATATATATATATATATATATATATATATATATATATATATATAATAGATAATGTGAGAATATGTCAATATTATTTATAAGTAAAAAGATCACATAGCGTGTCACACGTGTAATCACTCACGTGATTGGCTTGCAGGGCACCTATAACCAGCAGGTACAATCGTCGAAAGCCACCCTAAAATAGGGTATGGGCAGTATAATCGCCGACCTGGGTGATCCAACCATCATCTGTTGCTTGGATTCCTGGGCGGTGGCAGTATAACCACTGCTTACCAGTGGTACCACCGCTAGGATTTCTAGAAAAGTGATTTCCTTCACTTTTCCAATCTCAATTTGTACCTCCTATTAACCAATTTCTAGGTCAAGCAATTGAGCTCGACTTGAGCTTAATCTAAACCCCATAGTGGATCCATTTGCCTCACTTGAGTTAGTTTGAATTCATTCCAAACTTAACTTAAGTTAGACATAATTCTAATGATGCTAACTATGACTAATTAATTATAATTAATGTGACCACCAAGTCCAACAAGATCCTCTTGACTCCCAACAAGCTTTTCGATAACCCCTGATAATCTTCCAGCAAATCTCTTGGTCTTCTTTTAGCGAACTCCCAATGCCATCCTAGCAAGCTCCCAATCACTTTCGGCAAGCTCCTCGTGAACTCCTAGTAAGCCTCCAATACCTTTGGTAAGCTTCCAATGAACTCCCGACAAGCCTCTGATCCCTTCGGCGAGCTCCCGACGAATCCCGGTAAGCTTACCATAACTTCGGCAAGCTTCCGATACCTTCGGCAAGCTTCCGATACATTTGACAAGCTTCCAGTGAGTTCTCACTGCATCGTCTGAACCTCGACCTGATACTCCAGACTTCACTCTGGCCTAACATCTGATTATAACTTTCTTTCTTTATCGTAGTTAATCCTGCATCAGTCATCTCTAACACACATGTTAGATCAATAACCCATAAATTGATTTCATCATCAAAATATAATATTTAACAATATTGCCAATAATAGAAATTTATTTGAATATAAAAAACTAAAAAAGAATAAAATATTCATCATTATATGAAATCATCTTAAAATGGAAGCGATAATAGTTTGTATTTATTGCATATGCCTAGAAATGATTCATTTGATAGATTTGGAGGATATATGTTATGTTCTTACAATTCTGAGAATTTGAGTTCCTTACCTAGAATTATTATAATATTATTTCTCTTTTGGTGATTATAAACTTAGTATGATTCAATAAAAGTTAACTTTTGAATTATGTATGATAGTTTATACATAGTTAATATGAAACTTGAGTTTACAAGGATCTTATATTAAAATAAAATATAGTAAACTCCTGGAGATTATGTTTATATTTACGGGTCACTTTTCTATTTTATTAAAAAAAGATATTTTATCATATTAAAGATAATCCATCGAGATATGATTATATATATAATATATGTAAAGTCTCAAGCTATTGACACTCTTGAAGCGTATATATATGAGGTAGAGAGATGATTAGATAGAAAAGTCAAGATTATCATATCTGGTAGGGGTGATAAATTTTAATATATTTATAATGAACACAATTATAATTCTAGTTTTTTTGCTAGATTCTTGAAAAAGTAGGATATATGTATTCAATATGATTTATCAGATGTATCACAACAAAATAGGATTACTGAAAGATACTCATACTCTTATAGATATAATTAGGAGCATGATTGATTATTCTTTGTACCAGAATTAACGTCAGAAGAAGCTCTAAGGACAACTATATATCTTAAATAAGGTTTCTAGTAAGTAAATTCTATCAACTTCTTTTGAGTTATGGATTAATAGGAAACCCAACTTTAAGACATTTACATATTTGAGATTGTCCTGTAGAGATAAGGATCTTCAATTCATATAAAAGAAAATTTAATTTAATAACTATTTTTAAATAATTTATAGTTTATCCAGAAAGTTAAAAGGAGTATATTTCTTATTGCCTTAATCATAGTATAGAGATAATTAAATATGATAATGTAAGATTCCTATAAAATAGCAAATTAATAGGAGTGAAAAAATTAAAATTTAATTTTTTGATATAAAGGAGATATAATCTGATACTCCTTTATTATTCAATACGTTGTTGTTTCTCAAATCATTGAATGATTTGAGAAAGGTGAATAATAAAATAATATTATTAAACTTATATATTATTGATATCGCTATTAATAGTTTTATAGAATAACCATAATTGACAGTTTTTGAGAATATCTCAAAGGAAAACAAATTCTATTATTTATGATGTGATTCATGTAAAATAATTATATTATAATATAAGAATCAAAAGGATCTCTTATTATTTTTATAAGTCATGAAAGGTAACGATTCTGAAAATATAATATGATGCAATGAAAGAAAAGTTAAAATCAATAACCAGGATGGTGTCTAATGAATTTATCGAATGATCTAATAATTATAAAAAAGTGCTACATAAATATAACTTAAGAATAATGTCGAACGATATAATGATCAAGACTTGTGGTTAAAGATTTTACTCATAAAGAATGCACTATAATGATATATTTAGTTTTTAAATAAACTTATTAAGAATCGTCATGACATTGGTGACTCATTATAAGTTTGAGTTACACCATAATGATATGAAAATAACTTTTTCGATTAAAGATATGGCTTGATATGTGTTACTCTAAATGATTCGCAAAAGAAATATAAAATTTGATATGCAGAAGAAATATTTATGACCTTAACCAAGCTTCTAATAATGATATATAAAATTTCTTGATCTCATTGATTTCTTTAGATTTAAGAAAAATACTATTGATCAATATTTATATTTGAAGATCAATGGGAGCAAGTTTATTATATTAGTCTTATACATGAATAATATTTTACATTACCAATAATGTCCTTGGTTTATTATCCTAAATCAAGAAATTTATCATCAATAATTTAAGATTGTTGATATGAATGAGACATCTTATGTTATTAGTATTGAGATATTCAGTTATAGATCTCAATAATTATTAAGACTATCTCAGAAATAATATATTGATTTAGTATTGAAAAAGTTTAATATACAACTTTATTCAGCAAAATCATAAAAGTAAAATTTTAGTCAAAACAAATGCTTTAAAATGACTTAAAAAGAATCGGATAAAGAAAATATTCTTTATATATGCACAGTAAGAAATCTATACTCACGCCCATGTTAGAACATATATTAGTTTTACAGTTAATATATTGGGTAGATATTCAAGTTACCAAAAAGTAAAAATATTAAAGGATTATAAAGAAAGATAATAAGATATTTAAAAGGGTTGATTCTTGTTAGGATCGAGTTGACACTGAAAGGGGGAGGGGTGAATTAGTGCTAAGTGAAAAACTTCGATTTTAAAAATTTTTCGTTTGAAGAAAACTGATCTTAAAAGTGCTTTAACTTGGAACTAGTTAATAAGCAATTAAATCCAAGAGCAATAGTAATGAAAGGCAAGAAACAGATGCACGTCATATTTTTATAATGATTCGATCCCCTTGACTTACTCTGCTCCCGATTCTTCTTCACCGGAGGCCACCAGCTTCCACTCTTGATCTTTTTCAATGGGCGAAGATCAAACACCCCTTATACAACTCTATTCTCCTTTTACAGGTTCAGGAGATAACATTTATAATTCTATCAGCTCTCTCTTATATAAGGAGAGCTCTCAAGGAATTACAATAGCGTTTTTATAAGTTTTTCGCTCTTGATTCATGTATGCTCAAGTAAGAATGGGTAGGGTATTTATTGGCCCCAAATGACTTTAAGAATAAAGCCAAAATTCTTGAACACTGTGTGTTCTAGGAGACTGTGTCTTCTCGAAGACTGTGTCTTCTAGGAGGCTGTGTTTTCTTAGAGATTGTGTCTTCTATGAGATTGTCTTCTTGAAGATTGTGTCTTTTGAGAGATTATATTATCTCGGAGACTATCTTCTTGGAGACTATCTTATCTAACATTGAGTTATTGAAATAACTTTTTTAATAAATCCAAATCAACATCAATTAAGGCCTAATGATATCTTCATTGAGTTAGTAAAACTAACTCTTATTATGATACTAACTATGATACTTAACACACAATCTTCATTGTCCGATTATCAATTGATCTCTGGCGAACTCCTGGTGAACTCCCAGCATCCTTTTGATAAATCCTCGACGAGCTCCCGATTCCCTTTGACAAACTCCCGATAAACTCCCAGTATCCTTCCAACAAACTCTCGGCGAGCTCCTATTGCATCGTCCGAACCTCGGCTCGATGCCCGAACTTGACTCCAGTCTAACATATGATTGTAAGCCTTTTTATCATCGTAGTTAATCCTGCATCACTTTCTTTAACACATAAGTTAGATCTAAAATTAAATAATTAATTTCATCATCAAAATATGAGATTCAACAATCTCCCATTTCTTGTTGATGACAATCAATTGATGACGAGAGTTAACCTTAACTCTCCCTATATATATGTCATAGAATAAATAAAACAAACTTAAATTAGAAAGCACCATCACTTTTGAATTCAAGCATTTTGATAATTTTTTACAATTTAACCATGCATGACAAAATTTTCAAACATTCATGTTTTTGGTATCATATAAAAATTTCAATCATTATATTCATAAGATAACCATGTCATCAATCATGATGCAATATCTATTTTAACTATTTCAAAAATCTCAAAACAAATATATCTCTTATGTCATCAGTTATGTCATTTCTCCTCCTTTGTTTTCACTAAAAACGTGAAATGCTAAATTTTATTTGAATAATTTTTTAAATATTTATCATAACATTTAGCACATAAAGAGAGGAAGTTAGCCCATTTCTCTCCCTTTGTAAAATAAGAAGACTAAAGATAGAATTTAATTCATGTTTCCCCCTTTGTAAAATAAGAAGATGGATAAAAATAGAGTTTTATGCATCATAAATGCCACATTAAATTTCTTTTTTCCCTCTTTATAAATAAAATAGAAGAAAAAGAGAGGAGCGATCAAAGATCCAAAATCCCATAAAAAAAATCAAATATCAAGAAGAGGGGATATATTTGAAAATATTCATGAATCCAAGAATCAAAATATTGAAAGAGACCTTATGAGTCTTATTATAAGAAAATTTTAACTTATATTTTTTTCTTATGAAAATGTTAATAAGAAAGAATCAAGTCAAACTATTTCAAAGGAGAGCTCAAAAAGTCGAGAAATCCAAGAAAAATATAAGAGCTGCTCTTTGCATTTAAAAGATCATCTCATGTAAATATCAAGAGGAAAAATCTCAAGAAATCCGAAAAGTAACATGAGAGCAAATCATGCATTTGGAAGATTTAAAATCATCTCATGTAGATTTTAATAAAAAGCTCAATTTACAAAAAAAAGCAAATCATGCTTAATTTGTAAATCATGCATTTAACATGCATTTAAAAAATTTAAAATTCTTAATTTTTTTCTATGTAAATTATTCCTCATTTAATGATTTTATTGCAAGATAGCAATCTTAGTATATCTAATTTTCTTCTTTGTTTATCATATCTAATTTAATTGTTCCTCATTCAATATTGAAAGATTTATCATATCTAATTCTTTTCGTTGTTGCAAGTTAACAATTTTGTGTCCTCCTTGGTCATTGTCAAAAAGAAGGGAAGAATGCAATAGTACATAATTGATTTTCAAGACATTGATAATTAAAATAGAAAGGAGTTATAATGAAAATCATATCATTAAGGATATAATATGAAAGATTAATTCGTAAGTACCATGATTTATTTTAATAATTTTTTTTGTAAATAACGAAAATAAGTCTTAGGAGAGTAAATAATCTTGATTCATCCAAGATAATTCTTAAGACATATAAATCATTTAGATAATTTTTTTAATAAAATAAAATAATGATCTTAATTATAAACCTTAAGTTATAATTGTTAAGATTATAAATCTTTTTTTATTAAAAAGAAGAAATCATAGAGGTTAAAGATGATTCCCATAAAGGTTAAGTCAAGTCCAGAAGTCAAGGGAAAGCTTATAAAAAAATTATTTAATTTTTAACTCATCACAAATTTAAGAAATATTAATTTGGTGATAAGGTATACCATTCATGAATATAAGGAACAAATCAATCATGTCATGAAGGATATTAGTACCAAATCATAAATACCAAAAGACATGATTTAATTTGATAAATTTCCTTTAGTAGAAAAGAAATCTTATGAGATCAAATAATAAAAAGGATCTTGATTCATATAGATATTTTTCTTTAATAAAATAAAAGAATCCTAGTGAACGATCTTGATTTATATAAAGATCTTAAATTATGATTTTTAAGATGTCAAGATCATGATAAGACATTTTCTATCGTAAGTTGCATAGGAGAAAAAAAAATCTTGATTCATGTATAGGAAATTTCAAGTTTAAATTATCAAAAATCGAGATTTAAAAATATCATGAGTAGATTCATCAATCTCTTATTGGAAACTTAATAAAATAATGATTGAGAAAAATTTCAAGAAAAATATTTTTCTTCGTTTTAGTTGTTTCAATTTATGTGATTTATTTCAAGAATGACTTACAAATCCATGTATGGTCATTTAAAACCAAAAATCAAATTTCATTTAGAAAGAAATCATCAAGATCATTATAATAAAATATTTTTAAATAAAACATTTTCAACCATTTTAAAACTGAAAACTAAGTATCATTTCTAAAATAAGTCATCAAGATTATTATAATAAAATATTTTTAAACAAGAGCTTCGATTAATTTTAATTTCAATGAATTTTATTTCTTAAGTGAGTCTAACTCTTTAGACTTAGTGAAATGAGTTACGCTCATCTCATTTTTTTTACTTTATTTCAAGCAGTAATTCAGGAATGATTTAGCATTCAATGATATAACATTTAAACAAATTTCAAATCAATCATTTAACATTAGCATTTACATTTAAATCAACCAACATAATATCATCAAAATCCATTTTCAGAAAAATTTCAACATAGATAATTTTTCATTAACAATAACTAAGATTTTTTAGTTTTGGTTCATTTGTGCACTAGTATTATCAAAAAATAATTAAGATTAATTGTGTAATAATGAACCATCAAAAGATTCATTGTCAATAATTTTAATTTCATTAATTTTCTTATTGTTATTGTTTAGACTAGTAAGCTTGAAAAGTGTTTTAGATCTTAAGTTATGTGCATTGAGCAACCATTTTTAAGATATCATTTAGTACTCCTAGTCTTTGTTATGACACAAATCTATAATATAGGGGGTTTTGATTTAGGTACCTATTTGACTTTGGTTCACTCTTGAAAAGCTCTATCTAATTTAACTAAAGGCATTTGGTTGTTTATGGTTACTTTAGGAATCATAATCAACTTATGTAAACTATACTTTGTAAATGAACACTTATAAGTAAAATATCTTAATTTATCATAAAAATTATATTTAAGTTTGGAGAAGAGTATAATGTAGGTCCGTTAACAAAGATAATTGGCTTTCGATGAGCATCACCTATAAAGTCAATACCTTCCTTATTAACATGACCCTTATTAGTAAAGATTCTTTTTAGAGACTTATTGTATATCTTAAACTTTTTTAAGATTTGTTTTAATATTATATTTTCTTTTTTAATTTTATTTAGTATTTCATATTTTTGAGCAAGAAGTACATGGTGTTGATGCATTATTCATATTTTTAAATTTACTAGAAAGGAATGCATGATCTTTTTTGAGTGATTTATAAGTTTTGCTAACCTTTTTAAACTCATCAAATAATTCATGAAAGTCATTTCATAATCAAAATTAAAAGAAGCTTCAGGTGAGTTACTTATCATATCGTAGATGGCTATGAGCATGAGATTCTCCACTTCTTGGTTATGATCTTTATTTTCAGAATGTCTCGACTTTCTATGTTCATAGCAAGAGGTTTTACCTAATTTAAGTTTATTTTTATATTTTTATTTATTTTTATTAATTTATATGGTTCTTTTGTCATAAGTTCAAATTCATAGTTCTCATCACTCGAGGTTTCACTCGAGGAGTTATCAATTGTTTTCAGTTTAATTTCCTTCATATTTTTTAGAAGGTGTTGTTCTTGTATTCTTAGTTCAATATTCTTCCTATTCTTTGGAAGGTATTCTTCTCGTCTATTTTTACAAGTCATTTCAATTATTTTTTATTCTTTTATTTTTACTTGTGCTTTCGTGTGTGATTTCTAATATGTGCCATATATCAAAATCCGAAACACAAGCAGAAACCTAATTAAATTCAGTTTTATCTAAAGTATAAAATAAAGCATTCATAGTTTTGACATTTAAGAAAAATTTGCTTTTCATGATCATTCTAATCATTTATCGGATTGGATGACTTCTTAAAACCATTGTTGATAGTATGCCATAAATCAAAATTCATAGAAAGTAGAAAAATTCTCATTTGAGTTTTTCAATATGTATAATCTATCCCATTGAATATAGGAGGATATGTGATACATTGACCCTCGTTAATATTAAAAGAAGCTATTAACTTGCTTGGGCATTAATCTAATTGAGTGTCACTGACTATGATGTCAACTATTAGGATCGAGTTGGCACTAAGGGGTGGGTGAATTAGTGCTAAGTGAAAAACTTCAATTTAAAGAAATTTTCGTTAAAAAAAACTAATATTGAAAGTGCTTTAACTTGGAACTAGTTAATAGGCAATTAAATCTAAGAGCAATGGTAAGGAAAATCAAGAAAGAGATGCGTACTAGATTTTTATAGTGGTTCAGTCCCCTTGACCTACGTCCACTCATGATTCCTCTTCACTTGAGGCCACCGACTTCCACTCATGATATTTTTTAATGGGCAAAGATCAAACACCCGTCATATAGCTTTATTCTCCTTTTATAGGTTTAAGAGATAATCTTTATAATTTTATCAGCACTCCCTTAAATAAAAACTACATAAAAATAAATGAGGGAGAACTCTCAAGGAATTACAACAGTATTTTCACAAGTTTTTTGCTCTTGATTTTTGTATGCTCAAGCAAAAATGGATGCAATATTTATAGGCCTCAAACGGCTTCAAGAATGGAGCCAAAATTCTCGAAGACTGTGTATTCTAGGAGACTGTCTTTTAGAAGACTATATCTTCCTAGAGATTGTATCTTCTGGGAGATTATATTGTCTTGGAGACTGTCTTCTCAGAGACTATCTTACCTAACCTTGGATTACTGAAATGACTTTCTAATAAATTTGAATAAACTCCAATTAAGGCCTAATGACCTCTTAATTGAGATAGTAAAATTAACTCTCATTACGATGCTAACTACGACACTTAACTCATAATCTTCATTGTTTGACCATCAATTGATCTCTCGGCGAACTCCCGGTGAACTCTCGACATCCTTCTAGTAAACCCTCCAATGAGCTTTTGATTTCCTTCAGTGAACTCCTAACGAATTCCCAACATCCTTTTGATGAACTCTCGGTGAGTTCCCGACAACTTGTCGGTGAACTCTCGATGAACTTCTCGGTAAACCTTTGGTGAGCTCTCAACAACATCATTTGAACCTCTCTCGACCACCAACAAACTCTCGGTGAGCTTCCACTGCATCATCCGAATCTCGGCCCGATGTTCGATCTTGACTTTGACCCAACATTTGATTATAATACATTTTTATCATCATAGTTATTCCTGCATTACTTTCTCTAACACACAAGTTAGATCATAATGTTGAATCTCATTTTTTGATGATGAAATCAATTGATGATTTGTTGATCTAGCATATATGTTAGAGATGATTGATGTAGGATTAGCTACGATAGAGAAAGAAAATTACAATCAGATGTGGGCCAGAGTTAAGATCGGGCATCGGGCCAAGGTTCAGATGATGTAATGGGAACTCACCGAGAGACTCGTCGAAAGCTTGCCGAAGGTATCGCGGGCTTGTCGGAAGTTCGCCGGGAGCTCACTGAAGGTGATCGGGAGCTTGCCAGGAAGGCATTAGAAGTTCACCGGAAGAAGACCAAGAGACTCATCGGAAGATCATCGAGGGTTATAAAAAAACTTACTAGGAGTTAAGAGTGTCTTATTGGACTTGATGGTCGCAATGATTGTAATTAATTAGTCATAGTTAACATCAATAAGGTTTGAGTCATACTTGAGTTAGATTTGGAAGGAATCCAAATTAACTTAAGTGAGGTAAATCGGGTCCACACTTGGGTTTGGATTGAGCTCAGGTTAAGCTCAATTGGTTGATCTAGTAAGGGGTCAACTAAAGGTACAAGTCGGGATTGGAAAAGTTGAGAAAACACTTTTACGGGATTCCCGACAGTTGAGGAAAAGGAAAGGAGGCAAGGGAGTGAGGAACAGAATTGTAATCTTTATAAAGTCTCCCTTGTGAGTTGTAAGAGAAAAAGTTTATAAGATTCCTCTCTTGAGCTTGTGAAAAGGAGAGTAGGAAGTGTAAGGGTTTAGTCTTTACCCAAAGAAAATCGATAGTGGATACTGGTGGACCACGGCGAAGAGGACTCGGGGAGCGGACGTAGGCTAAGTTATGGTTGAACCACTATAAATCTGTGAGCTTTTTACTCTTGTCTTGTTTACTGCTTTCAATTATTATTAATTAATTTAAAGAAAGACATAAGCATCATCTTTCGATTTTTCTTTAAATCGTTTGCATATTCGTTTTCATTCGATTTTCCTTTAAATCGTTTGCATATTTGTTTTCAATGAAGTTCAGGAAATGCTTTCAATTTTCTTCTTTATTCAAGCAAGTTTTTTAAATAGAATATTTTTACACTTACACTAATCCACCTCCCCCCACCCCCGTCCCTCCCTCCCTCTTAGTGCTAATTGATCATAACTATTGGTATCAGAGCCACGTGCTATTCATTGGACTAAACACCCAAGTGAGTAATAGCTTTATTTGATATCAACGAGGGATATTCTATTGCATGTCCTCTTATATTTAATGGGACGGATTACACATATTGGAAAAGAAGAATGTATATTTTTCTAAATTCTATAGATTTTGATTTATAGCATATAGTTGAAAATGCTCTTGAAAAATCTTCCAAACCAATGAATGAATGGAATGATTTAGAAAAGAAGACTTTTTCATTAAATGCAAAAGCTATGAATGCTTTATTTTATACATTTGATAATAATAAATTTAATTAGGATTTTATTTGTGAAACTGCTTATGATATTTGGCACACAATTCAAATCACACACAAAAGCACTAGTAGAGTTAAAGAGTCTAAGATTGATATTTTAGTTCATAATTATGAATTATTTAGAATGAAACCAAGTGAGTCCATTAGAGACATGTACACCGGGTTCACATATGTCATCAATGTTCTAAAAGCTCTTGGTAAATATTTTTCTAATTTTGAACTTGTTAGTAAAGTATTAAGATCTCTTCCAAAAAGTTGGGATCCTAAAGTAACTACAATTCAAGAGGCTATATATCTTAATAATTTACCTCTTGAAGAACTGATCGGATCTCTTATGACTTATGAATTGAGCTATAAAGCTCATGATGAACTTGATGAACCACTTCCAAAGAATACGAAGGATTTAGCACTGAAAATTATAGATGACTTCTAAAGTGAAATTTCGAGTAATGAGGATAATAACATTGCACTATTATCTCAAAAAATAAAAAATTATAAAAATTATAAAAATTATAAAAATTATAAAAATAAAAATGAATAAAAAAGGGACAATGTTATATTATTTGAATGTAAGAAGCTAGGACATTCAAATATGAGTGTCCTCAATTAAAGAAGAAGACACTGCACAAGAAGAAGGCACTCTCGGTAAAGCTCATTAGATGAAGAAGACCACATCAAACAAGATGTTGCCAACTATGCTATCATGATCATCCATGATAAGGTAAGTAAGTCTTCCAATATTTTATTTGCTAAATTATTAAATATGTTTCATTAGCTATATAATGAGTTTAAAAAATTAGTAAATCTTATAAATTACTTAAGAAAGAGCATGATTCACTAGTTAGTAAATTTGAAGAAATATATATAGTATCACCATCACATAGTTCATGCACCGAATGTGAAAATTTAGATGAACTTAGAAAAGAAAACCTTGTAATAAAACAAACTTTAGAAAAGATTGAAATAGAAAATAAATTTCTAAACATGATCTTGCAAATAAGGGTCATGTTCATAGGAAAGAAGGTGTAGGCTTTGTTGAAAATACTTAACAAAAGTCAACTATCTTCGTTAAAGGACCCACTCTAAACTTACCATAAAAAATAAAATATAACTTTTGTGATAGATTGAGACATAAAGTCTACAAATGTTCATTTAGAAAGTATGTTCTATATAAATTAATTTTGGTTCCTAAAGAAACCATAAACAACCAAAAAACTTTAGATAAATTTGGTAAAGCTCTTCACGAGAGACCTAAAGTAAAATAGGTATCTAAATTAAAATCATATTTCTTGTAGGTTGGTCTCCAAACTAAGACTAGGAGTAAGAAATGATACCTTGATAGTGGATGCTCAAGGCAGATGACCGCAGATCCAACTTATTTTCTAAGCTCACTAGCCTAAATGAAGAAATTGTCATCTTCAGAGACAATAACTAAGGTAAAATCATTGGGAAAGGAACGATATGTAACATATCAAATCTTTTGATTAAAGATGTGTTATTAGTTGATGGTTTGAAACATAATATACTTAGTATTAGTTAATTATATGATAAAAGATATATTGTTAAATTTGAACCTAATGCTTTTATAATTGAAATACCACACAAAAATAAATCTTTGATTGTCTTAAGAAACAATAATGTATATACCATTGATACTGAAAAGTTTTGTGATGAAACATGCTTTTCGGCCTTAAATGATGATGTTTGGATTTGACATATGAGACAAGGTCATGCTAGCATGAAACTACTAGACCAAATTTCAGCTAAAATTTAGTAAGAGGACTACTTAGCCTTAAGTTTGTTAAGGATAAAGTATGTGATACTTGTCAATTAGGAAAATAAATAAAAAGTAGCTTTAAATCAAAAAATTAAATAAGCATATCTAGACTACTACAATTGATCTATATAGATTTATTTGGATCAATTAATACTACAAGTTTAGGAGATAGAAAATATGCATTTGTTATAGTAGATGATTATAGTAGATATACTTGGACTTATTTCTTGGCACACAAAAGTGATTTCTTTTAATTTTTTCTAAAATTTTCTAAAATCATTTAAAATAAAAAAAGATTTTATGATTTCATCAATACTTAATGATCATGGTGGTGAATTTTAATATAATGAGATTCAAAATTTTTGTGATCAAATAGGTACATCCATAACTTTTCTACTCCAAGAAATCCATAATAAAATGGAGTAGTAGGAAGAAAAAATAGGAGCTTACAAAAAATAGCTAAAACCATGTTAAATGAACATAGCCTACCCAAATATTTTTGGGCTAAAGCTATTAACACGATAGACTATGTTTTAAATAGAGTTCTTGTAAGATTACTCTCTAAAACTCCTTATGAATTGTGGAATGATAAAAATCTCAATATTTCATATTTTAAAATTTTTGGTTGGAAATATTTTATTTTGAATGAACAGGATACCTTAGGAAAATTTCATGCAAAATCTGATTAAGGTATTTTTTAGTTATTCCTTTATTTCAAAAGCTTATCATGTTTTCAATAAAAGAACTTTAGTAATTGAAGAATCTATTTATGTTGTTTTCAATGAGTTTTTCGAACTTAAAAAAATTGATTTTGATAATGAATTTGATTTTGGTTCTTTGAATTAAATGATAATCCTTCTAAAAGCAACTTGGATGAATCTACTTCTAAATCCTTCCACAAGGAATAGAAGTATATAAATGCTCATCCTAAGGAGTTTATAATAGGAGATACATCAAGAGGTGTTTAAACTCATTCTTCTTTTAAAAAATTTTATGCTAATGCCATATTTTTTTCTCAATTTAAACCAAAATGCATTGATGAAGCCTTAAAAGATGACTCTTGAGTTATTGCGATGCATGAAGAGTTAAATTAATTTGAGAGAAATGAGGTATGAGAGCTTGCTCTTAGACTTAATGACCGTTTAGCGATTGATACTAAATAAGTCTTTAGAAACAAGCAAGGTGAAAATGTTATTGTGGTTAGGAATAATGCTAGATTAGTGGCCAAAGGTTTCAACTAAGAAGAGGAGATCGATTGTGAAGAAACCTTAACTCCTATAGCTAGTCTTGAAGCCATAAGGATGCTCCTTCCCTTTGCATCTTTCAAATATTTTAAATTATTTGAAATAGATGTTAAAAGTATTTTTTTCAATGATTTTATTTCTGAAGAAGTGTATGCTGAGCATGATGTTAAATAGTCTTCTTTGGAATCATGTTTTTAAACTTTCTAAAGCTCTTTATGTATTAAAACAAGCCCCTTGGGCTTAGTATGAAAGACTTAGTTCTTTCCTTATTTCAAATATTTTTTTGAAAGACAAGGTTGATACCATATTATTTTTTAAGTATTTTTAAAATAATTTTCTTGTTATTCAAATTTATGTTGATGATATAATTTTTGATTCAACAAATAAATCATTATGTGAATTTTTTGCTAGAAGTATGAGCCAAGAATTTGAGATGAGTCTAATGGGTGAGTCAATTTTTTTTTTAGGATTATAAATAAAGCAATTAAATGATGTTATCTTTATTAGTCAAACTAAGTATAGCTTAAACTTGCTAAAACATTTTGTTATGGAAAATGCTAAGGCCATAAATATACCCATGAGCACTTCTACAAAGTTAGACTTAGATAATGAGAAATTTTTTTTTGATTAAAGAACATATAGATGAATGATAAGTAGTTTGTTGTATTTAACTGCTACTAGACCAGATATAATGTTTAGTGTTGGAGTATATGCAAGATTTCAATCCAAACCTAAACTTGCTTACCATAAAGCAGTTAAACGAATATTTAGATATTTAACAAGAATCTTTGACTTAGGATTATGGTATCCAAGATCTAAAAACTTGGATTTACTTGCTTATAACGATGCCAACTTTGGAGGATATAGAATAGATATAAAAAGTACTACCAAGACATGTCAATTTTTAAGGCATGCTCTTGTTTCTTGTTCTTCCAAGAAACAAAATTTGGTTACTTTATCTACCACTAAAGCCGAATATATTGAGCCAGTGCTTGTTGTGCTCAAGTCATTTGGATGAAAAATAAATTAGAAGATTACAAAATTTATATAAAAAATATCCCTATAAAATATGATAATACAAGTGCAATATGCTTAACTAAAAATCTCATTCAACACTCAAGAACTAAAAATATTGATATTAGACATTACTTTATTATAGATTGTATGAGTAATCATAATATATCTTTGGAATTTATTCATACTAAGTATCAGTTAAAAGACATTTTTACTAAACCATTAAATGAAGAGCAATTTGACTTTATCAGAAGAGAATTAGAAATGCTAAACCATCAAAATGTATGATTTGCTACTTTTGTTTAAAATTTGCATAAAATAAATTAAATTACATGAATAACTCTTAATTTTTCTTGGATTTCAAAATTTATAAGATTAAGCCCTATTTTTTGTGATGATGTTTATTCACTCCCTACTTTGTTTCTACTTCTTTTTTATTTACAAAAAGGAAAGAAAATTTTCCATGAGAAAATTATTTTTTTATCCTATTTTACTAAGGGGGAGCAATGAAGTATTAAATATTTAATCAATATTTATTTTATATAAATATTTAAAATTGTGACATATATTGAGTTTATGTATCTTGAAATTACTTGCTTATTATTTCATCTCTTTTTGTTGATAACAAAAAGGGAGAAATAGTATATTGATGACATAAATATGAAAAATAATACATATATGACAAAGGGAAAGAAATAACATATTGATGAAAAATGATAAAATGAGGCATTTATTCTTTTTAATGAGGAAAAATTTTAAATTAATTGTATGACTAATGCATGAATTTTGAAATTCTTGAAATATTCTTGAAAATTTAATGATTCATGATTTGTTGGTTGAAATTAATGTTATATGATTGATGATTTGATGATTTCTAAATTCATAGTATATCAATTCAAAATTTAATAAATAGATATTTTCATACTTGAATTCAAGAGTGTTTGGTTCTTTTGAATTTGAGCTTTCCTTATTTGAATTATGGTATGGATTTAGGGGGAGTAAATGTTAACTCTCATCATCAATTGATTGTTATCATAAAAAAGGGAAAAATTGATGAATCTTGGATTTTTATTATGAAATTAATTAATGGTTTGTTGATCTAACATGTGTGTTAGAGATGATTGATGCAAGATTAACTATGATAGAGAAAGAAAATTACAATCAAATGTGGGCTAGAGTCAAGTTTGGGCATTGGGCCGGGGTTCGACCGATATAGTGGGAACTCATCGAGAGACTCATCAGAAGCTCGTCGAAGGTATCAGGGGCTTGTCCGGAGCTTGCTGGGAGCTCATCGAAGGAGATCGGGAGCTTGTCAGGAAGGCATCGGGAATTCACCGAAAGAAGACAAAGAGACTCACCGAAAGATCGTCTAGGGTTGTCGAAAGCTTGCCAGGAGTTATAAGGGTCTTGTTGGACTTGATGTCGCAATGGTTATAATTAATTAGTCATAGTTAGCATCAATAAGGTTTGAGTCCTACTTGAGTTAGATTTAGAAGAAATCTAAATTAGCTCAAGTAAGGCAAACCAGGTCCATACTTAGGTTTGGATTAAGCTCAGGTTGAGCTCAATTGGTTGATTTAGAAAGGGGTTAATTGAAGGTACTAGTCTGGATTGAAAATATAAAGGAAACATTTTTTCGGGATTCCTGACAGTTGTACCACCTAGGTCGATGGTCGTACTACCATCACCCTATTTTTCGGGCAGCTTTCGATGGTAGTACCGCCGGTACCGATGGTTGTACATCTCGTACCTAGATTTTCTAAATACGTTTGAATTTTTGGCTTCAATTTATGAAGCCAATTGGGATCTATAAATACCTTAAATCTTCTTACATTTAGCACATCAATTGGGTTATAAATTCTATGAAAAATTATGTGCTAAAATTGTCTAAGAAAAGGAAAGGGGCAAGGGAGTGAGAAAAATAATTGTAATCTTTATAAAGTCTCCCTTGTGAGCTGTAAGAGAAAAAGTTTGTAAGGTTTCTCTCCTGAACCTGTGAAAAGGAGAGTGGGAAGTGTAAGAGTTTGGTCTTCGCCCAAAGAAGATCGACAGTGGGCATTGGTGGACCTTAGCAAAGAGGACTCGAGGAGTGGATGTACGCCAAGTTATTATCGAACCACTGTAAATCTGTGAGCTCTCCACTCTTGTCTTATTTACTACTTTTAATTGTTCTTAATTAATATAAAGAAAGATACAAGCCTCATCTTTCGATTTTCCTTTAAATCGTTTGCCTATTTGTTTTCAACAAAGTTCAAGAAACGCTTCTGATTTTCTTCTTTACTTCAAGTTTTTAAAATCGAGAATTTTACACTTGCACTAATTCACCCCCCCTCTTAGTGTCAATTGATTATAACATATAAAACATATCAATTGATTTCATCATCAAAATTTGAGATTCAACAATTCTATACTCACATGTATAAAGTTATATCAGCTTGAAATGATAGTAATTTTTAAGTGTTGATTACCTCGATAATAAGAAGACCACCTTACAATTTATATCTGTATCAATCATAGGAGTAATTTATTATTATATTATTAATAATAAAAGTTGATTTTATAACATACTTTGAGGCCACTAATCAAATTTATGACTGTAAAATTTTGTCTTAGAGCCTAGTGTGGTCAGACTCAATTGCCAGTTCGCTAAGAATATTTTATAACATATCATAATAATTTTCTTCTCTAAGAATGACAATTACTATTACATCTTTATGCATTATAGTATAAAGTACTTGATGGAGAAAAAGAGTTTAGAAACATCTAATGTCAATTAATTACATGAGTTTGACTATATTGATTGCTAATCCATTCACTTATACTTACGACCTAAATTATTTGAAAGAATATGTTCTTGTGATTAGGTTTGTGAGCAACCCATAAAAGATATGGTGATGTATGTTTGAGTGGACACTATAATTAAAATTTTGCTTATGCACTTAAAGTTATTTGTTTATGTTATCCTCTTCATAGTTATATATGTATATATTATGATTAAATGTGATTACATGATTGTCTTAACAAGACATATTAAGGGATTATTTTGGACTGCATTAGGAAAGACTAACAGAGTTGTGATACATAGAAGGAAGTATGATATTGATAACATGCAATCGCTATGACTTATATTACTAATTAGACTTAATATAGTATTATTATATTTATTAGACTTATTGGCCTATTTTAAAATTCATACACATGTAAATAATTTTTTAAAAATTTAAAATCTAATTATATAAACTTATTTTTAAATAATTTTTTTTATTTATGATTTTGAATACTTTTGTCTCTTACCAAATTTATGGGCCAAGTGGGCGAATATTAGATTATGTGACCTTATTTAATTAAGTAAGATATATTATGGATATGATTATATTCTAATTATGTTTAATGGCCAATAGAGAGTAAGTCAAATTAAAATAAGATTATATAGGAGGCGCCCTTGATGGGAGGAACTCTTATAACTATTTATCCTACACTATTTGCTCTCATATTTAAATAGACAAGAGCTCTTAGGTGTTGAAAATAGAAGTGATGATCAAACGACACACTTGATACATTGTTTCCAGATATATTTATACAAAGTTGGAAGGAAGATCTCCTTCTGACTAACATGCCCCTGCAAGATCGAGCTCCTGTCAAGGACGCCGATCTTGGATCGATGCAAGGAAAAGAGTTTGCGGGCCAGAGACTTCATGAGGGAGTCGACGAGTTGATCAGCCGTGTGGACATGAGAAACATGGAGCTGCTAGCGGATAGCTTGATCTTGTATGAAATGGAAATTAATAGCTATTGGGAAACCTACAGTGGGTGTATTACATGCATAGCAGAAATCAAAATAAAAATCGGTTTCCCACGCAGATCAAATTATCGTGTAAAAAATTGGGGTCGCGAGAAAAATGTAAAAACTGAAAAACCACGATATGTGAGAGATTGATTTTACCTAGGGAGATCATATATCCCTGTATTCCAGATTTGGATAGAGAAGATGAAGGAGGTCAAGCATCCTCCTCTCTAGCGGTATCCACACGATGGATCTCTGCAGGGAACTCCTCCAATCTGATCTTGCAACTCTTGCTCAGAGGGAGAGACGAGAATAAGAGGTGATGGCTAAAGTTATAACCTATCAACCAAGAGTCTCCCCTCCTATTTATAGAGAGCCACTAAAAAATCCTAAGGCTCCTGCTTTAGTGGGTATTGGATCTCTATCCAATTACCCACTAATCTTGTATTATTAGATCTCTATCCAATAATCTCCTTAAGCCTCTAATTGGGCCTTAATCAAGGAGCCCATTAGCAAATGGTCTCATCTAATGAGAATAGGGGTTAATTGGATCTCCATCCAATTCTCTATTCGTTGAAGCATCCACCATATATGTGTGACCCTCTAGGCCCAATACCGAGCTGACCATGAGTTACTCCCATCAGGACTCCTTCTGATATAGTGAATTATTATCTGCATAATAATTCACTCGACTCATCAACTATGGACGTACTAGGCCACTAAGCCATAGTCCCCAGACGGTACAAGGGGATTGAATCAATCGGACCTGTTTGTCCACAGTTACCATGTATCTATAATCTCTCATCCAATTAATATCCCAGAGACCGTATATTAGATATGATACTATCAGGTCACATACAGAATCAATTTATCTTGCTCTAATCGGATTCTACCAGAGAACTCCTTCTCTCTCAATCCAAATAATCCTAGCCAGGGATTTGTCTAAGCAAGCACATATAGGATATTCCTCTCATGATACCGAGAGTAGATGATCCTCTATTGACACTCAATTACCTTCGTAAGGTTGGCTACCAATCCCGATAACCAACTATACTAGATCTGGAGCCTTCCAAACCTGTAAGTTTGGCATCAAAGAAAGGAGTACTCATACAAGGCATCCTTGGTGTCTTAAGTCCAAAGACCAGATACACAACTGGGACTATGAAATCGCTATCTGACATTAGGTATCATTAATCATACAACATTCCATAAGCGGATCAATCAGTGAACTCATTCTCCAATGAGCACCTGTACTATATCCTTAGTGTCTCCATACAAGTGGCTATGAGACCACCCGCCTCCATCATATTGACGGGTATATAATACACCATTCTATCCGGTTATCTCAATGTCTCTCTCGAGTAACCTATGACCGGAATTATTTAGGATCTATGTTTAAAATAAATCGATCTCATTAACATGATCTCATCACGATCCGATTCCCATTGCATAAAACCAAGGACATCACAATATATATATTACATATAATATAATATGAGAATATGCTAATATTAATTATAAGTAAAAAGATTATGCAGTATGTAATACGTGTCATCACTCGCGTGATTGGCTTGCAGGGCACCTGTAACTAGCAATCTCCCACTTAACCTAAAGCTAATCACCTATGTGTCTGATCCCCATCAGACCCCTATGACACTCAAATATAATCTGAGCCAGCAGCTTCGTCGGTGGATCTGCAATGTTATCTTCGAATGGAACTCTTTCCATTGTTATATCTTCACGGGCTATGATCTCTCTTATCAGATGGAACCTCCTCAGAATATGCTTAGACTTCTGATGATTCCTGGGTTCCTTCGCTTGAGTTATCGCCCCATTATTATTGTGGTATATAGGAATTGGTTCTACACTACTTGGTACGACTCTTAAATCTTTGATAAACTTCTTTATCCATATCCCTTCCTTTGCTGCTTCTGCTGCAACAATGTATTCTGCTTCTATGGTCGAGTCGGCAGTAGTATCTTTCTTGGAACTCTTCCAGCTTACTGCTCCTCCATTCATGGTGAAAACATATCCTGGATTTGACTTGATATCATTAATGTCAGACTGAAAACTTGAGTCTGTGTAGCCCTCAACCTAGAGGCTACCTCCTCCATATACTAGTAAAAGATCCTTAGTCATTCTCAAGTACTTAAGGATACACTTTACTGCCTTTTAGTGTTCTAAACCTTGATCTGCCTGATACCTGCTCATGACACTCAGAGCATGTGTTATATCAGGCCTAGTACATAACATCACATATATAATAAATCCTATCGCTGAGGCATAAAGTATCTTATCTATGTTTACCCTTTCTTCAGGAGTCTTTAGGGGATATACTCCTAGAAAATGATATTTCATGTCTCATTGGTATGAGACTTCTCTTGGAACTTTTCATGCCAAACCTTTTGACAATGGAGTCTTTGTACCTAGACTGGGACAAGCCAACCATCCTTTTGGATCTATCTTTATAGATCCTGATCCCCAAAATATAGGATGCTTCCCCCAAGTCTTTCATGGAGAAGTTTCTAGACAGCCAAGCCTTTACTGTGGAGAGCATTCATGCATCATTCCCAATGATTAAGATGTCATCCACATATAGCACCAAGAAGGTGATAGCGCTTCCACTTACCTTCCTGTACACACAAGGCTCATCTTCATTCTTAACGAAGTCATAAGATCTGATCACCTCATTAAATCTTGTGTTCCAACTTCAAGAGGCTTGCTTCAGTCCATAAATAGATCTAAGCAACCTGCACACTTTATTTGGACTCTTTTTGGATACAAATCCCTCTGGTTGTATCATATACACCTCTTCCTTGAGGTTACCATTGAGGAATGCTATTTTGACATCCATCTACCAGATCTCATAGTCATTGTGTACTGCAATGGTTAAAATAATTCTAATGGACTTAAGCATGGCTATAGGTGAAAAGGTTTCGTCATAGTCAACTCCTTGTCTTTGATGATATCCTTTAGCTACCAGCCTTGCTTTATAGGTCTCTACCTTTCCATCCACTCCGATCTTCTTCTTGAAGATCCATTTGCAGCCGATGGGTACAACACACTCAGGTGTATCTACAAGGTTCCAAACCTTGTTAGAGTACATGGAATCCATCTCAGATTTCATGGCTTCTTGCCACTTCCCGGACTTTATACTCATAATAGTCTCCTCGTAGGTTTGAGGATCAACATCCGAAGAGTTATCTCCACTAATATGTCCCACATATCTTTCAAGAGGGTGAGATACTATATTAGACTTACGTAAAGTTAAAACTTGTGTGTTAGGTAACTGAATAGACTCGAGCTCTGGAATGGTGCTTGAGCTAGGTTCTCCAACCTCGCTCAATTCTATCTCACTCCCACTGTTTCTACCAAGAATATGTTCCTTCTCAATGAACACAACTCTCTTGGCAACAAAGACCTTTCGGTCCTCGGGATGATAGAAATAATACCCACATGTTTCCTTTGGGTATCCTATAAATATGCACCATTCTATCCTTGATTCCAACTTATCGGGGTTGTGTCTTCTAATGTGGGTAGGACAGCCCCAAATCTTAACAATTTTAAGATCAGGCTTCTTTCCTTTCCACATCTCATATGGTGTAGACATTATCGACTTTGATGAAACTTTGTTCAGAATGTAAGCTACGGTCTCTAGGGCATACCCCTAGAATGAAATGGGTAGATCACCGAAACTCATCATGGACTGCACCATGTTTAACAGCGAGCGATTCCTCCTTTCTGATACACCATTGAGCTGAGGTGTATAAGGAGGTGTCCACTGGGATAGAATTCCATTGTCCCTGAGGAAATGGGTGAACTCTGTACTCGAGTACTCTCCTCCTTGATCTGATCAAAGAGTCTTAATACTCTTTCCAATTTGGTTCTCTACCTCATTCTTATATTCCTTGAATTTCTCGAAGACCTCATATTTGTACTTTATTAAGTATACATGTCCATACCTAGAGAAATCATCAGTGAATGTAATGAAGTATGAGTAATCACCTATAGCTTGAGTCAACATGGGACTACATACATCACTATGTATGAGTTTCAATTACTCGCTGGCTCTCTCTCGGGTTCCACTAAAAGGAGAGTTGGTCATCTTCCCACGAAGGCAAGGTTCGTAAGTTGTATATATCTCACAGTCAAATAGATCTAAGTATCCATCTTTCAACAACTTTTGAATCCTTCCCTCATGTATATGACCTAGCCTATAATGCCATAGGTATGCATTATTCACCTCATCTCTTTTCGTCTTAGTCATATCTATATTCATAATATGTGGAGAAATGCTTAACACATATAAGCCATTTATTAGGGTCCCTTTAGTGATGATCTTATTATCCATGATTATTGAATAATTATTATTCTCAAAAACTAATTTATATCCATTAATTGTCAAACAAGAGATAGAAATAATATTTTTGATAATAGAGGGAACAAAATAGCATGCATCTAATGCAATAATAGCTCCACTAGGCAGACGTAGGGTGACCTCTCTAACAACAACTGCAACAACTCTTGCTCCATTGCCCATCTTAAGGTCCATCTCGCCTCTAGCCAATCTCCTAGGTCTCGCCAGAACTTGCAACGAATTGCAGATATGATAAACACTCCCAGTATCCAATACCCATGTGTTATCATAAAAATCTGACAAGTGGAGACTGATCATGAATATACATGAAGCTTCTCCAAGCTTCTGTCTCGCCTTCTCTGCAAGGTAGTCCTTATAGTTCCTCTTCCAATGTCCGTCTTAGCTATAGTAGAAGCATTGTCCTTTGTCCTTTGTTGGGTATTTTTTGGCAACCTTTACCTTACCTGGTCTTTCTTTGCCTTACATGTTAGCCTTCCTTTTCGTTTTGGTCTCACCAATATAGAGAACTGGCTTCTCCTTCTTGATGGTACTCTCAGCTTCCCTCAATATATTGAGGAGCTCGGGGAGAGTCACCTCAAACTTGCTCATGTTAAAATTCAGGATGAAGTGAGAAAAGGAATCCGGTAGGAACTAAAGTATAAGATCAACGCACAGATTATCCTCTAGGTCTATTCCTAGACCTATGAGTTTCTCGATCCACTCTATCATCTTTAGGACATGGTTCTCAACCGATGTCTTTTCTGTCATCCTAGCTTGGAAGAGTTTCTTAGATATCTCATATATTTGAGTTCTTCCCTGTTTCTCAAACAGCTTACGGAGATGAAGAAAGATAGAATCTGCATCCATGCTCTCATGTTGCCTTTACAACTCAAGAGTCATGAAGGCCAACATATAACATTTTGCTAACATGGAATCATCTATATGCTTCACATAGCAAGCGATCTCATCTTCGCTTGCCCCTTCTTCTAGTGTGGGCACGATTGTATCAAGGATGTATGTGATTTTCTCCACCGTGAGAACAATTCTCAAATTACGGAGCCAATATGTATAGTTTGGACCAGTGAGGCGGTTGGCATCAAGTATACCACGTAGGGGGTTTGTGAGTGACATGTTTCTGACAAAACAAGATATAACAAAAATAAATAATATACAGATTTTACATAAAATACTAATTAAGATATGGACTTCTATCTTAATATACTCCCACTATTTTCTTAGCGAATCACGTAACACTCTCGACATGTGAGACAGAAGTTTCTGGCAGACTCCTAGTGGGGATCGGGATCCAATTGGTGTCTTAGTGCAACCTCGAGGGACTCGACCAATTGAACTAAGCCCAAAAGGTAGACAACTCTTGCCAATCACAACTCATTGTGATTCCCGTCACGTTCAGCCTCTGAATCATCATGGTCTCGAGGGACTTGACCAACCATAACATTCAGTTAAGTCATCACCATTGTTACAAGATGAGTCTGATTCAATGATATGCCCTCGAGAGACCCGACCAAGCATACCATGTCCTCAGGTCACCGGTGACATCTCTATGTCGTAGGCAAGAACTCGATCACATAGATAGGTGAGCCTCGAGGGACTCGACCAACTCAACCTATGTCATAATTTAATTTCTTCCTATAACGATGGAAGGCCACGTGGGTCAATCTTATTACCTCACGCTTACTAACTTAATATTATCTTAGGAGGGGTTTTTGTTTTCTATCGGTCTCCTACTATATCGTATCACACACATACATATCTAATATATATCTACATCGCATGCAAATATATATATATATATATATATATATATATATATATACATATATCTAGTAGGTGTATAACACATCACACATGCAAGCCACACCGGATGATCATGAGCCACCACCTAATATGATTAAGCTCGAGCCAATGGGCCTCATCACTTACAATAGGATCTATGTGTGTATCGGCGCATCTCCATGCCCTGTGATTGTTGATCTCATCATCATCGGTTCCATCGGATCGTCGCATCACCATGCGTCATAATCTATTGCCATGGCATCGTGGGTCCCGCTGTTATCTCCACGCTCCCGATGTGTCTCTCCATATAATTACAAATAATCACATACACGCAGGCCCTAATAATAATAATAATCATAATTACACACATCACAATACAAAGCTCATGATCATCCATCCACATCATACATCACATGTACATCACATCATATGTAGGATTACTAGATATATATAATAATTAATTAAACTATTTAATTAATTTGTTTGGAAACCAGAATATGCTCAGAATTTTAAGAATTATCAAGGGTATTTTCATAATTTTAGATGAGAGGATAGTCCTCGAAATTTCTATAATTGTTGAGGGCATTTTGGAATTCTGCACATGAGGACCATCCTCAGAATTTTAAAAAATCAGAGGGGCAGGATCATCCTTTTTCTTAGAAGGATGCCCTAGCCATCTCCTTTCCCCATTTGCCGCCCGCCGCCTGGCAGTGGCGGTCTGTCTTGGCCGTCGATGTGGGCGCCACCCTGCGGCGCGCCGCCGGCACCTCGTGGGCTAGCGCCACCTCGGGCGCGCCCTGCGGCGACACGGCCGGGCTGCCCCTTGGTCGCCTGGCAACAAGCCCTGGCTGGCCGTAGTCGGTCGTGCCGCGGGTGGCCCTGGTGGGCGCCTTGTAGGAGGCTGGCCGCCAACCGCCCTTTGCGGGGGCCTTGGCACCTGTCCTTGGGTGCTTGGCTGCCCCTACAAGGGGGCTAGCCATGGCCATGCCCGACTGCCCCTTGCAAGGGCTTCCTTCGCTGCGAAAACGCAGCAAGAATGCGTAGAATGATTCTACGCAATTCAATCTCATCACACGCAGTTTAAAACTAATCTTTTGCATGAAACCCTTGGCTTTGATACCACTGTTGGGAAACCTACAGCGGGTGCATCACATGCGCAGTGAAAATCAAAACAAAAATTGGTTTTCCACACAAATTAAATCGTTATGCAAAAGATTAGGATCATGAGAAAAACATAAAAACCGAAAAACTACGATGTGTGAGAGATTGATTTTACCTAGGGAGATCGTATATCCCTATATTCCATATTCGGATCGAGAAGATGAAGGAGGTCAAGCGTCCTCCTCTCTAGTGGTATCCACATGATGAATCTCTGTAGCGAAACTCCTCTAATCTGATCTTGTAACCCTTGCTTAGAGGGAGGGAGGAGAATAGGAGGTGGTGGCTAAAGTTGTAGCCTCTCAACCAAGAGTCTCCCCTCCTATTTATAGAGAGCCACCAAAAAACCCTAGGGCTCCTGCCTTAGTGGGTATTGGATCTTCATCCAATTACCCACTAACCTTGCATTATTGGATCTCTATCCAATAACCTCCTTAGGCCTCTAATTGAGCCTTAATCAAGGAGCCTATCAGCATAGGGTCTCATCTAATGAGATTAGGGGCTAATTGGATCTCCATCCAATCCTCTATTCGTTGAAGCATCCACCATATTTGTGTGACCCTCTAGGCCCGATACCGAGCTGGCTGTGAGTTACTCCCATCATAACTCCTTCTGATATAGTGAATTATTATCTACATAATAATTCACTCGAGTCATCGACTATGGACGTAATAGGCCACTGCGCCATAGTCCACAAACGGTACAGGGGGATCGAATCCATCAGACTTGTTTGTCTACAGTTATCATGTATCTATAATCCCTCATCCAACTAATATCCCAGAGATCATATATTGGACATGGTACTATCAGGTCACATATGGAATCAGTTTGTCTTACTCTAATCGGATTCTACTGGAGAACTCATCTCTCAATCCAAATGACCCTAGCCAGGGATTTGTCTAAGCAAGTATATATGAGATATTCCTCTCGTGATACTGAGAGTGGATAATCCTCTATTGATACTCAATTGCCTTTGTAAGGTTGACTACCAATCCCGATAACCAATTGTACTAGATTTAGAACTTTCCAAACCTGTAAGTCTAGCGTCAAAGAAAGGAGTACTCATACAAGGCATCATTGGTATCTCAAGTCCAAGGACTAGATACACAACTTGGACTATGGAATCATTATCTGACATTAGGTATCATTAACCATTCAATATTCTATAAGTGGATCAATCAGTGAACTTATTCTCCAATGAGTACCTGTACTATATCCTTAGCGTCTCCACACAAGTGGCTATGAGACCAGCCGCCTCCATCATATGGATGGGTATATATAGTACACTGGTCTGTCCGATTATCTCGATGTCCCTCTCGAGTAACCTATGACTGGGATTATTTAGGATCTGTATTTAAAGATGAATCAATCTCATTATCGTGATCTCATATCACGATCTGATTTCCATTGTACAGAACCAAGGACATCACAATATATATGCTACATATAATATAATGTGAGAATATACCAATATTAATCATAAGCAAAAAGATTACGCAATGTGTCACACGTGTCATCACTCGCGTGATTGGCTTGTAGGGCACTTGTAACTAGCAATAGCAACATGCTTTATGCAGGAGTGGAAGACCGGATTGGCACAATGGTAAGTAGCACCGATATTATCATAATAAATAATAGGCATAGAATCAGAGGGAATGTGAAGCTCCTTAAGTAGGGTGGTGATCCAATTAAGTTCAGCAGCGGTAGTGGCAATAGCACGATATTCAGCTTCAGTTGTAGACCGCACAATTATCTTTTGTTTCTTATAACTCCAACTGATTAGATTAGCACCAAGAAAAATAATATATCTCGATGTAGAGGTTCTGTCATCAACATTTCCGACCCAATTAACTTTAACAAAAGCATGAAGTTGAGAGGGAGAGTGTTTGCGAAGAAAAATCCCATGATTGATAGTCCCCTTAAGATAACAAAGAATACGTTTGACAGTAATCCAGTGCAAAATAGATGATCAATGTATAAACTGTGCTAATTTATTAATGGCAAAGGAGACATCTGGATGGACAAGGGCTAGATATTATAAGGAGCCAACTACCTTCTGATACTGAGTAGGATCTATAGTAGGACTACCATCACATAACTTGAGTGATTCACTAGTAGATAGGGGAGTGATAACTTCTTTTGCATCCTACATGTTCATCTTGAAGAACAAATCTTGAATGTACTTTCGCTATGAAAGAAAGAGCTCAAAAGACGTAAATGTAGCCTCTACACCGAGAAAATAACTCAGGTTGCCAAGATCTTTAAGAGAGAATCTGTTGGATAATTGCTTGATAAATGCCTGAACCTCCATAGAGTTATCACCTGTGACAATAATATCATCTACATAGACTAGATGATAGATAGTGCCCCCATGTTATTGGCATAGAAATAGAGAGATGAATCCAACTGAAGACAAGAATAGACCAAGTTCAGTATACTAGGCTTGTAGAGCCTGACGGAGTCCATAAATGGCCTTTTGGAGTTTACAGACATGCTGTGAATATTGAGGATATATATAGCTAGAAGGTTGCTCTACAAAGATATTTTCAATGATAGTCCCTTTGTAAAAAGGTATTGTTAACATCTAATTATCATAAGTACCAACTTTTGAAGATCGCCAGACTTAGGATAAGTCGGATTGTAGTAGTTTTAACAACATGGATAAATGTCTTAGTGTAGTCAATACTAGGTTATTGATAAAATCCTTTGGCTACAAGATGTGCTTTATAGCGAGCACTTGAACCATCGAGATTTCACTTAATCTGAAAGACCCACTTGTACTCGATGATGTTTTGTGTGGAGTGAGATAGGGTAAGAATCCATGTAGTATTATGAAAAAGAGTATCATACTCCTCAGACATGACTTTACGCCAATGTGGAGATTTTTGGGCCTGAGTAAAAAATATTGGTTCAGTAGAGTCGAGGGAAGATTTTGTGCTAGCATGTAAATCAAGAACATGACATAGTTTAAAGACACCACTCTTGGAACGAGTTTGCATTGGATGCCGAGAGACTATATGGGGTAAAAGGGTTATCACAGGGTAAGTCAGGTAGAAGGGTGGTAGAATTTTCTTGGCGAGGTAAAGATAAAGGCTATGGTTCTAGAGGCAATTGCACAGGAAGAGGAGGAACCCGAGGAGAGGAAAGAGGAAGAAGCTATCGAACAGAAGTAACAAGAGATTATGGATCTTGCGGAGATGCGTAGGAGGATAAAGATATGTCGTGGGAATCTAATGGTACGATAGACTACCTGCAATCCCAAAAGAGAAAGACAAACTCCACAAAAGTGACATGTCTGGAAACAAAGACTTTAGTAGTGTGAGGGTCATAACACCAAAAGGTATTATGTTCAAGAGAGTATCCGATGAAAATATAAGTGTGAGATCGAGGCTATATTTTATGGGATTATAGGGAATTAACCATGGATAATATAGACAGCCAAATACCTTTTATGTTTGTAGATTAGGATATTTGTGAAATAGCTTTCCAAACGGTGATTGATATTGTAGGATAGGAATGTCTTACAGTTAAGGAGCATTTAGAGGAGACTTGAGATGTTGAATGTCGCAAGTGGACAGACAAGATGCAAGGGCTTGATATTCACCCCTGTCATCAGAATAGACAATTTTAGTGGTAGTCTGAAAGTAGTTCTTGACTAAGTTCTTAAAGTTGGAGAAGACAATAGTTACGTCAAAATTTTGACGGAGAGGATATAATCATATGTACTTTATAAAATAGTCTACAAATATAACATAGAATTTGAACTTGTCAAAAAGACAACTGGCGCAGGATCCCAAACATCAGTATAAATAACTTTAAATGGTTTAGAGCAGGATATAGAGGATGTACCAAAAGATAGTTGTTGACTCTTATTACTAAGACAAACATAACAGTAATTAATAACAGTACTGGATTTAAAAACAAGAAGAGAATAGCGAGAAAGCAATTTTTGTTGAATAGAAGTCAAGGGATGACCAAGTCGTTGATGTCATATGTTGACCGAAGCAATAGTTGAAGAGTTAGCAATAAGTCGAGTGAGATATAAGGCTTATGGTCATCCATAGATATTATCTTTATGCACACAAAATATCATCAAGTGTGAAAGAAATGGTATGTTAATTTAGTGTTATAGAACCAGTATGAGTGATAGAAACTCTTTTACCATCACCGACGACGATATCTTTATTTTCATCATAGCTGTTGTGGATCGACAAGTTCTAGAGATCGGAAGTGATATGGTGGGAAGCACTAAAGTCCACAATCCAATTAGACTGACTAGCAGATAGAGTAGTCATAACATTTGCTTGAGGCTAGATTGACAGAGCTGGGAGGCGAGGTCAAGACCGACAAACTTTTATAGAGTGATCGATTTTGTCACACAACTAGTAGATGACCTGTTGAGGAAATGTAGGAGGAGGACTATGTTGCTGGAAGGAAGCACTATAACGATGGTTGAAGTATGGAGGATGTGGAGAAGGAAGAGGCGGGGTGGTGCCTATAGAAGTAGGAGGAAAGTTGGCCACACCTTTTGAATTATTCTTATTGTATTTGTGGTTTTGTCTTTTGGATTTTTGGTTGAACTGAGCTATGATGGGAGATCCTGGCAAAGGGCCTAGTAGCCTATTATCACACTTCATATAGGCTTCATAATCTGTTAACTTGTCATAAAGTTCTTTAAATGAGATTGGAGAGTCGCATGCTTGAAGTCTGCTGCCAGTTCCTCGAACTCGGCACTCAGTCCATTAAGCGTATGGACAAGAACATCTTCATCAGTGAGAAAATTACCTATCAAAGCCAGGTCATCGATAATCATTTTGATATGTTATAAGTAGTCGGCAACAGTACTTCCCTTCTGCTTTAAATTCATAAGGCTAGAAAGTAGTCCAAGCATACGAGTCTACGAGCGATTCACTAAGGTAGTTTATAATTTGGTCCAAGCTTCCATAATAGTAGCATATAAGGACACAAGCGGAGCGATGTATCTAGTGACAGAGGCTTGAATTGCTTAGAGAATGAGCCATTCTTGATGTAACCATAGCTTATAGCTCGAATTTAGTACTGGGCTAGGTTCTCTTAGGACATGGATCATTGCTGGTGGACAAATAAAAGAGACATCAATATAACCTAATAAATTATTATCAAATAAAAGATTAGAGAATAGTGATGAGGTATTTGAGAGAAAGAAAATTGTAAACCAGCGTAGAGTCACCTCCGTCGCTTGATGCTCCTAAAAGGTGCAACGGTTCAGAAGAGGAAGGCATGCCGCTATGAGAGTGGCCCGTTAGGCATCACAGTTGGATTTGATTGTTTAGTGATAGGCAGTGAAGAGATCGGAGAAGAACGAATAGTCCGAATAGGAGGTTGCTATGGATGAAACAACAGGAGATCAGCCTGATGAGCAGAACATAATGTATGGTTGTGTTGTAACATCAACTTCTCACAGGAGAAGTCGTAGAAAGAGGCTGCCCTGGAAGAAATTGATGATTGTTTGTGCTAGCAGCTAGGAAGCAGTTCCAAAAGCAATGTTCGATTGAAGCAGAGTGGTAGTGTGTGGTTGAAGTAGACTGGTGAGCTTCTTGGGGTTGGGTTTGTCACTGTTGTTCGGCTGATGCAAGGGAAGCAAAAACAAGCGGAAGAACAACTGAAGAGGAGCTTACTTAGTCTAGCGATCTTGTGAGGGCAGCAAGTGACCACTACAGAGGAGAGAAGGATCGGTGAGTCTTAGCAAAACAACGGTTGCTCTATTGCGATGGCTGGGAGCAGTAATGGACAGTCGCTGTAGGAAGTGCTCAAGGAAACTTTCGCACTTCAGGGCTTATCCTAGTGTAGTGAGGAACCAGTACTCTTCCTAGTGCCATTTGCAGCAGGGCAGCAAACGCCCGCGGATGTTCTCCTGGTGATGTAGTTTCGGAAGGAGAGAGGGGTACAACTGGTGCTCGGGCATGGAGTGCTGCTCCTGAGGGACGAGTGCTGTTGCGGAACACTACGCTATGGCAGGTGACAGAGGAGGAAAAGGAGTCACTCTCTGTCGTGTCGTTGGCGTGGCTCGATGGTGTAGCTCTGTGGAGCTGCAGAAGGAATAGGAATGACGTCGTGCTTTATCTAGTACACTGGCAGCAGGAAAGTGCTCTGGGAAGAGATCGCAAGACACAGCTCCTCAAGAGAAGAAGGCTATAGGAGTCCCCTCAGCAGATCTAACTGCCGCTTGCCCAAGCAGTAGTCATTGCAGATTCTACCAGCATAAAGAGCAATGCTGGTGGTATGGTGAATATTGTCAATGAAGAGGATAGTGCATCGACCGAGAGAGCAGGCGTCAACGGAGGCGAGGGGGAAGTGAGAATAAAGAAAGGAGCTGCCTTACTCATGAATGTAGGTCATCAACTAAGGGAGTTTTGCTTCGAGCAAAGAGCATGCGGGCAATAGCAAATGCTAGAGCGAGTGGATGGCACAGAGATGCTGGCACAAGACAGACGAAAATAGAAGAAGATAGCTGCGGATGGTGCATCACACAGTGGTCTTCGTTATAAATATGTAGACTGCTACTCTTAAGATGCAATGCGGATGATATGCTGGGAATGTGTCCATGGTAAGTGTTGTGAATGAGTGATATGTTGATGGCAGCTTTCGTCGTCATGCACCATGCTGACTATTGGAGGAACAGAGGAGGTCAGTGTAGAAGCCTTCGTTTGCTGTAAATGGGGTAGCAAAGATATCGCATACTCGTTGGAGCTGATGTGTCAGTGGTGGAGCACGAGGAAGACTACCTCGTGTAGAAGGATGCCTTGTTGACAAGTCGAGGGAGGACCAGGCTGCCAGCGGGGGGGTGAGGTTTGTTGGGTGGGCCAATACTCCGCCTCCGGCCATTGCGGCAGGGTAGCAAACATCAACTGGTTCAGGGAGTGGGCGGAAGCTTCGATGCCAGCAGGGCCAAAGAAGCAGAGGATGCAGGAGAAGCAGCCAAGGATCAGGCATTAGTCTTTCAACATCGTTCTGAGTAAAGTGGACAGGGACTGGTGTCTGGAAGGAAGGGAGTAGCCCTCGATAGAGAGAGCACAGGAGAGATTGTGTCCAACTGACAATGGGAAGAAGAAAAGAGCAATCAACGACAGGAAGAATGGATGTCATTATCGAGATACCACTGGAAGGAAGAATATTTCTTGCTGCAGAGGAGGAGGTAGGTGATAGGGTACTGTAGCCAAGCCGTTGGTAGGAGCAGCATGTTCCCTCCGTCAAGAGATCCAACATCGAGACGGATCGGTGTTGTCACCTGGAGAGGGAGAACCTGAGGTAAGCGGGGTAGGAGGGGATGCGGTGGGTGTCTCCGTGGTAGGGCCAAGGGACGATGGCTTTGAGACAGGGGACGCAGTGGCCGGCTTCATAGGAGCTATGGTGGAGGGTTTCAAGGGTGTGACGGCTGGGCCCTGTGCGAAAGAAGCCACGACAAGTTCTTCTCACAGGCGATATTCTGACTGCGGGGGTGCTACAGTAGAGGGAGCACAAAAGGAAGAGAGGTGCGCACGAGGTGGCCAACAACTACTAGTTATAGGCGCCTTGCAAGTCAATCACGTGAGTGATGACACGTGTAAGACACTACATAATTTTTTTGCTTATAATTAATATTGGCATATTCTTACATTATATTATTTATTACATATATATTGTAATATCCTTGGTTCTATGCAATGGGAATTGGATCGTGATGAGATCATAATAATGAGATCGATTCACCTTTAAACATAGATCCTAAATAATCCTGGTCATAGGTTACTCGAGAGGGACATTAAGATAACTAGATAGATCGGTGTACTATATACCCGTCCATATGATGGAGGCGGTTGGTCTCATAGCCACTTGTGTGGAGATACTAAGGATATAGTACAGGTACTCCTTGGAGAATGAGTTCACTGATTGATCCACTTATTGAGTGTTGTATGATTAATAATACCTAATGTTAGACAATGATTTCATAGTCTCAGTTGTGTATCTAGTCCTTAAACTTGAGACACCAAGGATGCCTTATATGAGTACTCCTTTCTTTGACGCTAGACTTACAAGTTTGAAAAGTTTCAGATTTGGTACAGTTGATTATCGGGATTGGTAGCCAACCTTATGAAAGTAATTGAGTGTCAATAGAGGATCATCCACTCTTGATATCATGAGAGAAATATTCCATATGTGCTTGCTTAGACCAATATCTAGCCATGGTCATTTGGATTGAGAGAGAAAGATTTCTCTGAGAGAATCCGATTAGAGCGAGATTATGACAGATTCTATATGTGGCCTGATAGTATTATATCCAATATACGATCTCTAGGATATTAGTTGGATGAGCGATTATAGATACATGGTAACTGTGGACAGACAGGTCCGATAGATTTGATCCCACCTATATTGTCTGGGGACTATGGCGTAGTGGTCTAATACGTCTACAGTCGATGAGTTGAGTGAATTATTATGGGGATAATAATTCACTATATCATAAGAAGTTCTGATGGGAGTGACTCACGGGCAGCTCGGTATCGGGCCTAGAGGGTCACACATATATGGTGGATGTTTCAGCGAATAGAGGATTAGATGGAGATCCAATTAACCCCTATTCTCATTAGATGAGACTCTATGCTGATGTGCTCCTTGATTAAGACACAATTAGAGACCCAAGGAGATTGTTATATAGAGATCTAATAATGCAAGGTTAGTAGGTAATTGGATGGAGATCTAATACCTACTAAGGCAGGAGCCTTAGGGTTTTTTGTGGCTCTCTATAAATAGAAGGGGAGACTCATGGTTGATAAGTTATAGCTTTAACCATCACTTCCTGTTCTCTTCCCTCCTTCTGTGTAAGAGTTGCAAGATCATATTTGAGGAGTTTCACTATAGAGATCTATTGTGTGGATACCACTAGAGAGACCGTCAGCAGGGCAAGATCCAATTGCCTCTGATGTAGGTCGATGCCAGCATCTTGAACCCAACACAACAAGTGTTGCAGCTAGCGTGATGGCCAAGAGTAAGAACACCAAAGCCTCTTAAAGAGAAGTGAAGCTATCGTTGGCCAGCGAAAATAATCTCTCTTAAAGAGAGAATAGCTCTTGATACCATGTTGAAAATAGAAGTGATGATTAAATGGCACACTTGATATATTGTTTACATATGTATTTATACAGAGTTGGAGGGAAGATTTCCGTCAACTGATGAACGAGATATTCTCATTCAGTTAGGGAAATCTTTATAGCTAACATTAGGAATACAATAAGGAATAGAAAAGAACAATTATAAGAATGACAGTCACGTGACATAGTTGAGAGATTATAGATCTTCTCTCCATCTAATTTTGTTATGTGAACCAGTTAATGAGAGATTATAACTTCTCTCTCATATTATTATTCCTAAATCCATCAATCATAGTGTTTCTATGAAAAGATAGAAAGAGAGCAGAAGGTGAGTCTATATCTTCTTACAGATTGATATTATTGTAGATCTTGGATCCTACGATAATGCACTCACAGATCAGATGAAAGTTTCTCTGAATAATAGTATTAAAAGGTATGTACCATAATAATACTTTTAGATCCATTGTTATTTGATTTCAAATTCTGGTATTAAAATTTTTTGGCATAACAAATAGTATATTATGGATTTTATGCTAATAAGTAGATCAAACAGCAAGATTGATCAAACATCAAGATTATGGATGACCTTGAAGACGATGGATTTAGAAAGAACTGTAAGTACAGGCTTAATTACTTGAATAGGATTTAGATGTCATCACGCAAGCTAAAACTAAACAAGAGAACACAACCACATTACTGCTGATAGGAAAAAAAATCATGTGGCTCAATTGTATCTCTACCTCATTTATAAGAATTTATCAAAAATTATGACAGTCTATTTTTCTCTTTCATTGTTTGCGAGAAGAGTGTGAGTCACATTGATACCAATTAAATAAAAAAAACTTTATTAAATTAGAGGTCAAACTCAATACATGTTGTTTTGAGTTTTCAAATTTTTGATAATGTGGACTATTATATGAATATTCTCTTTCTTACATGATCATTCGAGTAAGATTTATATGTCTAACACTGAACTGGTGAACACAATCCTATACTGCTGAGAGGATTCATGAGCAACTTTGGCTTTCCTCACAAGTTTATCTGTGGATTATGTAAGAACACTGAAAGCCACGTCTCTTCAACAGCTATTATGTCTCTTTGATTTCATCTCAAACATTACGAGGAGAAGATTGATAAGTAAACCTAGATTTAAAAGCTCAAAATGGAGACATGTGTTGAAGCTAAGAACATAAGAACAACTTCACAAAATCATCAATCCTTCAGCAGTCCACTTAAAGAGCCATGTTATGTAGCATATTATCTTGTTTACAAGTTACCAAGGTAGTTAACATATTCTAGTTAGTGGCCTTGATTTAGGTGTTGTGAGGGTAGTGACCCATGATTTAGGAGTTATGGGAGTAGTGGCTATACTTGCTCAATCATGGCTGAGATAGTGGGGTGAAATAGTTAATGTTAGGTCCTATAAAAGGACACATAGTTCATGAAGGAAAGAGTGTGTGCGTTTAGAGAATATCTTTAAGTGTTATGTTATTTCATGTTTAATACTATACCATTTTTGATTAAAAATATTTAATTTAATTACATTATAATATTTTATTTTTATCGTTTACTTACTCCTTCTTCCCCAACATTTATGGTATTAGAGTAATTTTTCAATCTGAATTGGGTGTTATGGCTTTCAATGATAATTCTATGTCTCAACCCAAGATTCCCATCTTCTTGGGCAAATACTATAAATTTTGAAGTATCAAAATGAAGACTTTATTCAAGTCTCAAGATCTTTGGGACTTAATAGAGAATGGATATGCAGATCCAGATGAAAAAATCAGGTTGAGAGAGAATAGAAAGGACTTAAAAGCAAAGTTCATCATACGATTTGTACCGACGTATCGAGTTTATCTTGGTACTATAAGTACCCGATACTGAGCAGTACTTAAAGTACGTACCCTTCGGTATTATATTATATTATATTATATTATATTATATTATATTATATTAATATATTAAAAATAGATGAGGTGTCGCCTTACCTCGTGAGAGAATGACACCTCATCGCCTACTGGAAGATGAGGCGGCGCCTTGTGGCCTCGTCTCCCCATGGGAGAATGAAGCGGTGCCTCATTCCCACACTAGGAGATGAGGCATCACCTCGTTCTCCCGCTACAAGATGAGGCAGCACCTCGTTCCCGCATAGGAATAAAAGGCATCACCTCGTTCCCATGTAGGGAGACGCACGACGGTATGCATACAGGTATCCTGTTGGACCGATACATACCACTCGTACTAGGTTATACAGATCAAAATGGAGAACCTTGCTCAAAGACATTGTTCTTTGTTGTACATCAGACAATGTTATCAATAATTACAATAGCGACAAACTCAAAACAGGTTTGGTTGATACTTCAAAATAAATTTTAAGGCTCATCGAGAGTAATTATAGTAAAACTTCAAATCCTATCGTGAGTTTAAAATTTTATTTATAAAAAGTAATGAATCAGTACAAGATTTTCTTTCTCGAGTGATGAAATTGTTAGTAAAATGAAATCTTATGGTGAGTATCTTCATAATCATATAATTGTTGTAAAATTTTGAGAAGTCTTAACTCTAAAATTTGATCATGTTGCTAAAATTGAGGAGTCAAAAGACTTATCTACTTTTTCATTTGATGAATAATGGGTTCCTTGCAAGCACATAAAGCAATGTTGAATAGGTCACTTGAAAAAAGTGAAGAAAAAATATTTCAAGTTAAGAGGGAGTCATCTACTTTAAAAGAATATTAAAAATCAATAAGAAGAGGACGTGTCATAAGACGATTTCGTGGTAGAAGAAATGGTAGAGGAAGAGGAATATGACACTTTGATGGGCATAATGAACAAAAGTAATCAAACTATGATAAAACAAAAACTACAAGAGTTGAATTCAATATCACTATTGTAAAAAACTTGGTCACATGAAGGTAGATTACTAGAAAAGAGAAAAGCGAGCAAGCTATATGGAGGAAAATGAAGACCATAGTAAGTTGTTTATGACTCATTTATAAGTTAATGATATCTGAAATGATATTTGATTTTTAGATAGTGGATATTCTAATCATATATCAGACATAAGATCAATGTTTAGAGATATTGATAAGACTAACAAATTGAAAGTTAGACTTAGAGATAATAAGCAAATCTAAGTAGAAGAGAAAGAAACAATTGAGGTGAAGACAAATCAAGGGAAAGTAAAACACCTTAATAATATTTTTTTTGTTCATGGTTTATCACATAACTTATTGAGTATTAGACAATTGATAGATGACAGATATTTAGTTATATTTGATGATGGTTTATGCACTATTAAAGATAAAAAAATCTGGTTTGATTATAGTAAATATTTTCATGACACAAAATAAAATATTTTCACTTAATGTTTCTTATTGAAAAGTATGATATTGTTGCAACTCAAAAGAATAAGTCTAATTTATGGTATTTATGATATGGACACCTTAACATTAAGAGTTTAAGTTTATTAAATAAAAAATAATAAATTTTGGATTGCCCAAAATTAATACAGCATTTATGACAAACAAAGTAAGAAACTATTTACTATTGAAAAAGCATGGAGAGCATCTAATTATCTTAAATTAATTCATGCTAACTTATGTGAACCTATGAATACAAAATTATTTAGTGAAAGTCGATATTTTTTATTGTTTACTGATGACTATAGCTGTATGAGTTGGGTATAATTTATGAAATTAAAATATAAAATATTTGATAATTTTTAAAAATTTAAAGTACTTGTAGAAAGACAAAATGATATATGTATAAAGACACTTCAGACAGATAAATGTGCTAAATTTTTATCTAATAGGTTTAATTCTTTTTATGAAGAAAATAATATTCATAGGGAATTGACAACACCATATACACCAGAGAAAAAGTATAACTGAATGTAAAAATCAAACTATTGTCGAAATGACAAGAAGTTTGCTTTAAAAAAAGTATTTTTCAAATTAGTTTTGGGCAGAAGTAGTTGCACTGACAGTTTATTTGTTGAATATTTCACTAACAAAGGCTGTTATGAATTGAACTCCTTTTGAGGCTTGATATAGTATAAAACCAAGTATAAACCATTCAAGAATTCTTGGTTGTATTGCTTATACTTTGGTAAATTCATAAAATCATCATAAGCGTGATGAAAATTTAAAAAAATATATCTTAATTGGCTATTCTATATAATCTAAAGTATATCGATTGTATAATTTATTAACGAAAATGTTATTATTAATAGAAATATTGTGTTTGATGAAAGGGCAAATTAAAATTGGAAGATCAATGAAGGTGAAAAACAAATCATAATCCAGTAGAACGTGTCACTCTACAAAATCAAGTGACAGATCATGCTCCAACAACATCATCGTTAACCTCACCCGTAGAAGTTCAAATTCATTAAATGATTCTTCGAATGATCTCTCCAAGAAGATTCAAATCACTAATAAAAATTTATGATTAAATATTTACTGTGTTTATTTCAGATCCTATAAATTTTGAGGAAGTAGTTGAAAAAGAGGAATGACAAAAAATAATGAATAAGTAAATCAAGTCAATTGAGAAGAATTAAATCTAGGAACTAATGGATCCACCGAAAGAAAAGAAAGCTATTGGATTGAAATGGGTATTGAAGACAAAGTATAATACAGATGGAAGCATCCAAAAGCATAAGGCTCGGCTTGTAGCAAAAGGATATTCGCATCAAGTGCTTGGGCATGAGCTTTGGATGATAGAAAGAGTACTTCAGGTAATATTTTTAGTCTCAGATTAGGAGCTATATCTTAGAGTTCAAAGAAGTAAGCAACAATTACGTTATCGACATCAGAAGCAAAATATATACCTGCAACATTAGCGGCTTGTCAAGCAATATAACTTAGAAGACTTTTTGAAGATCTTTATCAAAAACAAAAAGAAGCAGCTGAAATACTTTGTGACAATAATGTAAGATTATGTGGCCCTTTATTAATTGAATAAGATATATTATAGATTATTTAGATTTTGATAAAAAATATTAGTCAATATTAAATAAAGTCCATATTATATTAGGATATTTTACGGGATGCCCTTGATGGAAGGAACTCTCCTAATAACTTACCCTAGACCCTCTGCTCTCGCGTATAAATAGACAGGACCTACTATAAACCCACGGTACGAAAAGGTTCAGAACGACAAAGGGGTAAATAGATCAAGAGATTACAATTATCCTCTTGATCTAGATCAAGAGATTATGGTTATCCTTTTGATCTCCCAAAACCATCAATTAAGGTGGTCCTGTAAAAGGATAGGAAGAGAGGAGAAGGGGTCTAGATCTATTCTAGTTCCTCTAACATATCGATATTCGGCGTTATTCAGATCCGACTAGTGGTACTCTTAAAGATCTAATTGGATCTCAATCAAATGGCATCTAAAGGTATGCATCGTAAATAGATATAGAATTATTTGATTTCAATCCTGGCATAATAGTTTTTTCAGCATAATAGTTTACATGATTATAGTATTTATGCCAACAATTGGTATTAGAGCCTAGGTTTTGAGATCAAAAATATTAAATCGATTTTTTTTTGTTTATGGTGCATTGATCTGAATATCTTATTGATCTGTTTTCCTATCTATTAATTTTAATCATTTGCTTGCGAACAATTCTTGATAGTCGTTGTGTATTAAAGACACAACAATCTTATCGTGTTTTTGGCCAAATACCTTTAATGTTTATAGGTTGGGGCATTTTTGAAATAGCTTCTCAAATGGTGATTGATACTATATGACATGAGTAGGCATGCAATTAATGATGTAGATAGTAGTTTGAAAAGCTATGGACCAAAAGGTAGAAGGCATGGAAGCCTGATGGAGCATTGTTAGACCAGTTTCAACAATATATCGATGTTTACGTTCGGTAGAGCCAACCAGTTGAGGAGTATATGGAGGGGACTTAAGATGTTAAATACCGCAAGAGGATAGATAAGATGCGAGGGCTTGATATTCACCCCCACTATCATTATAGACTATTTTAATAATAGTCTGAAAGTAGTTTTCAACTAAGTTCTTAAAGTTGGAGAAGATAATAGCAACATTAAACTTTTGACAGAGAGGATATGACCATGTGTACTTTATAAAATAGTCTATAAAGACTATAGAATCTAAACCTATCAAAGGAGACAACTGATGCAGGACCTCAAACATCAGCATAAACAACCTCAAACGGTTTAGAGCAGGAAATAAAGGATATACCAAAAGATGGTTGATGACTCTTATTGTTAAGGCAAGCATCACAGTGAGTAATAATATTACTAGATTTAAAATAGGAATAGAATATTGAGAAATCAATTTTTGCTGAATAGAGGTCAAGGGATGACCAAGACGTCAATGCCATGTGTCGACTGAAGCAGCAATGGAAGGGTTAGTAGTAGGTCGAGTGAGATACAAGGCTGACGGCCATTTGTAGATATTGTCTCTATTCGGACCGCAAACCAAGGATGCCCTCGTGCTCAAGTCCTTACAAGAAAATAATCAAGAAAAAAATTTAATGGAAGTATGGTTTTGCTGGCAAAATTGAGAGACAGAAATAAGATTTCTTTTAATGTGGGGTGTATACAAAACATTATCGAGTGTGAAAGAAGTTGTATTAGAACTAAGCGTCGTAGAACTAGTATGAGTGATAGGAAATTTTTTTACCATCACCGATGATGATATCTTCATTTTCACCATAGCCATTGTGAATCAACAAGTTCTGGAGATCGGAAGTGATATAGTGGGAAGCACCAGAATCCATAATCCAATTGGATTGACTATCACATGGAGTAGTCATGACATTTGCCTGAGACCAGGTTGATGGAGCTGGGAGGCAAGGGCGAGACCGATAAACTTTTGCAGAGTGATCGATTTTATCATATAACTAGCAGACGATTAGTTGGTGAAATGCAGGAGGAGAATGATGTGGCTGAAGGAAGTACTCTAACGATAGTTGAAGTATGGAGGATATGGAGGAGGAAGAGATAGGGCGGTACCCATAGAAGTGGGAGGAAAGTTGGCCACACCTCTTGAAGCATTCTTGTTGTATTTATGATTTTGCTTTTTGGATTTGTGGTTGTACTGAGCTGTGATTTATGCCAAAGGTCCTAGTAGCCTATTGTGACGCTCTAAGTAACCTTCATAATCTATCAGCTTGTCATAAAGTTCTTCAAAGGAGATTGGAGAGTCACATGCTCGAAGTGCTGCTACCAGTTCATTAAACTCTACACTCAGTCCATTAAGCGTGTGGACGAGAACTTGTTCATCAGTTAGGGAATGACCGATCAAAGATAGGTCATCTATAATAGTAGTCAACAATAGTAATTCCCTCTTGCTTGAAGTTCATAAGGCTAGAGAGTAGTCCAAGCATGCGAGTCCGCAAGCGATTTGCTAAGGTAGTTTATAACTTGGTCCAGGCTTCTAGAACAGTAGCACAAGAGGACACAAGCGAAGCGATGGATCCAACAATAGAGGCTTAAATTGCTTGAAGAATTAGCCGATCTTGACGTAACCATAGCTTATAGGCAGAATTTGGCACTGGGTTGGGTTCTCCTAGAACATGTATTATTGCTAGCGAACAACTAAGAGAACCATCAATATAACCCAATAAATCATAACTAAATAAAAGATTAGAGAATTAAGCATGCCAAGACGCATAGTTGCCACCATTGGATAACTTAAAAGGGATTAAGGAGGCATCATCGATTGAAATAAGTCTTAGAGATAGAGAGGGATTGCCAACAGGAGAAATAATAGGAGCATCGGAGATAGACAATGAAGACATTTGAGAATCACTAAGGGTTACAACAAAGAAATTAAGAGAAAGCATAAAGTAGTGACTCAGGAAAAACAACATAACTTGAGCATCTAAGAAATAGGTAGCAAAGAACGCAATAGTAAGGAGGTATAGAAGGGAAAGAAAAACCTCAAACCAGCATAGGATTACCTCCGTCGGTTGGAGATGGGTGATTTTGGTTTGGCAAGCTTGTGAGAATAGGAAATGGTCATCGGCCTGGTGCCGCAAGCAACAAGTTGTGATAGAAGGACAACAAACACTTGTAGATATCGCTCCTGGGGCTATAGGTTCCTCTTCCTGAATTTGGAAGACTAGGTGCAACAATCCTGTGCTGCCAGAACCAGTCCTCGAAGCAATGCAATAGAAACCTCTCTTTTTCACTGAGACAAATTGAATGTCTCCAGAAGAGTGAGAACTCTCTATCTTACTATAGGATTTATAGCAAGGTGTCGATCGATGGAAGCTCATGATGGCTGCTAAGGTGAAGGGGAAAAATGGATCTATCTTGGCAGATCCACCTCGTTCAGAGTTACTAACCCAATGAGTTGCTGGTGTATCTTTGGTAGCCAAAGACTTAGATAAACCATATTGCTACGGTTGTTGCTGTTATGGGGGCTGCAACACTTCTACAGTGAAAGGAGTAGACAGGCAGGAGTAGAGAGGTGGTGCTGGTAGAAGTAGAGGCCAATGTCATCGTCGAGGAGGAAGTAGAAATCGAGGACCTCGATGCGCTCGATGAAGCTGATGTTGGAGTAGTACCAATGGTGATTGTACTTCCAGGAGAAGCGTGGACAGTGGCTCCTCAGATGAGCCGTGTATGCCAGATCAAGGGTGAAGTCAGAGAGTCTGTTCCTACTCTGGTTGTATAGCGTGGAAAATTGGTGACCGCCTTGTAGATCATGTAGCAGCAGCAGAACAAGTTCGGTGCCGGTGAGGTGATCACCTGAGAGGTTCAGTAGGCAGTAAATAGAAGATAGGAGAGAGAGAACCCGAGGCGAAGAGCAAAGGCAGGGCCGCAACAAGAGCTTCTCATGGGAGAAGAGCAGCGAGGGCGGAGTGTCACTAGTGAGGGGTGGTCACCAGTGAAGGTGGCCCAGGAGGAGGCTGAGGAGCATAGATTAGGGGAGAAAAAGTTTAGGAATAGTACAAGAAATTAATCGCAGCTTCAGGAGTGGTGCCATGAGTTCCACCAGTCGTGGATCGAGAGATCCTTGTTGTTTTCCCAACTCTTGGAGACGATCAGGAGAAGGGATTGCTGCTCATAGGTGAGAAGGAAGAGAGGGGGAGAAAGCGACTATCTAGAAGTACAATCTGCTTTGTATTCCCTATCTGGAAATACGGAGTGGCTGCGGCTGGGGCAAAGGCGGGAGATCCGACATCAAAGAAAGCAGGAAAAGGAGAGGGACTTCGTCGATTGGTGGCAAGAGGCTTGGCACCAGTGGTTCGACAAGCGATCGACAGAAACAGAGAGGAACTTTGCCACTGGATGGTACATAGTAGGTCGTAGTCTACATAGATCTATGACCTCCGGATGGTAGAAAAGAACCGACGAGGGTCGGGGTGGCGCTGGAGCCGCCGATGGTAGTGCAGATGGATGATCTCCTTCTGAAGGATGACTAACGATGATGGGTGGCCATAGGGATCGATGCTCCTCTTGTTGTTGCTTCCATGGCAGAATGCTGGTAATCTCCAAGGTAGCGGCAAAACAACAAGGAGGAAAGGTAGATAATATTAGGAGCATCTGCGGTTTCACAGAGGGCGATGGCCCTTAGAATAGCTTTGATACGATAATAAAGATGAAGATGAAGATAAAAATGACACACTTAATTCATTGATGCAACACATGTTTATACAGGATTGAGGAAAGATTTTTCTCAAATGATGAACGAGATCATCTCATTCAATTAGAAAAATTGTTACGGCTAACAAGCATCACCTATTGCCAGAAACACCTTCATGTGTTCTTACTACTCCCTGGATATTGCCTTTCATCAGTGTGACCATCTTTTTATGAGAAACTACTAGAGTTTCACAACAGAAAAAAAACTTTTAAGTTTGAGTAAAATCCCAACTTCAGTTCTTCTAATTATATAATTATTATTACAGTGTTTTTATGCTAATTATATATTTGATGAAAAATATTAACTTCATGTATTGCCATGAACACGTAGGTAACATGATTCGACACCATCGTCGGTAGAAGATATCGTGATATATAATCACTTTTAAGTGTTCTATATACTCCACAGCGAAGCTTTGTGATGGCCTAATTGTTGCTGCTGGGACCAGAATCTGTTTCAACCACATAGCCTCTGAGGGAAGGTGTCCTGTTAGTGAGGTCTGCTGAAGAATGTTGCCTCTCAAAACTCGTCTTCTGCTGCATCCTTCTTCTAGCAATGTATCCTCTAACCCATGGGGTCACATCCTCATTGATTTTGATCATAATGAAGAAGATGATCCGGTAGATTATGACCATGCTGTAGAGGACAGATAGGTCCCACCATTTTGAGCGATTGACGTCGATCTGGAACACATTCTCGAGCACATATTCTCCGGGGATCTTTGGAAGGTCTGGTGTCTGATTGTCAAATAGAAGACCTTTCAGATCATTCTGATACTGGCCCTGTTGCACACAATCGAGTAACATAATCAGCTCATGCCCCTTCAAGTAGGTTTGGATATCGTTCGTTGATTATCCCCCTTTTTTTTTTTTTTTCTTTACCTGCAGTGACCAGTAATCGAAGCTGATATATGTCATTGGGTAGCGCCAAAATGGTTTTGGGATGTCATTAGGGAGTCTGAAATAGCCAGACACTAGCATAAAAATTCCCTGTTCCATGGAGCAACTGTGAGGTATGGTTCTCATCTCATCTCAATATCTTCCTACTATTAAGCCCAAATGACACTTCAATATACAGGGGATATGTAAGTTAAACAGGTTTTCCAGTTCTTAGCACATGTGAAGCTGTTAAATTCGATAAATAAGAAAATTTTGGTGAAATTACATGATACATGAGGATTCTACGTGGATAATTTTAGGAAAAGAGTATCAATATTCTTATCAGCGTATCTATCTATCTATCTATGTTTGAACTGTCAGAATGCTGCTCATCTAACTAACTATTAATGTACTTGAAGATTGAATTAACTCGCTTATGTATGTAAATAGAACATCTAACTAACGACCATAGTGTTTACAATCAATCCTACTCCTACTTTTTCTCGATAACAAAACAATGAGGCTTTCGTCTTTTGGCTTTGTGAAAATAACTTGCAGCGGTTGTCCAAATGCTTCCTACAGCCATGGAGTTCTTAGGAGATTATAAATGAAGACGCATCATCAGAAAGGGTCTACATGTGTTGGCGGCGTTGCCTACCTGAATCCCGGCTCCTATTATGATTCCCATGAGAAAATTGGGGACGACACTGGCTATGGCCATCATCAAGCTCTCCACCACGGTCACACTGGCGTAGAGGCACAACACAAAGAACAGGTAATGCATGAAACCTGGATGAAGTTTTACCATGAAATAGCATATGGTTCCAGAGGCAAAGGAAATGATGATCAGAAAAGGCATTGCAGACAGTGTGTTGCTGATAACGAATGCTAACACGCCATAATGTCCATTGAGCCGCTCTCTTTGGAAAACCTGCATGCCATACGGCAAGTTGTAGGAATCACAGCCTGAGATGAAAGATTTGATTTTGGTATGACCCAAAGAAAGAGGGACATCAAATGAACCTTCATATCTTCCACGAATGATGGGAATCCTCCAATGGACATGAATGTGACGAAGCCAAAGACGAAAGAAGCGCATGCTCCCCTTGCCTGTCCGAGTAAAAATTCAAGAGAGAACAATCAGGGAAATTAGCTATAGCTAACTGTTAACCCTGTTGATGCAGGGTCACCCAGCAGCAGACAAGGGAGCTGCTGCTGTTCCAGTCAGATGGCAAATTTATCTGTTTATAAGCACGAAGGTGGGAAGGAAGAATACCAGAATGGCACTGTATCCAGTCCCCACATTCAGGTAAATAGTTCCGATGCAGATGGTGACCACAATATAAATCAGGAGCCTCAACCAGTAATAACCAAAGTCTCTCGACATGTTGACAAATGAGCGCCTCGTCAGAGTCAAAGCCTGCATCAAGAAGCTTGCCTGGCTGCCCCCTGAATCCAAGACCGTACCTTTCTGCAACAAATCACAAGGTAGAAGAAGTTGGTACGGAAATATTTGTCAAGATAGAAGAAATTTCCAGGTACGAGACATACAATTCGAGAGATCTCATCCACTTTCTGCCTGGCTGCATAAGAGTATTGGGAACGACTGTAGAACTCAATCAGCCTCCTCATTGCTTCCGCAGTAGTAGTTCTCTCCAAGGGATCATCACTTCTCTCAAACTGAGGGCCGTATGAGAAGTTTGCTTAGACAGTGAATCCAACAGTTGTAACAGCAGAGGAGGAACACTTACACGCAATTTGACTGATCCCTTCAGGGTAGCTTTCACCTTGTCAAAATCTGAGTTTACGCACCTCAGGAAATGATCTGATGGGTTTCTCAGAGATGGACAGGGGAACCCAGCTTGTGCAAAGAACTACAAGCATGCAGAAAGTTGGAGCAGGTATCGATGGTAAAACAAGAGGAGAGGATAGAGAAGAGTTCCCTGTTAGCTCACCTGGCATGCCTCAGAAGCTTGCCCAAAGTAAACAGTTCTGCCCCCTGATAGCAAATACAGAGAGTCGAATAGCTCGAAGACCTCGCTGCTTGGCTGATGGATGGAGGCGATGACAGTCCGGCCGTCCCTCGACAGGCCTCGAAGCGTTTGCGTCACGAAGAAGGCCGACGCACTGCAGAATGGGTACACATGAGATCTGCGATCCTACTATCATTGAAGCAGACAAAGTGTTGTTGATGACCCGAAACGCCCCACCCCCCCCAAACCCCCACCACCACCCTACCTATCAAGGCCACTGGTAGGCTCGTCGAGGAATAGCAATCTGGGTCGCATCAGGATCTCAAGAGCAATGCTGACTCTCCTCTTCTCGCCACCACTTACTCCTCGCAGGTGCCAGTTACCGATCACCGTGTCTGCACAGTCCTGGAGGCCCATCTCCATGATCGTGCTCTCCACCAGCGCTCTCTTCTCCTCCCTCGGCATCTTGTCCGGCAGCCGGAGGCGTGCCGAGTACCATATCGTCTCCCTCACCGTCAGCGTGCCGATCAAGTTATCGTCTTGTGTCACATACGCCTGAGGCGGACGAAGCAATCACAGGATTTGTAGCAGAAGAAAGAAGAGAGAGAGAGAGAGAGAGAGAGAGAGAGAGAGAGAGAGAGAGACTGCTTGAAGCTTATTACTACAAGACATGAACGAAGTTCCTAAGGCTCACCGCGGCTCCAAAGGAAAGCTTCGTCTTACGGCCATTGAGAAGGATTGCTCCCGAGAGGAAGGCGTTGGTGGCGAGGCGGCCGGCGAGCGCGTCGAGGAGCGTCGACTTGCCGGACCCGGAGGGTCCCATGAGTGCAGTGAGCGTGCCAGGCTCGGCATACCCAGTTAAGCCCTCCAAGACCTTGTGCGTCTCTCCCTTGCCGAGCGTCACCGTCACCGTCAGGTCCTTCCAGGTGAGCCTCGCCGACACGTCCCCCATGAACTCTGTGTAGGTCTTGTCTTTCCACAGCGTCTCGCTGAGCGGACTCAGCCCTCCCACCACCATTCCATTTCCCGACGGCATGTTGGCCTCCATATCCTCCATCACCTGCCCCGCCGAGCTCCTCCTCTCCTCTCCTCTCATGCTGTGATACTAACAAGAAGAAGCTGCCGGTTGTTTCTACACGTGTTGTGGTCTTGCTCTTATGGAAGTGAGGGCGGGCTCAAGGGGAGGCTACCAGCTAAAAGGAGGAGGGAAGATTTAGTAGTTGGGAACGATTTGTACGTGTCGTTTGACGGAGTAATGCCGCTGATCCCCCATTAAAGAAGCCCCATGACACCCCATTAACGCAACCGTGAGCTTTAATGCATGGCTTGCCTGCAGGTCACCATCTCCCAACTCCAAAACAATGTCAATCTACAAGGCTGATGTGTGGGTGTCGAAAATCTTGTTCTTGGACAGGTTGCAGCTGGGAAATGCATGGCAAAAACGACCACTGGATTTGCTGCTGGTGTGGTCTGGGAAGTAAAGCAGATTGCATCTCCGCAACGCTCCCATCTTCCTCCACCTCAACAGCTGTGAGAGTTATCCAATGATGCCGAAGAATATTCAGATAAAACAGGTACGTGGAGACATGATCACTGTTTTTATTGATATCTGTCCTTTTTGGGGTTTGCTGCCTGTGTAGATTCATCCATTTAAAGCTGGTTGGTGGCCACCGGTGGTGAATTAAATGCTGTTGCTGCCCCCAACCTTTCGTCCTCCATATCTGCCATACTAGCAGTGTGGGTGGCAATTACTTGGTAGTTGGAAGGAAACAGGGACTAAAATCGCAATTAGGCTGATGTGTTCCTTTTTTTTTTTTTTTTTGAGAGTTGCGCATGTTGGCAGGACTTTGATGATTAAGAAGGTCTTCGATGAAAAAAAAAATGTATTTAGAAGGCCTTTTGGTGATTAAGAAGGTCATTTAACATCCATGCGATGTGAGGAACACATTTGTATTTCAAATATACATTGGGAGAAAAGGGTTTGAAGGGATGTGCCAAATGCTGAGTGTTTGGTTATTTTAAAAATTCATTGAATGTTCTGTGATAAATTTATTCTTTTGATCTATTAAATTTTTATTTAAAATTAAATATATATTTTTTACATAAATTAATTAATTAATAAATGGTTATATATAATTTTACAAAGAAAATTATGGCCAGATATATAATGAATAAATAAATAATATAATCATTCAAATGAATATGAAATAATTTAAAAAATATATAATATTTTAATTTAGACAAAAAATTAACGTTTGAGTTTCTATTATGGATGTGTTTGAGAATGCATTTGAATTGTGCATTGGGGGCTCAATGAACATCTCAAATATGAATTGATATTATATATATATTTTTTTAAATACGGCTTAGATGTTGCATTCAATATGTTCAGATGCTGATGCTACATGTAGCATTAGTATATCATCATATGTAGGATGCTAATATATTTTTTAAAATTTTAAATTATTTATTTTATGATCTTATCTAAAATTATAAGATGGTCAAAATGGTTTAGTGAGAAACCAACATGATTTATATTTTCTATAAGATGAGATTCTAATTATTAATTTATTTTTTAAAAATATTTTATATATTTTATTTAAATGATTATATTTATTTATTTCTTATACATTTGGGCTATCTAATTTTTTTATAAGATTACATACATACATATTTTATTTATTTTTTATTAATTCAAATAAACATATATATTTACTTTTGAATAAATATTAAAATTATTAAAAGGGTAAAATTATCATAAATTATTTAATGAACTTTTGAAATATAATTTTATCAAATAATACTTATAGCAATGCACATTTAAAATATAGTTTTTATATATTATTTACCAAACACTCAAAGTATTCAACAATTGCATATTCATTTAAATCCCTTTCTCCAACTGTGCATTAAAGATGTAAATATATTCTCAAACATAGTGGCAATTTTATGATTTTAAATAATATCATAAGAAACTTTTTGGATATCTTAAAAGTTAAATTAGCATCTTATAAATACTAAAATATTAATATTAACATTAGTATTTGAGTATTTTGGATGTAGCATTCAGAACAAATATGATTAAAAAAACTACTAAATAAAATTTTATATTTAAAATATGTATTAGATTCTTTATATACATTTCAAATATATTTCGAAACGCATCCTCTTTTAGATGAAGAAGCATAAGACCGGTGAATTGAAGCAATCCAATGCTAATGCGATAAATCAAAGTTAGGAGAATGAGATTCTCTTGTTAAGGTCAAGTCTAGAGGCACTCCAAGATATATGAACTCAAAAGGAGTCACATTCAAAATCTTTTGCGTTAATTTGACTTCCTTTTTTTTTTTGGTTGAGGAAGGTGGTTGTGCATAGAACAGTTGCAATTAACAAGGTATGCATACTTGGACTTTCTTTAGACCCAATTCCCTATATAGAACATATCGATTCCCCTGCGAAGAGAGAGAACATTTATGGTTCATAATCAATGAAGAAAATGAGCAAAGTTATCAATCAATAAAAAAAGAAAATGTATGCCATTCTTTTAGGTCAAATGTCATTGTAATCAAGAGGGTACACGTCAATGTAATCATAGTTACGACGCTTGCTTCACCTTGTTTAGTGAAAGATCACACCTTTAGGACCCCAAAAGAGCAAAATAATTAATTTATTTTTGTCCCTACTCAATAAAGTTTTTTTCCCTAAAAATATATTTTTAATGATTACAGATAGCTTTCACCGTGAATCCCCTGAGATACAAGTTTTAGCAATTTAATTTTAAGTCACAAATATCAAGCAAACTAGAAAAGGAAAGCAGTTTTAAAAATATGGTTTTAAATTTCCAGGTAAAAAGAAATCCCACGAGATTGTTTATACTAGCAAAAGAGAATTGTCCCACCCCATAACTTATAGAGGGTTCCAAAATTTTAAAGCTATTTAATACATAAGATGCTAATCGGTCTATTTGGTAAAAAAAATTGTCGGATCATTGTAAGGTCTTTACAAAAAAATATATGAAAAAAACTTAGGAAGCTTAAGGATCCATTGGTTTGAAGAATCAAAGGATAAGTCAAACTCGTCTGCCTCTTTTAATATTTTAAAATATGATATTAATGTCTAATTAGTCTAGGCCTTCATGTATGAATGAATATTTTCTAACAAGGCATGCCTTGAAATAAGATGCAACTTCCATATGTTGCCTTTCACTTTGATCTCGAGTGTCTTGCAATGATATGATCCAGACATCATCACTATATATCCATTGCCAGAAGTCTGTGACCGTAGGAGAATGACACGTAATGGGCAGGTCATCTGCATCTTAATGACCTAACCAGCTTCTTCTCCTTGTTCCTATCAACATTAAACTCTACAACCCCCCACCACCCCCCAACCTTCGGTCGCAGAGGCTCACCAGGCACATCAAATTAAATACAAATGGTACAAGGTCACTGTCTCTCTTTCTTCTCCTTTAAGCTTACAGACTCGTGGACTTTGATCTAACATGTTCTTTATCTGAATGTAGAACTATTAATCCTGCTGCAGACCTGTTTTCTTTTTCTTCTTCCTTTTGAGAGTATACGAGCATAATTGCTGGTCATTCAGGAAAACAGTGGTAATTGAGTAGGGCTAGGCTTACAACTCATAAAATCTAAATTGCTTGAAACTAGGGCATCAAGCCTCCAACTAACGTTCATTATGCATGCAATATAATTGGTTTGTAATGAAAATAAAATAATAATAATTTTTGTATATGAACAAATACTAGTATATCATCATACATAGTGGAATCAAACAAAAATAACAATCAGATGAACACCAAGATTTACTTGAAAATCTCCCTCAACTCGAAGGGTAAAAATGATGAGACAAGCTAGAGAAAATCCGCTATCAAAATAATGAATATATAGATCTCAAGGCTTCTTGTCCAAGCCCAAGCAATAGCCACAAGAGAATCATAGGGATACAATGACTATAATACCAAACAAAATATCCAAAACCTTCCCAAGAGATGATAGTAATAATCTACTGCAAATTGATCTAACCTGAGATATGAATAATTGAGAATAGTCTTTTTTTTGTCCTTGTCTTCTTCCCTTTCCTAGATCTCTTATTTTCTTGTCTCTATTGTTAATCTGTAGTTTACTTTCTCTCTCCTATGTTTTTAATCGCCGCTGCCCTCTTAATCTTAACCCTAGCCATCTAATCTAGGTTTTAGGTTAATATAAGTGAGGTTCTGGGCTATAGGCTTCACTAAAGGCTATTATGGGTTGAATCTGGGCCACCTGTCCAATAACCTCTCCCTTCAGCCCATAAGGGAGTCTGTCTCATGACTCCTCAATGTAAAGCCATGTCAACCAATTGCCGACACATCTCCTGTCTCTCTTTCGGTAAAGCCTTTGTCAACATATCTGCCCCATTATCATCTATGTGAATTTTCTAAAGCTATAACTATTTCTCTTCAAGCACATTTCTGATCTAGTGATATCTGACATCTATATGCTTTGACTTGGAATGAAATGTTGGGTTCTTGCATAAATGGATGGCACTCTGGCTATCACAATATACTATATAGTTTTCCTGTTTCAGTCTCAATTCTTGTAAGAATCCTTTCATCCATAACATTTCTTTGTAAACCTCTGTAGTAGCAATATATTTTGCCTCTATAGTGGAGAGAGCAATACACCTTACCAATATGGACTGCCATGATATAGCTCCCCAACAAAAGTAAGTACAAAACCTGATGTGGACTTCCTTGTGTCAATATCTCTTGCTATATCTACATCTGTGTAACTTGTCAACATAGGTGGTCCACCTCCAAAGCTTAGACAAACTGTAGAACTTCCTCTAAGATATCTACAAATCCACTTCACTGCTGCTCAGTGCTCTTTGCTTGGATTTGCAAGAAATCTACTAGCAACACCCACTGCATATGCGATGTTCAGCCTCGTACATACTATCGCGTACATTAAATTTCCAACTGCTGAAGTATAAGGAATCTTTTATATTTTCTCCTTCTCCTCATTATTTGAAGGACTTTGATCTGAGCACAACTTGAAGTGACATGAAAGAGGAGAATCAACTGGCTTTGCATTACTCATACTGAACATATCCAGTACCTTCTCAATATATTTCTCCTGTGACAACCAAATCTTCCTCTTTCTTTTCTCATGAGAAATCTGCATACCTAGTATTTATTTTTCTGACCCCATGTCCTTCATTGTAAAAGACTCATTTAGGTCCTTCTTCAACCTGTCAATCATAGACATATCTTTCCCAAAGATAAGTATATCATCAACATAAAGTAAGAGAATAATAAAATCCTCGCCAAACCGTTTGATATACACATAATGATCTAAAGCTGTTCTTTTATATTCATTTTCAATCATTTATACCACTGTCTAGGAGCTTGTATGGGCTGAGCTTGCTTCAGCCCATACAAGCTCTTCTTCAACTTACAGATAATATTTTCTTTACCTTTGACTTTGAAGCCTTCTAGTTGCCCTATATAAATTTCCTCCTGCAAATCACTATGAAGGAAAGCTATTTTTACATCTAACTGCTTAATCTCCAAGTCTAGGTTAGCCGCAATACTAAAAGCAACACGGATAGAAGACATTTTAACAACAAGAGAAAAAATCTCTTCAAAGTCAATACTTTTCTTTTGACCAAAGCTTTTCACAACTAATCTATATATTTTTGTTGAGAATAATATTCTTGAGTCTTCAACCTTAAAACCACTTGTTCTTCAAGGCTTTAGTTCCCTCTGATAGTTGCACCAAATCATATGTGTGGTTCTTCTACAGAGAATCCATCTCTTCCTGCATAGCAATAAACGACTTCCTTTTCTGCTCACTTATAACTGCTTCCTGATAACTCTCTGGTTCACCTATATCAATAAGCATCACATACTCATATGTAGAGTATCTCCTAAAATGTTGACGTGGTCTAGAAGATCTTCTTAACCGAGATTCTGTGGGAATTTGCTCTCTTTCTTCTTCCTGCTCAATATGTCCTGCAGGTAGATCAACATCTAGCTCTGCACCATATTCCTGCACATCTCCCCCATCACCCTGATATACTGGAGGAATAACTGGGTCACAGTCTATAAATCCCTTTACAGAAGTCTTAGCTGGTGCCTCATTCTTCAAATTCTCAATGGTTTGATCCTCAAAGAAGACAACATCATTGCTTCTAAACATATTCTACTTTTCTGGAACCCAAAGCATATAACCAAACTGATCATGTGAGTAACCAAGGAAAATATACTCTTTTGACTTACCATCCAGCTTAGATCTCTCATTGTCTGGAACATGTGCAAATGCACAATAACCAAACACTCTTAAATGCCTATAGGAGATATCTTTCTTTGATTATACATGCTCTGTAAAATCACCATCTAGAGCTATATATAGTGATAAGTTGATTACATCAACTGTAGTCCTCAAAGCCTCATCCCAAAACCTTTTGGGTAGCTTAGCCTGTGAAAGCATATATCTGATCTTTTCTATGATGATACGGTTCATCCTCTCTATAATTGCATTATGCTGAGGCGTACCAGGAACTATCAACTCATGCTGGATGTCATGTGACCTGTAATAATCATTAAATAATCTTGTGTACTCACCACTATTATCTAATCTTATGTATTTCAATTGCTTTTCTGTCTCTCTTTCAACTCTAGCATGAAACTTCTTGAATACATTAATAACCTAATCTTTGGTCTTTAAAGCATAGGCCTAAACTTTCCTAGAAAAGTCATCTATAAAAGTGACAAAATAAAGTGCACTACTGATACTAGGAACATTAACAGATCCACCAGAAGTTTTTATCCTCAAAAGACCATACACATATGTATAGACATGGTCCAAGGCATACATTTTTCTAGATAAAGTAGTACTAACAAAGGAAACTCTATGTTGTTTACTAGCCAAACAATCAATACAAGGGTTCAAACATGTATCTCTAAAGTCTGGTAATACCTCTCTCTTGGAAAGTTCTTACAGCCCTTTTTGCTCATGTGTCCCTGTCACCTATGCCATAACTCCATGCTGATATCTTTCTCTGTAGCATTCAACTACTCACCACAAGCTTTAGCTTGTAATCTATACAATGTATAACATTTCTTCCCATTAGCTACAATAAGAGAACCCTTATTGAGTTTCCACTGCCTCTGTGAAATCCGACATCAAAGTCTTCATCATCCAGCCTTCCAACTGAAATTAAATTTAGTCTTAAGTCAACCACATACATCACATACTTAAGCACCAACTTGCAGCCAAGGTTGATCTTTATATGGATATCTCTCATGCCAATGATGTCTGCTGTGCCATAGTTACCCATCTTAACAACACCAAAATTTTTAGACCTGTAAGTAGTAAAAAACTCCCTTCGTAGTGTAGCATGATAAGAATCACCTGTGTCAATTATCCACTCGAGATCCTAGCATACACAAGAAAAAATATCATCAGAAGTAGACAAAATCAAATAATCACTACCTTGCACCATAGCTGTAATATTCTCTTTTGACTCTACTCTACTTCTTTTCCCTTTTTCTTGTTCTTCTTAGGTTGCTTGCACTGATTCTTGTAATGTCCTTTCTCACCATAATTGTAGTAAATAATATCTTTCTTTAATCTTGATTACTTCTACCTATGCATGAACCAATTCTATCCTTTGACTTTAAACTTCCCCTGTTCTCTGAGACAAGTGCCTGTGAATTAATATGAGAAGTTGTTGAATTCTTTCTCCTTAACTCCTCATTCAATAAACTGCTTGTTACTTGACTCATGGTGACAATACTATCTAGTGCAAAATTACTGAGGGAAACTACCAGTATCTCCTAATTTTTTGGCAAAGAACTGAGAAGTAACAATGCTTGCAACTCATCATCAAGAGATATTTTCATAGAGGATAACTGGTTTGTAATATTCTGCATTTCATTTAAATGCTCAGGAATAGAAGTACCCTCTTTATATTTCAAGTTCACAAATTTTCTGATTAAAAAAGCTTTGTTGCTAGCCGTTTTTCTTTCATAAAAACCTTCTAACTTTTTTCAAAGAGAGTAAGTAGAACTTTTAGTAGAAACATAGTGAAAGACACTATCATCTAGTAATTGTCGAATAAAGCTAATTGTTTTTTGATCTAACCTCTTCCACTCATCATCTGTCATAGTTGTGAGTTTTGCACTATCCCCTTGCAAGATCCATACAAATCTTTGCAATACAAGAGAACTTCCACTCTTTGTTTTCATATCATCCAATTATTTCCGTTTAAACTAATCATGCGAGAAACATTACCGGCCTCCATATTCAAATACAAAAGATTAAATACCACCAAAATCTCGCGCTGATACCAGTTGATGGGAATAAAATAAGAATAAATTTTATATATGAACAAATACTAGTAGGCCATCATACACACAGCAGAATCAAATAGAAATCACAATCAGATGAACACCAAGATTTATATGGAAAACTCCCTCAACTCGAAGGGTAAAAACCATGAGACAAGCCAGAGAAAATTCACTATCAAAATAATAAATATACAGATCTCAATGCTTCTTACCCAAGCGCAAGCAATAGCGACAAGAGAATCACAAAGATACAATGACTATAATACCAAACACAATATCCAAAACCTTCCCAAGAGATCACAGTAAGAATCCACTGTAAACTGATCTAACCTGAGATATAAATGATTGAGAATAATCTTTTCTTATACTTGTCTTCTTTCCTTTCCTAGATCTCTTATTTTCTTATTTTTACTATCAATCTGCAGTCTAATTTCTTTCTTCCACATTTTTAGCTACCGTTACCCTATTAATCTCAATCCTAATCCTCTAATCTAGATTTTAAATTAATATAAATAAAATTTTAAATTATAAATTTTACTAAAATTTATTATGAATTGAATCTGAATTATCTGTATAACAGTTTTTACTTGGGTGCATGTCTGCTGCTTTCAATATGACAAGCATGCATCACGTTGACCTGATGTCTCCTTTCTCCACAGGTGCAAATCAAAATGCAATAACTGCAACAATATATGGCCATCCTGTTTGTCATATGCATTTAAACCTCCCACTGGCAGGCAAATGCAGTAACAAAGCATGAGTATCTACATCACCACATATTAGATCTCACACGATTCCCTGTAACATGATGCTTATTGTCATGCTCAGAAATGATTTATTGTGAGAAGAATTATCCTGTACAAATCTGTATTGCGTGCATTGCATGTTCTACATCCTGCATCCTTTCTTGGTGGTATCAAACTGGTGCACAGATATGTCCGGATGCTCCATTAATGGCTGGTCTATAGATGAGCTTTCGTGTGCACCAACCTGATGTCCTTGCCCATAAGCTTGGAGGTAACGTTTCATGAGCGATGGCATGTGGACTTGTGTGTAGGTCATCATCATGGTGTCGTCTTGAGCACTGCAGATGAGTCAAAGATGTGTCTTGGCAACTTCCTGTGAGGGTTCGTCGACAGAATCATCGACCAGTTTGGAATAGACGTCTTCCTTTGGATATCATATCTTCCTGCATTTGCTTTCTTCTTCTTCTTGCATTCCTCAACACCTGCAGCCTGTAGATACCTCTTTGGGTGTTCACCTAACTCTCATTTATTGGTTGCCAACACCCAGGTTTACTGCCATTCCTATGCCTACCAAGCTTCAAATGACAGAGTAAGGGGGTAGCTCAGTTCCTTGCCTAAATTTGCTGGATTAACGCTGCTAATAAGTTCATGCATCCTAAGTGTTGGGGGTTGTACCTCAACGTGGGATGGGGAGTTAGTCCGGAGAGGTTTTTCGTATGCGTAAGCTCACCTCCATAGACAATCATGACGTCTCGGGTCCGACCTCCGATCATTCCTCCTTAAGGGGTTGGTGCGACCTTCCTGCATAAAGGCCCTGGCCAAGCTGTTGGTGCTTGGCCGAGCCCATCCGACGATCAAGTTAGGGGCAGGAATAATTGAGCAAGAAATAATTTTACACTGAATTGCACCTCTCCCCTCTCCCCTCTTTTACCAATGGTAGTTTGGGGGTATTTATACCGGCGTGGGGGCTCGTTGTATGCAGGACACGTCGCCGCTGTGGTGCCTAACTCGTCGCCAACTACCTACTGTCAGGGGTGATGTAGGCTGGTCGGTCCATCGCTTTTGCTATGCCATGTCGTCAACCGCCTATTGACAAGGGAGCTGCCATGTTATCGGTCGCTCGCTGTCATGTATGCCATAGATCGTTGGGGACCGAATGCCCACTGGAGTTAGTCGGGACTTTAGTCCTTCCTGCTGACTTTACTGAGGTCGGGTTGGTGTCCGATGTGCACCTAACCTGACGACTCTGTGATGTGGCCAAGCAACGTGGCCAAGGTGGAGGTGTCATGTTTTTTAGTGTGGTAGCACGACCATTATTGGCCCCATCATTCTCTCCCCCCGTAGAAATCCTTTTTCATGATGCCTTTATGGGGCGTGCCCGAAAAGGATTGTAGCGGAGCTTGAGTCTTTAGGGTATGCTATAGGCGAGCTAATTGACTTGGGTCTTTGGGCTCGTTATGACTAGGTTGGATACTTTGGTCATTTCAGGGTGATGTGCTTGATTTGGTTTGTGATGGCCGAGGTATACAGCTCGGGGGCGGTCGGACTGATAGCAGTCGAGATACACAACTCGGGCATAGTTGAACTAATGGTGGCTGAGATACACGTCTCAGGCACAATTGAACTGATGGTGGCTGAGATACACGTCTCAGGCGTAGCTGGACTAATAGTGGTCGAGGTATGTAGCTCGGGCCTTGCTAGACTGTTGGTGGTCGAGATACATGTCTCTGGTACAACTGAACTAATGATGGCCAAGATACACGTCCCGGGTATAACTGGACTGACGGTGGCCGAGATACACATCTCGGGTACAACTGAACTAATGGTGACTGAGATATATAGCTCGAGTGCAACCGAACTAAGGGTGGTCGAGATACGCAACTCAGGTACAGTTGGATTGTGATAGAACCCCAGAAGGAGCTCTATAGATTTTGACCATTGAGGGGGATCAACCCTTGAAACGCTATAGGGGTTCCTCCCTCCTAGACTCGGCACAAGGCTGAATAAAAAGATGATAATTACTTGATAAAAGAGAGGGGGCAGCTACATCATTATATAGGTTCTAAACCCTAGTCCATGGGGTGCTAGCCTAAGTAAAATTATCCCTTTGCCCCTTCTATAGCCGACCTACCTAAGTAGGAATAGATGGCGGCTAGGTTAGCTCTATAGTTGACCTAAGCAAGGTGAAACCCTAGCCGACCAGCCCAGTAAAGGGGGCGACGACCACTAAGCCCTAAGGCCCCAATAAGGGTCATATTAATAGAAGAAATGGTATAGGCTTTGTTGGTAACTTTCAATAAAAGCCAATCATATTTGTTAAAAGATCAACCTTAAATGTGCCACTAAGAATCCAAGTGTAATTTTTATGAAAAATTAGGACATAAGGCAAACAATTGCCTATTTAGAAAATGTAATCCACATCAACTAGTTTAGGTTCCTAAGGGAACTTTATACAATAAAAATCATTAGAAAAGAAAGATAAAGTTCTTTATGAAGGACCCATTGTAAAATGGGTACCTAAACTAAAAATATCTTTCTTGTAGGTTTATCTCCAAACTAAAGCTAGGAGTATCAAATGGTATCCTGATAGTGGATGCTCAAGGCATATGACCGGAGATCCATCTTATTTTTCTAAGCTCACTAGCTTAAGTGAAGGAGTTGTTACTTTCGGAGACAACAAGGGTAAAATCATTGGAAAAGAAATAATACATAACACATCAAACCTCTTGATTGAAGATGCATTGTTAGTTGATAGCTTGAAATATAACTTGCTTAGCATTAGTCAATTATGTGATTAAGGATATGTGGTTAAATTTCAACTTAATGTTTGCATAATTGAGTTGTCACACAAAAATAAGCCTTAAGAAATAATAATATATACACCATAGATATTAAAAAATTTTATGATGAAACTTGTTTTTTGGCTTTGAATGATGATGCTTGGATTTGGCATAAAAGACTAGGTCATGCTAGCATAAAACTTTTAAATCAAATTTATACCAAGGAACTAGTAAGAGGCTTACATAATCTTAAGTTTATCAAAGATAAAGTATATAACACTTGTCAATTAGAAAAACAAATAAAGGGTAGTTTTAAGTTGAAAAATCAAATAAGCACATCTAGGCCACTTTAATTTATTCATATGGATTTATTTAGATCAATTAACATTACAAGTTTAAGTGATAGTAAATATGTATTTGTTATAGTGGATGATTTTAGTAGATATACTTGGACCTATTTCTTAATACATAAAAGTGATATATTTAAATGTTTTACAAAATTTTATATGATTTCTTCAAAAGTGATCATGGTGGAGAATTTTAAAATAATAATTTTTAAAATTTTTGTGATTTGAATAGGTATAACCATAATCTCTCTAGTCCACAGAATCCACAATAAAACATAGTAGTAGAAAGAAAAAATAGGAGCTTACAAGAAATGACTAGAACAATGTTGAATGAACAAAGTCTACCCAAATATTTTTGGGCCGAAGCTGAATACGACATGTTATGTTTTAAATATGATGCTTGTAAGACCATTACTCACTAAAACTCCTTATAAATTATGGAATGGTAAAAAAATCTAATATCTTTTATTTTAAAATATTTAGTTACAGATATTTTATTTTAAATAAAAAGGATGCTTTAGGTAAATTTGATGTAAAATCTGATGAAGGCATTTTTCTAGTTGATTCTTCTATTTTAAAAGTTTATTGTGTTTTTAATAAAAGAATATTAGTAATAGAAGAATCTATTCATCTTATTTTTAATGAGTTTTCTGAATTTAAGAAGATTGATTTTAATGATGAAGTTGATCTTGGTAACTTGAATTTAAATGATAATACTCCTAAAAGTAAATTGGATGAATCTACCTCCAAATCTTTACCCAAGGAATGAAAGTATATGAATGATCATCCTAAGGAGGTTATAATAGAAGAAACATAAAAAAAAGTTCAAACTCGATCTTCTTTTAGAAATTTTTATATTAATATCATATTTATTTCTCAAATCGAGCCAAAGTGCATTGATGAGCCTTAAGAGATGATTCTTGGGTTAATATAATGCATAAAGTACTTAATCAATTTGAGAGAAATGAGGTATGAGAGCTTGTTCCTAGACCTAATGACCATTTAGTGATTGGTACTAAATGGGTCTTTAGAAACAAGCAAGATGAAAATGGTATAGTAGTTAGAAACAAGTCTAGATTAGTGGCCAAAGGTTTCAATCAAGAAGAAGGAATCGATTATGACGAAACCTTTGCTCCCATGGCTAGACTTGAAGCTCCTTGCCTTTGCATCTTTTAAAAATTTTAAGTTATTTTAAATGGATGTTAAAAGTACTTTTCTAAATGGTTTTATTTCCAAAGAATTGTATGTTGAACAACCCCCAGTTTTGATAATAATCTTCTTCCTAATCATATTTTTAAACTTACAAAAGCTCTTTATGGATTAAAATAAGCCCCTCGGGCTTGGTATAAAAAACTTAGTTCTTTTCTTATTTCAAATAAATTTTCTAAAGGTAAGGTTGATATCATATTATTTTTTAAGTATTTTGAAAGTGATATTCTTGTTATTCAAATTTATATTGATGATATCATTTTTGGATCTACAAATGAATCTTTATGTGAGTCTTTTGCTAACGAAATGAGTTGAGAATTTGAAATGAGTCGAATGGGTGAGTTAACATTCTTCTAAGGATTACAAATAAAATAACTAGATGATAGTATTTTTATTAGTCAAACTAAATACACGTTGAACTTGATAAAATTGTTTGGAATGGAAAATGCTAAAGTATTAAACACTCTTATGAGCACATCTACAAAGTTGGACTTAGACAATGAAGGAGAAAACTTTGATAAAAAAACTTATAAAGGAATGATAGGAAGTTTATTATATTTAACCGCTACTAGACTATATATTATGTTTAGTGTTGGATTGTGTGTAAGGTTTCAATCTAATCCTAAACTCTCTCATTTAAAAGAATTAAACAAATCATCAGATACTTAAAAGAAATCTCAAAACTAGGATTATGATATCCAGAATCAAAGAACTTTAACTTGATTGCTTATTCAGATGCCAATTTTGGTGGATGTAGAATAGATAGAAAGAGTATCACCAAGACATATCAATTTTTAGGGCATGTACTTGTTTCTTGGACTTCCTAGAAATAAAATTCAGTAGCTTTATCTACTACGGAAGCAGAATACATTATAATTAGTGCATATTGTGCCCAAGTCATTTGGATGAAAAATACACTAGAAGATTACAAAATGAAATTAAAAAATATTTCTATAAAATGTGATAATATAAGTGTTATATGTTTAACCAAAAATCCTATTCAACATTCAAAAACCAAATATATTGACATTAGACATCATTTGATAAGGAATCATGTAAATTGTCAAGATATCTCCTTGAAATTTATTAACACTAAGTATCAATTAGTGGATATTTTTATAAAATCTTTAAATGAAGAATAATTTGATTTTCTCAGAAGAGAACTTGGAATGCTAAATCATAAAAATATATGAATTGCTAATCTAGATTTTATTATATTAAATTTCTGTGATAATATTTTTTAAAAATTATCTTATTGTTCACATGAGATGTTTATCTTATTATTCACAAAAGGAGAGAAAATTTACATGATGTTTTGCTATTTTATGGACTTATTTGCTTGGCTTGCTTGAAATTACATGAGATAATTTTAAATGCATGAGTATCTATTAAAATTTTGAATCTCCTTGAATATCTTGGAGTTTTTAAGCTTATTTTTGAAATTCACCTCTACAAAATTGAAAGCTATGTTTAATGATGTTTTACAAATTCTCCCTTATTTTATTTCCTTCTTTTTCACAATAGTAAGAAAATTATTTATGACTCATATCATATTTTTAAAAAGGGGAGCAAAGATTCATGTGCCTTAAAATCCTTAGCCCTATATTTCATCTTTTTGTTGATGACAAGGAGAGAGAAATATACATTGATAACACATGATATTAATTATATACATTGATGACATATGATATTGATGATATACTTGGATATCTTAGACATTGATGCATATTTTTTTTGAAATTCATGAAAATCCTTAATGAGTTAATGTCTTGATAGTTTAAAAGCAATTTTTTGTTGAGGTATAAGTATCTTATTGCAATCTTTTAAATATTATTTGCTTGAAATATTAATTACTTCATGATACTTGAATTCAAGAGTATGTGGTTCTCTTAAATTTAAATTTTCTTTATTATGGCATGAACTTAGGTGGAGTTAGGATTAACTTCCGTCATCAATTGATTGTCATCATAGAAAAGGGAGAGATTATTGAATATCAAATTTTTATGATGAAATCAATTGATAAGTGTTTAATCTAACATGTGTGTTAGAGGAAGTATTGTAGGTCTAACTACAATGGAGGATTTGAGTTACAGCCAAATGATGGGCCAAGATCAAGCTTCGGCATCGAGTCGCGGTTCGGACGATGTAATGGGACCTCGCCGGGAGTTCACTAGGAAATTCGTCGAAGGGATCGGGAAGCTCGCTGGGAACACATCGGGGAGATCGCCAGAAGAAGATTGTAAGACTCACCACAAGAATGCTGAAGGCTGCCGGATTGGCGGGAGTTAGGTCTTGGTTTAGCTTGTTAGTCATTAAGAGTTGTAATCATTGAGTCGTAATTAGGGATTGAGTCCTAATTGAGTTGGATTTGGATAAAATCCAAATCAACTTAATAAGGCCACTGGGTCCACTTTAGGGTATGATTGAGCTCAGCTTGAGCTCAATTAGTTGACCAGGGGATTCGTCAACTGATGGTGCAAATCGGGATTCGAAAAATGAAGGGAATCACTTTTTCGGGATTCCTGAGGAATGAATTGTCGGTGAGCAGTAGTTCAACCAACACCGCCCAAGTTTTCGGGCAACTGAACCTACCAGGATGGGCGGGTAAACCTCTTGTACCAAGATTTTGGGCAATTGTCAGTGGCTAAACCGCTCGTACCCTAGATTATGGGTACTTTCAACGGTTGACCCACCCAGGTCTGCAGTTGAACTGCCCATACTCGGATTTTTCGGAAATGTTTGAATTTTAGCTCCAATTTCTGAAGTCATTTGGGGCCTATAAATTTCTCAAGTTTCATTGTATTCCATATAATATTTTTGGGGATTACATTATATGAAAAAATTGTATGTGAATTATAAGAAAAAGAAAAGGGGAAGGGAGAGAGCTTAGAGTTAGAAAAATTATTGAAATCATCCTTGTAAGCTCAAGTTGTAAGGGTTTGGTCTTCACCCAAAGAAGATCGGTAGTGGACGCTGGTGTGCCTCAAGGAGGAGGACTCGAGAGTGGACATAAGTCGATTGGTATTGAACCACTATAATTATGAGTGTTTTTACTTATTGCATTTACTACTTGCAATTATCGAGTTCTTAATCGTTTTGAACTAGATATCAATAGACGCTTCTAACTTCTACTTACTCTTTGAAAGAAAAGTTCTGAGTCAAACACTTCCCTTCAACATTGCTTATCTTTTTATTAGGATTTGTTTATTCCTTCTAAAGTCATTTTTAAGCAAGAAACTTAGTATTTTCTTTGAATCATTTATTTATTACAAAAAGCTTCAGATTTTCTATCTTACTTAAAGTGAAAAGTTTTAGGGGGCGGGGTGGGAGAGAAGATGGGGAGGGATGAAGTTATGTTATTGCAAAAAGATTCGATTGGAAAAGTTCAATTGATAAATCCGTATTGGAGATACATTTAACCAAAAGTGCAAGGACAATGAGTGAAGTAAATTAACAAAAAATAATAAATCAAAATAAGAGAATGATGTAAACTAATTTATAGTGGTTCGGTCATCCCGATCTATGTCCACTTGGTCATCGGTTTTCACTATCGATCTTCTTTTTAAAGGGCGAAGATCAACTACCCTTGTTACAACCCTTCTCCTTTTAACAGGCTCAGAAGAGAACCTTTACACGTCTTCTCTTTTTAACAACCTCAGGAGAGAACATTTATACCTCTTTTTTACAAGATGCCTCAACTCTTCTACAACTTAGAAATAATTCTGCACTCAAGAAGGAGGAAGAGAACCAATGCTCAAAGAGAGCTTACAACACTTTTAACCATAATAATTCTTTATTCTTCACCCTTGTATAAAGAAAGAATGAGCGTGATATTTATAGACCCCCAAAGGCTTCAAAAATGGAGCCAAAAATTTAAATCCCAAACTTTTTGAGGTATTGATAGTACCACCACTAGTGCCAAGTAATACTACCACCAAACATAATCTAGGGATCTAGGCTCTAGTGGTACCAACATCGGCCTAGGTGGTACCATTGCTTCTTGGGTGGTACCATCATCGCCTAGGCGATACCACCACCGGCCATGGGCAACAGTACTATCGGAAGTCCCGAAAAAGCAAAAAACAATGCTTTCCGACTATTTGGGTTGTACCACCACCTGGGCCTAGTGGTACCACCGCCCAAGCCTACTTCAAGTCATCGAATTGGCCTTCCAATAGGCTCAATTCAGCCCTAGACAGGCCCAATGGGCTCCTAATTTAGTTGGCATGGTTTCGACCAAATACCAACTCAATTTGACATCAAACAACCTTGATGAAGACTTAACCACTCAATTATATATCTAGCATAATTACAAGGCAAGTAGTATGTTGTTTAGTATTTTATCATATCATGTGATCATCCAGCACTTCATTTGAACCTCTGGTGCATCATCCTTTCATTTGGCATGTGGCTCGATCTATCGGCATATTGACTTAACACAACATCTGATCCTTTGGCATAATACCTGATCCTTTTGGCTTGATGTCTGAACTCATAACACGAAGTTCATCCTTCAGCACGTTGACCAGTCCTCCAGCCTAACGTCCAATCTCTAACATGATACATCTCCGATATAATATCTCATTCTCTTGTTTCGACAATTTGACCTATGATGGTTCGTGTTCATGATCAAAGTTTTTTCTACGTCACTTATTTTAAAAGTACTGGTTATCAGTGCCTTGCAAGCTAATCAATATCTTTTTACTTATTATTATTATTATTGATATTTTCTCATATTGTATATATTATTTGCTACATATATATTGTAATGTCCTTAGATCTGTATAATGAAAATCTGATCATGATGAGATTACGATAATGAGACTGATTTACCTTTAAATACAGATCCTAAATAATTTCGATCATAGGTTACTCGAGAGGGACATTGAGATAATCGGATAGACCAGTGTATTATATGCCTATCTATATAATAGAGACAACTGATCTCATAGCTACTCATTTGGGGCACTAAAGGTACAATACATGCGCTTATTGAAGAATCAGTTTACTGATTGATTTGCTTACAAAATGTTGCATAGTTAATGATATTTGATTATCAGATAGCAATTCTGTAGTCCTATTTTATGTCTACTCCTTAGACTTGAGACACCAAGGTACCTTATTTAGGTACTCCTTTCTTTGATGCCAGACTTATAGGTCTAGAAGTTATAGATATGGTACAATCAATTATTGGGATTTGTAGCTAATCTTACAAAGGTAATTGAGTATTAATAGTCGATCGTCCACTCTCGATATCATAAGAATAATATCTCGTGTGTTCATGCTTAGGCAAATCTTTGGCTAGGGTCATTCGGATTGGGATAGGAGTTTTCTGGGAGAAATTGATTAAAGCAAGACTTTGATGGATTTTGTATGAGACTTGATAGTATCATTCTCAATATATAGTCTCTAGAATATTAGATAGATGAAGGACTATAACTGTATAGTAACTAAGGATAGACAGGTCTAATGGATTAGATCCTCCTGTACCATCTGAGGACTATGATATAGTGACATAATACGTCCATAGTTGATGAGTTGAGTGAATTGTTATGGGACAAAAATTATAGAGTCAAAAGGAGTTCTGAGTCAGAAAGAGTTTGATAGGTACAACTCATGACCAACTCAGTATTGGGTCTAAAGGATCATACACATATGGTGGATGTTGCGATAACTAAAGGATTGGATATGAGTTATCCAACAAGCCTTTGTTTCATTGGATGAAACTCAATATTAATGGATTCCTTGCATGAGGTCTCACTAGAGATGAATTGAGATTATTAGATAGAAATTCAATAATTCAAGAGGTAAGAGTAATTAGATAGAGATTCAATCCTTATTAAGGTAGGATTCATTAGGGTTTAAAGATGCTCTCTATAAATAGAAGGTAGGGCCAACAAAGAAAGGGGATAGGCTGTCCCTTTGGCCGTCCTCTCCTATTCTCCTCCCTCCCTTCTCTTCTTAGCTAACCATCCCTCTCCTTAGTGCATGAGGATAGCGAAGAAGAAAGGAGTTCTTCTACGTTCGTTTCAAGGTGGTGCATAAGAGATGCGAAGAAGGTGCATAAAAAGTTATGAGTCTTTATGCTGTGATTGGAGGAGTATCACTACATTGATCTATCATGTTGATACCACTAGAGAGGAGGACATCTGACCTCCTTCATCTATGCCTAAGGATCTAGATTTTGAGGGATATACGATCTACTTAGGTAAAACATCTAACACAATATGTAAATTTTTTTATTTTATATTTTTTTACGTACCAATCATCACCTGACGATTTCACCAATGTGGGAGACATTTTTGTTTTATTTTTTCATTACACATGTGATGCTTATAAAAAGGTTTTTCAAAAGTGATATCAAAGCCATGTTCATTATGCGATGATTGACATATTAACTACATGTGTTGTTAGGAATCACATAGATTATTTTCTACGTAACCTGTTGTGATTTTTGTCATAATTATCAGATCTGGACATCACTCTTTCTTGTTGCTGAGAGGTGTTATAGAGAAGTCTTTTGACATCAAAATTATTGATGCAAAAGGGTAGAAAAAGGGTAGTAACTTGTTGCCTTAAGGGTTGGCCGAAGACTACTTGCAGCCTTGGCCGAGAGCCCTAAAAGAGGCTCCCTGCCATGGCCGCATGCTGCAAACCAAGAGCAGCCATGTTGCCCTCAGCAAATAGCAGCCCCCCATGTGACCAAGGAATCTTGACCATATGGGGAACCCTTGGCGCCTAGGGTTTCATAGCCATAGGTGGTAACCCTGCAGCCAGGGACTCTTGGCCATAAGGAGCCAAGGTTTCTTGGCCGCCCATGGTAGCTTGTGGCCAAGACTCCTGGCTGCAATGGACACCTTAGGGGCAAGGGTTTCCTAGTCGCCCGAGATTGCCCTATGGCTAGGGACTCTTAGCCACAGTGGTGTCCCTAGCAGCTTCAGTTTCCTAATCATGTAGGTATCCTTTCTCACCGTGTGGGTAACCCTATGGTAGGGTATCCCAAAATTTCAACAAAATAATTAATTAAATAGTTTAATCAATTATTATTTATCTAGTAGTCCTATATGATGATGTATATATGTGATGTATGACGTGGACGGATAATTATGAACCATATAATGTGATGTAGGTATGTGTGATTATTATTATTATTATTATTAAGGCCTGTGAGCCTCAGATTTTTTTCTCATTTATTGTTGTGCTTATTTTATTATGTTGTAATTACACAAAGAGGTGATGCAGGAGGTGCTAATGGGACCCACGATGTCGAGACAGATGATCGTGATGCATGGAGATGCGTTGATATATACATAAATCTTATTGTGAGTGATTGGGCCCCTACTAGATTTCTTTCCTCAGTTATTTATAAATTTTAATATGAACAAGCTTGAGGTGACTCTTCCCAAGCTCCTCAATATGTTAAGAGAAGCTGAGAGCATTATCAAGAAAGAGAAGCCAACTCTCTACACTGGTGAGACCAAAAAGAAATGGAAGGGTGATAAATCCCTTAAGAAGGGTAAGGGCAAGGGCAAGGGTAAATGGGGTAGGGCAAAGGTTGCCAAGAAAGACCTGGTAAGGGACAAAGGTCAATACTTCCATTGCAATAAGAATGGGTATTGGAAGAGGAACTGCAAAAAGTACCTTGTAGATAAGGTGAAATAGAAGCTTGAACAAGCTTCATGTATATTCATGATCAGTCTCTATTTGTCAAATTTTTTTTGATAACACATGGGTATTAGATACTGAGAGTGCTTATCATATCTGTAATTTGTTACAGGTTCTGGCAAAGCCTATGAGACTAGCGAGAGGCAAGATGGACCTCAAGAAGTATAATAGTACAAGAGTTGCTACAGTTATCTGCTTGATGGAGCTACTATTGCATTAGATGTATATTATTATATTCATGCTATTATCAAAAATATTATTTTCATAATGCTCGAGCCGGGAGTTAATGATATCAAATGTCATGACCTGGATTGATGAGCTAACTATCCTTATCGATTTAGTTTGGCCCAACCACTGGTCAAAATGACCAAGTCGAGAGTTAACAATTGTACACTTATCGACCTTTATAAGACATTTATATATTCCCACTTTTCCAATGTGGGACTATGGGGTGTTACAGGAAGGATTCAAAATTTATTAAAGAATGGATATTTAGATCCATTCTACTTTGACTCGTATGCAACTTGTAAACATTGCCTTAATGGAAAGTTGGTTGACTCTCTATTTAGTAGAATTGGAGAGAAAGTCATCGAGTTATTTGAAACTTATACGTAGTGATGTGTGTGGTTCAATATCGACTCAGGCCATAGGTAGTTACTCATACTTTATTACTTTCACTGATGATATCTCTAGGTTTAGACATGTGTACTTGATGAGGTACAAATCCGAGGCCTTCAAGAAATTTAGAAAATATAAGAATGAAGTAGAGAACCAGAATGAAAAGAGTATTAAGACTCTTCAATCATATCGAGGAGGAGAGTACTTGAATACAAAGTTCATTTATTTCCTCAGATACTATGATATTTTATCCCAATTGACACCTCCTTATACACCTCAACTTAATAGTGTATCAAAGAGAAGGAATCATATATTGTTACATATGGTATAGTCCATGATGAGTTTCATCGACCTACTAATCTCATTTTGGAGATATGCCCTAGAGACCATAGCATACCTTCTAAACAGAGTTTCATCTAGGTTGGTATTGTCTACACCATTTTAGATATGAAAAGGGATGAAGCCTGATCTTAAGATTATTAAGATTTGGGCGTGTCTTGCCCTCGTTAGAAGACATAACCCCGATAAGTTGGAATCAAGGACGGAGCAACGTAAGTTCATTAGATACCGTAAGAAAGCTTCTGGGTATTTCTATCATCCCGATGACTAAAAGGTCTTTGTTGTTAAGAGGGCAGTGTTCCTTGAGAATGAACACATTCTTGGTGAAAATAATAGGAGTGTGATAGAGCTGAGTAACGATGGAGAACTTAGCTTAAGCACTATTCTGGAGGCCGAGTCTATTCAAGTACCTAACACACAAGTTTTAACTTTGTATAGGTCTAACTGAGTATTTCATTATTCTAAAAGATATGTAAGACATATAAGTGGAGACGACACTTAGGATGTTGATCCTCATATTTATGAGGAGGCTATTATAAGTATAGAATCCGAGAAGTGAAAAGAAGCCATGAATTCTTATATGGATTCTATGTGCTCCAATAAGGTTTAGAACCTTATTGATGCACTTGAGAGTATCGTACCTATCAATTATAAATGGATCTTAAAGAAGAATATTGGAGTAGGTGGACATGTTCAGACTTATAAGGCAAGGCTGGTGGCCAAAGAGTATCATCAAAGATAAGGAGTTGACTATAATGAAACTTTCTCACCCGTAGCCATGCTGAAATACATCAGAATTCTCTTGACTATTGTAGCACACTATGATTATAAGATCTATTAGATAGATGTAAAAATCATGTTCCTTGATGGCAACCTCGAGGATGAGGTATATATAATACAACTTGAGGGATTTATATCTAAGGAGAGTCCAGATAAGGTCTGTAGGTTGCTGAGGTTCATCTATAGACTGAAGCAAGTTTCTTAAAGTTGGAACATAAGATTTGATGATATGATCAGATCTTATAAGTTTGTTAAGTACGAAAATGAGTCATATATGTACAGGAATGTAAGTGAGAGTGCTATCACATTCTTAATGCTATATATGGATGATATCTTAACCATTGAGAATGATATACAAATGCTCTCCACGGTTAGTGCTTAGTTATCTAACACTTCTCCATAAAGGACTTAAGAGAAGTATCCTATATTTTGGGGATTCAGATTTATAGAGATAGATCCAAGAGAGTGTTTGGCTTGTCCGGTCTAATACATAGACACCATTGTCAAAAGATTTGGCATGAAAAGTTTCAAGAGATGTCTTAGTGATACCCTATGTCTCAGCGTTAGGGTCTATCATGTATGCTATGATATATACCAAGCCTAATATCGCACATGCTCTGAGTGTCACGAGCAGTTATTAGACAAATTTAGGTTTGAAACAATAGAAGGTAGTAAAATACATCATTAAGTACTTAAGAATAACTGAGGATCTTTTACTAGTATATGAAGGAGGTAGCCTCCAAGTTGAGGGCTATATGGAACTCAAGTTTCTAATTTGATATTGATAATAGCAAGTCAAACTCAGTATATGTCTTTACCCTGAATGGAGGAGCAGTAAGCTGAAAAAGTTTCGAGCAAGATACTACTACTGACTTGATCATAGAGGCAGAGTATATTGCTACGATAGAAGTAGCAAAAGGAGAGAGTCTTGATAAGAAGTTCACCATAGATTTTAGAGTCATAACGAGCAACAAAGAGCCAATTTTCATATACTACAACACCAACAGGGCAATAGCTCTAGCAAAGAAACACATGTCTCATTAAAAGTACTCTGAGGAGTATATAGTTAATTAGAGGGATCGTGGCCTGTAAAGATGTGGCAATGGAAAGAGTTTCATCTGAAGATAACATTGCAAATCCACTAACGAAGTCGTTGCCTCATATTATCTTTGAGCATCATAGAGGTTTAATACAGATTAGACACGTAAATGATTAGCTTTAGATCAAATGGGAGATACCACAAGCAGTTATCAGGCTTGCTATATACCAAGCCTGATATTGCACATGCTCTAAGTGTCACGAGTAGTTATCATGCGAATTTAGATTTAAAATAATAAAAGATAGTAAAATACATTATTAAGTACTTGAGAATGACTGAGATGTTTTACTAGTATATGAAGGAGGTAGCCTCCAGGTTGAGGGCTATATGAAACTCAAGTTTTCAGTTTAATATCGATGATAGCAAGTCAAACTCAGTATATTTCTTCCCTGAATGGAGGAGCAGTAAGCTGGAAAAGTTTCAAGTAAGATATTACTACTGACTTGACCATAGGGGTAGAGTATATTGTTGCAATAGAAGTAACAAAAGGAGGGAGTCTTGATAAGAAGTTTATTGCAGATTTAAGAGTCATAATGAGTAGCGAAGAGCCAATTTTCATATACTACAACACCAACATGGTAATAGCTCTAGTAAGGGAACCCAGGTCTCATCAAAAGTATTCTGAGGAGTATTTAGTTATTAGAGAGATCGTGGCCTCTAAAGATGTGGCAATGTAAAGAGTTTCATCTGAAGATGATATTGCAAATCCATTGACAAAGTCATTATCTCATATTATCTTTGAGCATCATAGAGGTTTGATGCGAATCAGACATATAAATGATTAGCTTTAGATCAAGTGAGAAATTACTAGTTACAAGTGCCGTATAAGCTAATCATGTGAGTGATGGCACGTGTGACACACTGCTCAATATTTTTACTTATTATTATTATTTAGTATTTTATCACATTATATATATTATCTACTAGTGATGTCCTTAGATCTTTGCAATAAAAATCGGATCATAATGAGATCACAATAATAAGATTGATTCACCTTTAAACATAAATCCCAAATAATCCTAGTTATAGGTTCCTCGAGAGTGATATCGAGATAACCGGATAGACCAGTGTACTATTTGTCCGTTTATATGATGGAGGTAGCTAGTCTCATAGTTGCTAGTGTAGAGACATTAAGGGTACAATATAAGTGCTCATTAAAGAATAAGTTCACTGATTGATCCGCTTACGGAGTGCTAGATGGTTAATGATACCTAATTGTCAAACAATAATTTTGAAGTCCTAGTTATGCGTCTGATCCTTAGAATTGAAACTCTAAGGATGTCTTGTTTAAGTACTCCTTTCTTTAATCTGGACTTACAAGTTTGAAAGTTTCAGATATGGTATAACCAGTTATCGGGATTGGTAGCCAACCTTACGAAGGTAATTGAGTGTCAATAGAGGATCGTCCACTCTTGATATCATGAGAGGAATATCCCGTATATTCTTGCTCAGGCAAATCTCTGGCCAAGGTCGTTCAAATTAAGAGAGAAAGAGTTCTTCGGGATAAGCTAATTAAAGCGAGACTCAGATGGATTTCGTATGAGGCATAACAATACTATTCCCAATATACAGTCTCCAGATATTAGATGGATGAGAGACTATAGACACATTGTAACTGCATCCTGCTATGTGGATACTGCTAGGGAGGAGAACATATGATATCCTTCATCTACGCCTATGGATCTGGGTTTTTAGAGATATACGATCTCCCTAGGTAAAATATCTAACACATAATCCATAAATTTTTTGGTTTTATAATTTTCTACGCACCAATCATCGCATGACATTTTAACCAATGTGGGAGACCTTTTTGTTTTATTTTTCCATTGCATATGTAATGCTTCTGATAAGGTTTCCCAACAAAAAGTATATTAAGTCATAATCTCATTAATTGATTTATCATCAAAATCCAAGATTCAACAATCTCTCCATTTTTTATGATGACAATCAATTGATGAAGAAGTTTTAAGTAAACTCCCACTACCTATATGTCATAACGAATCTGAATTCAAATGATCATATATCATTTTAAATGCATATATTGAATTCAAATTGAAACAATTTTAATCAAAAATCATAGTGACTTTCAATGATATTCATTGTAAATCATATGCATAATTTTAGTTAAATAATTATATAATATCCATAGTTAGAATTCTGAAATAATTACACATCTCAAACATATATCATAAGTTAATATTATTAAATATAACATATATAAGTACAACATAGTGATTGATTTATCAAAATTTTGTCATTACTTCTCCCCTTTGTCATCAACAAAAAGAACAAATGTGCAAGCTACTACTTCTCTCTCCCTTTTATCGTTATCAAAAAGAAGAGAAGGATATCATGATATCATGGTGCTACTTCCTTTTGTTTACATCAATGTGTCAATTATAAAACTACTTGGATATCACATAAAGGATATTAATATCAAAGATAGGTTGAAATCATGAGAGGTTAATTGATTGATGATGATGTATACAAGTCATGAGTATAAATAAGTCATACAAAATAAATCTCAAGTGTGAATATCGAAAGATAATGATTCATTTAGATACATTTCCTCTTTAGTCATTAGCAAAATGAAAAAAATCATAGGAGAAAAATAATAGTAAATGATCATGATTCATATAAATCTTAAGCTATAAATATCGAGAAATCAAATAAAAGATCATGATTCATTTGGATAAATCTCTTTCTTAGTCATTAATGAAAAAAAGAACCATAGGAGAACGAATATCAAAAGTTCCTTATTCATATATGATAAATCTCAAGTTGTAAATATCGAAAAGTCAAATCACGATTTATTTGGATAATCTCCTTCTTAGTCATTAGCGAAAAGAAAGAATCATAGGAGAATAAATATAAAATAAATCTCAAATCATGAATATCAGGAAGTTAAATGAAAGATCATGATTCAATTGGATAAATTTCCCCTTTAGCAAAAAGAATCATAGGAGAATAATTAGTAAAAGTTCTTGATCCAAATGAGATAGATCTCAAATTAGGAATATCAAGAATTCAAGTGAAAGATCATGATATATTTTTTAAAAAAATCTTTAATAAAAAATAAGAATCATACGAGAACAAATAGTAAGAGGTCATGATTCATACATTTTAATAAATATTTTCCAAGAGTGAGTTTTAACACTTTTTGATATATCTCCAATAATTAGCTCCTTAGGATGTGCATTTATATACTTCCATTCCTTGGATAAGATTTCTTTAGAAATAGATGTGTAAAAGTTAATTTCGAAAGGAGAACTCTCGTTCAAATAAAATTTAAAAATTATTATTAAAATAATTTTTCTTACTTTTAGAAAATTTATTGAAAATAATGTGAATAGATTTGTGTAAAATTAAGAAGTAACTAAAATTCTTTAGTTTCAATTTGTGAGATTTATTTTATGTCTGAATCTCCTATGCCAAAGTCATGCATCATCATTTAAAATTAAAAAATAAGTTTCATCATGAAAATTATTAAGATCAATAATATAAATATTATCGCTCCCTAAAGTAATCATAGATTTATTCTTATTTGGTATTTCTATAATGCAAGAACTAGATTTAAATTTAATATTATATTTTTTATCACACAATTGACTAATGCTTAACAAGTTATATTTTAAACCATCTACTAATAGAGTATCTTCAATCAAAGTATTTGATTTGTTACCAATATTTCTAATGTTGATAATTTTTCTTTTATTATTGTCTCCAAATGTGACATATCCTTCATCTCGACCAATGAGCTTTAGTAATTATATTGGATCTCCGATCATGTGTCTTAAGCATCCACTATTAAGATATCATACTTTGCTTGTAGCTCTTGTATGAAGACATACCTACAAAGAGGAGGAATTTGCTCTAGGTCCCCATTTAACTTTGCGCCATTCATGGTTAGATCTTTCTTTCTTGACTTTTGGCATCAAATTGTTTATGGTTCCTTTAGAAACTCAAACTAATTTATAAGAGCTGTAATTTTTAAAAGAGCATGTATAACCATAATGACTAAATATTTCAAAAAAAATTACATTTAACTTTAGGAGAAATATGTAGTGTGGGTCCTATTACAAATCTAGTTGGCTTTTGATATGTACCATTACTTATGAATTCAATACCTTACTTTCTAAATCCACAATTTTGTTTAGCAAGAATCATGTTTAATGATTTATTTTTAATTTTAAAATTATCTAACATTTGTTGTAACATATTTTCTTTTTAAAGATATTCTATTGTATAATTAATATCAATTGATTCTTCTAAGCAATGTTTTAGTTTCTCATTCATGGCATTTATGTTATTTTTTATATTTTCAAAGCATGTGATCTTCGAAATGACTCCTTTTGAAGTTTAGATTATTTTAAATTTTCATATTTAAAGCAAGGAGTACAAGATTTTGATATATATTTATCATGCATAATTTTTAGTGTATCAAATTCATTAGTAAGTAATGCATGATTCCTTTTTAGTGAATTATATTTCTTACCAATCTTTTTAAGTTCATCATATAAATCAAGAAATATATTATGTAATTCATCATAAGATAAAGATGTTTCGGGTAAGTCACATACCTCATCATTGAAAGCTATCAATGTATAGTTTGTCATGTCATCTTCATTTGATTCATCCCACATTGCCTTTAATTCTTTCTTCTTCTTTTGGGTTGACAACTTCTTCAATTATGGACACTCATTTTTTAGGTACCCAAGCTTTTTACATTCATAATATATTATTGTATTCATTTTAGATTCACTTTTATTCTTATGTTTTTATCTTACAAAATTAGTTTTATACCTTTTAAAGAATTTTGTAAGCCTTCTTGTAAGTAGTTCTATGTCATCATCATCATCACTTGAGCTTTCACTTGAGTAATCTTCTTTGGTTCCAAATGCAATATCCTTCCTATTTTGCAAATCATTTTATATATAATTAAAGATCTTATGAGTTCTTCAAGAGAAAAGTTGTTAAGTCCTTTGCTTCTTGGATATTTGCTACTTTTGGATCCTAATCTTTTGGAAGAGATCTTAAAATCTTATTTATTAATTTAAGATTAGTATAACAATTACCAAGAGCTATTAAATCATTGACATTATCCATAAAATGGGTGTGGATATCACTAATTGTTTTGTTTGGTTTTATTTTAAATAATTAATAACTATATTAAAAAGATTAATTTTAGATTATTTTACTCTACTTGTGTCTTCATGAGTAACTTCAAAGTATGTGTTAAATATCATTTGCAGTGTTACAAGTAGAATCATGATTAAACTTATTTTTATCTAAAGTATAAAATAAAGTATTTGTAACTTTAGCATTTAAGAAAAATATTTTTCTTAAAATCATTCTATTCATTCATCAGTTTATAAGATTTCTAAAAACTACATTCAACGTTGTTGCACAAATCAAAATCCACAAAAATCAAACAAATCCTCATTCATATTTTTTAATTAGTGTAGTCCGTCCTATTGAATATAGGAGGATGAGTGATACAGTATATTTTTATTATCGAAAAATCATTAAATCTCTCTTGGGTATTAATCCAATTAAGAGAACTAGGCTCTGATACCAATTGTTAGAATCGTAATAGCACTATGACCAGGGGGTGAATTAATGCTATCGTAAAAAGATTTGATTTGAAAAGTTCGATTGGTAAATCTGTATCAAAAATATATTTAATCAGAAGTGTAAGGATAATGAGTGAAATAAATCAATAAGCAATAATAAAGCAAAGCAAGAGAAGGATACAAACTAATTTATAGTGGTTTGGTCATCCCGACTTATGTCCACTCTCAATTCCTCTTCCCTCGAGGCCATTGGCTTTTACTACCGATCTTCTTTCCAAAGGACAATGATCAATTACCCTTATTACAATCTTTCTCCTTTTCAAAGGCTCAGAAGAGAATCTTTACACCTCTTCTTCTTTTAATAGGCTCAGGAGAGAACATTTACACCTTTTTTTTATAAGAGACCTCTACCCTCCTACAACTTAGAAATACTTTTAAACTCAATAAGGAGGAAGAGACTCAACCAATGCTCAAAGAGAGTTTACAACACTTCTAACCTCAATAATTATTTTTTTGTTTACCCTTACATCAAGCAAGCATGAGTGGAGTCTTTATAGGCCTCTAAAGGGTTCATAAATGGAGTCAAGAATTTAAATCCCCAAGTTTATGGGGTATTGGCAGTACCACCACTACCACCAAATGATACTACTGCCGAACAAAACCTGGGAATTTGGGCTCTACCAGTACCACCTTCGGCCTAGGCAGTACCGACACCGGTCACGGGTGGTACTATTGTCAAAAGTCCAAGAAAAGCACAAAACATTGCTTTCCGACTGTTTGACCTTCCAACAGGCCCAATTTGACCTTGGTTTAGGTGCAATGGGCTCCTAATTGAGTTGGCATGGTTTTCGCCCAATACTAACTCAATTTGATACCAAATAACTTCGATCAATACTTAGCCACTCAATCATATATCTAGCACAATCATAAAGCAATCAGCACGTTGTATAGCATTCTAGCATGTCATCTGATTATCCGACAGTTCATCTGAACCTCCAATGTATCATCCTTTCCTTCGGCATATCCTTCGATCTATCGGCATATTGATTCCCCACAATATATGATCTTTTGGCACAATACTCAATTTTTCCTATCCAATATCTAAACTCATGGCACAAAGTCCATCCTTCGGTACGTCGATCAATCCTCCAGTCCGACATTCAATCTCTGACATGATGCTTCTCCGGCCCAACGTATGATTCTCCTATTTCGACAATTTGCCTTGTGATGGTTCATGTTTATTATCGGAGTTTTTCCTACGTCACTTAACTTAAAAGTATATTAATTCATAATCTCATCAATTGATTTCATCATCAAAATCTAAAGTTCAACGGACTCAAATATTATAATATCTAAATATGTTTTATAGAGATATTATGGACAATAGTATGAAGGTCAATGTTGTTATTTTGAATATGTACATCACAAAGGGACCTCAAGATTGCTATAAAGGCCATATGTGCTAAGCGATTGTCTCCAATTTAGAGTAATATTGATCAACTTTGGATAAAGATCCTATAAACTAAGTATCGAAAGATAAATCTTTGGGATTTGGGTAGAAATAAAAATTATTCTTAGACTTGAGCCAGCATATGTAAACTTCTTATGAGCACCCAATTTAGTTTCAAAAAATATATAGGAGTTGGTCTTAAGACTCATTATTAGAATAATCTTTAGATTTAAAATTTGCCTATCAGCCAATGGTAGACACTCGTTAATAGTCATTACTTTAATTCTTTCTCTATTATCTTTGATTTAATTACTTGAAACGGATGGAACCTTGAGCTGGTTAAGTCTTGCTTCCACCCCTATTTGATTGAGGGCATCTTGAGTATCTGTAAACCTGTAGCTCCCTTTGATTACAGAGCGGCCTGGATCTCAACAAGCGACTACTAAAAGTGCCTGCCAACTATTGAGAGGGAGATCTCAAACCTAAAATTATCACTGGTGTAGGTGAATAGCATTATGGAATGTGAAAGTTTCCTTAAGATAAAGATTTTCTTGTGAAAAATGTGAAATAGATTATCTACTTCAGATTATATTACTGGTATCATTCATTCACCAATTATGTTATACCCTATCTATAAAGTATGTTCAAAATTTGTAAGATATATCTTTTTTTTTAGTGTCGATTTGCATGATAATTGTAAGACAAACTAGCAACTTTTCTATAGCTAGCCATGGGAAAGTTTGATGACTGGTACACTAGGACATAGTTACAGAAGAGGCGGAGGAATGATGGTATTGAAAGGGAGGTGTTCTTGGCTGTTGTTAGTAATGGTTTTTGAGAACTCTAGGCAAATCGAAATAAGAACTATTGTCATAATCGTTAAATTCATGTGGAAGCAAAGGTGATTACTTAAGAATGTATACTCAAGAAAATAATCAATCAGCATGGGTCTACAACTAGAAGAATATATTATGTTAGGTATTTTGATATTGATTTATTTACTATAGATTTCAGGTATATTATCAAGGTTGATCGAGCTTGATCAGTTAATTCTTACATAAACAGAATAATTGAAAAACATTCTTATTATCAAGGTTGATGGAGAATGATGTGATGAGGGTCTAAGTGAAAAACCTTGCATAAACAAAATAATTGATAATTCTTACGGCATTCAAAAGGATGAGGGATGATAATAGAAAAAATTCATTTTAAACTTTAAAAAAAAAATAATTTTTTGTAATAAAAAGTATCGTGGTAACTGAATGCTTTGTGTAAATATATTAAGAACCATAGTGTGAGGATCAATATTATTATATTAAACATGAAACAGGATTGCATATAGATAATTTATTTTTGTGAAGAACTAACTCAAAGACCAACTGAAGCATGATATGTTTGATTGGATTTCTCCACCCACTGATTTTGTAGCCACTGGCTAGGCTAAGATTTAATAATTGTTTTTTTATAAAAAAATTAAAAAAATAAAAAATCGTTGGCATGCTAGTCAAGAAGAACCTGAATCCGCAACCACGTCACCTGCAGATGCTTCGCATGAGTTGCGGTTGGGCACCTGAAATCCACCGTTGCTGAACACAGGATTAAACTTGGGAGCACCACAACTGAGGTATTACCAAGCCTCCCTTACTCAATCATCGTCACTTCTCTTCGAAGAAGTGCGTGCGAGACAGTAAGAAGGCACGACATCTTTGGTCGGCCCCGCATCGACTGCAAAGAATCAGATCACCGCGATGAACTGCGTGCACATGTAAATCTCTTATTCCCTCGAATAATAATGCTCTATCTGAACGTCTTCAGCTGTTATAGTACAGTACACTTCGAATTCTGGGCCACAAGCACCCAATGTAATGCAAGCACTTCAATGGCATGCCCCGCATCATCTTCTCCCACTGCTGGTTCCTCTCATCTCCTCAATTCTCCTGACCACATAAATCATCGTCGGCCGCCGCTCCGGTTCTAACTCCGTGCAATGCAGAGCAATTTCCGTCAGCTTCAGCATATCTCCATGGCTCTCCTTCTCAGCCACTATCTCCAGGTCGAGGATGTCGGTCGACCAATCGTTGTTGACAACCAGCTTCACCCACCCCGGCAAATCTTCCTCCCCATCGCCCGCTGCATGCCCGGTAATGACCTCCAGAAGTACCAGACCGAAGCAGTAGACATCGGCCTTGAGAGCGAGCTTCTTGCCATTAGAGAACTCCGGTGCCTTCCCAATGGCCAATCTGTGGCTGTGACTTGAAGGTAGGAGATAGTGGAAGCCGTAATCTGTGAGCTTGGAGTAGTAGTTCATGCTTCTACGAAGGATGAGGACATTGGAGGACTTCAGGTTTGCATGAGGAACTCTGTAAGAGGGCATGCAATGGTGGAGGTATGCTAAACCTCTTGCTATTCCCTGCACTATGTTTAGGCGCGCAGCCCATTTCAAAGGCACCCTTGCTTCACCTCTGTTATCTACCACCACAAAACCATGAATTAGCTTCTGCTCTTTAGGCGAGAGCGTAGGAGAAGAGTGGTTACCATGAAGAAGCTGAAACAAGCTTCCACCAGGGACGTACTCATAGACCACAAGCTTCTCCTCTTTGGAGTAATGGAAGGAGATGATATCCACGAGGTTCTCATGCTTCAGCTTCCCAAGCAGCTGCATCTGATGAGCAAACTCCTTCTTGCTCATCCCATGCATGGTTTTGAGCCTCTTCACCGCGACGACTGCCCCCGACCCGAGCGTCGCCTTGTAGGTGCTCCCCAGCAGCCCCTTCCCCATCACCTCCGCGGAAGAACTCAACAGATCGTCGAGGTCGAAGGTCGCCTTTTGTTTGTCCAGGAACATCAAGTCTACGATCTTCTTTGGCTCTGCTACGCTCTCTGAGCTTTTTGCTTCCTTTTCTGTCATTGCAGTGATCGATTCTTCCGTCAAGTAGAACACAGACCAGAATTTGGACTGTGAAGGTTGTAGTGCTATACCTGGAACATGTGCTGTCTGTTTGCCCTTCTTTGAATACCTCTTCGAGTAGTACAGGAAGCAAAATATCACCATGAAGGCAATCGTGGCTGCGACAATAGCGACAACAACGAGAATCCAAGGCCTCAGTGTCTTGCTGCTGGATGACGTGGCAGGAGGAGAACGTGCGCCGCCTGCACGTCCGAGGGGAGGAACAGGGGAGACCAAAGGAGGAGGAGGAGCCGTGGGGCATGGCTTTGCCAGTGGCCGTCCACACAACTGCGTGTTATGATCGAACGCAGTGCTGGGGAATCCCAGCATGACCGAGGTGTTGGGAATGCTGCCTTCGAGGAAGTTGTAGGACACGTTGAACACCGCCATTGTCCGTTGATCGAATGGCGGAACTGCTCCACTGAGAACATTATCCTGGAGCTCCAGCCGGGCCAGGTTCGGCAAGGCGACGAACTCCGAGGGAATCGATCCCGAGAACCGGTTTCTGGCGAAGGACACAGCGCGAAGATGAACGAGGCCTTGCAGACTCGGAAGATTGCCATGAAGGGCGTTGTCGCTGAAATTAAGACTGGCGAGCTGTGACACGTTCTGAAGAGCCGTGGAAGGAAGGGAACCCGTCAGCTGAATCCCATGGAGAGCGAGGCCGATGACGTTGGAGTTGAAGCATGTGATGCCCAGCCACCGGCTGCGGTGGTTGTGGCAAGGAGGGCCGGTCCAGTTGGAGTGGAGGCTCATGGCGGAGCTCAGCGAGTCGCGAAGCTGGATCAGATCATTACGCTCGTCGTGGTACAGCTCCTCCTCCTCGAAGCTGCCACCGGATGCCGGCATGGCCGGCTTCAGCAGCAGAGCTACCAGCACCAACATCAAATTCATGTGGTCTAGTCTTCGAGGAGATCATGCCACGTGCAAGCGGCGTTCTTGGTGCAGGGATGACTCTCGGCGGACTTAACATATGCCTTGCGGTGGGGTGTAAGGCAAGGAAGGTTCGATGTGGTGGGACATGGAGTCGTGATGGAAGCGGAGGGATCAAGGAATTTGGATGGGTAAGGCACTGATCTTTTCCTTGGATTGGCCAACAACGCACTGGGCTTCTTTTTGCGGTGGGAATGGTTGCACCAACTCCGACCACCCCTCTCCCCCACCCCCCCGCTCTCACCACTTCGACGTCACAGTGGGAAAGCCGGTCACAGTTAGCTAAGAAGTTGAACTCTTCTTGTTTGGACTGTCTCCTATTAGAGCAGTCGTGGTGGGAATGAAGAATGTGACATGACCTGCTTTGTTGGTGCCATCTGCGACCTTTGGCACTGCTGGTGCTCTTTCGTTGCCTTCAAGCAACACTATGGACAGGTAGGAGTGATACTGCTTGATGATTACTTGGTTGCATGGGGGAACCGACATCGGCATTGTTAGGATAAAGGCTTGAATGAGGACTACCGCACGGTGATTTAGAAACATGATTAAAAAATGGTTTTGATTATGTTGGTTATATTATCAATTATTAATCTTGAAATTTAGGAGAAATTTTAATGATAATTTACACTTAGCTTTCATGGTTAAATTTGATTGATGACTTTTTAGCTTCCTTGATCACTCCTCTATTAAAAGAACGTATATACACCGTTCCTTCACATTTAAGTTACAAACTATTAGATTTGAAGACAGCATCTGTTGTTCAATCACCATGAAATTAATTACTTGTGACGCTAAAAACAAGATAACTCAATAAGCATACCATAGCACTACATTCTCAAAGAACCGTAATTTGAAGAGAAGATACAAGCTAATTCTGAACAATTCAATACTTTAAGCGAAGCTAATACACCACTATTAACCTTCAAATTAGTTGCTGCTCTTCAAATGCTGCTAATCATCTTAGCTTCCTAAAATCCATTACAAATTGCAACAAGTTCTGAACAAGAAATAGAATTTGCTTGATCTTGGGATTCCTAATTTAGGCTGAACAAAGCTAATACAATAAAAGACAGCAAAATCCAATGCACAGAAATATATAAGTTAAGTGTATCATCAACTGAAAAACTATCGAAACCTGAAAAGATGAATCAGTCGTTTAGGTTGTGTTCTTTTGAAAATGGTGAGGAGGTTTAGCATCTCAGTTCTTTGGTCTTGGTTCTCTCGACCATGATGGAGGTATAATCTTGTAGTCTTGAACTTTCTCGTCTTCAGGTTCCTTCTCTTCATCCAAAATATCATTGGTAAATGCATCAGGGTTTGCCTTAATGCAGTTCTGCAAGGCAATAAAAGGATTCACACAGTCTGATCCCTGCATAACCAAATCAAGTCCATTATACAATCATAACCTGCCTCAGTTATTCCATCAAGAATAAGAAGCAATATCCTTCTGCCAATGCTAAAAAGACACAAACCAGTAAAAGGCCAAGGCAAAAACTGATCAAAGCTACTAAACTGAATCAGAATGCAGAGTTCAAGAAAATAATCACCTTCTCTTCTGCAATGCTCTTAATGAAACAGACGAATGCCTCTGAAAACTGAACCCCACAGGGACCCTTTCTCAAGTCAGCAACACATGGACATTTCAATGCTCTCTGTGCCTTCTCTTCCAGTGACTATGGAAGCATTCAAGAAAATATTTCACGTACATGGATCATTCACTTGCTAATCAGTAAAATATAGGGAATAAAACCTCTAAATAGAAACTCTAATAAATATTAGAAGTAAAAGAAAATAGCATACCTCTTCACTGTCATTGTCTCCAGATGCCATTGCTTCTGCATATTGAAAATTTACTTAATATTTTAATATTTTTCTCCATTCTCAAGTAATTCTCGAAATTCATTAAAAAATAAGAAGAAAATCATACAAGGAGACATGGCATAGAAGATAATTTCCTTGAAAAACTTCATCTCTCCATTTTCAGATTACTAAAGTAATTGAAATGTCAGATCAGGTCAGGATCAAGTAATTGACAGGTGGCTTTGGGTCTGCGTCCAGCAAAATATTCACCTGATGGTAAGATTTCAGCCATATTGACCTGATTTCACTTTAAAGAACAAGGTAAAAGTCTGCTAGCTCAGCCTGATCCAACCTGACTCATTAAATATATTGGTTGAGTCCAACTTGAGAAATATTAAACCCGTCCCGAGTTTGAGTTAGCACTATGCATCCATGATACCCATCTCAGACTGACCTAATCTCTCTGAAAAATTGGCACCTCTAATTCAAAACCTGAGCAGGTCCTTTTCATCAACTTACAGTTCTATGTTGCAGTTAATAGACCCCAAGAAACTCTCAGAACTCACAAAAAATCGACAAAGGAAAAGATACACACCATATACCTTTTTTGAAATTATAGCTATATATTCACTAACCACGATTTTGACAAACATTTATTACCTAATAGAGTCAATTGCAAATGTAAGTAATACATTTGCTTTGGCTCTTAAAATTCCATCTTTGCCAAATTGGATATCATTTCAAATATCATCCGTCTAATCATAGTACATAAGGTTAACTCCATATAGTTTCAACCATTGTTTTATTGATTCTTTATTTCCTTAAAAAAGGTTACCTCCAAAATTTTAATAAATTAAATGGTTCATGTGGATTCTCAGAGTTCCATTCTACGATGTATATTTGATTTGCCATTTCATAATTTATGCATGGCTCATATCCTACATCTTCACTTCCTAAAGAGTCAAGATTTGTCATGATGATTAATATATAATAGATCTCTTTATTTTTAACTCTTCTGATTCTGATAAACACATACATAAAATTTATGTTGCTAAGATGAGAATGATGAGGTGCATGTGTGGAATTATAAGGAAAGATTGAAAAATATATATTTTTACTCGTGAACAACTATGTACCGGTTCGATATAGGGTAAACTGAGAGAGAATTGTTTGAGATGCTATCAGCATGCGCTTAGTAGACCTGCATATATGATAGTTAGAAAAGGTGAAATATTTAACATTATGATACGAGGAGAGATAGAGGAAAAACCTAAAAAGACTTTAACATAAACTATAAATAAAAATTTTAAAACTCTTAATTTAAATAAAAAACTTTTCACAGATCTTAATAGAGGCAAAAAATCTATATAGCCAACTCCAAATAGTTGGGACTATCGTTTTTGTTGTTGTTATTGTATTATGATTCTTCTTCATTGCCTTATTATCATGATATTTCTTATAATTAAGAAACATATAACTAAACCAGTAGACAATCATGCAAAATTCAGTTAAGAAGTTGACAATAGAAGTTTAACACTGAACAAAGAAGATACTTATTTTCGTTTGCATAATTCTATACGAAATTTCATTAACTAATCGATGTTGCCAGCGTCAAGCAAAGTGGAGTGACCCCTTCCACGATTAATTTTTTTGATCTGGGTGCTGACAAGCGTTTGCGATTGTTGAGACTACCAATTGGAAAAGATCAAAGGAGTAACTCTTGCAAAAGAACAATGATGCTAAAAGTGATCGACATAATTGGGAAGAGGAAGGACCTGCGACGAGAGCTTCCATGGAAGAAGCGGCCGGAGACGGAGGGGGTTCGATCGACGGCGTTGGTTGCTTCGTATTGCTCGCAGCTTCGGCAGCGGCGGCCGCGGCATCGCTCTGAGTCTGGCCCATGAAGAGGAGCGACGAAGAAAGAAAGGGGGGACGGCGAGAGGTATGCGGCGGCAAGATGGAAACAAGAAGGAATTTCCACGGCCTTTCTGGTTCGGCTGATAAGGGTTGGTTTGCACCTCCTCAGAGGCAAAGAGTCGATCAATTTGACTAAAGACCGACTCCCACCGCGGAGGTGAAACGCTCAAAGACCGGGCGTAACAGAACGTTCTCAAAGTTCAAGCCATACAAAGGCCCATATAATCCATAAGACGGTATTCTCCTAAATCCCTTATTGGGCCGAATTGAGGCCCATTATATTCTTCTCGCTCGTGCTCCTTTCTATCTGCTCCTCCACCTCGTCATGTTTATATTTAAGCTATTAGAAAAACATTCAGTGCATCTATATGTCTTAAGAATTTGGTAATACGATTAATCATGAGAAGAATACAGATAGATCATGCATGATCCAATCAGGCAATGCCCATTGCACAACGGAACAATGAGTAAAATAAGATGAGACAACAAACATGAAGGTGATATAAAGTACTTGGAACATGTAATCTTTCTTCAAGAAACCCAACACGCACATGGGATGCATGCCAATGCAACGCTCAGTTTCTTGCTCCTAATGGTGCGTGTAGAGAATGCCAATCTTTGCATGATGGCATCTCTAGCTCAGTGTTCAGTGATGGGGGGACCTCATGGCCCATCCTTCCCTGTTGCCTGTTGAGCTACAATACAGAATGGGTAATTTTGAATAGAGCAGCGGATAGGACTGCATGCCTATCTTGTCAACGTGTTTAGCAGAATGATTAGCTTAAGAAAGAGGGAGTGAAGGGTGTCTATCGTCTGGCATGTGAAAGAAATATAGACTATGTGATTCTATTTAATTTTTAAAAAATATATTATAAATTTAATTAGATTTTAATTAGTAAAAAATTAAAAAAAATTAAGATATGATAAAATAACTCTCTTAATTATCATTCTATATCATTTATTAGTATTGTATATTTATTCTCAATCTTTCTTAATCTTTAATTCATGGATCAAATTAAAAAAAGTTATTTAAAAGTTACATATCATAATTTAATTTATTGTTATTTTAATTTTATTTTTTTATTATTTTTAAATAAATCCCGCGGAGAACCCACCTGCTGCTAGTGAGCAGCTTTGAAGTAAGTGTGTGGTTGGGGGGGGGGGGGGTGGAAAAACAGTAAGCCAATAATGGAGACTCCGACGATGATAAAATGCCTCACATGCATTCAGATGAACCATAACAATCGACCTCGAACAACGATCATCACCCGGTCAAAGAACTGCATCGTTTACTAAATGCGAATTATTTCTAACTGCAGACTGTATAATCCATCAAGAATGCTGTGACGACAGGTTTATGACAAGTCCATAGGAAGTTTCCCACACGTCATTTCACTGCTGTCGCTTCTCCTTCACTGGAACGATAACTTGAAGTGGACACGTTGTTTACATGAGACTTCTTCAAAGGTGTACGTTAGATTCTAATTAAGCTTCTCATGAACAGAACTATTAGCATAAACTGTTATGCCCTGGTGGCTGCTTGTCATTTCTAGGTTTGCTCCTGTACGAGAGGGCCGTCTGTTAGATTATATGAATTATTTAATTAAAAAAATTAATTAAATTTTAATTATAATTATTGATATATAAAAAAATTTCAGAGACTCTCATAATTATTTATTCTAGATCTTTTATTCTTATGAAATTATTTTTCTTTAATTCTTATTCCATCATTCATAGTGATTTTATTAAAAAGAGATGAAAATACAAGTATTGATGTGTTTTATAGATCAAACTATCAAGTATATTCTATGAATCAAATAAAGATATTCATCTAAAGTTATGCATCCTAATCTTGATTAGTTATTATTTGATTTTAGATTATGATGTTATATATATTTTATATAATAGGATGATTATGATTTTATGTTTATAACTAATATCTTAGCTTGTTGTCTTGAAATCAAATACCTTGGATCTTAAATATTTAGATTTATTTATGTTATCATCTTTTGTTTGTGAAACATGATCTATTCTATTTTGTTTATCCTCTCACTCCTAGTCATCACTTGCGGGACATGAAGATTTCCTTGCCCATGTGGGTGGTCTCGTGAATTGCTATCAATAGTGTCAAAGATAGTCGTAATCATAAAATCTCGATCACTAGCATTGATTCATGATAATTTTGATAATGGTCGAGGGTGATGGTTTCACAAAGTTGGGTGTTGTGATGAGAAGTCATGACTATTATAGGTAGTGACAAGGGTGCATAGTATTGTTGTATGTCTATGCACTATTGTGGTTGAAGGTGCCTGCACCTTAGGTGCACAAGACTGAGGTAGTCGAAGGTTGCTGTTGCGTGCAATGACTCTGTGGAGGGTGGTGCAGGTGGTCGATGGCTAGAGGTGCTATGTAACAAGAAATTATTGCATTGGAGAGGCTATCCACGTAGGCGATGGCTGCAGTAAGCAGAGAAGTCGTTATGATGTCATGGCCAAGCGATCCCTTAGCAAAGGTAGTAGACCGTGGTCATGCAATAGGGCAATAGCTCTATTATATGTCGTGTGTGGTTGGGCACTGAATGACATTGTCAGTAGTCACAAAGGATGTCAACGATTCAGTATAAAAGGCTACAGGTGCCCTTGATTGAGTGTATCCAATAATAATCGACGAATCAATGACATACGATGACAAAGAAACCTACAAAAGAGAGAGCTTGAGAGGGTATTGCATATATGCACACCTTGACCTAATTAGCCAAATGACTTTTTTGCTACTCACCTTAAAGTTTAACAAGCTCATCCTCCAATTTTGACCTAAGGTTTGTAAAAATCCTATCTTGACCAAAATTAGGGTAAAGATTGACTTTTGATCAATTTTAAAGTTAAAGCTCATTTTGGTAGTTCAATTCTAGATTTGTCCAATTAAATAGAGTTGATTAGTCTAATTAAGGATGTCAATATTAGTAAATTTTAATTATTTATGATATTAAAATTTTAATTATTATTTTAAATATTTATATAGTTATTCATATGTATATATTTAAAAATTATAAAATAATATTTATTTTTCACATAAAGGTATGATTTATGTTTTATTATGATTACAATTATCATATGGGTTTTATAATACTGATTAATATTTAATAATTATAATTATTATTTATTATTATTAAACTATTTTATATAAATTAGAGAAATAAAATTTAGTATATATTAGTTATAAATAATATCCTTAAATTTTATTTAACTAGTAGTAGTCAAAGTAGCCTAAGATGATAGATTTATAAGGTGTGAATTATAATAAATATTTTATTACTTATAAAATATTTTAAACTATATTTTATATTATTATATTGATCTTGTAGTTGCTTAAGTTACTTAGATTAATGAATTAGAAAATTATATTAAAAATTAGTCTTAAATAATATTATAAAAATTAATATTCTTAATAACACAAATAATTAGGTGATTTAGATAATTTTAAAGGAGAATATAATTTGAATAATTATGCAATAGGTAGGATAATACTATTTTGGATATCATTGTAGGATAGATATATATACCCATAGGTAGAATGATATTAGTAATTCATAAATAATATTGAGTGAATATTGGATATATCAATATTTAATCTAAAATGTGGATGATATCAATAGTTTATCATATTATTAGAAATTTAAATTATTAATACTATTTTATATTTTTATTTTATGATGATATTTTTTTATATATTCTCATGTTTCTAATATTACTGTATTATTTGGTTCAAATTATTCAGAATAGTTAGGATATATATAATTCACACTATGTGTGCATTATATTTTAACCTAGCTTGTGAAAAAAATTAATAAAATAAATATTTAGAAAGTATCTAATAGACTTGGTCTAATATTTATAAGAATAATAATTATAAATAATATCAAAATTTTATTACCACTTGCAATCAGTGAGCAAGAATACTTGAAAGATATTGAAGATAAATTTAAATATATTAATAAATTATTAACTAACACATTAATGAAAGAACCGATTATGATTTAGTATGATGACACTCAAGGGATTCAAGATCATATCCTTAATATAACTAATAAGACTACAAAACTTAAAACATTATATATGAATGTAGATGAATCTTTCTTCATATAATTGATTCTTAATTCTCTTCCTTTTGGGTTTAACCATTCAAGATTCATTATAATACAAATAAGGATAAATGAGACTTGAATGAGCTAACTAGTCTATGTGTTAAAAAAAATTAAAATTAAGATAATAGAGATTTCGTAATATTTTGTCTACTACTTAACAAACTAGTAAGAAAAAGAATGTTAAAGAGTCACCCACCAAATAAATTTATTGGGTCTAACAATACTAAGTTGACTAGTAAAAAAGGTATAATAAAATACTTCTTTTGTGGAAAGAAAGAATAAATGAAAAAGAACTATGTTACAGGTCAGACTTGATTCATAAAAAAAATATGTAAACATAACCCTTGTATGTTTTGAATCAAATATTATAAATATTCCTTTTAATACTTAGTAGATTGAATTTTGTGCTTCAACTTATAATATACAAGGACTTCTTTCAACTTGAAAATCAAAAGAATATAAAAGATTCATCATTATAAATAATCATCTCAAAGCGAAAGTGACAGTGTGAGAATTTATCACCTATGTCTAGAAATGACTCATCTAATTGATCTTCTGAGCACATGCTATGCCTTTACTATATCTAAAAATTTACTTTCTATATTTAGAATTAATAAGTTAGGATATTATCTTTGTTTTAGTATTGATAAACTCAATATACTTTATGATTCAATAAAATTTTTAAAATTTTTTTATGATAGTTTGTACAAAATTATTTAAATTTTGAGTTTATAAAGATATTAGTGACCTTGAAATCAAATATTGAATTGATACCTAACTTTAATAATGAAAAATATTTTATCTTATGATAAACGTTTGAGGTATATCTCAAGAAATAAATCAAAAAATTAGTAAAGAATAATATTTTAAAAAAATTAAACTTTACTAATTTTAATGTTTGCATATGTTTTATTAAAAGAAAGTAAATTAAGTATATAAAAATATAATTAGAATAAGAAAACTCTATAAAATTATTTATATTAGTATTTATGAATGACTTTATATTTTCCATTTCAATAGAGATATATTTTGTCATATTTATAGACAACCTATCAAAATGTAACTATATGTATCTAATGTATAAAAAATAGCAAGTTGTTAACACTCTTAATGAATACATAAATAAAGTCAAAAGATAATTTGATAGAAAAGTTAAATTATTAAGTTTGATAAAGATAACAAATTTTATGGTAGATATGATAAGTGAGGTCAAAATCTTAGCCCTTTTACTTAGATTCCTAGAAGGATATGATATTTGTGCTTAGTATATATTACTAGATGTGCCATAATATAATAACTTTACATAAAGATAAAATGCATGATGAGTCAATGTTGATGGGATAAAAAAAGAATTTTGTATATGAATATATACTAGCAGGCCGTAACATATAACGAAATTAACATAAATCACAATCAAATGAAATACCAAGATTTACATAAAAAACCCCTCTAACTTGAAGGGCAAAAATCACATGGTAAGCTAGAGAAAATTTATTATAAAAATAATAAACGTATAACTCTCAAAGCCTCTTACCCAAACAACAATCACAAGAGAATGACAGGATACAAGGATTACGTCATTATACATAATATCCAAAAATCTCTTCAAATGATCACAGTAGGAATCCACAGCAAAACTGGTCTAACCTAAGGTGAGAACACTACTTAGATGATTAAGGTATTGCCTTTGAGTTGTCCTTATCTTCTTCTATTTTCTCCTTCTCTTATTTTTCTGCCCTCAATTACAATTGTTGCTTCTCTCTTTTTCTCAACCATATTTATAGTCATTGTTGCCCTCTTTTTTTTAGCCCTAGCCACCGAATCTAGGTTAAAAGAGTTAGGGTTTAAGTTAAGAGAAAAGGGTTCGGGTTAGGATTAGGGTTGTAGGTTAAAAGGGTTAGGGTTGTTGGGCTATTTGCCCAACAACCTCTCCCTTCAGCCCATAAGGGAGGTTGTCCATGACTCCTCAATGTGAAGCAATGCCGACCAGTCGTCGACATATCTCATGTCATTCTTTTGGTAAAGTTTTTCTCAACATATCTACCCCATTATCACTTGTGTGAATTTTCTAAAGTTGTAATTACTTCTGTTAAAGCATATTTCTAATCCAGTGGTACCTGACATCTATATCCTTTAACTTGAAATGAAATATTGGGTTCTTACATAAATGGATAACGCTCTGGCTATCATAATGTACTACATAGTTTTTTTCTTATTTTCGCCCTAACTTTTATAAGAATTCTTTCATCCATAATATTTCTTTACAAACTTCTGTAGCAGTAATATATTATGTCTCTATGGTGGAGAGAACTATACACATTTGCAATATTGATTGCCATGACATAGGTCCTCTTGTAAAAGTGAGTCCAAATCCTAATGATGATTTTCTTATATCAATATCTCTTATCATATCTACATCTGTGTAACCTGTCAACATAAGTGATTTAACTCCAAAGTTTAAATAAACTTTAGAGCTCTTTTTGAGATATTTAAAGATCTACTTCACTGTTATCCAGTGCTCTTTACTTGGATTTACAAAAAATGCTAGCAACACCCATTACATATGTGATGTTCGATCTCGTACATATCATCGTATACCTTAAACTTCTAACTACTGAATTATAAGGATCCTTTTGCATTTTTGCCTTCTCCTCATCACTTGATGGACCTTGCTCTTAGCACACCTTGAAGTGACATGAACGAGGATAATCAACTAGTTTTGCATTGCTCATATTAAATCTATCCAATGCATTCTTAATGTATTTCTCTTGTGATAACCAAATCTTCATTTTTTTCTCTATCACAAGAAATCTATATGCATAGTATTTACTTTGTTGGCCCCATGTCCTTCATTGCAAAAGACTCACACAATTCCTTCTTCAACCTGTTAATTATAAATATATCTTTCTTAATGATAAGCATGTAATCAATATAAAGTAAGAGAATAATAAAATCCTCACTAAATCGTTTGATGTTTCACACAATGCTCTGAAGTCATTCTTTTGTATCCATTTTCAATTATAAATGAATCAAATTTTTTGTACAACTATCTTGGAGCTTGTTTCAGCCCATACAAGCTCTTCCTCATTTTGCAGATAAAATTTTCTTAACCTTTAATCTTGAAGCCTTCTAGTTGCTCTATATAAATTTCCTCCTCTAAATCACCATGAAGGAAAGTTTTCTTTACATCCAACTACTTAACCTCAAAGTCTAAGTTAGCAGCAATACTAAGAGCAATAGGGATAGAAGATATTTTAATAATAGAAGAAAATGATCTCTTTAAAGTCAATACCTTCTTTTAACTAAAGCCTTTTACAACCAATCTAGCTTTGTACATTAGTTAAAAATAATGTTCTTGAGTTTTCAACTTGAAAACTCATTTATTCTTTAAGGCCTTACTTCCCTTTGGTAGTTGTACCAAATCATATGTGTGATTTTTCTATAGAGCATCCATCTCTTCATATATAGTAGCTAATCACTTCTTTTTATGCTCACTTTTAGTTTGCTTCCTGGTAACTCTTTAGTTCACTTGCATCAATTATCATTACATACTCATCTATAAAGTATATTCTGGAAGATTAACATGGTTTAAAAGATCTTCTTAACTGAGGTTCTGTAGGAAATTGATATCTATCTTCTTCATGCTCAACATGTCCTACAGGTAGATTAACATCAAGCTCTACACCATCTTCTTGAACATCTCTCCCATCACCCTGATGTATTAGAGGAGTAATTGGGTCACGGTCTGCTAATCCTTTTGCAAAAGTCTTAGCTGGTGCCTCATTCTTCAAATCCTCAAAGGTCTGATCCTCAAAAAAGATTATATCTCTGCTTCTAAATATCTTTTACATTTTTAGATTCCAAAACCTGTAACCAAATTGATCATTTGAGTAGCTAAGAAAAATACATTCTTTTATCTTACCATCCAGCTTAGACATCTTATTGTCAGGAACATATAAAAATATACAATAATCAAACACTCTCAAGTGTCTATAGGAGACATTTTTCTCTGACCATACATGCTCTACAATATCACCATCTAGAGCTGTATAGGGTGACAAGTTGATCACATCAACTATAGTCCTCAAAGCTTCATCTCAAAGCTTTTTGGATAACTTGGCCTGTGAAAATATACATTTGATCTTTTTCATGATGGTGCAGTTTATCTTCTCTACAATTGTATTATACTGAGGCATACCAGGAACTGTCATCTCATGTTGGATGTTATGTAACCTGTAATAATCATTAAACAATCATATATAGTCACAACTATTTTATGATCTTATGTATTTTAATTGTCTTTCTGTTTCCCTTTCACCTTTAGCATGAAATTTCTTAAAGATATTAATAATCTGATCTTTAGTCTTTATAGCATAGGCCCAAAATTTTCTGAAAAAGTCATATATAAAAGTAATGAAACAGAGTATATTACTAATAACAGAAACATTAATAGATCCACCCGGAGTTTTTTTTCTCAAAGGACCACATACATCTGTATGGACATAGTCCAAGGTATGTATTTTTCTAGATAAAGCAACACTAACAAAGGAAACTTTATGTTATTTATCAACCAAATAATCAATACAGGGGTTCAGACGTGTTTGTAGTCTGGCAATACATCTCTTTTAGAAAGAACTTGTAGCCCCTTCTTGCTTATGTATCCTAGTCACCTATGCCATAATGTCATGCTGACGTCTTTCTTTATAGCATTCAATTGCTCACCACAAGCTTTAACTTATAATCTATATAATGTATGATATTTTTTCCCACTAATGATAACAAGAGATTCCTTACTGAGCTTCCACTGCCTTTTGTGAAATCTGATATCAAAGTCTTCATCATCTAATCTTTCAACTGAAATTAAATTCAACCTCAAATCAATCACATGCCTCACATCCTTAAGCACCAACTTGCAACTAAGGTTAGTTTTTATGTAGATATCACCCACGTCGATGATGTCTGTCGTGTTATAGCTGCCCATCTTGAAAATATCAAAGTTTACGGGTAGCAAAAAACTCTCTTTGTGATGTAGCATGATGAGAAATACTTGTGTCAATTTTTCGTTGAGATCCTGCACACACAAAAGAAAAAAAATGTCATCAGAAGTAGACAAAATCAAATAGTCATCACATGCATTATAGCTATGGTATTCTCTTTTGACTCTGTAGGCACCACTTCTTTCCCCCTTTTCTTACTCTCCTTAGATTGCTTACATTGTTTCTTATAATATTCTTTCATCATAATTATAACAAATAATATCTTTTCTTAATCTTGACTTGCTTCTACCCATGCGTGAACCACTTTTATCCATAGATTTTGACCTTTCTCTATTCTTTTAGATAAGTGCTTGTGAATTAATCTAAGATGTTGTTAAATTCTTTCTCCTCAACTCCTCATTCAACAAACTATTTGTTATTTGGCTCATTGTGATAACACCATCTAATACAGAAATACTGAGGGAAACAACTAGTGTCTCTCAACTTTCTAGTAATGACCTAAGAAATAACAATGCCTATAACTCAACATCAAGAGACATTTTCATAGAGGATAACTGATTAGTGATACTCTATATTTCATTCAAATGCTCAGGAATATAGATACTCTTTTTATATTTCAGGTTCATAAGTTTTTTAATCAAGAAAGCTTTATTACCAACAGTTTTTCTTTTATAGAGACCTAATTTTTTCCAAGAGAGTATGCAGAGCTATCGAATGAACCTAATCATTTTTCAATCTAATATCTTCCACTTATCATCTGTCATAGTTGCAAGCTTTACACTATCCCTTTGCAAAGATCCATACAAATCCTTGCAATGTAAGAGATCTTCCATTCTTGGTTTTTATATGATCCAATTATTTTATTTCAAGTTAATCATGTGAGAAATATTATTCGCCTCCATATTCGAATATAAAAAATTAAATGTCACCAAAATCTGCTTCGATACGAATTGATAGGATAAAAAAAACTTTATATATGAACAAATACTAGTAGGTCGTAACACATAGTATAATTAAATAAAAATCGTAATCAAATGAAACACTAAGATTTATGTGGAAAACCCCTCCAACTTAAAGGGTAAAAACCACGTGGCAAGCTAGAGAAAATCCGTTATAAAAATAATAAATGTATAAATCTCAAAGCCACTTACCCAGAACCTAAGCAACAATCACAAGAGGATAACAATGATATAAAGATTATATGCACAATATCCAAAAATCTTCCCAAATAATCACAGTAGGAATCTACTATAAAACTGATCTAACCTTAGGTGAGAATGTTGCTTAGATGATTAAAAATAGCCTTTACATTGTCCATGTCTTCTTCTCTTTTCTTTTCTTATTTTTTACCCTCAACTACCACTGTTGTATCTCCCTTTTTCTCAACCACGTTCATAGCGATCGTTGCTCTTTTTTTTTTCAGCCCTAGCCACCAAATCGAGGTTATAAGAGTTAGGATTCAAGTTAAGAAAAAAGGGTTAGGGATGTGGGCTTTAATAAAGACCACTATGGGCTGAATAGTAAACTATATACCCTATATACATAATATATATATATATCTCAAGATCTAAATCAATATTTGATATTTTCTCTAATTCATTCACAACAATAGAGTAAAGAGAATTATAGGAGCATATTCACAAGTGTCACGTTTGACATTTCGTACGTATCCAAATAGCATATGGGAAGACATAAATATATACTTAAACACATAATTAAAAAATTAAAAAATATATAAAGCACACATGAAATAACAATGGCATACATATCCACACATGAAGTAATATCAAGCGACATAAACATATGCACAATTCATTAAAAGTAACAAGATTTAGTGATAAGAAATATAAGAGTTTAAAGTAGTAATATATGTCTCATTTGAAGAGGAATTTTAGCCAAAATCAAGTTCAAAAAGATAGAAGTAGGAATTGATAAACTTTGGGAATAAATGTGTTCTTACAGAATTTATAAGATATATTACAATTGATATTTAGATAAGAAATTATACTCCAATTTATTCAGAGAAGATGTTGTTAGAAGGATACAGTAGCATAATTTTAATAAAATAAGTTTTATACAAAAAGGTTACATGTAAAGCGGTTAGGACATATTATCTCTATTTAGCAAAATTTAAAAGATCAAAAGAAATAAATATTTGGATAGCCATTTATACTTCAAATCAATCAAATAGGGTCTTGGAGGAAAGATTTAGGAGCAAATTTTCTACTAAAAAGTAATTTTCCTTAAATCTAAATTTTGTATGGAACGTAAAACAATACAGGTAGGCTAGGTCATTTTGTCTCATCTGATAGAATTAAAGTGATCAATTAAAATAAGTATTTGGATATGCATTTATATTTTAAATTATTTAAATAAGATATTGAAAGAAAGATGTAAGAGTCTAGTTTCCAAAAAAAAATATTTTGCCTAAATAATAATTTTTTTACAAAACATCATAGTTAAAAAATATAGATATGTCAAAATTCTCATAAATTTCATATTAGCAAGTTTTGCGACTCAATTGAGGTTGATGCCAAAACTTTATAAATTACCCATAAATAAGAAGAATCAGAGATAGAATCACTATAGGATGAGCTAGAATTCTTGTCTTAGAAAAAGTTAATCCTAAAGGTGATGAATTTATCCAAAATACTTAAGCCAAATCAACACTTTTTCTTTTTCTCTTTTAATTCCTCTTCTCTTCTTTAATCTAAGATAATTTGTAGCAAGATTCTAATTTGTTAAATTTTTTCACTCTTCTGCTCTAATTAATTAGGTTTTAACTAACACAAAATATAGTAATGTGGCAAGCATGCAAAAAAAAGATCATAGGTGTAAAAAATATAGTAAATAGGGGTGGCACACTTCTTAGGTTAACTATCAACACATATCCTCCATTTCTTATTTTTTTTCACTAACTTGATATATTTTTTTATAAATTTATATTTTAAAATTTACAATTAGGTTCCTAACACTAAATATTAAATATAAAATTATTTTATTCTTATACTAAACTAATAAAAATAAATATTATAAAAAATTAATAAAAAAGATATTATACTCTCTCTCCCTTAAAAGAAAATTTAGTCATCTAAATTGTCATACCTTAATCAATGAAAAGATGTGTTTCCTTAAGAAAATGGTGCTTTCAAATTACTTTAATTAGAAAAATAATTTTGTTTCACATAAATCCTTATCAATCATAATTGACTCATATTTAATGATATGAGAGGGACAAGTATATATTTTCTAAGCATCTATGAATGGAATATATCATGGATATGAAATAAGGATGGTGATAAGTGATCATATAAGTAACAAAATTAACCTTCTTAATAACCTCAAAAGGTTCAACAAACCTAGGGCTTAACTTTATTTTCTTTCTAAATCTTACATACATTTATAAGGGAGACCTTTAAGATTACAAAATCTCCTACTTTGAACTCAATATCTCTTCTAGCATAGCTCTTTTCGTGACCCTAAGTAATTTTTAATATATTTCTTATAACTTATTTTTTTTTTATAATCTCTTGCATTCTATTTGGAGCTAACATTTTTTTGTCACCAATCTCTTCCCTCCCAACATATATATAGGTGTTCTACACGTTCTCCCATATAAAGATTCATAAGAAATCATTTGAATACTTAAATTATAACTATTATTGTAAGAGAATTGGAAGGATCTTTATCTCATTCATCTTTCAAATCCATAACATAAGCTTTAAGCAAATCGTCACATGTTTGAATTATTTTTTTCTAATTAAGCATTAATTTGGAGTTGTAAGTAGTGTAAAATTTAAGTTTAATGCTCCTAGATTCTTGTAATCTTCTTCACAATCTAGAAAAAAGATTATAATATTTATCTAAAACGATTTTCTTTGGAACACCATAAAATTCTTACTATTTCTTTAATATATAAGCTTATAAATCTATCAAGTGAAATAAGTTATATTGATAGAAAAAGAAACATACAAATTTAATTAACCTATCAATAATGACCTAAACATTATCATGCTTTCTAGAGGTCATTTATAAACTTGAAACAAAGTTCATTAGTAATACTTTCCTATTTTATCCAAGAACATCTAAAGGTTGCAACAAACCTTTAGGTCTCTAATATTCTGCTTTGATTAGCTGGCAAATCAAATACTTTGTAACATATCTTGGATTTTCTTTTTTTCATGTCATCCCATCAGTAATGACCTTTGAGATCTTTATATATGTTAGTGCTATTAGGATGCATGGTGTACTTAATTTATATCCTTCCTCCAAAAATTTGGTTTGTAATATCTGGATCATTAAAGATGCATACACTATCCCTAAATCTAAACATAAAATGCTCCAAAATCTAAAAATTAGGCTTCAGTCTATTTTCTACTTTATTCCATAAGAAGATCATATGTGAATATTAGAGCTATCTATCTTTAATTTGTAAGATGAGAGTAGATTGAATCTAAATAGAGGCCATCAATTATCATCGAGTCTTGTAATTTTCTCATAACATTCAAGTAGTAATTTTCTTTCAATAATTTTTATTGCTTCACAATAAGGCTAACCACAAAACTTGTAGATTTTCTACAAAGTGTATCAGCTAAAATATTAGCTCTTCTTAGTTTATAATGAATAGTGTAATTATACTCTTTTAGAAGTTCTATAAATATTCACTACCTAATATTCAGCTCTTTCTAAGTAATATATACAATAAACTCTTGTGATCAGTAGAAATTTTAAATGTTTGCCCACATAGATAATATTTCCAAATCTTTAGACTAAAGATAATTGTTGCTAACTCTAAATTATGAGTTAGAAAGTTCTATTTATAATTTTTCAATTGTTTGAAAGCATAAGCAACTATTTGCTTATCTTCATCAAAACACAAGCAAGACCCTTTCTTAAAGCATCTATATAAATTATAAATCCATCATTATCACTCGGAATAGTGATGATAAGTTATTGGTCAATCTTCTTTTTGACTCTTAAAAACTTCATTCATAATTTTCACCCTATTCAAATTTTATATTCTTTTGGGTTAGTTCGGTGAGTGGACTAGAAATTTCAGATAATCCCTTCATAAATCTCTTATAGTAACCTATCATGCCTAAGAAACATTTAAATTCTATCACATTCATTGTTCTTTCTCATTTAACTATTGCTTTCAATTTCTTTGGATCAATTGACATTTAAATTCTATCACATTCATTGTTCTTTCTCATTTAACTATTGCTTTCAATTTCTTTGGATCAATTGAGATGCCTTCCCATGAAATGGTATGACCCAAGAAGGTAATTTTATTCAACCAAAACTGTTGAATTTTATATACAACTTTCTTTGTCTTTATATTGATAACACATTTTTCAAGTGTTCTTTATGCTCCTAGTTACTCACTAATATATTATGAATGAATATAATTAGAGGCATTAGTTAAGCCAAAATATATTACTAATAATTAAGAATGATCATATTGAGTTCTAAATACTATATTTAGGATATCATCCTTAATCTTCGATCAATAGTAATTAAATCTTAAATTAATCTTGAAAAATATTTGTGTATCCTATAATTGATCAAACAAATCTTAATTTTGGATAGAGAATATTTGTTCTTGATGATCACTTTATTTAACTATCTATAATCAATACAAAGCCTTAATATTTCATTATTCTTCTTAATTAATAGCACCAAAGCACCTAATGGTAAGTACCACGTTGAATGAAACTCCTATCTAACAACTTCTATAGTTGCTTCTTCAACTCCATAAACCTAAGTGGTGTCATTTTATAGGGAGACTTAGGTATTGGTATTATCTCGAGGATCAAATCAATAGAAAATCCACATTTCCTATTTAGAGGTAATTTGGATAAGCAATCCGAAAATACATCAGGGAACTCCCTGACCATAACTATTTCATTTAGATCAGGTTCTTGATATAAATGCTCCTTTATATATGTAAGAAAATAAAAAAATAATCCTTCTACATAAGAGGATGAGCTTGAATTATAGATATTAGGCAAGGAGATGAATCATATCAAGAATGAAACTCATGTCTAACAACTTCTATAGTTGTTTTTTCAACTCCATAAACCTTAGTGGTGTCATTTTATAAGGAGACTTAGATATTGGTATTGTCTCGAGGATCAAATCAATAGAAAATTCATCTTTCCTATCAAGAGGCAATTTGGATAAGCTATCCAAAAATACATCAGGGAACTCTCTGACCATAACTATTTCATTTAGATCAGGTTCTTGATATAAATGCTCCTTTATATATGTAAGATAACAAAAAAATAACCCTTCTATATAAGAGGATGAGCTTGAATTATAGATATTAGACAAGGAGATGAATTATATCAAGAATGAAACTCATGTCTAACAACTTATGTAGTTGCTTCTTCAACTCCATAAACCTAAGTGGTGTCATTTTATAGGGAGACCTAGATATTGGTATTGTCTCGAGGATCAAATCAATAGAAAATTCATCTTTCCTATTTGGAGTCAATTTAGATAAGCTATCCGAAAATACATCAGGGAACTCCCTAACCATAACTATTTCGTGTAGATCAGGTTCTTGATATAAATGATCCTTTATATATGTAAGATAACAAAAAAATAACCCTTCTACATAGGAGGATGAGCTTGAATTATAGATATTAGGCAAGGAGATGAATCATACCTAATACCCTCAAAATAAAATATTGGTTAATTTGGCATGTAAAAAAGTGATCCCCTTTATATGATAACCTATATTTGTATGATAGAAAGATAGTCAATCTATAATATCAAAGCTCTAAATATCTAGGGGTATCAAATTAGAAAGAAATTTTATCCTCTAGATTGATCAAATTTCTAATCAAAGAATCCCCGACAATAGTAATTACACAAATCATATAATTTAGTGGTCTAGGTTGAATACCCAAATGGCAAGCAAATATTACAAAATAAAAGATAGATTAAAACTAGTTTCAAACAAAGTATTTTTGTATTTTTATTAAAAACATAAATAGTACTTTTCACTTAGAAGTTCTAGAGTTATACACTTTAACTTGGGTTAATGACTTAAGACATAGTGGCTCTTTCTTCTTATTCAAATGGTAATATTTTATTTTATAATTCAACTTTTCATAAATAAAATATACTCTAAATATCTAAAAATATTAACTTGTTTCATGATTTCTCTCATATTTTGTATATGATTGTAATACCCTACTCCGAGTAATTGGCACATTTTATATATATATATATATATATATATATATATATATATATATATATATATATATATGACTAAAGTATGATATCACTTTTAAATTTTTTTATTACTATCAATAGGCATAGGCAATATTTTAAAAAATATGCTAATTTACTAAATAAAATGATATAGTTCCCCCTATACATAGTGGTTTTGACATATGTACATAATTATAACCTCTAACTAAAAAAAATATATACTCATATAACATGTATAAAAGTTAGACATATAAATACCCATTAGTCATGTCCATATCTGCACTAGCATGGGTCATACATGCTCATTTATCCATCTAATCACTTAGGTGGGATACAGTAGCTTTACTGGATCTATAGTGAGTAATCACTTAGTAATTATATGTTTTCATAGTTTTATTTAGGTGACATGTATCATATCACATATACAATATTTTAAAATCATTGTCATAAGAAATTTAATTGTAAGTATTTCATTATGTGACTTCTTTAGCAAGTATAACTCTACAAAATGTTATCTGCAAAATAAAAAGGTAAAATTTTATGTCAAAATAATTCAAAATGTTTGTATGCATATATAGAAAATATAGCAAATTTATGTACTTTTACCCTCCATATTATAATATATATGCACTCGTACATCATAGCATATACATACATTGTACGTTGTAATATATTCGCATACTCCCATATATCACGTCATAAAAATCACATGCAATCTTACATTGCACATTCTCATATATGTATATATATAATATGTTTTTATCATAATTCATATATTTTTATGCTTATAAAATATATACATTCACATTTAGCTCATATGACAATCATATCATTCAAAACGTACTTTGCAAACTATAATATGAATATGATAGATTATATGATCACTATCTTATAGTGAATTATACTTATACATATCTAATTTAGCTAAAAAATAAAGTTGTTAGTGAAAGACCATGTTCATTAACGATCGAGTGAGCTAAGGAGTGGTATATCTATCAATTGGGAGTATAGGATCATGAGATAACTTAATTAAAAATCCTACCTCTTGAATTATTGATGTATAATAATTCGTAGAAAAATTATGATAAAACCCCTATTGAAATAGACTACACTCAACCTAAAAATTCATCTAAATTTCATGACTAGTTTTTTTAATAATTTACTCTATGATCTAATGAACTAATTAGTATCACTTAAACCATTGCATAATTTTATAAAAAAATTTCACTTTACTATTTTAGTTGATGAAATGATATCGAATTATCATGATATTTTGAAAAAAAACTTAAGAGACATATAGAATTAAATACAAACTAATCTTTAACTTAAAATAAAATTATTTGGAGGCTAAACAACTTATCTAATTCAATTACTCTATTAAGATTTGGTTGGGATTATCTAAATTTATAAACCTAGATGGTATTCACTCAATTTAAAATCTCACATAATCTTAAGAGAATCTTGTATAATATATCAAAGGGATAAAGCCTAATCATATCCCTAAGGGGATCAATATAGCTTGAATAGAACTCCTTTTAAGAAAATAATGGATCGTGAGTACCTTATACTAAAGGCCTTAGAACTATAGTGAGTTCATATAAAATATATTTAAAGAATTAAATATTAATTTAAAATTTTAAGTTACTTAAAAGTAATTGAGAAATTAGTCTATAATTTATAAAATTAAAATCCTAATTATATGAAGGAAAGAATTGAGTTTTCTTATCTCCACCTTCTTTAAAGCTAAGGTTTTCTAGCTTCTATGAGAAAAACTGAGAAAATGATCGAATAACGAGAGAAAAGGTCACAGGTGATTGGGTTGATAGAAAGGATGAGGCCAAAATAAGATAGAAGTACTTAAGAGGTTACCTTGAGGTTCAAGACAATTGGACTTTATTTTAATTTTTTTTCTTCTTTTTCTTCTTTTCCTAATATAATTATAAGATTGTAATACTTCAATTGAGTCTAATTTGTTTGACAAATATGATATATTTTTATTTAAACTCATCCTTTAATCTCATTTATGTATCTTAGTATGTTTTAAATATAGCACTTCTCTTTGATTTATATTTTTATTTAATTTTTTATTACTCTATCAATGTCTAAGTAGCTTATTATCCGTTATATGATGTTTCAAACTCAAACTTTCTTGCTTTAATCATAGTTAAACTCGTTCATATTTTGATATTCACTTAAGGTTGATTAAAATTCAACCATCAGTTTTAGTCACTATATACATATTTATTATCATAACTTAACTTTATATCCAAGTTCGCTAGTGCACTTTATCCGATTGTGCCAAAGGATTTTTTACTATAAAATATATTTAAAGTAGACATTGAGCTTATGCATGCTCAATCAAAATTTTGTATAACATTATGAATAACATATTTTGGGAAGCATGTACTTTAACTTTAAAAGGTAAAAGAATATGAGCATTTCATTATAATATTTAAGAAGTATAAATATTATAAATCGTCACTGAGTGAGAGTAATATATACATATTATTTATGTTTTTATTGATGTGCTAGTTGTAATTTGATGTGTATAAAATTAGTACTGCATGATTAAGCCCTTTGTTGTGGCTTTTTCTTTTTAAATCTAGATATCTTAACCCTATTATTATCAAATTTTGATTCATTTTCTCTCATATTCTTATTGTTGGTGAATTTGGACTTGCTATTATTATCCATAATCTCCTAAATCTTCTTAATATCGCTTTTGATTATCATAGTTTTATCAATCATATCAGCATATGTTTGTAGCTTTAATATCTGACTTTTTATTGTTGCCCTTAATATCCTTTCAAATCTTGTTTTCTTTCTAGGTTTTTCATTAATCATATGAGCAGCAAAAAAGTTTAGTAAATTTAGTTTCATATTGCCCTATTGTTAAATTTCATTAGATTAAATTTAAGAAACTCTTTTTTTTTATCTTTGATGCAAAGGTACTTATTATTAAACTTTTTTAAGACCTCTCAGTGATAGACTTTTATCTAGTATTAATTTTTTTTAATTACCTTCCACTAGTGTTCAGTCTCTCCTTCAAGCACAAGGGTTATAAAAAAAAATTATGATCATTAGGATAATTTAATACATCAATTATTTTATCTATTTACATTATTTATTATTCTACTAGCACTAGATTAAATTCACTATTGAAATAAGAACAACTTAACCTTTTAAATTATTATATTTTTGATCCATTTAATGTCACTGCGTTATTGAAACTATTGTTGCATCACATTTGATATATTATCTAAAACTTTCATAATCTTACTCAACTAATCAGAAGTGAACTATATGATCTTGTCATCTTATATTTCTAAATGACATTAAAAGATGATTTTTATCGAAAACTTTTTTTCTATGATAGGGTGTAGCAAAATTCTAATTTGGTAATTTTTTTTATTTTTTCTTTAATTACTTAGATTTAACTAACATAAAATATGATTATATGATAAGCATTCAATGAAGAAATATAGCAAGTATAAATGACACACTTCTTAGGTTAGCCAGTGACCTCCCATTTTTCACTTTTTTTCACTAACTTAATATGAATCTTTTATAAATTATATATAAATTTTAAAATTTATAATTAGGTCCTTAGCACTAAACTTCTAATATAAAATTATTTAATATAAAAATATTAAATGTTTTTATTTTAAAATAAATAAAAAAAATAAATATTAGAAATAATTTAAAAATAAAGGATATTATAAAAATGAAGGATATTATAGAAATGATAAGATATTCAAATATTGATCTTGTAAATTATCTCGACAAGTAGATAGTCCATTTTAGGAATTATACTTATGTTAGTTGGAGAAATAATTTCTTGAAAAGGTATAAAACAATCATTGAATTTGTTAAATGATTTGATGTCATAAATCAAGCTTTATAGTTGTAAAATCTCATCTCAAAAATTGGTCTGGTTAACTTAATTATTAACCCGTTGAAGATATTTTGTAATAATACTATAGTAGTTTTCTTTTCTAAAAATGACATATACTCTAGTGATTTTAAGCATATCGAGATAAAATATTTATTGGTTACAGAAATACTCTGGAGAGAACAAATATCATTTGAGAATCCAAGCATCGCTTTGATGATTGTGGTTCAATTTATTAAAATTTTATAACCCAAAGTGTCTAAAAAATATGTTTTTAGAATGGAGCTGGTAAGAAACTCGTAAAAAATATGATGATGTATGTTTAAATGGATAATATTATTGATATATTTTTTGTTTACTTAGTAAAAATTATTTATTTCTACTATTCTGATTATATTTATGTATATGTATGTGATAGTTGAATGTTATGACTATCTTGATAAGATAAATTACAAATATCATTTTAGACTATATAAAAAAGACTAATAGTGTTATAGTACATAAAAGAGACCATGTCATTGGTAATATATAATCACTATAACTCATATTAATAGTTAAGCTTAATGAAGATTATTATACTTATTAGACTTATTGGCTTATTTTAAGATTTATAATTATATGTAAAATACTTTTTAAAATATTTAGAATCCAATAAGTAAAATGTTTTAAATAATTTTAATTTCTTTATATGCTATCAATTAATAGACTAAGTGGAATAATATTAGATTATGTAGTCCTATTTAATTGGATAATATATATTATAGTTTTGATTGAATTTTGATTATGATTATTGATCAATAGAAATGAAGTTTACTTATGACCATATTCCTTAGAAGATGACCTTGATGAGAGGGGCTCTCTTAATTAATCATTTCCTTTACCTATAAATAAATAGGACCTCCTAGAGATTGACAATAAGATCAAGATTATTGATCTATTCTTACCTATTTTTAGTCACTATTATATAGCTTATTGTTGTCCCAAAGAATAGGAAGAGAAGAAAACGATGATATATTCTTATCTATGTTTTATAGATCAAACTATAGAGTGTATGTTAAGAATTAAATAAAAAATATTTCGAGGGATATATATCATATATTATTATTTGATTTTAGATTTTAACATTAAATTTATTTTATATAATAATGTGATTATGATTTTATGCTTACACATTCATCACCATGCCTCTCCTTTTGTGAGAGAAAAACAATACAAGAATGACGGCTTTTTTTATCAGTCAAATAAATAGCATTGTTGAGATGCAACGCAACTGCTTCTCATAGTGTAATAAGTCAACTCTAAGTAGACAGTGAAAAAACACGAGTGTTAACAATATCAAGATGTTTCGTATCTGTACTGCGCCGTAAATTATGAAGCTATCAGTGTCACTGCTGACACATGATCCAGCTTTTACCGATCTCCATTTGGTCGAACATGTAGAGCGCGTTAAAAGTTTGAAGGTTGCTATGTGAATATCGTGCAGCAACAAACGATTCCAACAATTATTTAGGTGACTGCTTAGAGTAGATTGAGCCTCTCACATCTATATATTTCCTCCATTTGTTCGTCTAGTTGTACTGCTCGGAGACGAAGCTTTGAAGTATATATGTCATATTAGATGGGATTCTCTCAGGTCATGTCATCCACTGCTTTGTCGTTTTATTCAGAGGTAATGGTTTGTACATCCAATGAATGGTACGTACAATCACAAGGCTCATGGACTCCTCATCTTAACTTAGCTATTAGAACTTAGTGTTTTTCTTTTGTCCAATGCTGACATAGAAGGACATGCTTTCCTCAGAACTAAAAGAAAAGGAAAAAGAGGACATGCTACTCCTCTTCCATAATGAGATAACGCTCCCCTACTGACTTAGCTACGGGAACTTAGCGTTTGTTGTGATCCTAAGGGAAGCCAGCGATTTACTGCAGCTTCTTTTTCTCTTTAGGACAAAAGCCTTTCGTCTTCCAAGATCTGACATCTCCTCATTGTAAGAATTGTTATATCTCATCTTGTTTTCTAGTGCTACAAAAGTTGAGCTCCTAATCCCTTGTTAGGAAAAGAAATCACCATACTTGGGACAGAAAAAATAATAGATTCTTCCGTGAACCCAGCTGTATCAGCTTGGCATGCAAATTATGCGTCGTAAACATGGCAGACAGAGACAATAATCTAATCGATGTGCTGCTACATATCACACGGTGAGACAGCTAAACTCTTTTTATTAGTGGTGCTTCTTGTTCCCATGTTCTGGCTGACTGACACCTCCCCGAGTTGGCAAACTATTTACTCCAAACCGTTGGACGAGATGTGTCTCCAAAGTTGTTCATTTAGATACAAAATTGTCCCAGGGGAGGAGCTACGATGAGTCTATTCAGTCCAATATGCATGATTTCTTTACATACAATACATATACGATTCATTTCCCAACCAATTACTGTAAAATATTTACAAGTACTCATCTACTTGTTTGCAGTCTCACCTCGCCTCGATCATCGTGGGGGTTGCATGGAGAAGACGCTCCGAGGCCCGAATAAAAGGCACGGAAGGGAAGCATAGATTTCGTGACTTAAGCCGTGGCATTGTTGCATGTGCGTCGACGGCGTACGTATGTCATGGAGGGGTACAAAAAGCTGGTGTCGCTGTTGCCGTTTTTAATAAGACCCGGTGCAAGTGTCGGTGGGACCCGCCGAGAGCGCTGAGTGCCATTGAGGCAGGCCCCATCGGACAAAAGTCCTCGTGGATCCGCCAACCCGCACCCGCTCGGTTCCCCAGAAAGAGACCCCTCAACTTTTTCGCCATGGTTTTCTCTATGATTCCCCAGAAAGAGACATACTACAGATCACCGACGACGGCAGCGAGAGCATGGAGGCAGCCGCAGAACGTATCGTTGAAGGAAGAGGGTGACAAGGACAAGCCATTTGTTTGGTCCTCGTGTTTTGGTTTAGCATGCATCGTTGACATGTACATATATGTTGACTTTTGGCACATCCATTTACAAGGTATACTACTTTGGATTTGTTTCACCTTGACATCCGAATAATGTGGGCTAAACATGACGTAATGCGAGCTCAGTGAAGACAGATGATAATAGTTTTGAATTAAATCATAGGTTTTTAATTCGTCCAACCGGCTACGATATTTTTGGACAAAGTTATTCTGTCTTGGTTCAGTAACAGGAAACACTATAATTCACCCTTTTTTATCAACGAACAAATGTAATAATTATAACTCTTTAAAAAGATAGTAAAAGAGAAAAAAAATATTATGACTTCTGTTTAAAAATTAAAAAAAAAACTATTTAGCTACTGAATGAAAGTACTGTAATTCTATAAAGGAATATAGTACTAAGTACACTTTTTATAATAAAATATATTATATAAATTTTGAAAGTATAATTAAGCATAGCAACAGTCGGGAGTTGTCCAATTTCTATGTACATTAACCCTAACCATTGTTTGATTCACTTTGCAGCACAACATGTGTGATGCTGGCCCATAAATTGATGAAGCTACATTAAAATAACATTGGAACTCCATGCTATGCCTATATTTCTTTTGGGGACATGGACATAGGACTCCCTAACTTTCTACCACTTCTATTAATAACATCTAGCCATATTTTTTTAGTCTCCGAATGGCGCTATCATATTTGATCTAATTGATATAATTTCATACGTGTGGCATCACCGACGTTCGAGTACCCAATCCAAGTTGGGTCAAAACCGCTCGTCCATTACCCATGACGCTGACCTTATTATACGCAAACATTATGCTTCTTGCACTTCTCTCTCTAAAATGAATGCGACGATGTTGACTACTTCCATAGTACTCGATTCAGGATTAAACAACATCGAGGAGGGTTATTAGCTGATTCAGGATGAAATTATTTTGGTTTAAATAATATAATTTCAAACAATATATTATCGATCGTCCACCAAACGCTAGAAATCGACATAAGAATAATAATTGATTCTGCCAAACAATGAGCTATTGAGACACATTATGGTATAATGTATTGTATCCCTATCTCTCTCCCTAAAACCATCAATGCATAACACCTATCGAATCACATATCACGTCTCATGTGCGTTTCTTGTGGCGTAAACCATCATGGGACAAGTCGATGCTAGCAGAGAGGAGAGAGAGAGAGAGAGAGAGAGAGAGAGAGAGAGAGAGACTTATTTACCGGCCTTGAGTTCGTATGGTGCATTGATGAATAATGGGTGGCCCATGAACAGTGTGCAGCCTTGTAAATAAACAGTTTGACCTAAAGCTTCAAATCCCAATTGATACCGATCTTTGACCGATAGACGAGCAGGTGTTCTCGCATCAATTCTTGAAGCCGAAGAAACTACAACTTTCGGCATCCAATGTTGGCCATGTCTCGCGCCACGCTTTCCAAGAAGGTCAAAATTATAAACAATATTTCATTACGGTCAAACCAAATCACCTGGCCGTATTGTTTAACACCTCATTTTGTTCCATAATTTCAACCGCGGAGATCCGGACCCGTGCCAGCTGGACGCGGGTCCCGCCGTCTTAGGGGAACCTTGCCGCCACTGCACGAGGCGCCTTTCGCGGACCGACACGTATGACGTGCGAACAGCGGAACCGGAACAGCTGCGGCGGAGAGCGACGCGAGACCGCAGTCCCCACCATTGCGTGGCGGGCCCCGCCTCAACCTGGATCCCACGTGGCTACAGGACTCGCCTGGCCCCGCTCCTGCCGGCTCGCCACGTGCCCGCGGGACCTCCGCGGGCGGTGCTCGACGGTTATGGAGCGTAGCTCGTGGCCGGCCCCACTCGCCGCAACGACCATTCAGGTTTAACCTTCTCCGCTACACGGATTCATTGTGGGCCACGTGGGCGTTGCCATGAGGTCCAGCTTTTTTTCTTCTAGTCATGTCGCGGGTATACCGACTGGTATGTGTCGGCGAGGAGGAAATAATTTGTCACAACTGAAAAGCTGTAAAGAACTGGCATCTCCATACGGCCCACAGCAATCAAAAGGACGAGGACCAACCACGTCGGATGGTCAAATCGCAAGGCCTCTAATTTAGGCGACTGATGTATTTACTTTTTCTAATAAAGTCGGGTTAATTATTACCAAGACATCTCTGCAATTTTGTAATAAATTAGTGCATTTAATGAATTATAAAATTCTAGCTGAGGTTGGGGCGTTTCTTAAATAAGAGACGTTCCGTTGACCGACTTATGTCACGAGTTGTGTTCTGGAAGGCGGTGAGAAGCTCGGTGTCCCAACGCTGTTACCCTGCCTCGCTCGATGTGCACCACGTCGTCGTGCGTGGCTTAAGTCGTCGCGTAAACAGACGTCTTACCCATCTCGGGACCGTCCTCTCCCCCTCTATAAATATAGCGCCGCTTCCGGCGGCGCATTTCTTCTCTCTCTCTCTCTCTCTCTCTCTCTCTCGGGGCTGCTATTCGTTCAGGGTTTGTTCCGTCATTGCGAAGATTGCGTCGAATGATCTGCTACTTAATAGAAAGGCTCATCTTCCCAAGTTATCTGTCCTTCATCAGGTGATACCTATTGTTTCTCTTCGTCGATCCTTCCACGTTTTGTTTATTGATGGATCTATTGGGATTTGTCGAACTTGATAGATTTGGATCTGAGACATACTTTGATTCTTCTGCTGTGATGTTTCCTTCTTCTATCTTTCATTCAAGTGTTGTAATCTGTAGTAGCTTATTCTATGGGGTAAAAATTTCCCATATTCGAGTTACTCCTTCCCTTGTTGGCGTAAAATCGATCGCGTGTTTTGTCGTTCGTAAGTCGTGGTCTGTAATCGACACGCGTTTTGCGGATCGGGAGGAGGCGCATAGAGATTATTTCGTTTGTTTTCTCAAGTTGGACATTTTGGGGATCGAGTGTTCTCTTTGTGCATGAGGTTCATGTCGTCGCACCCATTCGTGGCAGTTAGCATGTCATGCGTTCCGGTTTATTTTTATTTTCTTTGCTGCCCGTTGTTTCAAGGTATCCTTGGCGTCGAACATTTAGAAAGTAACAACAGGTGGAGATAGGAAGGATCCCACAGCCTCCACTTCGGTCCTGCCGCCTCCTTAATGTAAACTGACCGTCGAATAAATGAAAAGATGTAGGCTTTTTCGCTGTAACTTTATTCCGTGATTGGTTGATCTCCTTTATGACATCTTCTCGATGGGAAAATAAATCAATGGTGTATATAGATCCTGTTGCGTTACACCAAAAGTCGATGGTCTCCTGTGTTGGACGCTGTATAGGAACTTAGCTAGCTTCAAACACATTTCCTCTTTCTTTTCCTTTTTGTACGATAAGACTCTGCCTTTTTCTTCTGACACGGTATAAGTGTAAGAAATGTTGCATCCTGCGTGAAGAATGATGTTTAATCACATGAAGTTATAGATACTTTTCTGATGGTGTTGTAAAAGGAATGTGACGTCCCGTCACAATCTCGTGGCTAACTTACCATGTTTCTCTAGAGGTAGAAGTAGATCGGAAATGAAAACGAAGAATGAGGCAGTACATAACTTGGCAACTAAGATGCTGTCAGTTGCTGTTGGTTGTCATTTTGGCATCACGTCGTAGCATAGTGGCACTTTGGGGTCAACTATGGTTGATTAATGGCACAATCTAGGTAGGTCTGCAGCTTGTCATACAGTGCTGGGGATTGTTTGGCCGGAACTAATAAATTCCCTCAGCGGTACATTCTTGTCTTGTTTGCTGTACATTGGTCTTCAGTCTCATTCTATTAAATATGTTTGGATCTTTCTTCAAGACTGAGCACTCTCTTTCTTCATGTAAATTCTGCATCAGCTGTAAATTCTGCATAGAATGGGGGATGCTATCCTGTGTCTTCTAGAAACCTAACTAGTTCAAAATGGACTGATTTAATATAGTGCTTTCTTGTCGTCGGTGTGGAATCCAACAGTTGTGGCAACGCATTTATGTCTATACGTGACTGTAAATCTCGCTGGCCCAAATTTGTGATCTAATAAGGAGGCACCTATTATGCAATTCATGTATTGGGATTATGTTTCAGAATATGTTTAATGCAAATGTCCATTACTTCAACGTGGTTTCTTGAAACATGGATATTATGCTACATATTAAGACACGTATAGGTGCTGAGTTTGTAATATCGTTCTGTTTCAATTACATTGCTAATATCTGGTCCAAGTTGGTAGCTTTTATTTTTTGATGAATCGAGGACCAAAAGAATATCTATGCTACTGATGACACATTTGGATATTGTATGTTGATATCATTGGTAGGTTCTAGTTCCTTCTCAGAACTGGTAACTCTTTTACAATGGTGTTGGCTGCTTGTTTTTGAAAAGTTAAACTAAACCTACCAATTTTATTTCCAACATTCTTTTATATACATTTCATTCTTTTTTCCTCTTATTTTATTGAATGAAACCACTTGTGCTAATTTTATGTCATATCGAGTGTCTTAGGGGTGATACTAGTACTAGTGATAGTTCCCTTACAAGCTTTTTAACCAGAAACATCTGAAGCTGCTTACCTCAGCAACAATTTCATTTTTAATTCAGCTAAATTTTTCCAGTTTGTGCAGTTGCCTGGTCCTTTTTATCCTCACACGATCTCATGATTGATTGCCTTCTATAAATGATTCTCAATTCTGGCAATGACAAGGTCCACTAATTTGATTTTCTTTTTTCCTTTGAAAAATGTACTTTTTTTTCATTCTAACTGGCAATTCCTTGACCATCAGTTTTTCAGAGGAATCTGCTTGATGGACTGCAAGCACATTTGCAGTGACAAGAAGGCATTGAAGAGGTGGTTTTTCATTGATAAAAGGGTCGGTTGAATTGCATAAAAACACAAAGGAAAAGGAAAAGTGAAGGCTGGGTTAATCACATACCAGCGTTGTTAGATTATAGAGTTATCGATCCAGATCCAATGGATTTGAAGAAGAATGGTTCATACCCTGTTCTTACTGATCCTGCACCCCTTAATAATTCGAGATTGGGCTTGCCTCCAAATATAAAACCATATTCATCAGCAGCACAGGCATATTCGTCTGGCTTGTACTCAACAAAACCCAGAAGAAAAGCTATACTGGGTAAGCTTGATGATGTCCGTGCCAATAGTTGGCTCGATGCCATGAAATCTTCATCACCTCCTCGCAAGCAGCTGAACAAGGACTTAATCTCTGAGCCTGCAATTGATGAAAATGACATGGCATATCATACATGGCTGGTAAGTTTCATGTTCATAAGAAGATAAAATTGGCATACTATTCTGATGTTCACTCTATTTCAGATGAGCTACCCATCGGCATTAACATCATTCGAACAAATTATAAGCTCTGCTAAATGCAAGAAGATAGCTTTATTTTTGGATTACGACGGAACACTTTCACCTATTGTGGACAACCCTGACCTTGCTGTTATGACCAATGCGGTAAACTATTAGTTATTTTCTTAGAGATTTTGATGAAAATATCTTGTTCTAGGAACATCTAGTTATATTGAACATTATTGTCTTCTCTGCGACGTTTTATTTTTTGGCGTGAGCAGCATTTTGATTGATTTACTTTGTTTCAGATGCGTGAAGCTGTCAAACGTGCTTCTGAGTACTTCCCAACCGCAATCATAAGTGGCAGGTCCCGTGAGAAGGTACTATATCTTTCTTATGGTCATACTGAAGATAGTTTTTTTTTTTTTTTAAAATTGTGAGATTAATAATATGCACATAATAGAAGTTTACGCTATCAACTCTTGTTTATGACATGCTAATTATCACCCTGTCCCATATATATCCTCGTATTGTTCAGGTGTACAAATTTGTGAAGCTAACAGGACTGTGTTATTCTGGTAGTCATGGAATGGATATTATGTGCCCAGTCAGAAAGTTTGATTCCACCGGCGGCCATCCAAATTGCATTATGACAACTGATGAGCAGGTGAGAGGACAGCATCGTCTAAGGCATCCCATTGTCAAGTCGGTTCTTGTAATCTAATTTTGTTTATCATTGCTTATCATCTAGCAATCACGCTTCATTTCACCACACCGTAATGTAAACTGGCCACCTGAAAAAAGGACTTCCCAGTGGATAAGACACTTTTCTGTCCCTGATCAATTAACCTATTTCTGAATTATTATAGCTAAAATTATATCATTCGCTTGTTTACTGATTCAACCTACACATATCAGGGAAAGAAGGTCCACCTCTTCCAGCCTGCTAGCGAGTTTCTACCTATGATCAATGAGGTATATGTCATCGGTATCGTATGTTACTTGGAGTCATTCCTATTAAATGACAAGTGAAGTTGATGATGATACAGATTTTTAGCTCCCTCGTTGACATAACCAAGGACATTGTTGGTGCCAGAGTAGAGTCTAACAAATTCTGTGTCTCTGTACATTATCGGCTCGTAAACCAGGAAGTAAATAACTAAAATCATATTAGTTATGCTGTGTCAGGAGATCTCTTATCAGCAGCCTGACAAATTGTTGGTCCTTGTAATTCCAGGTTTGGCCTGAGGTTGCTCAGCGTGTGGTCAACCTTCTCAAGGACTACCCTCGTTTGCGAGTGACCCATGGGCGAAAGGTGATTATGATTCATGATACCATGAGCTTGTAGATAGATGTAGGTACTAGCAATCAAGAGTTTGTGGTGTATGTAGGTCTTAGAGATCCGTCCTGTGATTGATTGGAACAAGGGGAAAGCTGTGGAGTTCCTTCTTGAATCCCTAGGTCTAAGCAATCGTGAGGATGTGCTCTCGATCTATGTGGGAGATGATCGAACCGATGAGGATGCCTTTGAGGTATATATGAAATACTCTTTACAAACAAAATTAGATAAAAATTGATGGAGTCGAAATATGATTTTCAATCATTTCTTGTTTCTTAATTTTCAATATCAGGTTCTTAGGGAGAGTAATCGTGGATACGGTATCCTTGTGTCATCTGTACCCAAAGAAACCAATGCAGTCTATTCTCTAAGAGACACTTGTGAGGTGAAATTTATTAGTCGATATCAGGAACTATATTCACAAATTCCAATGACATGCTCTGTATTTTTTTTTTTTACAGGTAACGGAGTTCTTGAAGTCTCTGGTGAGATTGAAGAAGTTGGATGATAGATGCATAAATATGCAACCTTAACTTCTTATACATGATATATATATATATATATATGTGATAGTTTAGGAGCATGAAGGTCATAATCACATATGGTATCTAGCAGTTATTATGTGCTAGAATCATGATTCATCTATTTTGAAGACTGTTTTTATAGTACTCCGTGACTCTTTTTTTCTTACATTTATAAGTTAGAGATGCTATTAATTTTTCTGTTACAACTATATTATTCTTTAATTCGTTAGTATAGTTTCAATCCATAAAATACCGAACCCCCTTCAAGATTTTAGTGGATTTATTAGGACCTTGTGGAAAAAGTGTGCTCTTGTGACACGCACGATCGAGACTGATTAGACTATATAATTATATTATATTATTTTTAATAAATTTGTAATATGATCCGTTGACCCAACTATGGCCCCATGACCATGAGTAGGACACAAGTCAATGAAAAATGACTTATTTAGCTCCAAATTCGGTATTATGTATACTATGATGAAATACCAACAAAGCTTCTAAGAATAGTTTCGAAGATCCTTGTGGCAAGATGAAGTATCAATTGTGGATGAGAATTAATTTTGAGTCTATTAGTTAGGGACTAACTCCTGCAACCCAACCTCTAAAACCACGAGTGTATCACATTTAAAAGTTGTTGCACCAGTAATTTCATGGGTCTATTTCTCATCAAATTCCTAACAAATCATATCAAGCAACCAATTGGTTTGTCAGCGGCTACAAGACCCAATCCAATTACAAAACTTTATCCAATAAATGTATAAAATTTAAAACATTAATTAGATGATAACATATTAGTCTCTTTATTAAGATTAAAAGTTCAAAAAACTCATTAGATGAATTTTAATATTTACAATATCAATTTAATGATTATATACCAAATTTACTTACTAAATATTAGAATTTGAAATCTTATTCAAATAAAATTTATAATTAAAATATTAATTTGGTGACATATTAAAATATTAATCTTGTTCAATAACATATTAGATCCGTTTATTAAAAGTTAAAGGTTCGAAACCTTATCAAAAAAATCGTATATATAATATATTATTAAGATGGTGGTGTTACATAATCATTTATCAAAGGTTCAGGGCTTATTTTTATTTATATTTTTTTTTACTATGAGGACTCAAAACCGTGTTGATGTGATAGTACTGTACCAACCTATGTGTTGAGGGCTTCGATTTGTTAAGGCCTATTAGGCTGCCGATGCATCTTTTGATTATGGTTAGTTAACTATTATACTGTATAATGATTGAATCATCTGCAACACACACACACTCTCTCTCTCTCTCTCTCTCTCTCTCTCTATATATATATATATATATATATATATCTCATTTCTATGAATTGTCTTATGTGGAACGATAAAGAATCCATTAAAAGTGATTGTAAAGAAACTCACATGCAAGGTGATTACGATTCATAATGTCAATTTATTTATATTGAATAGAACTTGCATGCAACGTGATCAGAATGTCAAATTCTTAAGAAAGATGGGACGGAACTATGAAGGCACTTTTGACGTAGCATTAGGTAAATAGAGGAGAATCCTAGTGGCATGGAAGCGACACTCAATCCATGTAGCACTCTTGCCTTTATACAATCAATATTCCAAGCTCTAAATGTAAGCTCTAGCATATGTTCTTATCATTAGAATTCTCGTCGATTTCTTAGATTCTTTGTGGAGATACGAATGTCGTATCTTTTACCGAGGATAAGAAGGGTGGCTGTCCCTTCTCCCTCCTTTTATTCTAGATTTTTAAAATTTTATTTTTATTAGAGTTTTATTGATCCTGATTTCTTTGGTAATCGTTTTACTTGGTATAATATGTGTTATGGTAAAAGATTGAATAGGGTTTATATGAGTGACTGTTGGTCTGATTAGGGTTTATACGAGTGACTGTTGGTTTGATGTTTATCAAAATATTATGTTTGAACACCTTTCAAAATTACTTCTGACCATTCCCTAGTTCTCTTTTGTTTGGATTATTCCCGAAAGGATATTTAGAGGAGGGGCTCCTTTAAGTTTGAGCAACATTGTTGTATGATCGAAGGTTGATTTCTCATGAATTGACTGTGGGTATCTAAGAAATTAATCTCATAATTCTTTTATTCATACTCTTTTGACCATCTTTCACAACCTTAAGAAGTGGAAGGCCACTCGTGGCTCTTCCCTTGAATCCCAAATCAAAGATATTTCTATCTTCCTTTATTTTTTTTTTTTTAAATTAAGGATAAGGAAGATTGGGGTAATAGTTTTGTAGAGGTTACTTTCAATCTTCATTTTCTAATAAATAAATTGATTGCTCTTAGTCATCAACTGAATTTAAAATGGTGGGTTAGAACGAAGGTTAATTGGATTGAGGAGGGTAACAAGAACTATATGTTGTTCTATATAATGATCGACTTTAGATATAAAAGAACTCTATTAAACTTATTAAAAATAGTGACGGGATTAGATGTCAGCGTGAGAAGTCTTCTCCTCAACTATTAGCAAATTAGTATATCAACCTTTGAAATATGAGTACCCAATCTTCTAGTGTACCCTAGCCTGATAGAGTTATCATTTCAACTTTACCTTATTATGCTCTTAATTCTCTTTGCTATAAATTCTCAATCTCATGAAATTGCTTTTTCTCTGAGCTAGATGGGAAAAGGCAAAAATTTGGGTCTGGACAAGTTCAGCACAGAGTTTTATCAATTATCGTAGGAGGAGATAAAAGGGTCTGTGCTTAGAGTTTCTGAAGATTTTTATTCTAGTTCCAGTCTTTCCTTGGAGTAGAATAAAACCTTTATTGTCTTCATTTTCCAAAAATCCAATGCCTCCCGGATCGATTAGTATAGATGGATCGCTCTTTGTAATATGAGTTATAAGCTCCTCACCAAAATCCTTGCTAATAGAATCAAAGTGTGTCTTAATGATCCGGTTAGTCAAAAGCAATATGTCTTTATTTGGGAGAGGAGCATTCATGATGATATTGTTAGTGTCAATGAGTTAGGTCATACTATGAGGTATCCAAAAGGAAAACCTCTCTTGTCTTTATCAAGTTTGACATCGAAAAGGCCTATGACTCCATTTCTCGGGAGGCCATTAGAAAGGTTATATCTAAAATAAATTTCGTCACCAAATTCCATTGAGTGGATTTGGGCTTGTCTCTGTTCTCTCAATTACTCTTGCACCATAAATGATCTCTTTAATCGATAAATGATCTCTTCAATCTTGCATAGCAAGTCTTATCTAGTCTAATCACTCACGCGATTGATGATAAGCATATTTCTCCATTTAACTTGAATAGTGTTCGCATCTCTCATCTTGTCTTTGTGGATGACTAGATTTTGACCTTTAGGGCCAATCAAAGAAAGGTCTATTGATTTTATCAAAACCATCTTAACAACTTTTGAGTAGCTAACTAATCTTAAGAGCAATCTTTCCAATCGGCTATTTATTTTATCAAGAAATATCGTGATAAGGATTAAACACAAGATTTGGAATGTGTTTTCCGTTAAAGATGGGTCGTGGACTTTCAACTATTTAGGCACTTATATCAGTCTTGATAGTCTGCATGAAAAGTTTCAGGCCATATTGATTGAAAAAGTGACCAATAAAATTCAAGGATGGATTAAAAGTTGCCTATCCCAAGCTCACAAACTTATGTTGTTTAATTTCATGATTAATTGCATTCCTCTTTATGGTCTTACAAATAGTTGGGTCTTTAATAAAAAGTTCTCTCTAGGCTCTCTAAGTTTTCCGGGGATTTCTTTCAGAACGAGTCTCATAGTAATAAGTGCATGCACTTAACCAGTTGAGATGCTATGTGTTCAAATGAGGAAGGGAGATTGGACATTCGAGATTTTATCACGATGAAAAAAATAAAAAAACTATTGTAGCCAACAGAATCTTACCCTTTTTAGATTATGACGATCTACTTTAGGTCAAAAGGTTCAACCATGGACTGATAAAGTTATTAGTCTTTTCCTAACAAGGACTAAGTATACGATCATTCATTCATTGATCGATAAAGTTACTAGACACCCTAAACACTCATCTTAGACTTTTAAAAATAATATTCTTAACTTACGAATCAATAGTTTCAGAACGATGATGAAAGATGAAAATCACATCTCTACTTGGAATAATATTCATCCCGATCTCGATATAGCCAATATTTGTAAATAGATATGATGTGTGGCTATAGCTAAAATGTAATGAAGGTTCTTGAAATCTTTGGACCCCTTTCAGAAGAAAACAGCTTACGATGCCTTCTCTTGACCGACTCTATTGGCTTTTTCTCTTGTGGTTAACCTCTGTTCCCTTTTCAGGTTTCCCGCATCCATATGCTGCACCATTGTTCTTTTCTCTCCGAGGAATGGCATGTCGACCTTCATTGAACCCCTCGCGAGGGACGGACGTCATCCTACAATGCATCCGACAATCCAATTGCAGCCTGATAATATCGTCGATAATGCAAAACGCAAGCAATCTGGTACGTAATTCTGAGATTGCTTACCTACACACATGGTACGTTGATTTTGCCTTTCTTTGAGTTTGCCCTATGAAATTGGTACCTGACTAAACAGGGACGAGATAGAGGGTGTTGCGGATAAAGTTTGAGGGAGAAGTCGTACCATCCTCAGTTTGAATCATGGAGGAAGCGCAAGAGAGGAGCCTCATGACATTGTGATTGTGGGTGGAGGCATATGCGGCCTTGCCACTGCTTCAGCTCTTCACAGGTGCTCTTCTTTTCACTGATGTACTCCTCTTTCCCCCTTCAACTGCTTGGCGATTTCGCGAGCTTCACAGAGAAGCAGCAGTCACTTTTACTTTTTTCAATATGCCATTAGTTAAATCTAAATAACCCTAATGTTATGCTAATTGGTCGGTATGAATTGATTCTCTTGATCCACTTGTTGTCGTTGTTTATGCTGTGGTCTCAAAATCAGTACAACTTGGTTCGATCCCGATCGTACATGTATTTGGAGCAACTATGAATGTCTCTTGGGTCGATCTGGGGAGAAGCTCGGATTGCCTCTGACACAACGTTCCTGCACGTTGATGCCGGGAAGGGGATGAAGCTTAAATCAATTTTTTGTGGGAGTGTTGAGTATTCAGGATCCGACCTCCTAGCGTTGGCCAAGGGGTCGGGCATTTATACCTTTCCTCGGGGGTTGGTCACACGCAGGTTGTTAATGGCCACCGACACTTCAGGCGATCAGTTCGTCTGCTCTAGACTATCACGAACTTTGTTGGTTTTACCTAAGTCGTGTGACACCATTGCGTGTCCATTCATAAAGGTCAGCCTCATCGAAACCTCCTAGGGTCCCTTAGGATCTATAAAAGAGAAAATAGGTTAGAGAAAATATTTTTCGCAAGATCCATAAGCAATCACTTTAGCAAACACTTTATATAACCAATACAAATTACAACCATGGATTTTACTAGCTCTGAACAGTTACACACAAAGGATCAAAGTCTATTACAGACTAAAGTCCCCATAAGTGTTAACATGACACAACTCTTATGTTGAAACTGACCATGAAAGCTAACCAAATTAGGGTTGCTAAGCCTACTGTAAGCCCACTACTTGCTGTGCAAAGCATGTACAAAAATCGAAAGACACAAACAAGCATGAGCATTACATCAAATACCTTATTTATATTTTTTATCCGTGATATTCTCCCCCACTTATTCCTGGACGTCCTCATCGAAGCCGTTGCAGATGCTGCTTCTCTTCGCTTTTTGCTAAATCTTCAATCTTCTACTTTGGTTGCAACACACCTTTTGGCTCCCAGCTCCTCTCTGCCGCTATTATTGAGTAGTCAAACTCTAATCCGTCATATTGCTTCAATTCACCAATGACTGACTCTGGTGTGGGATCAATTGAGTTGTGCTGATCCATGTTGATTCTTACGGATCCTTTTGATAAAAGAAAAGACTTTCCTTATTTTGCGCTAGTATTTCAAACATCTCACATCGCTTAGACTGGATGGATGCTTGTTGGAGCTTTAACGAGCATCGCCTCACATACTTTAAAGTTTTTGAGTTTATTCCTTCACAAAATTTACCCATCAATTCTTTTTCAACTTAGTTGTCACTTTCAAGTAGGTTCACATCACTTCCATAGTAGCACTGATCACCATTAGTGATGATTTTATAACTTATTTTCTATTATATTTCTTTGAAGGGTCTTTGAACTTGTGTAGAGCTCCTTCATAGTACCATGGCGATGCAAAGCCCATGGTCCTATTATCCATTGCCTTGTATTTACATCCCATTCTTCGTGATTGTTAGATCTGCCTCTACGACACTGTGACACACCTCTGAGTCCACCTCCTTTCTGACTGACACTTTATTTTTGGGTAGCTGAGCCCCTTTGGACTCATCGTTGTTTCATCACCCCTTTCGACCACCTACTTTAACACCTCTCTGTTCTTTAAGCAGTTTTCCTTAGTTGATGGCAAGACAGATTACAACTCTCGTGCATGACATCCGCCATCTTATTGTAGGACTCACGTCGATTCTGTTCTCTTTAACTTCCTTAGTAGCAATGTTAACTTACTCGGCCTTGTTCTCTAACTTGCTAGGCTCCCTTAAGCAAGTGTGAGTGCCGAAACATTCCAACTCTCCAACCACTTTGATCATACCTCTGTATGATCAAGTCCCCTATGGGACTCACTGGTACTTACACTCAAAATTCTCCCTCGGTGGTACATAACCCCCATATGCTGATGACCAAGACTTTCATCTGATGCAAGATTCGATGCACACACATGGAAGACCCGCTACTACGGTACCATAATATTCACTCCTTGAATCCATAGCTCTTCTTGTCATTATGTTGTTCACCGAAGTGGAGCTCTCAGTAGCTCCTGATCATATCTCCGCATGATCACGTCCCTCACGGGACTTCTCTTGCGTGTGTAGTATTGCCTCGATCTATTACACCATGATCTGCTGCACCATGTCGCCTCATTGTGACATCTCCATTGCATTCAGATTCTTGTGTGATGAACTCGAATTATGATTTCTCTATGAGTGGCCTCTGTCAGCACATTGTAAGGCCTCCGCCACCTCCGATTGTATTCACTTATTTGGTAATTCAACTTCGCCTACCCATTCTTAGGTCACACCTGGACAAAGTATCGCTCTAGGATAGTCTGTCACCTAGTAGCTCTCGAAGTCCCCAGATTTTGCTAAAATTGATGCACCATTGTCTGGATCCTGGGCTTCTATCCCCCACTAGCACAATATCCATTATGGACTGCTTTCTTCATGATAACTCGAATGGTAGCACTATAAAATATTCTCAAAATTACCCGCCTCTCAGTCCTCTTACCCCATGCTAAGGCCTTATGATCCCAACTTCGCTTTGCAAGTTGAATCACCTTAATTCCTCTATCAAGTGCATCTCTGTGACAAGGTGCATGTGCCTTGAAGCTCCTTTCATTTTTGGCATATCAATCCCGAGGGGCTTGTGTCAATCCATAAAGAGCTTTTATAAGTTTCAAAACATGATTAGGAAGAAGATTATTTTCAAAACCGAGGGTTTGTTCAACATATACTTATTCAGAAATAAAATAATTTAGAAAATCACTTTTAACATTCATTTGAAATAGCTTAAAATTTTTGAAGGAAACAAAGGCAAGGAGCATCCTTATGACTTTAAGTCTAGCTATGAGCTCTTCATGCATTACATTAACCCAAGAATTATCTCTTAGGGCTGCATCAATGCATTTTGACTCGATTTGAGAAAAAAATATAGCATTTGCACAAAAATCTTTAAAAGAAGACCAAGTTTGAATTCTTTTTGATGTTTCTCCTATTATAAGCTCCTTAGGATGATCATTCATATACTTCCATTCCTTGGGTAAGGCATTAGAAGTAGAACATCCAAGTTGCCTTTAGGAGTATTATCATTTAAATTCAAAATATCAATATCAATATCATCATCAAAATCAATCTTTTAAATTTAAAAAATCTCATTAAAGACAACATAAATAGATTCTTCTATTATTCTTTTATTAAAGACACAATAAGCTTTTGAAATAGAAGAGTAACCAATCATCGCATTTTGCATCAAATTTACTTAAAAGCATCCTTTTCATTCAAAATAAAATATTTACATCCAAATATTTTAAAATAAAAATATTGGACTTTTTATCATTCCATAATTCATTAGTGTTGTGATTAATGGTCTTACAAGAACCCTATTTAAAATATAGCATGCCGTGTTAACGGCTTCAGCCCAAAAATATTTCAGTAATCTATGTTCATTCAACATTGTTCTAGCCATTTCTTGTAAGCTCCTATTTTTTCTTTCTATAACTCCATTTTGTTATGGATTTTGTGGAGTAGAAAAATTATAGATATACCTATTTGAATTACAAAAATTTTAAAAATATTTATTTTGAAATTCTCCACCGTGATCACTTTGTATTGAAGAGATCATGCATTCTTTTTCATTTTGAATAATTTTACAAAGCTTTTCAAAACATTTAAATGTATCACTTTTTTGCGCTAGGAAATAGGTCCAAGTGTATCTACTAAAACAAATGCATATTTGCTACCTCCTAAACTTGTAATATCAATTAGTCCAAATAGATCCATATCAATCAATTGGAGTGGTCTAGAGGTGCTAATTTAATTTTTTTACTTAAAGCTACTCTTAACTTATTTTCCTAATTGACAAGTGTCATATACTTTGTCTTTAATAAACTTAAGATTAGGTAAACCTCTTACTAGTTCCTTAGTAGATATTTTATTTAAGAGTTTCATACTAGCATGACCTAGTCTTTTATGTCAAATATAAGCATCATCATTCAAAGCCGAAAAATAAGTTTCATTACAAAATTTCTCAATATCTATAGTATATACATTATTGTTTCTTAAAGCAATTAAAGATTTATTTTGTGTAGCAACTAAATTATGGAAGCATTAGGTTGAAATTTAATCACATACTCTTTATCACATAATTGACTAATGCTAAGCAAGTTACGTTTCAAGCCATCAACTAACAACACATCTTCAATCAAAAAATTTGATGTGTTACCTATTGTTCCTTTTGCAATGATTTTACCCTTGTTATTGTCTCCAAAGGTGACAACTCCTTCACTTAAGCTAGAAAGCTTAGAAAAGTGAGATGGATCTCCGGTCATATGCCTTGAGCATCCACTATCAAGATACTACTTGGTGCTCCTAGCTTTAGTTTGGAGACAAACCTACAAGAAAGATATTTTCGGTTTAGGCTCTCATTTTATATTGGGTCATTCATAAAGATTTTTATCTTTTTTTTCTAACCAGTTTTCATTGTATAGATTTTTCTTTCAAACCCATACAAGATGATGTGGTGTACATTTTCTATAAAGGCATTTGTTCACATGATGTCCTAATTTGTTACAAAAATTACACTTAACTCTTGGTGGCATATTTAATGTAGGTCCTCTTGTAAATATGGTTGGCTTTTGTTGAATATTTTCAACAAAGCCTATGCCATGTCTATTATTGTTATGACCCTTATTGACAAGGATCATATTTAGGGATTTATTCTCTATTTCAAAATTCTCTAATGTAGTTTTAAGCATATAATTCTCTACTTTAACATTATCTAGCATATCGTATTTTGTACATGGTTTAGGTGAAGTTAAGGAGTCATACATTTCATCAAGTCTTTTAACTGTCAAATCATGATCAACTTTAATCAGTTTAAAGGACTGCTAAGTTTCTAAACTTATTAAACAAATTATTAAACATGCTTGATAATTCTAAAAATAAAAAATCTAAAAATTCACTAACTTCTTCTTCAAATGCCAGTAAGGCATAGTTAGCCACCTCTTCTTTGGATTGGTATTCATCCTCGGAGGAACTTGAATCATCTCAAGTGGCGGAGAGTGCCTTCTTTTATAGCACTGGCTTCTTCTTCAGTTGAGGACATTCACTTTTGAAGTGTCCCGATTTTTTGCATTCATAGCAAATAATGTTGTCTTTCTTTAGTTCCTTTTTGTTTTTATAGTTTTTGTTCCTTTTTATAATTTTTTAAATTTTCTTGACAGAAGTGCAATGTCATGGTCTTCATCACTCGAGGTTTCACTCGAGGAGTCATTCATTGTTCGAAGTGCTACATCCTTCATGTTCTTTGGAAGGGATTCATCAAGCTTATCATGAGCTTTACAGTTTAGTTCATAAGTCATAAGGTTGCCCATCAATTCTTAAAGAGGTAGGTTATTCAAATCTTTGGCCTCTTGAATAGCCGTTACTTTAGGATTCCAATTTTTAGGCAAAGATCGTAAGATCTTACTCACAAGTTCAAAATTCAAAAAATATTTTTCAAGTGCTTTAAGTTCATTGACAACATCTGTAAAACGAATGTACATGTCTCCAATAGACTCGCTTGGTTTCATTCGAAACAACTCATAGTTATAAACTATAATATTTATCTTTAATTCTTTTACTCTGCTAGTTCCCTCGTGTGTGATTTCTAGTATGTGTCAAATATTGAAAGTCGATTCATAAATAGAAACACAATTAAATTCATTTTTATCAAGTGCACAAAATAAGGCATTTAGAGCCTTTGCATTTAGAGAAAAATTCTTCCTTTCCAAATTATTTTACTCATTCATTGGTTTGGAAGATTTTTCAAATCCGTTCTTAACTATATTCCATAAATCAAAGTCTAAAGAGATGAGGAAAATATGCATCCATGTTTTTCAATATGTGTAATTCGTCCCATTGAACATAGGTGGACGTGAAATGGAATGTCCCTCATTCATGCCAAAATAAGTTATTTACTCAAGTGGGTGTTAATTCAAACAGTAATAACCTTGCTTTGATACTAATTGTTAGGATCAATTGGCACTAAGAGGAGGGGGGGGGGGGGGTGAATTACTGAAAACTAAGATTTTTCTTTCTAAAGTAAAAGCTTTTCGAATAAGATAGAATAGGAAATCTAAAGTTTTTCATTTTCAATAAAACAAGTGAGTGATTAAAAAGTAAGAAGCCGAAAAGATAATCACGTTTGAAGAAAAGAACCTATTATCTTACTTTCAAGGAGTTTAGTTAAGTTAGAAGCATCAATGTAAGTATGAAATATTTACAATTTTATAGTGGTTCGGTGCCAATTGCCTATGTCCACTTCTGAGTACTTCTTGAGACACAACAACATCTATTACCAATCTTCTTTGGGTGAAGATCAAACCCTTACACTTACTTACAAGGGAGACTTAAGAAGTTAATATCTCTAACCTCTCTCCCTTCCCTTTTCTTTTTCTTACAAATCACACACACTTTTTCTTTTTACAGAATTTAATTGCCCAAAAGAGTTATTGGTGAATATAAGAATACTTGGGTATTTATAGACCCTAAGTAACTTCAGATTTTTGGAGTCAAAAATTAAACATACCCAAAAATACTGAGTACAAGTGGTTTACCTGTCATTCTAGGCGATTTACCCATCGTCAGCCATTGGCCGCTGCCCATAATCTATGGTATAGGCGGTCCAACTGTCATCTAGGCGGTTTGCCCGCCACCGGATCCTGTGGTACGGGTGATCCAACCACCGCTCATCGGTGGTTTACCCGCCAGAATTTCCACAAAAGTGGTTCCCTCCACTTTTCAAATTCCGAAGACTTTTACGTTAACCAGCTCTTTGGTCAACTGATTGAACTCAACCTGAGCTTAACCAAACCCAGTAGTGGATCCAGTTGCCTCATTGAGTTGATTTGGATTCCTTCCAAATCCAACTCAATTAGGACTCTAACTTCTAACTATGACTCAATGATTATAATACTTAATGACCAATTAAGCTTAATTAAGATATAACTCCCACATACTCCGACAACCTCCGGTAATCTTGCGGCAAGTCCTCTGGTCTTCTTCCCCGCGATCTCCCTTCGTGTTCCCAGTGAGCTTCCCGATTCCTTCGGTGAATCTCCTAGCGAACTTCCAGCGAGATCCCACCGCATCGTCTGAACTCGGCCTAATGCCTAGGCTGTATTTTGGCCCATTATTTGGTTGTAGCTTCATTGATCCTACCATAGTTAGACCTGCAATATTTCTTCTAACACACATGTTAGATCAATACACATCAATTGATCTTATCATCAAAATCTAAAATTCAATAATCTATCATAGTTAATCTCAACTCTAACAAAAAATATTAGATCAATAACCCATCAATTGATTTCATTATCAAAATCTGAGATTCAAGAATCTCTCTTTTTAATGATGATAATCGATTGATGACAGGAGTTAATCCTAACTACCCTTAAATCCATACTACTTAAATTTGAGAGAATTACACACTCTTAAATTTGAAGTATTTTTAAGTAATTAACATTCCAAGCAAATTTCAACTTAAATTTATATTAAGTCATCCAATCATGAATTTCCAAAAGAATTATATATCCATATCCAAGATATCCAAATATATCATCAATATTATATGTCATCAATATATATTTCTCCTCCTTTATCATCAACAAAAAAGTGAAATATAAGGCTAAGGATTTTAAGACACATGAGTTTTTACTACCCATTTATAAAATACGATATGAGTCATAAAGAATTTTCTTCCCCTTGTGAAAAAGAAGGAAATAAAATAAGAGAGGAGTTGTAAAACATTATATCATTAAGAAGAGCTCTCAATAAATTTCAAAATGAATATTAAGATGAGCTCAAAAGTTCAAAAGATTTAAAGACAACTTGTATTTCAATGTAGCAAAAATCAACTGTTGAGACCAAAAATCATCTCTTGTAAAATTCAAATATAGCAATTCATCATCTTCATGCAATTTTTCTCTTATTTTGTAAATAATAAGATAAAAAACATGGAAAAAGTTTTCAAAAGCATTATCACAAAAAACTTAATCTCATGAAATTTAGGTTAGCAATTCATTTATTTACATGATTTAGCATTCTTAACTCTCAACCTCAATCTTATAGATATAAAAATTTAAAAGAATATTTCAAATATCAACTTAACAAATCATTCTCATGTAGATTTCAAGAAAACATAGCAAGTAGATCTGAAAAATAGCAAAAGGTCATTTTTATGTAAATTTTCTCCCCTTTTTGTAAACAAGAAGTTAGAATAAAGGAGGGGGTTTTTGAAAATATCATATCATAAGGATACTCAAATTTATAGATGTAAATTCTGAAATCAAGAGCTAATCATGTAATTTAATTTATTTGATTCAAGAGTAGCACATCATATATTTCCCTTTGTATGCTTTCATCAAGATTCATGAAACAAGAATAATCTTTAAAACTATCTCATTACAAAAAATTGAGTCTCGTTCTTATGTTTATTTTAACTAAGTGATTTCAAAAATGAGCTCAAAAATTTAAGAAAACCAAGAAGAATTAAGAGTCACTCGTGCATTTAAATTATATGATTTTCTAACATAAATAACAGATCATGTATACTTGTAGATCATCTTTCATGTAAATTTTGATAATAAGCATCAAGAATTCTAAACAAAAATATGATAATAGATCAAGCTCAAATTGTAAATCAAGTATTTTGCATGTATTTAGAAAGTTCTAATTTTCTTCTAAACAATTGTTCTTTATTCAATGTTATCGTATCCAAGTTTCTCCTAATTATATTGGTAATTTTAGTTTCCCTTTTTGGTTATTGTCACAAAATATGATGACAAAATTTCTTTATATCTATATTCAAAATACTCCCAAAAGTATAAGGGGCATCATGTCATTAAAAATGAAATTAAGAAGACATGATTGAATAATTCTCCGAACAACCTTGATTGGAAATTTTATGAGATCTAAATAATCTTGATTTAATCATCAAAATCATAGATCTCATTTTTACTAAAACAAATAGATCATAGATGTTCAAAAATTTGATTTTCATTGAAGATATGACAAGTTTAGAAATTAAGTGAATGTTCATGATAAAACAAATCTCATTAAATTTTTAACTTATCACAAATTTAAGAAATATTAATTTTGATGATAAGTTATACTAAGAAGAAAGTTATAAGTAATTATATCATGAAGAATATTATTATCAAATCATAAATGCCAAGAATATGATTTATTTTGACACATTTCTTCCTATATGAAATTTTAAAGCTTTTTAGATCTTAGGAGATCAAATAAAAAGGAGCTTAATTCTTATATAAATATCAAGTTATAAATATTGAAAAGTCAAGATCATGATAAGGATAAAAACTTTTCTTTAATAAAGGGAAGAAATCTTAATAAACAATCTTAGTTTATATAAAGATCTCATTATAATTTTTAAGATTTTATGATCATGAGTTAAGTTATCAAATAATTAAAATCAAAACATCAATAATGTTGGATATATTCAAGCATATCCATTTTTTAAGACAAAATCATTTGAAAACATATCCAAAATTATCATCAAAATTCACTTTTCTAAAAAAAGTCAACATAGATTGATTTCCAAAAGAAAAGAGCTAAAGTTTTCTAATTCATTTTTGAAGTTAAAGAGATGCAACAATAATGATATCATTTTATCTTGTTGAAGGATTTATGGGATAAGAATACTTTTAAGATTAATTATCCTTCTTTTGGTTGTTTCATATGATTTCTTTCAAGAATGATTTTAAAATCAATTAATTTTTTGGTTAAGATCGAAAGCCAAATTTCATTATAGAAGAAGTTGTCAAGGTCATTGTTATAATACATCAAAATGATAAAACATCTTTAAAGCAAAATTTCAACCTATCTTAATTTCAACTTCTCACTCTTTACATATAGCACAAAGAGTTGACAAACTTATTTTTAAAATACTAAAAAATGAAGCATATATATTTTGTATGCTAAAATTCTAACATTCAACATAATCATTCAATCATCATAACATTTCAATCAACGTAACATTCAAATTAATCATTTCATAGACTTTGTCAATATTTGAGCTACTTAACAATAGTCTTTATATTTAAACCAATATCCAAGCTAATGATTTTGAACCTATTAATCAATCATCACCAAAATCTCATTTATATAAATTTTAATATTTTGTAATAAATAAGGTTCTTTAGTTTTATTTTATTCTCTAGCTATGCATCATCAAGAATAATTATATAATGGTGAATCATTAAAAGATTTATTGTCATTAATTTTGATTTCAATAATTTTCTTGTTACTACTTAGTCTAGTGAGTTTTGAAAGGGAATTAGATCTCAAGTCATGTGCCTTAAGCATATACTTTCAAAACATTACTTAGTGCTCCTAGCATTGTTAGGAGACAACTTTATATTATGGGGGGTTTTAGTTTAGGTACCCATTTTACATTAGGTCCTTTATGATATGTTCTTTCCATTTTCTCTAAAGGCTTAAGGTTGTTTATGGTTCCTTTAGGAACCCAAATTAATTTATGTGGACTATAGTTTTTAAATGGATATTTGTTTACCTTATGTCTTAATTTTTCATAAAAATTACATTTGATTCTTGGTGGCGGCATATTTAAAGTTGGTCCTTTAACAAACATGGTTGGCTTTTATTGAATGTTACCAACAAAGCTTATACCATTTCTTCTATTAATATGACCCTTATTGGCAAGGATCATATTTAGGGATTTATTCTTAATTTTAGTTTTTTTAATATTTATTTAAGCATGATATTTTTCTTTTGAACATTATCTAGCATTTTACATTTAGAGCAAAAATTATGTAATGGTAAAGTATCATGCAAGGTTTCATGTTTGGTGCATGTATTGTGTGATGTGCTACTTCATGCATTTCATTAAGTTTACTAACTAATGATACATGCTCTACTTTAAGTAATTTATAAGATTTACTAATCTTTCTAAATTCATCATAAAGCTCATGAAAAGAAAATAATAACTCATTAAAAGTAAAAGAGATTTTAGGTGGGTTACTTACCTCATCGTGGTTGGCCATGAGCGCGAGAATCTCAACTTTTTCATGATTGTGTTCTTCGTCTTTGGAGCGTCTCAGCTTTTTGCATTCATAGCAAGAAGTTTTGTCCATCTTAAGATCATTTTTATAGTTCATGTTCATTAATTTATCCAGTTTATTTATCGAACGTTCAAAGTCCTTATCACTCAAGATTTCACGTGAGGAGTTATATGTTCTTCTTAGTTCACATTCCTTCTAGTTCTTTGGAATGTGTTCTTCTTGTTCATTTTTGCAAGATATTTTACTTAATGATTCTTTTCGATTAATTGTGCTTTTATGTGTGATTTTTAATGTATGCCAAATATCGAAAGTCGAATCATAAGTAAAAATATGATTAAATTTATTTTTATCAAGTACACAATATAAGACATTCGTAGCCTTTGCATTTAAGGAAAAATTATTCCTCTCCAAATCATTTAGCTCATTTATTGGCTTGGAAGATTTTTTAAATCCATTCTCAACAATATTCCATAAATCAAGTTTCAAGGAAAGCAAGAAAACTCTTATATGAGTTTTCAATAAGTGTAGTCCGTCCCATTGAATATGAGAGGACGAATGATAGAAAAACCCTCTTGAAAGCTGAAAAGAGTCATTCTCTTGGGTGTTAAACTAAATAAAAAAAAACATGACTCTGATACCAATTATTAGGATAAATTGGCACTAAGAGGGGGAGCGGGGGTGAATTAGTGTAAGTATAAATTCTTATTTTAATAAAAAACTTTTGGCTTGATGCAAGATAGGAAGATTTGAAGCTTTTCGTTCACGTAAAGCAAGTGAGTGATTAATAAAAGATTGCTAAGTTACTTGCTTATGAATTACTTAAGAAAGAATAAACAAACCCAAAAGATAAGCAACACTAAAGGGAGGTGCTTGACTTAAAACTTTGATTTCAAAGAGTAAGTAAAAATCAGAAGCATATTATTGATATTTAGTTTAAAGCGATTAATAACTCGACAATTACAAGTATTAAATGCAATAAGAATAAAACACTCATACTTGAGCTTACAAGGGAGATAAGATTATAACTTTTGATCACTCTCTTACCCCTTTTCTTTTTCTTATAATCCACACAAGTTTTTCATAAAATTTTATCCCTTAAATTGTTGTATAGAATGCAAGAAAACTTGAAGTATTTGTAAGCCCCAAATGACTTCAGAAATTAGAGCCAAAAATTCAAACATACCCGTAAAATTCTGGAATGGGCGGTTCAGCCATAAGCCTAGGCAGGTCATGTTAGGAAACCTTAGCGGTTGCATTACATGTGCAGCGAAAATCAAAATAAAAATTGGTTTCCCACATAGATCAAATCGTCGTGCAAAAGATTGGGGTCGCGAGAAAAATCATAAAAACCGAAAAACCGCGATGTGTGAGAGATTAATTTTACCTAGGGAGATCGTATATCCATGTATTCCAAATCTGGATAGAGAAAATGAAGGAGGTCAAGCATCCTCCTCTCTAGCGGTATCCATACAATGGATCTCTACAGTAAAACTCCTCCAATCTGATCTTGCAACTCTTGCTCAGAGGGAAGGAGGAGAATAGAAGGTGGTGGCTAAAACTGTAGCCTTTCAACTATGAGTCTCCCCTCCTATTTATAGAGAACCACCAAAACCCTAGGGCTCCTTCCTTAGTGGGTACTGGATCTCTATCCGATAACCCACTAACTTTACATTATTGGATCTCTATCCAATAATCTCCTTAGGCCTTTAATTAGACCTTAATCAAGGAGCCCATCAGCATATGGTCTTATTTAATGAGAATAGGGGCTAATTAGATCTCCATCCAATCCTCTATTCGCTGAAGCATCCACCATATGTGTGTAACCCTCTAGGCCCGATACCCAACTGGCCATGAGTCACTCCCATCAGAATTCCTTCTGCTATAGTGAATTATTATCCCTATAATAATTCACTTGACTCATCGATTATGGATGTACAAGGCCACGCCATAGTCCGCAGACGAAACAGGAGGGATCAAATCCATCAGACCTATCTGGCCATAGTGACCATGTATCTATAATCCCTCATCCAAATAATATCCCAGAGACCGTATATTGGACATGGTACTATCAGGTCACACACATAATCAGTTTGTCTTGCTCTAATCAAATTCTATCGGAGAACTCCTCTCTCAATCCGAATGACCCTAGCTCGGGATTTGTCTAAGCAAGCACATATGAGATATTCCTCTTGTGATACCGAGAGTGGATAATCCTCTATTGACACTCAATTTCCTTTGTAAGGTTGGCTACCAATCTCGATAACTAGTTGTACCAAATCTAGAACTTTCCAAACATGTAAGTCTAGCGTCAAAGAAAGGAGTACTCATACAATGCATCCTTGGTGTCTCAAGTCTAAGAACCAGATACACAACTAGGACTATGGAATCGCTATATAACATTAGGTATCATTAACCATATAGTATTCCATAAGCGGATCAATCAGTGAACTCATTCTCCAATGAGCACCTGTACTATATTCTTAGTGTCTCCACAGAAGTGGTTATAAGACCAACCGCCTCCATCATATGGATGGGTATATAGTACACCAGTCTATCCAGTTATCTCAATGTCCTTCTTGAGTAACTTATGACCGGGATTATTTATGATATGTGTTTAAAGGTGAATCGATCTCACTATCATGATCTCATCATGATCCAATTCTCATTGCATAAGACCAAGGACATCACAATATATATATAATAAATAATATAATATGATAATATACCAATATTAATCATAAGCAAAAAGATTACGTAATGTGTCACATGTGTCATCACTTACGTGATTGGCTTGCAGGGCACCTGTAATTAGTAATATCCCACTTGACCTAACCAATCACCTATATGTCTGATCCCCATTAGACCCCTGTGATGCTCAAATACAATCTGAGCCAACGGCTTCGTCAGTGGATCTGCAATGTTATCTTCAGATAAAACTCTTTTTATTGCTATATCTTTACGGGCTATGATCTCTCTTATCTGATGGAACCTCCTCAGAACATGCTTAGACTTCTGATGAGAGCTGGGTTACTTCGCTTGAGCTATCACTCCATTGTTATCGTAATATATGGAAACTCGAGTCTGTGTAGCCCTCAACTTAGAGGCTACTTTCTCCATATACTAGTAAAAGATCCTTAGTCCTTCTCAAGTACTTAAGGATACACTTTATTGCCTTCCAGTGTTCTAAACCTGGATCTACCTGATACCTGCTCGTGACACTCAGAGCATGTGCTATATCAGGCCTAGTACATAGCATCACATACATGATAGACCCTATCACTGAGGCATAAGGTGTCTTATCCATATATGCCCTTTCTTCAGGAGTTTTTAGGGACATACTCCCAGAAAGTGATATTTTATGTTTCATCGGTATGAGACCTCTCTTGAAATTTTTCATGTCAAATCTTTTGACAATGGAGTCTATGTACCTAGACTGGGACAAGCTAAGCATCCTTTTGGATCTATCTCTATAGATCTGGATCCCCAAAATATAGGATGCTTCCCCTAAGTCTTTCATGGAGAAGTTTCTAGATAGCCAAGACTTTACTATGGAGAGCATTCCTACATCATTCCCAATGATTAGGATGTTATCCACATATAGCACCAAGAAAGTGATAGCAGTTCCACTTATCTTCTTGTACACACAAGGCTCATCTTTGTTCTTAACAAAATTGTAAGATCTGATCATCTCATCAAATCTTATGTTCCAACTTCAGGAAGCTTGCTTCAATCCATAAATGGATCTAAGTAACCTGCACACTTTTTCTGGACTCTCTTTGGATACAAATCCCTCTGGTTGTATCATATACATCTCTTCCTCGAGGTGTTATTGAGGAATACCATTTTGACATCCATTTGCCAGATCTCATAGTTATAGTGTGCTGCATGGCCAAAATAATTCTAATGGACTTAAGCATGGCTACAGGTGAAAATGTTTCGTCATAGTGAACTCCTCGTTTTTAATGATATCCTTTAGCTACCAGCCTTGTTTTATAAGTCTCAACCTTTCCATCCATTCCGTTCCATCCATTCCGATCTTCTTCTTGAAGATCCATTTGTAGCCGATGAGCATAATACCCTCAGGTACATCCACAAGGTTTCAAATCATGTTAGAGTACATAGAATTCATCTTAGAATTTGTAGTTTCTTGCCACTTCCCGGAGTCTATACTCATAATAGCCTTCTCGTAGGTTTGAGGATCAATATCTTGAGAGTCATCTCCACTGATATATCCCACATATCTTTTAGGAGGGTGAGATACTCTACTAGACCTATGTAAATTTGGAATTTATGTGTTAAGTACCTGAATAGACTCGGGCTCCGGAATGGTGCTTGAGCTAGGTTCTCCATCCTCGCTCAATTCTATCTCACTCCCACTGTTTCCACCAAGAATGTATTTCTTCTCAAGGAACATAGCTCTCTTGGCAACAAAGATCTTTCAATCATTGGGATGATAGAAATAATACCCACAAGTTTCCTTTGGGTATCCCACGAATGTGCACCATTCTATTCTTGATTCCAACTTATCGGGGTTGTGTCTTCTAACATGGGCAGGGCAGCACCAAATCTTAACAATCTTAAGATTGGGCTTTTTTTTTTTTCATATCTCATATTGTGTAGATACTACCGACTTTGATGGAACTCTGTTCAGAAGGTAAGCTGCGGTCTCTAGGACATACCCCCAGAATAAGATGGGTAGGTCAATGAAACTCATTATGGACCGTACCATATCTAATAGCGTATGATTCCTTCTTTCTAATACACCATTGAGCTAAGGTGTATAAGGAGGTGTCCACTAGGATATAATCTCATTGTCCTTGAGGAAATGGGTGAACTCTATACTCAAGTATTCTCCTCCTCGATCTGATTGAAGAGTCTTAATACTCTTTCCAATTTGGTTCTCTACCTTATTCTTATATTTCCTGAATTTCTCGAAGGCCTCAGATTTATACTTCATTAAGTATATGTGTCCATACGTAGAGAAATCATCAGTGAATGTAATGAAGTATGAGTAACCATCTATTGCCTAAGTCGACATGGGACCACATACATCACTATGTATGAGTTCCAATAACTCGGTGGCTCTCTCTCCAGTTCCACTAAAAGGAGAGTTGGTCATCTTTCCACGAAGGCAAGGTTCACAAGTTGCATATGTCTCATAGTCAAATGGATCTAAGTATCCATCTTTTAGCAACTTTTGAATCATTCCCTTATATATATGACCTAGCCTACAATGTCATAGGTATGTATTATTCACCTCATCTCTTTTTCCTCTTAGACATATTTATATTCATGATATGTTGAGAAGTGTCTAACACATATAAGCCATTTATAAGGGTTCCTCTAGTGATGATTTCATTATCCATAATTATTAAACAACTATTGTTCTCAAAAACTAATTTATATCCACTAAATGTCAAACAAGAGATAGAAATAATATTTTTGATAATAGAGGGAATAAAATAATATGCATCTAATTCAATAATAGTTCCACCGGGCAGATGTAGGGTGACCTCTCGAACAGCAACTGCAGCAACTCTTGCTCCATTGCCCATCTTGAGGTCCATCTCGCCTCTAGCCAATCTCCTAGGTCTTACCAGAACTTACAACAAATTGCAGATATGATAAACACTCCTGGTATTCAATACCCATGTGTTATCATAAAAATCTGATAAGTGGAGACTGATCATGAATATACCTGAAGCTTCTCTAAGCTTATGTCTCGCCTCCTCTGCAAGATAGTCCTTATAGTTCCTCTTCCAATGTCCATCTTAGCCATAGGGGAAGCATTGTCTTTTGTCCTTTCCCAGGTATTTCTTAGCAACTTTTGTTTTACCTGGTCTTTCTTTGCCCTTGCCCTTCTTAAGGGTCTTGTTGGCCTTCCTTTTCCTTTTGATCTCACTAATATAGAGAATTGGCTTCTCCTTCTTGATGGCACTCTCAGCTTCCCTTAACATATTGAGGAGCTCAGGGAGAGTCACCTCAAACTTACTCATGTTAAAATTCATGATGAAGTATAAAAATGAATCTGGTAGGGACTGAAGTATAAGATCAACGCACAGGTTATCCTCTAGGACTATTCCTAGACCTATGAGTTTCTCGATCCACTCTATCATCTTTAGGACATGGTTCTCAACCGATGTCTCTTCTATCATTCTGGCTTTAAAGAGTTTCTTAGATATCTTATATCTTTGAGTTCTTCCCTATTTCTCAAATAGCCGGCGGAGATGAAGAAGGATAGAATCTGCATCCATGCTCTCATGTTATCTTTGTAACTCAAGAGTCATGGAGGCCAACATATAACATTTTGCCAATGGGGAATCATCTATGTACTTTATATAGCGAGTGATCTCATCCTCGCTTGCCCCTTCTTTCAGCGTGAGCATAATTGTATCAAGGACGTATGTGATTTTCTCCACTATAAGAATAATTATCAAATTACGGAGCCAATCTATATAATTTGGACCAGTGAGATGGTTGGTATCAAGTATGTCACGTAGGGGGTTTGTGAGTGACATGTTTCTAACAAAACAAGATATAGCAAAAAATAAATAACATACAGATTTTACAAAAAATACTAATTAAGATATGGACTTCTATCTTAATGTACTCCCATTATTTTTTTAGCGAATCACGCGACACCCTTGACACATGAGACGGAAGTCTCCGATAGACTCCTAGTGGGGATCGGGATCCAATTGGCGTCTTAGTGCAACCTCGAGGAACTCGACCAATTACACTAAGCCTAAAAGGTAGGCAACTCTTTCCGATCACAACTATTTGTGATTTCCGTCATGTTTGGCCTCTGAATCATCATAGTCTTGAGGGACTCGACCAACCATGATGTTCAGTTAAGTCATTACCATCGTTATAAGATGAGTCTGATTTGATGATATGCCCTCGAGGGACTCGACCAAGCATACCATGTCCTCAGGTCACCGGTGACATCTCTATGTCGTAGGCAAGATCTCGATCACGTAGATAGGTGAGCCTCGAGCGACTCGACCAACTTAACCTATGTCATAATTCTTCCTATAACGATAGAAGGCCACGTGGGTCAATCTTATTGTCTCACACTTATCAACTTAATATTATCGTAGGAGGGGTTTTTGTTTCATATCGGTCTCCTAATATATCGTGTCATGCATATACATATTTAACATATATCTACATTGCATGCAAATATATATATATATATATACATATATCTAATAGGTGTATAACATATCACATATGCAAGCCATATCAACAATCACAGGGTGCATCTCCGTGCCCTGTGATTGTTGATCTCGTTATCATCGATTCTGTTAGATCGTCGTATCATCATGCGTTGTAATCTCCCGCCATGACATTGCGGGTCCCATTGTAACCTGCACGCTCCCGCTGCACCTCTCCATGTAATTACAAATAATCACAGGCACGCAAGCCCAATAATAAACAAGAAAAATATAAGCTCGCAAGCTCCAATAATAATAATAATAATCACAATTACACACATCACAACACATGGCTCATGATCATCCATCCACATTATACATCACATGTACATCACATCATATGTAGGATTACTAGATATATATAATAATTAATTAAACTATTTAATTAATTATTTTTATGAAATCAGGACATGCTCAAAATTTTCAAAATCATCAAGGGCATTTTCATAATTTTGGATTAGAGGACAGTCCTCGAAATTTTTAAAATCATCAAGGGCATTTTTATAATTCTAGATGAGAGGACAACCCTCAAAATTTCTAGAATTATCAAGGATATTTTTATAATTCTGTATGAGAGGACAGTCCTCGAAATTTTTAGAATTGTTGAGGGCATTTTTAAAATTCTGTATATGAGGATAGTCCTTGAAATTTTTAAAATTTAGAGAGGTAGGATCATCCTTTTCTCAAAAGGATGCCCTAACCCTCTCCTTGTTGCCCTCTGTGCCATGCCGCCCCTATCAGCCATGGCGGCGGCCCCTTGTGGTGTGGCGGCCCCCTCAGGTGCGGTGGTAGCCGCCTGCACTGGCCATGGGTGGCGGCCCTGCGGTAGCCCGGTGGGTGTCGCCAACAAGTCAACTACTAAAAGTACCCAGAATCCTGGGTACGAGTGGTTCAGTCTCCTAACCAGGGCGTTTATCCGCCATCAACTGGTTAGAAACCAGGTACGGGATGTTCAGCCCTTGATCGGTTCAGCTTCTTGGCGATCACCACATCAATACGTGTCAATCGCTCACCCCACGAATCTCCAGAAAAGTGGTTCCCTCCATTTTTTAAATTTCGGCTTGAACTTGATGTTGATAAATTCTTTGGTCAACTAATTGAGCTCAACCAAACCCCATAGTGGACCCGGTTCCTTATTGAGTTGATTTGTTTCCAAATCAAACTCATTTTGGACTCAAACCCTAACTACGATTTAATGATTATAATCCTTAATGACCAATAAGCTAATCCAAGACCTAACTCCTGCCAATCCGGCAACCATCAGCATTTTTGTGACAAATCTTTTGGTCTTCTTCTGGCGATCTCCCAGCGAGCTTCCCGATCCCTTCGGTGAATCTCCTAACGAACTCCCGATGAGGTCTCATTGCATCATCCGAACCCAACCCCATGCCCAAGCTTGATCTTGGCGCATCATCTAGTTGTAACTCAATTGCTCTTATCATAGTTAGACCTTCACGATGCTAACTACAATTACAATCATGACCAACAAGTCCACTTGAAAAATTTTCAAACTCCTGACAAGCTTTTAGGCTACCCCCGACAATCTTCTGGTGAGTCTTAATCTTCTTCTGGTGAACTCCCTTGCGCCATCATGAGAAGCTCTCGACACCCTCGGCGAGCTCCTGACGCACTCCAGGCGAGTTCCCAACAGTGTCGTTCTCACTTCGGTCCGATGCTTGGACTTGGCTTTGGCCAAACCTCTAATTATAATCTATCGTATTAATCCTACATCAATCAACTCTGACAACACATGTTAGATCAATAAGTCATCAATTGATTTCATCATCAAATATAAGATTCAACATGGGCGACAGTTGTATCGCCACTATCCTATTTTCCGAGCTGCTTTCGGTGGCAGCATCGCTGACATTGATGGTGAAACCATCTGTACCCGCTTTTCTAGGTGCATTTGAAATTTTGGCTCCAAATTCTGAAGCCAATTGGGGCCTATAAATACCCTAAGTTTTCTTGCATTTCACACAACAATTTTGGGCTAGAAATTCTGAGAAAAAATATGTGTTAAACTTGTAAGAAAAGAAAAAGGGTAGGGGAGTGAGGCAAGTCTTGTAATACTTGTAAATCTCTCTTGTAACATTATGAGGTTCATCTCTTAAGCCTAGTAAAAGGAGAAAGAAAGCTGTAAGGGTTTGATCTTCACTCAAAGAAAATTGATAGTGGATGCCAGTGAGCCTCGGAGAAGAGGACTCGGGAGTGGACGTAGGCTAGGTTGAGGCCGAACCACTATAATTATGAGTGTCTTTGATTTCTCTGCTTATTACTCTCTATTGCTCTCAATTTGCTTATAGTGAAAATCGAGCTTCAATCTCTCTACTTCTTTTAAATTGGATCTTAATCAATTTATCGAAATATCAAAAGAAGCTTCTGTAGTTTACTCTTTAGTTTACGAAAGCAATGTTTTTAAATCGACCATTATTTCACTTGCACTAATTCATTCCCAACCCCTCGGTCTCTCTCTTAGTGCTAATTGATCTTAACACACAAAAATTTAGATCACTAATAGAAATTTATAATTCAACATTTACTTTATTTATTTTAAACCTTATATGTTTTGAGGATGCAGTTAAAAAAGAAAAATATCGAATGATAATGGAAGAAATCAAGTCAATTGAGAAAAATAAAATCTACGAGCTAATGGATCTATCAAAGAAAAAAAAACTATTAGATTAAAATGAGTGTTCAAAGTAATGTATCATGCAGACAGAAGTATTCAAAAGCATAAGACTAGACTTATAACAAAAGGATATTCGTAACAATAAAGATTTTTAAATAAAGATTTACCAGAATAAGTTTATGTTACTCAACCTAAAGATTTAGTTTAAGGATATGAAGCAAAGGTATATAAGCTAAAGAATTTTTTTTTTATGGGCTTAAAGAAGCTCCAAGAGCATGGTACAACAAAATTGATTATTATTTTTATTAAAATAAATTTAAAATGAGCAATAATAAACCTACTTTTTATCTAAAGAAGGAAGGTGAATATAATATTCTTATTATTTTTTTATATTGATGATATTAGATATATAGTTTCATCTAACTCCTATATGATAGAATTCAAAAAATATATGATAAATAAATTTAAAATATCAGATCTAGGTCTACTGCACTATTTTCCTAAGTTAGAGGTGAAGCAAGGATCAAATAAAACTTTTATTTTATAAAAAAAGTATGCAATAGATTTACTTAAAAAATCTAACATGATTAATTGCGAAGTTGCATCAACACTTGTGGATTTAAATGAGAAATTGAAACTTAAAGATAGTATACATTTGTCAGATACAAGATACTATAGAAGTTTGGTTGGAGGTTTGATTAATCTAACTTATACTTAACCAGATATTATCATCTTTATTGGTAATATATCCAAGTTTATGCATAGCCAAGCAAAAACCATCTCAGAGCTGTTAAACAAATTATATATTATATTGTTAGAATTATAGATTAGGATATTTGGTATTTTTATAATTTTAAAGTAAATTATTTAGTTTCATCAATAGTGATTGGGTAGGAGCTTTGGATGATAGAAAGAGTACTTTAAGCAAAATTTTTAGTCACAGAACAAGAGCTATTCAAGAAGCAGTAACAACTACATTATTAACATTAGAAGTAGAATATGTAGCTACAACATCAACAGCGTATTAAACAATATAGCTTGGAAGACTTCTTGAAGATTTTCATGAAGAAACAAAAGAAGCAATTGAAATATTTTGTGATAACAAAGCCACAATTGTAATGACGAAGAATCCAACATTTTACAGAAGAATGAAGCATATAGAGATACTAACTGTTATCATTTCATCCAGGATGTTATAGCAAGTGGAGTCATAATAATGAAGTATTGTGGTATAGATGAATAACTTTTGGATGTTCTCATCAAATCACTTCTGGTACATAAGCATATTTATTTCATATCTCAAATCGATATATGTAACTATAAATAAAGTAAAAATATTGAAAATTGATTCATAGTAGTTATATAGGTAGTTATCATATTCTATGTAATTGTAGGCATGTTCGAAGTAATGATCATGATCTAGGAGTTGTGGAGATAGTGCTTACACTTAATCATAGGTGAGATGATATGATAAGATAGTTACTATTAGGTCCTACAAATAGGACCATAGTCATAAAGTAAGATTGTGTCTACATTCGGAAATATCTTGTAAGTGTTTTATATCTTACTTTTTTTTTTAAATACTATTTAGATTTTTTTGATTGAAAATATTTTCTTTTAATTATAGCATGGTACTATGTTTTTATTGCTGACACGGCGTGGGGCTTCTTCTGCTTCAAATTTGGCTCTGAAATGAAGATGCTCTATGCTTTGTTGGTCAGGCCTTGGTTTATCCGTGGGTAAGCTGCTACCCTTATTGAATCATGTCAAAAACACATAGACTTGGATCCAATTTCCTAATTTGCCTCTAAAGTTTCTCTAACCTAGTGTTCTTTGTTAATTGGCTTCAATATTAGATCAATTCTTTAACATTGACGAAGATAATTTACCCTTCTCTAGGAAAAAAAATTGCTACTGTTGGTGTTCTCCTTTTATCTTTCAAAATCTCTATCTCAAGAACTTTGGATTGAGAAGGATCATTTTCAATTATTTCAATCTATAGCATGTTCATTTCCGTTGTGGAAAAGTTGATCACTGGACCCCTCCATGTCTTAAACACCCACTCCTGTTAATTCCTCCTATGAGGATGCCAAGTTTCTATGAGTCCTCCCCAGGTTGAAGATTTGGGTCTGGAAAGGCCCCAGTAGGTGTCGACCAAGCAATCTGATTGATTCCATGTAGCCCATTGCTCCTTTTACTGCTACTCCCATTTCACTAGATGAGGCTTCAACTTAGCCTGAAGTCCCTCCCTGATGGGTTGAAACCCAAAGTCTCATACACCATTGGGACAAATATTTAGCCTAAGGGTATCAAGTCTCAGAATTGTTAAAGCTCCCAACAATCATTCTACCCATCCCTCAGTTGTTTTTGTCTTGTTCTGCCCTATTTCCCATTAAAATGTTGAGGGACAATGCCTTGCTTACTTGACAGTTCTGAACTGTCGCCACCTGTGCTTGTCATTGCTATGGTCCCACCTGGTGAAGACATCAACAGTCATTAATATTAACCAAGCCATTTTACCCTCTTGCCTCGCCTCATCTCCATTTAGCCTTGCTTTGTTGTCTTCTATCTCTATCTTCCTCGAGGAAGTCACCTGGTTCATGAATTGGATGTGAGGGCTAGGTTAACGACTACTAACATTGCCCTGCAATCTTTGAATCATGTCACTGCCACATATGACATTATCACACCATCAAAATAACATGTAAGAAATGTGAGTCTACCTTAAATTAAAAAACCATTAATTATTCATAATCCAAACCCACAATCTAATACATAAAATTTAAGAACACTAAAAAAGATTAAGTTCTCATAATCATTTAACACTTCACTCGATAACTCCCTAAAACTCAAGATTAATACAAAAATTATTAACCATCAATTATAAACCCCTAAGAGCAAGAATTATCATAATCATAAAACTAACCATTTATCACATGTTCACATTAATATAAAATTTCACACTTAATATTATAAACTTTCAAAATCTTTAACTTTTGAAAAACACATCAATTTAGATTTTTTTAAATAACATAACATTACCTCAAATCATCAAAAAAAACTTATCAAATTCTTCTAGTATACAATTGCCTCAGCCTAATCTTAACATTACGGTGGGGGATAAGCTAACCTAAAAAAGTTATATAGCAACAATATTAGTTATAAAGTTTAGCAAATGATTAATATATTCATGACAAATGGATGATAGATCAAATAACCTAGAAATCAAGATGCAAGACATAAATACAAGAGTCATATATATCATATCAATAGAAGCATACTTTAGATAAGAAATTACGCTATGTAAGTAAAATATTGTTAGAAGTATACATGAGTATACTTTCAAATGAAATAAGTTTTATATAAATTAATATTATATACAAAAAGTTATATGTAATGTAATTCTGAGAGGTCAGAACATATTATATTTATTTAGTAAAATTTAAGAGATAAAAAATAACAAACATTTGGATAGTCATTTATATTTCAAATCAATCAAATAAGATATTGAAGGAAAGATTTTAGACTCTAATTTCTAATAAAGTAAATTTGCTCAAATCCAAATTTTGTACATAACACTATAATTGAAATAATATAAATAGGCATAGGTCATTTTATATTTATTTGATAGAATTGAAAAGATCAATTAAAACAAATATAGGTATGTATTTATATTCTAAATCTATATCAAAATTTTTCACAAAATGATTACAATTAAAACAGGACTAATAGGTTAGAATTCTTATAAATTCTAAAGTAGCAAATTTTACAACTTAATTGAGATTGATACCATTAGAAAGGGGAAAACTCTATAAATTACTTATAAACAATAAAGATAAAAATCACGATGGGATGAGCATTAGAAAATGTTAATCCCAAGGGTGATGAATTGATATAAAATTCTCAAGCTAAAACGACTTTTGTTCTTCAATTTCTTCTTCTCTTCTTTAGTCCAACATAGATTACAGTAAGTTTCTAATTTAGTTTTTTTTACTTTTTTCTAATTATTCAGGTTTAGCGAACACAAAATATGATAATATAATAAATATAAATAAAAATATTATAGGTGTTGAAAATATAACAAGTATGGTGCCATACTCCCAATTATCTCTTTTTTTCACTAAATTAATATGAATCTTTCATAAATCATATTTAAATTTTAGGATTTATAATTATGTTCTTAGCACTAAGCTTTCAATATAGAATTATTTAATATAAAATATTAAATAAAATTTTATATTAAATTAATTAAAAAATTATGAATATCATAAAAATTTAAAAATAAAGGATATTACAGACATGGGTAATGCTTGTTAGCATAAAATCTATAATATACTAGATATTATACGAAAAAAATTTTAATACCAAAATTTGAAATCAAATAGTAATGGATCTAAAAGTATGTTTATTACTATTGTCTTTCATTCTTTTAGCTAGCTCTTAAATGCCTTATCCCATTAACATAAGTCCAAAATTCTTTTTATGTCTTAAAATTAAAATCACTCATCGTACTTTAAAACTCATCTAAGTGACCCCCCGTATTATGTTTCAAAATTAAATTCATCCATTATACTTTAAAACTCATCTAAGTGAACCCTCATACTATGATTTCGCATCAAAGTGATCCTCTCTGTTAGAAATAAGGTTCTGCCATTAGGTAAAATAATTTTAGAAATTATTTTTATTTGAGGATTACAACTAAATAGTCTCAAAGCCCTAATTTATTTTTTCCTCTCTTTTTTTCTTCTTCAACCTCTATCGACGTTCTTTTCTGCAACTCTGATCTCTGATTTTTTTCATCAACCTCTGTTAGCATTAGTTTGTTCACATTTCCACTATCTTTCTACCTTTCTTGTTTTTTCTTCGATGTTAGTTTGTTCACCTTTCTAGTGTCTTTTTGTCTTTCTATTTTTTCTTTACTTGAGATATGTGATTTCCATAATATTATTGATAAATAAATTAAAGATAAATATATATTTTTTTAGTTTTAAATTATTTATTGATAAATAATTTTTTAAATTATTTAACATAATGACATAACCTTATTTCTAATAGAGGGGACCACTTTGATGCGAAATCATAATACGAGGGGTCACTTAAACAAATTCTAAAGTACAAGGGGTAACTTTGATTTTAAGGCATAGTAGGGGGGTTACTTAGACGAGTTTTAAAGTATGGGAGAAGACTTTGATTTTGAGGCATAATACGGGAGGTCACCTAGACGAGTTTTAAAGTACGGGGGATGACTTTGATGTGAAATTATAGTAGGGGAGCCACTTAGATGGGTTTTAAAATATAATGGGTGACTTTGATTTTGAGGCATAGTACATGGGATTAATAAGAATTTTGACCTTAACTTAATTAACTTATATTAATTCTCCTGTTCACTTATAATAATTACTTAGTTAACTTATATTAATGATTCTATTATCGTATATTAGATTTGCTAGTATGTTTATTAGGAAAACTTTACGATGCATACTTTTGATGTTGCTATTCAGAAAAACCTTTCATTTGATTTGCAAGCGCACCATCGTTGGATCCAAGATATATAATAATGTCAATATGCAAGGAGACACCTTCTTTCTTCTTATCCTTTCACAAGACTACTATGATTGATAGATTTAGGAACATAATAATGTGAGAAAAGAATTATAATATCTCACTAATAGGTTCACGTGACAAAGGAAGATGGAGAGAAGATATATAATCTCTCAACTATATCAAAATATTATATTCTCATAATTGTTCCCCGTACTTGTGCTTCTATGAGGCCTTGTCTATTTATAAGTGAGAGCAGAGAGTCAATGATAAGTAATTAGGAGAGTTCCTCCTATCAAGGATGTCTCCTAAAGAATCCTACCTTAATCAGACTTCCTTTCTATTGACCAATAACGGGCGTCTCTTAAATAATCCTACCTTAATCGAGGCCTTGTGCCCCTATGAGGCCTTGTCTATTTATAGGTGAGAGCAGAGAGTCAATGATAAATAATTAGGAGAGTTCCTCCTATCAAGGGTGTCTCCTAAATAATCCTACCTTAATCGAACTTCCTTTCTATTGACCAATAACCATAATCAGAATCCAATCATACCCATAATATATCTTACTTAATTAAATAAGGTGATATAATTTAACATTATCTCACTTGACCTATAAATTTGATAAGATACAAAAAGTCAAAATCAAAATAAATAAATAACATTTATTTGAAAACAAGTTTACACAATTGGATTCTAAAATTTAAAAAATGCATGTGAATTCTAAAATAGGTCAATACGTCAAATAAATATAATAATATATATTAAGTCTAACTAGCAATACGAATTAGAGCGGGTGTATGTCATCAATATCGTACTTCCTTTTATGTACCATAACACTGTTAGCCTTTCTACAATTCTATCATCACATTCAACTATAATATGTACATATATAACTGTGAACAAGAAAATAAAAATAAATAACTTTAAGTAGGTAAGCAAAATGTCAAGTGTCTACTCAAACATGCATCACTAAATCTTTTATGGGTTGCTCACAAACTCAATCACAAGAACATGTTCTTTCAATACACTTTAGGTTGTAACTCCTAAATGAATAGATCATCAATCAAATAATGAAACTCAAGTTAGTAATTGACATTAGATATTTCTGGACTTATTTTCTCTATCCATTAGATACTTTATATCATATGCATAGGAATGCAGTAGTACTTATCATTCTTAGAGAAGGAAACTACTGTGATATGTCACAAAATATCCTTGGTGACCTAGCAATTAAGTTTGACTACACCAAGTCTTGAAATAAAATTTCACAGTCATAAATTTGATTAGTGGCCTCAAAGCATACTACAAAATCAACTTTTATTATTAATATAATAGTAAATTACCTTGTAAGGTGGACTTCATATTATCGAGGCAATTTATAAAATTAACACTTCAAAATTATCATCATTTCAAGCTGATATAATTTCATACATGTGAGCGTATAATCGTCTATTCTAAATATCTTATTACTTTTCTTTATAGTTCTTTAATATTTTCACTTTTAGATAACTTGAATATCTATATAATATTTTAACTATAAAACTGATATATATTCCGACATAGGCTTAAGCATAGACTTCCAACTATGCATATATAAAGAACATTTTATTTATCTGATTCTTTTCAAGTCATTTTAAAGCACCTATCTTTCTTAAAATTTTACTTTTATTATTTATTGAACAAAGTTGTATATTAAACTTTTCTAAGACTCGATCAATATATCCTTTCTGAGATAGTCTTAACAATCATTAAGATCTATCATTAAATATCTTAATGCTAATAACATAAGACATCTCATTCATATCATCTATCTTAAACCAAGAATATTATTGTTAATGTAAAATATTATTCATGTATAAGACCAATATAATAAACTTACCACACTGATCTTCAGGTATAAATACTAATTTGTTGAATCTCGAATTTTGATAATGAAATTAATTGATGGGTTATTAATCTAACAAGATTGTTAGAGTTGATTGATGCAAGATTAATTACGACAATTACAATAAGAGGATTGGCCAAAGTCAAGTCTAGGCATCAGGCCGGAGTGAGGACGATGTGGTTGGGCACCTAGAGTGTGTCGGGAGCTCGCCGAGGGTATCGAGAGTTTGCCAGGATGGCGCAAGGGAGTTCGCCAAAAAATGATCGAGACTCGCCAGAAGATTATTGGGGTAGCCGAAAAGCTTATCGAGAGTTAGGAAGATTTTCAAGTGGATTTGTTAGTCATGATTATAATTAATTAAATCATAATTAGCATCATAAAGGTTTAACCATAATGGTGAAAAGAAGTTATAGACCAGATATTGACCTAGGATCAAACTTAGGCGTCGGACCAAGGTTTAGACGATACGGTGGGAGCTCACTAGGACTTTGCCAAAGGTATCACGAAGATCGCTAGGATCACCAGAGGAAGGCTATGAGACTTGCCGCAGGGAATGCCAGGGTTGCCGAATTGTGGGAGTGAAGTCATTAATTAAGTTTTATGGTCATGTATGGTTATAATCCTTAAGTTGTAGGATAAGTTTGAGTCTGAATTGAGTATAATTTAGAAGGAATCTAAATCAACTTAAAGAAGCAACCAGGTCCACAAAAAGGGATTGATTGAGCTTAGGTTGAGCTCAATTGGTTGACCAGAGAATTGGTCAACATTTGGTTCAAGTCGGGATTGGAAAAGTGAAGGGAATCACTTTTTCGGGATTCCCAGTGGTTGAACCATCGGTGAGCAGCGATTATACCATAGCTGCCTAGGTTTTCAGGTGGCTGACAGTGGCTTAACTGCCTAGGATGGTAGTTGTACTACTCGTACCTGTATTCATGTTGCTTTCGGCGATTGTATCGCCAGCACCGACGGTTGTATCACCCGTATCCAGATTTTTTGGATATATTTAAATTTTGGCTCCAAATTCTAAGACCAATTGGTGCCTATAAATATCCCAAGTTTTCTTTCATTTTATACAATAATTTTTGGGATTAAAATTCTATGAAAAACTTATGTAAATTGTAAGAAAAAAAAAGGGAAGCGAGTGAGCTAAGAGTTATAAAATTCTTGTAAAGAGTCTCCATTGTAAGCTCAAGTTGCAAGAGTTTAGTCTTCACCTAAAGGAGATCAATAGTGGACGCTGGTGTGCCTCAAGGAGGAAGACTCAAGAAGTGGACATAGGCCAAGGCTGAGGTTGAACCACTATAAATTGTGAGTTCTCTTTACTTATATTGTTTACCACTTTTTATTGCTCTTAATTAGTTCATTAAAAAATATAATTATCATCCTTATGACTTTTTCTCTTAAATTAACTTTTTAATTATGTTTAACAAATTACCAAAAGACACTTTCGATTTTATTTACTTTTTGAAAGCAAGATTTCCAATGTACGTCGTCTCTTATCTTATTATTTGGATTTGCTTGTTCTTTCTTGAGCTATCTTTAAGCAAGAAACTTAGTATTTATTTTTTCTATAAGATTGAATTACTCATTTGTTTTACTTAAACGAAAAGCTTCTAATTTTCTTATATTGCTTTAAACGAAAAGTTTTCGTTAAAATAAGATTTTTAACTTGCACTAATTCAACCCCTCTCTCCCCCCCCCCCCCTCTTAGTGGCAATTGATCCTAACAATTGGTATCAAAGCAAGGTCTTACTCCTTAGACTAAACACCCACTTAAGTAAATGACTTTATTTGGTATGAATGAGAGACATTTTATTTCATATCCTCCCATGTTCAATGGGATGGATTACACATGTTGGGAAATAAGAATGCGTATCTTTTTTATTTTGATAGATCTTGATTTATGGTGTATTATTGAAAAAGATTTTTAAAAGTCATCCAATCTAATAAATGATTGGAATGATTATGAAAAATAAATATTTTCTTTAAATACCAAGGCTATGAATGTCTTATATTGTGTTCTAGACAAAAATGAATTTGATCGGATTTCCTCTTGTGATTCGACTTTCGATATTTGGCGTATATTGAAAATCACACATGAAAGCATAATTAATCTAAAAGAATCATTAAGTAAAATATCTTGTAAAAATGAATAAGAAGAATACCATCCTAAGAATTTGACAATGAGAACCCAAGAGCACCTTTCAAAGAACCGAAAGGAATTAGAATTAAAGAGAACATATGACATCTCGAGTGGTATGAACTTTAAATATTTGACATATGAATAAGATAAATTAATCAACATAAATTATAAAAATGATCTAAAGATGGATAAAACCTCTTTCTATGAACGTAAGAAGTCGATGAGCTCTAAAGATGAAGTGCACAACCAAGAAGTAGAGAATCTCGCGCTTATGACGATCCAAGACGAGGTTAGTAATTCATTAAGTATTTTATTTATAAAGTTATTAAATATGTTTCATGATTTATTTGATAAATTTAGAAAAATAAGTAATTCTTATAAGTCACTTAAAAATGAACATGATTTGTTAGTTGGTAGATTTGATAAAATGTATGATTCATTAGTATTACATAACCTTGTTCTAAATATGAAATATTAGATAATGTTAAAGAAGAAAATATTTTACTTAAGAAAATATTAAAAAATTTTAAAATTAGGAACAAATCGCTAAATATGATCCTTGTCAATAAGGGTCATATTAATAGAAGAAATGACATAGGCTTTGTTGGTAACATTCAACAAAAGCCAATCATTTTTGTTAAAGGACCTACCTTAAATTTGTTATCAAAAATCAAATATATTTTTGTGAAAAATTAGGATATAAGGCAAACAAATGTCTATTTAGAAAATGGAGTCCACACCAATTAGTTTGGGTTCTCAAGAGAATAACAAACAACAAAAAACCATTATAAATGAAAGATAAAGTTTTGCATGAAGGGCCTAATGTAAGATAGGTACATAAATCTTTTTATAAATTTATCTCCTAACAAGGCTAGGAGTATTAAATAATGTTTTAGATGTTCAAGACATAAAACTTAAGATCTAGCAAGCTCACTAGCCTAAATACTGATAAGATAAATTATTAAAAATAAAAATAAATCTTCATTATGATTGTGCGTAACCCTTTTGTTGCATGCTAAAATTAGAAAGAAGAAAGATTAGCTATCTTTATTAAAAAATTATGAACAAGAAAGATAAACTTTGATAATAATTAATGTATTGATTTGTGTGCTTGTATTTGTGTATATTGTCTTGAGATTAAATGATCAAATATTGAATTTGAACTTAAAAGTCATATACAAAATCAATTTTCTTTAAAGAAAAAACTTCTTGATAACATGATAGAATCTTCCAACATAAACAAAAAATCATTAAATTTTGGTTGCAGAATATCTCATGGTAATGACTCTACTTGAAAGTGATTTACTCATTTGGATTTATTTATCATAACTTTGATTGATATGCATGGTTAGAGCATACTAGTATAAAAATAAACTAGAACTAAGGAACCTTAGTTATTGTTAATAAAAAATATTTATGTTAAAATTTATGAAAATGAGTTTTTGTTGATGATATATTAGTTTCTATGATTTGAAAGATATTATATATATATATATATATATACAACAACCCCCTTGACTCTCAAAAATATTTATCCAAACAAAAACTTTTTTATATGAGCCTAAAGTTTTTCTTTATCATGGTTATGACTAAAGATCTTTCTAAATAAATCATAATCTTTTAAAATACGTTTAATGATTGATTTGAATGTTATATTAAATGAACTTGAAATATGTTGCATGATTGAATATTAGATCATTCTAAAAATTGAGACTTGAAATAAATAAAAAATTTGAAATAAGTTTGTCAACTCCTTACACTATGTGGAAAGAGTTAGACTCATCTATATGTTAGAATTTAGATTAGTTGAGTTTTCTTTTGCTCGAAGATATTTTAATATTTTGTTGAGTTATTGTAATGACCTTAATGATATTGAAGAAGTAACTTGAAATATGAGTTGTATGGTTAAATGAATATTGTTGAATGATATAATTTGAGTATATAACATTATAAAAAGGGGAAAGAAAAATCATGCTTCATTGTCTAGTATTTTTAAAAATTAAAAATATATTTAATAAGAATGAAATGAGCATGGTAACTCACTACACTAAGTCTAAAAATTATTGGAATTGAAATAAATCGAATTTTTGGTTTGAAAATATTTTATTGCAATGATCTTGATAAAATTTTATTTTTGACTTTAAATGACATTGTATTCTTGAAATAAATTTCATAAGTTAAAAATAACTCAAAAATAGGATAATTTTTCTTAAATTTTTTTTTATCCTATCAACCCTTCAACAAGAGATAAAATGATAACATTATTGTTGAATATCCTAAACTATAATAATTTGATAATTTAAATATTATATTATTATTGACTAAGTTTAAATATTAAGACGATAGTTGTATGTTACAATGGGTTATGATTGGATGATGGTTCTTGAATTGAAACTTTAAATAAAATTTTTTATATTTTTCATTTTAGTGTTTTTAAAAATATATATATTTGAAATACACATGACAAGTGCATAACAACTCTTTTCACTAAAGTCTAAAAGAGTTAGACATACTTAACAAAGAAACATCATTAAATTAAAGATAAACCAAGGATCATATTTAAAAATATCTTATTGTAAATATTTGTGATGATTTCTTTTGAAAATTTTTCAATCTCTATTTTATTAAGATGTCAATAAGAGACTGACGAATCTATTTATAATATTTTTTTAAATATTAATTTTAATGATTTGAACTTAAATAAGTTAATATTATGATTTTGGTAAGTCTAGAAAATGAAACTTGAAATCCTTATATAAATCAAGTTCGAAGAAGTTTATAAATGAATCATAAGTTTATCTTTTTAGAACTATAACATGAATCTAAACAATGATCTTGATGATTTGAAATCACATATATAAATTAAGATATTATATTTTCATATCTCATTTTGCAAAATCATACTTGACAATCTTCATGAATTAAGATTTTGCTTATAAAATTGATCTCCTAAGATTTTTATTATCTAGGAAGATATTTATTAAAAGAAATCATGTTTTTGATATTTATTATTTGATTTTTTATGACATGATTCCTTTGTACTCATGGTTATATTTAAAACATGGATGCAAAGGAAAAATTAAACCATTATATTTCTTGTTGACAATGACAAGGAGGAGTCAAAATTAATATGGTTAGAAGAAAATTTGGATATAAAAAAGCTTCTAACATTGAATGAGGAACAATTACTTAGAAGAAAATTTGAACTTTCTAAATGCATGCAAAATATTTGATTTACAATTTGAGCTTGATTTACTATCATGTTTTCTTTTAGAATTCTTGATGCTTATTATCAAAATTTACATTTGATAATCTTCAAAATACATGATTTCATTGATTTTCTATCTTGCCTGAAATTTGCATAAGATGAATTAAATTGTATAGGTAGCTCTTGATTTCAGAATTTACATCTATAAAATTGAGTAATTTTGTGATATGATGTTTTCCAAAACCCCCTCCTTGATTCGACCTTATTGTTTACAAAAAGGGGAGAAAATCTAAAAGAAATTTATGTTTTCTTGAAATTTACATGAGAAGGATTGTTGAACTCATATTCAAAATATTATTTTCAAATTTTATATCTACAAGATTGAGTTTAAGAGCTAGCTAAATCATGAAAATATATGAATTGCTAATCTAGATTTCATAAGGTTACATTTTTCTGTAATAATATTTTTGAAAACTCTCTCCATGTTTTTATCTTATTGTTTACCAAAAAGGAGAAAAAATTCATGAAGATGATGAATTGCTACATTTGAAATTTACAAGTTAGTGTACTAATTAGCGTGAAAGGGAGGGAGTGCATGAAGCATCTGGTGCTGAGAAATGACTAGACCCATAGAAGTGACCGAAGTCTCAGTGTTGAGGCTTCCCATCATTATATATAAATGGATTAAGAAAGATTTCTGTGCCAACACGATTAATCGACCCGACAAAATAACTATTTGCAATGGCAACATTGCGATCCTGCAACAACATATGTCATCAATGTAGTTGAATCAAGAGAGTGCATTATTAGAGCACTAGAAATGAATGCTAAGGAACTGACTTCAATAGGCCAATTAGTTCACTGAGTCCTCCGACAGTTGCAGAAGGATTGAAGACAATCGTAGCTCCATTTAGCCCAAATGCTAACCAGTTTAATGGATGGTGCCTTCCATAATAGATGTTTATTGCGATCTTTCCATAAGCTATTTCAAAAACAGGATGTCCAGTGTTTCCTTCCATATAATATGTGCTCTCATTGAAATCCCCAACTCTTTGCTGGGGAAGGAGGAGCAAAGAAATGATAAAAACTAAATATTACGATCCAATTAATGAAAAATGATGTAGTATTAAACATGAGGTAAAAGAACAAGAACACTTACAAGATTATCTCCAAATGTATACACTCTCTACTCACTTGCTTGATGAACTAATGTTATATTTATAAGACATAATAGTAACTACCTCACCCTACTACTTCATCCCACTATTTCACTATCTCATCCATAATTAGCCACTACCTCTACTAAATCCTAACTATCTCCACAACTCCCCATTGATTCATAGTTATATACACTGATTTAAGACATAAAATAAATATGCTTCTGAATTAGAAGTAACTTGGTGAGAATATATGAAACTTATTTATCTGTGTCATAATACTTTATTGTTATAGCTCCATTTGCTATAAGATTTTGGATGAAATGATAGCGTATCTCTATATGCTTCGTTCTTCTATGAAATATTAGATTCTTCATCATTATAATTGTGGTTTTATTGTCATAAAATATTTCTGTTGCTTTTTTTTGTTCTTGATGAAGATCTTCAAGAAGTCTTCTAAGCTATATAGCTTGACAAATTGTTGATGTTGCAACTGCATATTCTACTACTTCTAATGTCGACAACGCAGTTGTTGCTTGCTTCTTTGAACTCCAAAATATAACTCTTGATCCAACGGTAAAAATATTACCTGAAGTACTCTTTCTATTATCTAAATCTACTACCGAATCACTATCAGTAAAACCTAAAAATTTATATTTAAAATTATAAAAATATCAAATTTCATAATCTGTAGTTTTAATAATATAACATAGAATTTTTTTAATAGCTCTGAGATTATGTTCACTTAGGCTCTGCATAAACTTGGATACTATACTAACAGAGAAGGTAATATCTGGTCGAGTATGAATTAGATAAATCAAACCTCCAACCAGACTTCTGTAGTATCTTGCATTTGTCAAACCTCTACTATCTTCAAGTTTTAATTTCTCATTTACATTGATGGGTGCAATTGCTGCTTTGCAATTAATTATGTTAGATTTTTTGAGCAGATCCATTGTATACTTTCTTTGTGAAATAAAAATTTCATCTGATCCTTGCTTCACCTCCAACTCAAGAAAATAGTGCAGCGGACCTAGATCTTACATTTCAAACTTATTCATAATGTATTTTTTAAATTCTATCACAACAGAGTTAGATAAAACCATACATATAATATCATCAATATAAAGACAAACCATAAGAATATTATGTTCATATTTCTTTTTTAAATAAAGGGTAGGTTCATTATTGCTCATCTTAAATCTATTTTGATGAAAATAATAATCAATTTTGTTATATCATGCTCTTGGAGCTTGTTTGAGCCCAAAAAATGATTTTTTTAAATTTATATACCTTTTCTTTATGTCCCTTAACCAAAAAACCTTCAAGTTGAGTAACAAAAGCCTCTTCTAATAAATGTCCATTTAAAATATATATTTCACATCAAATTGATAAACATAACTTAAATAAGCAGCTAAAGCCAAAAAAGTTATCACGGTTTTGAATCTAGTAACTAGAGAAAAAGTATCATCAAAACCAATACCTTGTTGCTGCGAATATCTTTTTGCTATAAGCCAAGCCTTATGCTTTTAGCTACTTTCATCTGTATTATATTTTATTTTGTACACTCATTTCAATCCAATGACTTTATTTTCTTTTAGTAGATCTATTAGCTCCCAAGTTTCATTTTTTTCAGTTGACTTGATTTCACACTTCGTTGCTTTTTGCTATTCCTTTTTTTCAACTATTTCCTCAAAACTTATAGGATCTGAAATAAATAAAGCAAATGTTGAACCATAAATCTTTGTTAGTGATCGAAACCTTCCTGGAGGGGTTTCATCTGAGGAATCATTTACTAAATTTGAACTGCTACTAGGTGAGGTTGACGTTGAACTTGTTAGAGCAGGATCTATCACATGACTCGATGGAGTGACTAGTTTTACTGGAATACAAATTTGTGTTTCACCTTCATTGATCTCCCAATTCCAACTTGCCCTTTCATCAAACATAATATTTCGGTTAATAACAACCTTGCCACTTACATTATTATATAATCGATATACTTTAGATTATGTAGAATAGCCAATTAAGATATAGTTTTCAGATTTTTCATCAAGCTTATGATAATTTTATGAATTTATTAAAGCATAAGCAATACAACCAAAATTTCATAGATAACTTACACTTGGCTTTATACCATACCAAGCCTCAAAAGGAGTTTGATTCATAACAACCTTTGTTTGTAAAATATTCAATAAATAAACTACTGTTGCAATTGCTTCTGCCCAAAACTGATTTGGAAGATACTTTCCTTTAAGTAAACTTCTTGCCATTTTAACGACAGTTTGATTTCTATACTATTTTACTCTAGTGTATATGATGTTGTTAATTCCTTACGAGTACTATATTCTTCACAAAGAGAATTAAACTCATTAGATAAAAATTCACCATCTCTATTTGTCTGAAGTGTCATTATGTATCTACCACTTTGCCTTTCTACAAGTGTCTTGAATTTTCAAAAGTTATCAAATGCTTCATATTTCAATTCAAGAAAATATACCCAACTCTACGGCTATAATCATCAATAAATAATAGAAAATATCAACTTCCCCCAAATGATTTTGTATTCATAGGTCTGCATAAGTCAGCATGAATTAAAAGATAATTAGATGCTCTCTATACTTTTTCAACATGAAATGGTTTATTACTTTGTTTACCACAAATTTGTCCTTCACACACATCAAGTGTATTAATTTTAGACAATCCATAAATTAGTATTTTTTATTTAACAACCTTATACCCTTAATGTTAAAGTATCCATATCTCAAATATCATAAATTTATCTTATTCTTTTGATTTACAACAAGAGCATGTTTCTAAATATTTAAAACATTAATTGGAAACATATTATTTTATGTCATACAAACATTTGTTATAATCAAACCAGATTTCTTATATTTAATAGTACATAAACTATCATCAGATATAACTGAATATCCAACATCCATCAATTATCCAAAACTCAACAAGTTATGTGATAAACTAGGAACATAGAAACCATTATCAAGGTATTTTATCTTTCCTTGATTTGTCTTCACCTCAATTATTCCTTTTTCTTCCACTTGGATTTGCTTGTTATCTCTAAGTTTAATTTTCAATTTGTGAGTCTCATCAACATCCTTGAATATTAATGTTACGCTTGACATATGATTAGGACATCCACTATCCAAAAACCAAATATCATTAACTTATGAATGAGTAATAAATAACTTATTATTGTCTTTATTTTCCTCCATAGAGCTTACTTACTTTTCTCTTTTCCAATAATCTGTCTTCATATGACCGAACTTCTTATAATAGCGATATTGAATTCCACTCTTATAGTTTCTTTATCATAGTTTAATTGCTTTTATTCATCATGCCCATCACAGTATCCTCTTCCTCTTCGAAATCATCCTTTGTCATGTCCTTTTTCTATTAATTTTTTATTTTATTTTGAAATAGAAGACTCCCCTTAACCTAAAATACTTTTTCTTCACTTTTTTCAAGTGATCTATTCAACCTTGCTTCATGTGCTTACAAGGAACCTATTAGTTCATCAAATGAATAAGTATATAAGTCCTTTAACTCCTCAATTGTGGTAATAATATGATCAAATTTTGGAGTTAAACTTCTCAAAACTTTTACAACAATTATATGATCATGAAGATGTTCATCATAGGATTTCATTTGACTAACAATTTCAGTCACTTGAGAAAAAAATCTTGCATAAATTAATTACTTTTCATAAACAAAATTTCAAACTCACGGCAAAGGGTTTGAAGTTTTACTGTAATCACCCTCGATGAACCTTGAAATTCATTTTGAAGTATCAACTAAGCTTGTTTTGAGATTGTTGCTGCTGTAATTCTTGAGAAGATCATCTCATGTACAACTTATTGAATGAAGAACAATGCCTTTGAATCCTTCTTTCTATTCTCCCTCAGCCTAGTTTCTTCATTTGGATCTGCATATCCATTCTTTATCAAGTCCCAAAGGTCATGAGACTTCTATAGAGTCTTCATCTTGATACTCCAAAATTTATAGGATTTGCCCGAGAAGATGAGAATAAGGGGTTGAGATATAGAATTACCATTAAAAGTCATAATGCCTAGTTCAGATTGAAACAAGGCTCTATACCACAAATGATAGGGAATGAGGAGTAAGGAAACAACAAAAATAGAATATTATTTCAATTAATGAAAAATAATTTAATCAAGAAAACAACATAGTATTAACATTAGGTAAAAGAATAATAACACTTACAAGATTATCTCTAAATGCACATACTCTCTGCTCACTTGCTTTATGAACTAAGGTATTATTTATACGACATAATAGTAACTACCTCACCTCACTATTTCATCCCACTATTTCACTATCTCACCCATGATTAGCCACTACCCCTATTAACTCCTAACTACCTCCACAACTCAGCCACTACTCCTAAAACATGTTAACTAAGTAGTTAACTACTATAAATCAATTCTCAATATTCTTGAATATGATTATGATAAAAGAGATGATAATATAGATAATATTTCAACGATAATTACACAAAAGAAGTGTTTATACCTGATAGTACAAACAAGGATAAATAGCAGCTGTCACACATACCTTCCTAATGGTTTCCAATCACAACAGCACTATTCCAAATGGTTTCCTCGTGTATATCCCTTTCAAGAATAGAATTCACAATGACCATGGTATATTTCCGTGCAAATTCTTTGAAGAAATTGAGTTGATTCTCCATCAAGATGCTCTGCAAATTCACATCATTTCTTCTCCCGAGTGCAGAAACAAAATGGCATCATCCATGCCTCCTCCATTAAAGGATACAACTCAAAAAATGCAGGACAAGATAAAAATAGAATTATGATTTGGCAAGAACAAGAAGAAAAATCAGAAATTTAATGCAATGAACAAAAGATGTAATGTATGTTTTGAGGATAACCAAAGGCACAACTTCACAGGGTCCAATTATATAAGGTGGTCTGGTTCACCTGAAATATGCCAGGTGAATCTTATCCAATCAGTTTCTGTACAAATCTTACTTGTAAGCATAAGATATTAGCACCATAAGCTCCAGCTGCATCAATCATGGGTTCCACTTTTTGCCTAATAGCATTCTTCTGGTCCACAAAGTGTGCGGTAGTAGGAAGACCGATCTTATTCTGGATAAGGCCAATACGAACTGGTTGCCTCAGTAACTCTTTATCAGCATGAAAACAGAAGGCCTGGAAACAACCAAGGAAATTAACCACATAAAGGTAACAAGTTATGAGGACTCTTACAATGAAATACAACAAAAATTGACTAACTTGATAAGTAAATGCCATCGATACAGTCATCTGAATGACCGACTATCGCTGAAATATTCCAAAAATTTAAAGCCAAAAAATTTGGAGCAAAATATCTAAATATTCCATTGTATAATAGGTTGTACAATACCAAATGTAATGGTAACTATTCTTCATGCTTTCAACGTTGTGTTTGTGCACGTACGACCGAGTGCAGAGTGCAGAGTGCAGAGTGCAGTTAGAATATAATATATTATACTATTATTGTGGAGTAAAACTATAATTTTGGAACGTTTATATAACCCTTGCAGATGCACAAAACACCTTGTTCCATTATTTACAATGCATAGAAAATGAACTCCAATGGTTACTGTAGTAATATAATTCAGTTAAATAATTAATTCATAATAGTTATTTAGTAGTGAGTCATGATGTAAGAGTCATGAGGGTAGTACAGTTAACCATGAGATAATAGAGTGAGATAATTACTATTAGATCCTATGAATAATATCATAGTTCATGAAGTAAGAATAAGTGTATGCATTTGGGGAATATCTTGTAATTGTTATATTATCTCCTATTTAATATTACATCATTTTCTTGATTGAAATCGTTCTCATTTAATTGTATAGTAGTATTCTATTTTTATCATTTCCATGCTTTTCCACCCTCAACATTTGTAGTTTCATAGTTATGTTTTAATCTAAACCGGACATTATGACTTTCATTGACAATTCTATGTCTCAATCCCTTATTCTCATTTTCTCGGGTAAATACTATAAATTTTAGAGTATCAAGATAAAGACTATATTCATATCCCAAGATCATTAAGACTGAATAGAGAATAATTATGAAGATCCAGACGAAAAAACCAGTTTCAGGGAGAATAGAAAGAATGACTCAAAAGCATTATTCTTCATTCAACAAGCTGTACATGAGACAATCTTCTCGAGAATTACAATAGTAACAACCTCATAATTTTCTTGGATAATACTTTAAAATGAATTTCAAGGCTCATCGAGGGTGATTATGGTAAAACTTAAAATCCTTCGTCATGAGTTTGAAATTTTGTTTATGAAAAATAATGAATCAGTATAAGAATTTTTTTCTCGAGGGACTAAAATTGTTAGTCAAATAAAATCTTATGGTGAACATCTATATAATTATATAATTATTATAAAAATTTTAAGAAGTTTAACTCCGAAATTGGATCATGTTGTTGCCGTAATTGAGGAGTCAAAATACTTATCAACTTTTTTCTTTGATGAACTAATGAGTTCCTTGCAAGTACATGAAGCAAGGTTGAACATGTCACTTAAGAAAAATAAAAAAAAAATATTTCAGGTTTTATCTTCTATTTCAAAAGAAGATAAAAGTGCAATAGGAAGAGGACGTGCCAAATGAGGCTTTTGTGGTAGAGAAAATGAAAAAGGAAGAGGAAGATAATACTTTGATAGGCATGATGAATAAAATCAATTAAATTATGATAAAAAAGCTATAATAATAGAATTCAATGTCATTATTATAAAAAATTTGATCCTATTAAGATCGATTGTTGGAAAAGAGAAAAACAAGCAAGCTATGTAGAGAAAAATAAAGAAAATAGTAAGTTATTTATGACTCATTCACAAGTTAATGATATCTCAATGATATTTAATTTTTAGATTATAGATGTTCTAATTATTGAATCTTGGATTTTGATGATGAAATCAATTGATGGGCTATTGATCTAACATGTATTGTTAGAGTTGATTGATGCAGGATTAACTACAGCAGAGAGAAGATTATAATTAGAAGTTTGGCCAGAGTCAAGTCCAAGCATCAGGTCGGGGTTCGGACGATGCGTTTGGGAACTCTCCAGGAGTGCGTCGGGAGCTCACCGAGGGTATCAGGAGCTTGCTAGGATGGCATAAGGGAATTCATCGGAAGAAGACGAAGACTCATCGGAAGATTGTAGGGGGTAGCCGAAAGGCTTATTAGAGTTGGGAATGTCTTGAAGTGAACTTGTGGCTATGATTGATTGTAATTAATTAAATCATAGTTAGCATCATGCAGGTTTAACCACAACGGAGAAAAGGTATTATAGATTAGACATAGACCTAGGATCAAGCTTAGGCATCGGGCCAAGGATTGGACGATGCGGTGGGAGCTTTTCGGGAGTTCGCTAGGAGATTTGTTGAAGGGATCGAGAAGCTCGCTAGGAACATGTCGGGAGATCGCCAGAGGAAGACCGTGAGACTCGTCGCTTAGAATGTTGGATTACAGGAGTAAGGTCATAAGCTTAGTGTTCATGTCTTAAGTATAATCTTTAAATCATATATTAAGTTAAGAAATCAAAATCAACTCAAATTGACAATTGGGTCCACTATGGGGTGTCATTGAGCTCAGGTCGAGCTAAATTAATTGACCAAGGGATTGGTCAACTGATGGTTCAAATCAAGATTGGAAAAGTGAAGAGAATCACTTTTCCAGGATTCCCGACAGTACCAAGATTCCAAGTGGCTGTCAGCGGCTAAACTGCTCGTATCTAGGAATCTGAGTACTTTCGACGGTCGACCTACCAAGGCCGGCGGGTGAATCGCTTATACCGAGATTTTCCAAGTGAGTTTAATTTTTGGCTCTAAATTCTGAAGCCATTTGGGGCCTATAAATACCCTAAGTTTTCTTGCATTACATACAATAATTTTGAAGATTATATTATGAGAAAATATTATGTATGAATTGTAAGAAAAAGAAAAGGGGTAAGGGAGTGATCCAAGTGTGTAAGCTTGTCTCCCTTGAAATATTATAAGGGTTTGATCTTCACCTAAAAGAGATCAATAGTAGATGTTGGTGTACCTCAAGGAGGAGGACTCGGGAAATGGATGTAAGCCAAGGTTAAGGCCGAACCACTATAAATTATAATTATTCTTTACTTGTTTCATTTACCACTTACAATTATCGGGTTTCTAATTATGTTCAACAAAATATCAAGTAACACTTTCATTTTTGTTTACTCCTTGAAAGTAAGGTTTCAAGTCAAGCACTTCTAAGAAACTTCACATTTTATTTTTGAATTATTTGTTAAGATCAATTGGCACTAAGAGAGGGTGGTGGTGGGGTGAATTAGTGCAAGTATAAATATCCGGTTTAGATGAAATATTTTTGATTAAACTAAGATAGAAAATCTGAAGCTTTTCATTTTTAGTGAAACGAGTGAGTGATTACAAAAAAATTGCTAAGTTAATAAGGAAACTGGAAGGATAAGTAACGTTTAAAGGAAATAACTTATTTTGAAAACTTTACTTTCAAAAAGTTAAGTTAAATCGGAAGTATCAATACAACAAATATGTAAGCAATGAAAGCAAAGAACCACTCATAATTTTTATAGTGGTTCAGCACCAAAGGCCTACATCCACTCTCGAGTCCTCCTTCTTGAGGCACACTGGCATCCACTATCGATCTTTTTTGGGTGAAGCCCAAACCCTTACACTTGAGCTTACAAGGGAGACAAGATTTACAACTCTAAGCTCTCTCCCTTACCCTTTTTCTTTTTCTTACACTTCACACAAATTTTTCATATAAGTTTTCCCTTAGAAGTGTTGTATGGAATGCAAGAATACTTGGGGTATTTATAGGCCCCAAGTTGTTTCATATTTTTGGAGCCAAAAATCAAACATATCTGAAAAATCCGAGTACGGGCGGTTCACCCGCCAACCTAGGCGGCTCAGCCACCTGAACACCTGGGTACGGGCGGTTTACCCACCGGCCCTAGGCAGGTCAACTGCCTAAAGTACCCAGATTCCTGGGTACAGGCGGTTCAACCACCCAGCCTGGGTGGGTCCACCACCCAAAAGCCTGGGCGGTGGTGGTACACCCGTCGCTCATCGACGGTTTACCCGTCGAAATTTTCACAAAAGTGGTTCCCTCCAGTTTTTAAATTCTGGCTTAAACTTGATGTTGACCAACCTTTTAGTCAACTAATTAAGCTAATCCTAAGCTAAATCTAACCCTAATAGTGGACTCGATTGTCTTATTAAGTTGATTTGGATTCCTTCCAAACCCAACTCAATTTGGATGCAAACCCTAACTATGACTCAATGATTACAACACTTAATAACCAATCAAGATAATCAAGACCTAACTCCTACTAATTCGATAGCCTCTAGCATTCTTGCGATAAGTCATCCGATCTTCTTCTAACGATCTCCCGGCGTGTTCACAGCAAGTTTCTCGATCCCTTCGGTGGATCTCTTAGCGAACTTCAGCGAGAGCCCACTGCATCGTTCGAGCCCCGGCCCAATACTTAAACTTGATCTTGGTCCATTATCTGGTTGTAACTTCATTACTTCTATCATAGTTAGTCTTGCACGATGCTAATTATGACTTAATTAAAGATAATCATAATTACTAAACATCCATTACAAGACCATCCTAACTCTTGGCAAGCTTTTCGGCTACCCCCGACAATCTTCTAGCGAGTCTCAGTCTTCTTCTAGCGAACTCCCTTGTGCCATACTAACAAACTCCTGATACCCATGGCAAGCTCCCGACGCACTCCTAGCAAGTTCCCAACTGCATCTACCTGATGTATAAACTTGACCTTGGTCAATCCTGATTGTAATAATCATTCTGTCATAATTAATCCTATATCAATAAATTTTTAACAATCCATATTAGATCAGTAACCTATCAATTGATTTGATCATCAAAATCTGAGATTCAACAATCTTCCCTTTTTTGATGATGACAATCAATTAATGACAGGAGTTAGTCCTAACTCCCTCTAAATCCATACCACTTAAATTTAAGAGAATCACACACTCTTAAATTCAAGTTATCAACATTCTATACAAATTTCAATACGAATTTGCATAAAGTAATCAAATCATAAATTTCATCAAGTCATCAAATCATAATTAGAATTATGTACTCATATCCATATCTAAGATATATCAATTCATATCTATATTAAGATATCCATATTTTTCAACAAGATCATGTGTTATCAATATATTTATTAATTAATATCATGTGTCATTAATATATATTTCTTCCCATTTGTCATCAATAAAAAGGTGAAATATAGCTAATAATTTCAAAGCACATGACATTACTCCCCCTTAGTATATGTATTATAAAATTTTCTTCCCCTTTACTAAGGAGAGAAATAAAGGAGGTAATGTTGAATCATTTCATCATTGGGAATAGCTCTTAATAAATTTTAAAAAGAATATTAAGATAAGCTCAAGAATCCAAGTTTAAACTAATTTTAATCATACCATATCATTAAAATCATGAGTATTATTCCAAATTATCGTGTATATTTTTAAACTCAATATATATTGTCATGATTTCATATTATCGTATCTTCTCCCCCTTTGTTATCAACAAAAAAGAGAAGTGCAATTAGCAATTTTGTGAGATATGAAGGCTCAGCAATTTAGTAAATTTTTCATCACTTTAGAACATGCAAGCTAGTGAGTTCATTCTTCTCTTTTGGGAAGTACAAGGTAGCAAATTTTATAAGCTAACAATCGTGCAAAACTTTTCCCATTACATCATTTTTCAATAAATATACTAATCATCATATGAAATATATCAAGAACAATTAACATGATGATGAGATATTCAATTTGTGAAAATAAATTATGAATATCAAGAAATAAATCATAGAATATATTGATTCATACATAATAATTCTCAAGTTGTTAAGATAATGATTTATGCAAAAATATTTTTTTAAGTAATACGAGAAGACATAAGAGATTTAATTTATAAAAGATTTCAAGTTATAATTTCAATAAATCAAGACCACGATATAGGTAAAGAACTCATTCGAAATCATCAAAATCACTTTCAAGATATTCAAAATGATATTGATAGTCTTATCGATCCCTTGAAATACTAGTGATTTTATTTCTCTACTTTGTGTGAGTAAGAAGGAAGAATCAAGATAGAGAAATGAAAAATATCATATTATAAAAATACTCAATTTTAAAGATTTAAATTTTATACCGAAATCTAAAAAATCGAGAGCTACTCATGTATTTTAGTTTGTCTTATGCAAATTTCAAGCAAGGTAGCAAATCAAGCAAATTATTGATTTAGCATGCAAATTTTGATAAGAAGTCCAATTTATAAAGTTCAAGAAATCTAAAAGAAAATAGTAAATTAAGCTCGCATTTCGTATGTATTTAGAAAATTTACTATCTTATATTTACTTAAGCAAATTGATTTTCATTCAATGTTATTATATCCAATTTACTTCTGAACATATTAATAATTTTATCACCCACTTTTTGTTATTGTAAAGAAATAAATATGATTGCATAATTTCTTTACATCTATATTCAAAATACTCCCAAATGTATAAGGAGATTATGTCATTAAAGATAAAATCAAATTTTTTAATCTCAAAAGACATGATTCCATTCAATAAGTTTCTTTTTTTTATAAATAATAAAAATGAGTCTTAGGGGATAATCTCAATTCATAAAAAAGAAGAATGATCTTGATCAAAATTTTAATTATTATTGTTAAGATCATAAATCTCCTTTTTATTAAAAAGAAGAAAATCATAGAGATCAATAACGTGATTCCCATAACGTATAAGTCAAATCAAGAAATCAAGAAAATATTCATGATAATACAAATCTCTTTTAATTTTCAACTTATCACAAATTTAAGAAATACTAATTTTGGTGATAAGTTATGTCATTCATGAGTTTTAAAATAAATTATATCAAGAAAGATATTAATATGAAAATACATTCATGAATTCCAAAAGACATGATTTAAGTTAATAAATTTACCTCTCCTTATTGTTTGTAAATTTTAACATAAGTAATCAAGAAATCTTATATATTTAAAATTTTAAGTAAAATAGAAATCCAATCATGTAAAATCTCATGTATTTAAAATTTAAAATTTTAATTTTAGTAAATTGTTCCTCATTCAATAATGATTTTTTATAATCAAAGTATTTATGTAAATATTTTAAGTTTTATTTTCTAAACTTACCAAAAATCATGATAATAACTTATCCAAGTTCAAATCATCAAATCATCAAAATCACTTTCATAGTTTAAGAGATTTATAAAAGATAACATAATCGATTCATTAATCTCTTTTAAAAAGATTTATAAAATAAAGAAATTTTTAAGTAAAAATATATTTTTTTGATTTCATACAAGTATGTCTTTGTCTTTTAAGTCAAATAAAAACATATATCCTCATTTAAAACTGAAAAAGAGCTTTCATTATGTCAAAGATCAATAAGCTATAAATCACAAAGATCATCATACATAATTTTGAAATATAAACTCATTAAGTATAATCATTATGCATCATTAAATCATGGTTTCATAAAATATTTTCAATCAAAATTCAATCTATCTCAATTTTAATATTTAAATGAGTTGAACTATTTACACATAGTGCAATGAGTTGACAAACTCATTTTCAAAATACTTAAAAATGAAGCATATATGTTTTCTATGCTCTATCATTCAACATAAACATTCAATCATCATGACATTTTCAATCAATATAACATTTAAATCAATCATTCCACAAACTTAGTCAATATTTGAAGCATTTAATAATAGTCTTTACATTTAAATAAGCCAATGATTTTAGCATTCACTCAAAATCTCATTTTTGTAAGTTTCAATATATTTTTTAATAACTAAGGTTCTTTGGTTCTAATTCATTTTCAGACTTGTATATTCTAGCTATGCACCATCAATATTAATTGTATAATGATGAACCATTAAAAAATTCATTGTCAATAATTTTAATTCTAATAATTTTTTTATTATTATTTAGGCTAGTAAGTTTGATGGAGTGTTAGATTTAAAGTAATATGACTTAAGCATGTACTTTCAAAATATTTTTATTGCTCCTAGCCTTGTTAGGAAATAACTTTATATTATAGGAGGTTTTGATTTAGGTATACATTTAACATTTGGTCCTTCATGACATGTTCTTCCCATTTTCTCTAATGGCATAAGATTGTTTATGGTTCCTCTAGAAACCCAAACTAACTTGTAAATATTATAATTTTTAAATAAATATTTATAAGCTTTATGTTCTAATTTTTTACAAGAAGTACACTTGCAACAATTTATTAGCTTGTCCTTCAGGCTTCATGGTTTAATCATTCTTCTTGTAGTTGTGTGAAGGAAATAGCCGCCATAAGGGTATATGGTTGTCGCGCCTTCACTTCTCCTCGTATCTCCGGCTTTAAGCCCTCAATGAAAGTTTCTAAAAGTTGTTTTTAAGACTATTCATAAGTTTGGTTCGATAATCACTCAAACCTTATTTGGTACTATTGTATAGTGGTAGTTTATCGAATCTTCTCCAATTGTCCATTAATATTCTCAAATTTAGTCGGTCCAAAGTTTCCCCTTGCTATGATTTCCTTAGGCTCGATGGTCAGCCCATGCTAAGTTCGGCGAAATAGTCTAAATTTTCTCCTCTATACAGGTCTCAAAGGCTTCAAACTTAGCATTAAGGGGCCTCCTATGATGCTATGGTATAGGCCTCTACATCTGTGATGTTAAGATCTTTCTTCTGTTGTCGGGTTAAGGGCATGAGAATTTTTGAGGAAAAGATGGTCGGTAAGGTGGGTGGATCGATGGAGAGGAAGGCTGCAGTTAGGGCTATTTTGGGGGACTGATTTGGATCAGTTTGTGGCTGCGATTTGGTAGGGTTTTTTGGGTGGTGATAGTAGGAATTGAAGATGAGAAGGAGAGAGCCCAAGAAACTGAGAGAAAATGGCTATCCTATCGAATATAATTTACGTCAGAGAAATAATAAATTCTCAATGTAAATTCTAGAGAAAATATGAGGAAAAGATACAAAAATTTGACAGCAAAATCTCAATTCAAATGTGAGTAACAACAGTAATTATGATTAACAAAATTTTGGCAATGTAACGGTAGGAAAATTGATGCAAAGATAGAAGGCAAATTCTTCATCGTAAAAATCTAGTAATACGTGATGATGAATTATAGCACAATAAGATCAGTTTCAAAAAGAATTTTTTTCTAGAGATCAATCTTAGATAAAATCTCAATTGATCTATGAGATTGTGTAAAAAATTCATCCATAATAAATGAGCAATAAACTGGTTTCAAGAAGAAAATAAGTGGTTAAAAATTTCTACAGTGTTTCCCCTTCACAACGATGATCATGATTACGATGGCAGAAATTTACAATAAGAAAAAGATGGAAAAGCTTCTTCGGTGTGTAAAGGTAAGGATTTGCAGTAGTAATAAGGTGTGGGTGGTGGAATTTTACTAGATTTCCAATTTAAACACAAGGGGTAATGGCAGACTAATTAATCTGAGGCTTGGGATAGAAGATGGAGGTGCATCTTGCAGTAATTATGAGAATTGCTTGGATGGGTTGAGGCGACAGAGATGGTAGTAGGGGCAGCAAGAACACGACTCTGATACCAAATGAGAAAACCCTATAAGGAGCTATATAGGATTTGATCTTTGAGGGGGGTCAACCCTTGGAACACTATAGGGGTTCCTCCCTCCTAGGGCCGGCCAACAAGGCTAAAATAGAATTAATCTTACTTGATTCAAAAGAGGAGGAGGCTACAAGGTTATATAGGGCTCAAAACCCTAACCCTATTGTTATGGACAATAATGTAAACAAGGTGTTCGATGAAATGCTCATGTTTGTCCATGTCCTTCGGTTTGTATACATACCTTGTACAGCAAGTAGCGGGCTTGCAGTAGGCTTAGCAGCCCTAGTTTGGTTTGCTTTGTGACCAATTTTGGCTTGTAAATATGAGTGTCTTGTAAGCACTTGTGAGGACTTCAGTCTGTAATGGACCATTATCCTTTGTGTGTAACCTCTTTGAGTTTGTAATATCCATGGGTGTAATTGCTATATGGCTTTATAAAGTGTTTGCTTGAGCAAGTTGCTTGTGGATCCCATTGGAATTGCTTCCTTTGGCCCATTTTCTCTGTTGTAAGTCTAAGGGACTCTAGGAGATCTCAGGGAAGACTGACCTTTGCCGATGGACACGTATGGGTGTCACACAGCTTAGGCAAAATCAGCTAATCCTGTGACAATATGATATCAGAGGGGATAAGTATATGTAGAAACACTCGCCATACAAACGTGAGGGACCTAGCTGGGCTATGTGGAGGACAGCCAACACGCGTAACCATTTGGGGGAAATAGATATTGAGATGTAGGGAAAGGACTCACTTAGAGGAGCGGGCATCTAGGCTTGGCATTCAGATGAATGGCCAACCCTTTGCGTGAGAGGCACCATGAGGACAAGTAAGCGAAGAAGAATACGTAGCACACAAAGATTAGGATAGTTGAGTTCAAGCTATAGCTCGATGTTGGCAACCAAACTTAATGGTGCTCAAGGCAAAGCGGGGCGCTTGGTGAAAGATGAGACTGTGTAAAGTGGGAGGTATTGCGTAATGACCAAAAGAGTTGTGCAAAACTCACAGAGGTGAGGGAAATTGCTAACTTGAAGGATTCAGTACTCATACAAGGGCTTGCACATGGACAATGGAGTGTTCGTGGCCATCCCAAGGTGCAATTGGAACTCAGCGTCATTGAGCATCAGGACTTTCTCTTTCATATGAAAAGGATACATCAATAGACGGCTGAAATGTGCAATAAGTTTAGTACATTGCTAGATCTTGAATGGTACAGTGGGGACTGCATCGGTGAAGGGTCATAATCTAGCACATGCATTCGTGGGAGCAGAACAAGGCACAAGTTGTTCAGCAAGATGGAGTGATCCAAGGGGGATGGTGGTCTCCGAAACTTCTATTGGGAAGTATGTAAAGAGAAAAGTTACTCCAATAGGACAGATATCCAGGAGGGACAAGTCCTAGTTCTCTAGAGGGAGAATCATATGCAATGGACCGCACATATTGAGGAAGACTTTCTCAAGGTAATATCTCCACAAAGCTCAACAGACCGAGTGAGTGACGAAGAGTTGTCACATGATCTCGAATAATGTAATGCATTGGTGGATGCATTTTGAGATCAAGTGGAGGAGCAATCCAAGGCAACATCATATGAAGGCACACTTAGAGTTGATGTAGAAATCGAACTCAATGGAGGGCTGACCCGTGGAATGATGGACGTGAGGGCCACTATCAACTCAAAGCAAATCGAGGAGAGGAGTGACTTGGATGGAACTTGGTGAAGTATCCAAGCCGTATGAAGGGAGTCGATATAGAAGACGGATATGAAGCAGAGGCATGGAGCTTTCCTTGGACAGTGGTCAAGGGCATGAACTCTTGTAGAGGCGAGAGTGTGATCATGTCATTCCATGGGTTCTTTATTCTGATGGGGCAAACTTATCTTGCATGGTGCCAAAGACAAAGGGAGCTTCGAGGCATATGCAAGTTACGTTACAAATGCATTTGACGAAGTAACTAAGGTGATTCAACTTGCAGAGGCAAAGTTGAGATCAGGATACCTTAGCACAGAGTAAGAGGATACAAAGGCGAGTACTCTTAAAGAATATGCTACAATGTTGCCATTTGAGTTGTCAAGAACAAGTAGTGCATAGTGGAGATTGTGCTAGTAGGGAATAGAGGCACAGGATTCAAACAATGGTGCACCAATTCTAGTGAAGTCAAGTGACTTCAAGAGCTACTAGGCAACGGACTGTCCTAGAGTTATGCTTCATCCGGGTGTGACCAAGAGTGGGTGGGCGAAGGTGAACTACCAAGGGAGCGAACAAAAAATCAGAGATGGCGGAGGCCCTACGATGTGTTGGCAAAGGCCACACATGGAGAAGTTGTAGTCCGAGTTTATCACACGAGAATCTGTATACAATGGAGATGTCACCAGGAGGTGCCATGGTACAGCGGATCATGGTGGAATAGTTTGTGGCAATGCAACATAGGTGATCATGTCCTGTGAGGGACAAGATCATACAAAGGTATGATCAGGAGTTACTGAGAGCTCCACTTTAGTGTATGACACAATAAGAAGAAGGGCTATGGATCCAAGGAGTGAATGTCATAGTACCACAAAGGCGGGTCTTCATGTGTGCATCGGAGCTTGCATTTGATGAAAGCCTTAGTCATCAGCATATGGGGGTTGTATACCACCGAGGAAAAAGTTTAAGTGCAAGTACCAATGAGTCCATAGAGGGGGACGTGATCATGTGAATGATTAGGAGCTGATGGGAGCTCCACTTCAGTAAACAATACAATGGCAGGAATAGCTGTGGATTCAAGGGGTGAATGTCATGGTACCGTAGAGGCGGGTCTTCCATATGTATACATCGAAGCTTGCATCAGATGAAAGCCTTGGTTGTCAGCATATGGGGGTTATGTACCATCAAGGGAGAAGTCAGATTGTAAGTACCAGTAAGTCACATGGAGGGGACTTGATTATACAAAGGTATGATCGGAGCAGTTAGAGAATTGGACTACTTCAATGCTCACATTCGCTTAAGGGAGCCCGGCAAGTCAGAGGATATAGCCCAGTAAGCAAACGTTACTACCAAGGAAGCTAAGGAGAACAGAATCGGTGCGAGCCCTACAACAAGATGGTAGAGGCCATGCATAAGAGTTGTAGTCTATTTTTTCATCGACCAAGGATAACTGCTAGGAGGACATAATGGTGTTGAAGTAAGTGGTCGAAATGGGCAAGGAAGCGACAATGAGTCCATGAGGCTCAGCTACCCAAAAAGTAGAGCATCAGTTAGAAGGAAGGGATGTAGATGTAAGGCAACGGATAGTATAGCTATTGGCTTGGCAGCACCATGGTATGCAGAGGCGGGACTTCCGTGGAGTCATCAATCCCTTACTCTCATGGAGGGATAGCATTGGTCTTAAAAGGGACCAAGGAGGTGGCGAATGCAAAGGCAAACTCTAGGTATCAAGACAAGGTAGAAGGGCAGAGGCCAAGGAACTTCATAAGACTGGTACCGATAAGCTTCTCATCAAGATAGCCGAAAGTGAGGGACTTTAGGTTGATACAAAAGTGCTCAACCAAGGAATGAAGTAGGTAGTACGCAATACTGTATCTTTTCTACTCAGAGGAGTAGGCAGCATAGGTGATGGAGAAGATGGTATAATCCCAGAGGTGACTAGAACTATCAAAGATTTACTCCAAGTTGGGGGACTCTAAGTTGGAGTAAATTTTTGCTCTTTTCAAGTAGAACTTCTTGCATTCTAGAAGTTCAATGGCAGTGAGAAGGCAAATCACAGTAGCAAACTCAATGCAAGGAGTGCAAACACTTCTAGTACTTCGGAAGTGTGAGCAAAGAGCGGGCGAATGTTAGTAACTAGCTCAATACATGAAGTACAAACTCGAGGAGGCAAGCAAAATCGAGTAACCTTTGCCTTCTCAACTCAAGAGAATGGGCGAAACTGAGTACCCCAATTCTCTTAACTCGAGGAGGTGAGCGAAGCTAAGTAACCTTGCCTTCTCAACTACTAAGAGAATGGGTGAAGTCAAGTATCCCAATTCTCTTACTTATTCAGCAGAAGAGCTCTGCATAAGTTCAGTGACCCTTCAAAGAAAGCTTATGGAAGACAATAGTTGTCACATCCTCACTATTGGTGATCAATACTATCGAGAATAGATTGTCCACTTCATTTCCCAATCGAAGGCTAATTGAAAGCAAGAGTGATGCAAACCTACTTGAAAGTGACAGCTAAATATGGAAGAAGGATCAATGGGCAAACATTATGGAGGAAAGACCTCAAAAACCTTAAAGTCTGTGAGGCGATGCTCGTCAAAGTTCCAACAAGCATCCACCCAGTTCAAGCAACATGAGTATACTATGATACTGGTGTATAATAAGGTAGGACTTTTCCTTCATCAAAAGGATCTACGAGAACCAACAACGATCAGTACAATTCAGCCAACCCCATACCAGATTCAGTCGTTGGTGAGTTAAAGTAACATGGCGGATCAGAGTTTGACTACTCAACAACAGCGGCAAAGAGCGGCTGGGAGCCAACTGGGCCTGTTGCAGCCAAAGCAAAAGATTGAAGATTCAGCAAAATGCAAGGAGATACAACATCTATAGTAACTTTGATGAGGATGTCGAAGGAATAAATGAGGGAGAATGTCATGGACAACAATGTAAATAAGGTGTTCAATGAAATGCTCGTGTTTATCCGTGTCCTTCGGTTTATGTACATACCTTATACAGTAAGTAGCGGGCTTGTAATAGGCTTAGTAGCCCTAGTTTGGTTTACTTTATGATCAATTTTGGCTTGTAAATACGAGTGTGTTTCGTAAGCACTTATGGGGACTTCGGTCTGTAATGGACCCCTTTGTGTGCAACTTCTCTGAGTTTGTAATGTCCATGGGTGTAATTTGTATCTGGCTTTATAAAGTATTTACTTGAGCAAGTTGCTTGTGGATCCCGTTGGAATTGCTTCCTCTGGCCCGTTTTCTCTTTTGTAAGTCTAAGGGACTCTAGGAGATCTCGGGGATGGCTGACCTTTGCGGACGGACACACATGGGTGCCGCACGACTTAGGCAAAATTAGCTAAGCCCGTGACACTATGGGGTGCTACCTAAGTAAAATTATCCCAATACCCCTCCTATAGTCGCCCTGCCTTAATAGGGATGAGCGGTGGCTCTATACCTGCTAGAAATCTTGGTTGACCAGCCCAATAAAGGGACGACGACTAATAAGCCCTAAAGCCCCAAAATAAACTATAGTCACACCTCTTTATAGGATAGAGGTGACTATGTGAGGTTTTATTATAAATCTCACAAAGTTTTTATTGACTACTTCTTGGGTGATTAGGACCCAACCCTGCTAGGGTCCTATCAGCATGAGGTTGGACTTCCCTCGTTGAGAAGAAGGAGACCTGATGGGATGGATTTCACGTATCGAACTATCACGGACTTAGCTGGTTTTGCCTAACTCATGCGGCACCTTTGCTGTCCATCCGTAAAGCTCAGTCTCCCCGAAACCTCCTAGGATCCCTTAGGATTTACAAAAGAGAAATCAGATTAGAGGAAGCATTTCCCGTAGGATCCACAAACAACTACTTTTAGAAGACACTTTATATAGCTACAAATTACAACCATGGACTTTACAAGCTCTGAACAGTTGCACACAAAGGATAAAGGTCCATTACAGATTAAAGTCCCTATAAGTGTCCACATGACACAACTCTCATTGACAAGCTGAAGTCAGCCATGAAAGCTAACCAAACATAACTACTAAGCCTATTATAAGTCCGCTACTTGCTATATAAAGCATGTACAAAAACTTAAAGATATGGACAAGCATGAGTATTACATCAAACACTTTGTTTATATTTTTATCCGTGAAATTCTCCCCACTTATTCCTTCGACGTCCTCATCGAAGCCATAACAAATATTGCATCTCCTTGCCTTTTATTGAATCTACAATCTTCTGCTCTGACTGCAACATGCCTCTCGACTCCCAGTTGCTCTCTGTCGCTGTTGTTGAGTAGTCGAACTCTGATCTACCATGCTGCTTCAACTCACCAATGACTGACTTTGGTATGGGGTCAGTTGAGTTGTGTTGATCCTTATTGATTCTTGTGGATCCTTTTGATAAAGGAAAAGACCTTCCTAGTTTTGTGCCAGTATCATAAACATCGCATGCCGCTTAAAATAGGTGGATGCATGTTGGAGTTTTAATGAGCATCATCTTACAAGCTTTGAAATTTTTGAGATCCTTCCTTCACAAAATTTGACCATAAATTCTTCTTTAACTTAGTTGTCACTTCCAAGTAAGTTCGCATCACTTCTACTTTCGATTAGTCTTCTATTGGAAAATGAAAGGGACCATTTACTCTCAGTAGCACTGATCACCATTTTGATAACTCGTCTTCCATTAGATTTCTTTGAAGAGTCTTAAAACTTATGCAGAGCTTCTCTACTGGATAAATAATAGAACTAGATAACTCTATTTCATACATTCTCTTTAAGTTAAGAAGAGAAGGTTACTTAATTTCACTCGCCTCCTCAAGATGGTACTTCATGCATTGAGCTAATTACTAGATTTTGCCCTCTCTTTGCTTACACTTCCGAAGCACCCGAAGTGTTTGCACTCCTTACTTTGAGTTAGCTACTATGATTTGCCTTCTCTCTGCCATCAAACTTCTAGAATGTAAATTTTATCCTAAAAGAGTAAAATTTCATCCCAATTTGGAGCAAGTCTTTGATAGTTTTGGTCGTCTTTAGGATTGTACCATCTTTTTCTCCATCATCTTTGCTGCCTACTCCTCTGAGTATAAAAGGTACAACACCATATACTATATACTTCGTTCCTTGGTCGAGCACTCTTGTATGAACTTGAAGTCCCCCACTTTTGGTTATCTTGATGAGAAGCCCGTTGACACTAGTCTTATGAAGTTCTTTGGCCTCTGCCCTTCTACCTTGTCCTGGTACTTGGAGTTTGCTTCTATATTTTTCACCTCCTCGGTCCCTTTTATAACCAATGCTTTTACTCCATGAGAGCAACGGATCGATGACTCCATGGAAGTCCTGCCTCTACGGTACCATAGCGTTGCTAAGCCCATGACCCTACTATTTGTTATCTTGTATCTGTGTTCCTTTTTTCGCGATCGATAAATCCACCTCTATGGCATTGTGGCACTCCTCTAAGTTCATCTCCTTTCTGACCGATGCTTTGCTTTGTGGGTAGCTGAGCCCCTCTGGACTCGTCATCGCTTCATCGCCCTTTTCGACCACCTACTTCAACACCTCTGTGTCCTATGAGCAGTTTTTCTTAGTCGATAGAAAGACATATTGTAACTCTTATACATGACATCTACTATCTTGTTACAAGGCTTACGTCAATTCTATTCTCCTTAGCTTCCTTGGTAGCAACATTCGCTTGCTTAATCTTGTCCTCTGACTTGCCGAGCTCCCTTAAGCGAATGTGAGCACTAAAGTAGTTCGATTCTCTAATCGCTTTAAATCATACCTCTGTATGATCAAGTCCCCTCCCATGGGACTCGCTGGTACTTTTATTAGAAATTCTCCCTCGGTAGTACACAGCCCCTATATGCTTACAACTAAGGCTTTCATCTGATGTAAGATTCAATGCACACACATGGAAGACCCGCCTCTGTAGTACCATGGTATTCACTCTTTGAATCCATAGCCTTTCTTGTCATTATATTGTTCACCAAAGTAGAGCTCCCAATAGCTCCTGATCATACCTTCGCATGATCATGTCCCTCACCGGATATCTCTACATGTGTTGTATTGCCACAAACTATTCCACCATGATCCGCTGCACCATATCGCCTCCTCGTGGTATCTCTATTGCATTCAGATTCTTATGTGATGAACTTGGACTATAATCTCTCCATGTGTAGCCTCTGCTAGCACATCATAAGGCCTCCGCTACCTCTGATTGCGTTTGCTCCTTTTGGCAATTCAACTTCACCCACCCATTCTCGGGTCACCCTTGGATGAAGCATCATTTTAGGATAGTCCATCACCTAGTAGCTCTCAAAGTCCCCAAACTTCACTAAAATCGGTACAACATTATCTAGATTCTAGGCCTCTATCCCCCACCAGCATAATCTGTGGTGCATACTATTTTCTTCATGACAACTCGAATGGCAACAATATGACATATTCTTCAAGAGTACCTACCTCTACATCCTCTTGCCCCATCCTAAGACCTTCTGATCTCAATTTTGCCTCTATAAATTGAGTCACCTAGTCCCTCTATCAAATGCTTCTCTAAGATAAGGTGCATATGCCTTGAAACTTCCTTCATCTTTAACCCAATGCAAAATGCATTCCCCCCCTCCCTCCCATCAAAATGAAGAAACCATGGAACAATATGATCCCACTCTTATCTCTACAAGAGTTCATGTCCTTGACCTCTGTCCAAGGAAAACTTCGTGCCTCTACTCTATGTTTCATCTTCTACGTCGACTCCCTTCATATAGCTTGGATACTTCATCAAGTTCCACCTAAGTTACTCCGCTCCTCGATTTGCATTAAGTTGATGGTGGCCCTCATGCCCACAATTTCATAAGTCATCCCTCCATTGAGTTTGATTTCCACATCGACTCTAAGTATGCCTTCGTATGATGTTGTCATTGTCGCTCTCCCACTTGATCTCATAATGCATCCACCAATATATTACTTCATTCGAGATCATACAATGACTCCTCGCTGTTCACTCGATCCATTAAGCTTAATAAAGATATTATTTTAAGGTACTATTCCTCAACATGTGTGGTCTGTTGCATATGATTCTCCCTCTGAAGAACCAGGACCTATCCCTCCTGGATATCTGTCCTGTGGGAACAACTTTCCTCTTTGTATTTTTCCCTTTGGAAGTTTCTGAGACTACCATCCCCTTGGATTACTCTGTCTTCTTGAACAATCTGTGCATTGTTCTACCCCCATAAATGCGCTTACTAGATTGCGATACTTCGCCAATACATTGCACTCTTCAAGAACTAGCAATGTGCTAAACTTGTTACACACTTCAGTCTCCTATGGACGTATCCATTCCATGCTGAAGAGAAAGTTTTAGTGCTCTACAACGTCGAGTTCTGGTCATCTTGGGATAGCCACGAACACTCCATCATTTGCATATAAGGCCTTGCATAAGTACCAAATTCTTCGAGTTAGCAATTTTCTTCACCTCTGTAAGCTTTGAATAACTCTTTCAGTTGTGAAGCAATACATCCCACTTAGCATGGTCTCATCTTTTGCCAAGTACCCCGCTTGTCTTAAACACCATCAAATTTGGTTGCCAACATCGAGCCGTAGCTCAAACTCAGTCATCCCAACCTTTGTGTGCTACACATTCTTTCTAGCTTTTTTGTCCTTGTGGTGCCTCTCGCGCAAAGGGTTGCTCATTTCTCTGAATGCCAATCATGGATGCATGCTCCTCTGAGCGACTCTTGTCCTTTCATCTCGATGTCTCTTTCTCCCAAATGATCGTACATGCTGGCTGCCCTCCATGTAGCCTAACTAGTTCCCCCACATTTGTATGGTAAGTGTTTTTACATGTACTTGTCTAGCTCTGATACTAAAATATCATAAATTTACCTGGTTTTACCTAAGTCGTGCGACACCCTTGTGTGTCTGTCCGCAAAGGTCAGCCTCCATGAAACCTCCTAGGGTCTCACAGGACCTACAAAAGATAAAATAGGTTAGAGAAAGCATTTCCCATAAGATTCATAAGCAGACACTTTAGAAAATAGTTTATATAGCTAATACGAATTACAACCATAGACTTTACAATCTCTAAACGGATGCACATAAAGGATCAAGGTCCATTACAGATCGAAGTCTCCATAAGTGTCAACATGACATAACTTTTATTTACAAGCTAAAGCTGATGCCAAACCTACTGCAAGTCCGCTGCTTGTTGTACAACTGAAAAACACATATAAGTATGAGCATTATGTTGAATACCTTATTTATATTTTTGTTTGTGATAGAATGTTGCTTCCGCTATTACCAGACATTAGAGGATTCCATGGTAGACATCATTGTCATCCACCTCGAAGGAGATACAATTCAGTGGCACAATTGGCTTGAATACACCCATAGGGCCCCGACATAGATACAATTCAAAAACGCGCTGTTGAACCACTTTGGACCAACGGCGTATGAAAATATCAACGGATAACTTACAAAGATCTGACAAACCTCCACGACCTAAGAATACCAAGCCAAGTTTGAGAAATTATCTTACCTTGCTCATGATTGGTCTGACAAATAATTATTAAGGACATTCATCGAAGGACTCAAGCTAGAAATTAAATGAGAGGTTAAAGCATGGCAATCCTACACTGTTACGGCAGTAATCTCTTTCGCATGAATCCAAGAGGAATGACTTAACCAAGATGCTTGGAGGATGCAAACGACTCCTATACCAACAATATATAAGCCTCCAGTACCCCTTACTCCCAGTTGTCTTTCACTGCCAAAAAAATTGATGAGAGAAGAACTTCGCAATAGATCAGCAAAGGGCCTTTGTTGGCATTGCAACGAACCATGGAGTTATGGCCATCGCTACAAAAACGGATGCCTTCTACTAATTGAGCCTATTGAAGACATAAAGGAGGAGGTCCGGGAGCATGAGGAGGAGATCACAGAGGAAGAACAACAAAAGAGTAAACAAAGTGGCTTCCTTGGGCTGAGTGGTGGTATAACATGAATTATCATTCGATGATAAAATGTACTCCTTATGAGGCTATGTATGGCCGAGCACCCCCTGTAATCCCAAAATATATATTTGATACATTTAAAGTAGAACAAGTAGACATAGAACTCAAAGATAAGGATAAAATTCTAAAGTTGCTAAAAGATAATCTCACTGCAACCCAGGCAAGGATGAAACAACAATATGATCATCACAAAAGCGAGAGAGAATTTATAGTGGAAGATTAGGTTTTTCTGTGGCTCCAACCATATCAGCAGATGTAGGTCTAGACCAGGGCATCCATGAAGCTTTCACCATAGTTCTATGGACCCTACCAAATCTTGGAGCATATCAGAGCAGTGGCATACAGATTGGACTTACCCGCCAATACCCAGTCTTCCATGTGTCGTGCTTGAAGCCCAAGTTAGGATAAAACAAGATGATCCAGAACCACCTGCCAAATATTACAACCCAAGGAGAACTCCAGATCCAGCTGAGTGCTATCATTGATTGATGAATCATAACTCGATGACAACGACCCACTACTGAGGAGCTAGTACAGTAGGCAAATCTACTTGCAGAAGATGCCACTTGAGAGGATTATGGCGACTTAAAAATTAAATTCCAGTTCATGGAGTGTTAGCCTCGAGGACAAGGTTGATTTGAAGAGGACGAGTCTGTTAGGACTCTAGCTAATAGAGTTATAGTTTTAAATTTATGGAGGGAACACACATGTAGAACCATATCTAGTCGCCCCTATTAATAGATGAAGGGGTAAACTATGTAAGGGTCTTGGGTTAGGCATTGAGCTTGTATAAATCCTAGCTAGCCACCCCCAACTATAGTTAAAGGGGCCGATTAGGGTTAGGGTTAAAGAGGAGGAGGCTTACGGCCAAATTAGAATTATGAGTCCTAACCACCGACCACCCCTAGTTGGGTCTATTGAATCTCAAATTTTGATAATGAAATCAATTAATGAGTGCTTGATCTAACAAGGTTATTAGAGTTGATTGATACAGGATTAACTATAACAGAGTGATTATTACAATCAAAGGTTTGGCTAAACTTAAGTCCAAGCATCGGGCCGAGGTTCAGACGATGTAGTTGGGAACTCACCTGGAGTGCGTCGGGAGCTCGTTGAGGGTATCGGGAGCTTGCCAAGATTGCGTGAGGGAGTTTGCCGAAAGAAGACCGAGACTTGTTGGAATATTTTCAGGGGTAGCCGAAAGGCTTGTCGGGAGTTGGGAAGGTCTTGAAGTGTATTTGTGGCTATGTTAATTATAATTAATTAAGTTGTAGTTAGCATCATACAGGTTTAACCACGACAATGAAAAAGAGCTACATATCAAACATGGACCTAGGATCATGCTTAGGCATCGGGCCAAAGTTTCGACAATGTAGTGGGAGCTCGTCGAAAGTTCACTAGGACTTCGCGGAAGGTATCAGGAAGATCACTAGGAACACGCTGGGAGAACACCGGAGGAAGACCATGAGACTCACCGCAAGGAACGTCGAAGGTTACCAGATTGTGGGAGTGACATCGTGTGCTTGGTGGTCATGTTTGATTGTAATCTTTTAAGTCATAGGTTAAGATTAAGTCCTAAATGAGTGTAATTTAGAAGGTATCCAAATCAACTTAAAGAGACAATCGGGTCCACTAAAGGGGAGTGATTGAGCTCAATTGGTTAACTAGAGAATTAGTTAATATGTGGTTCGAGTCAGGATTCAAAAAGTGAAGGGAATCACTTTTTCGGGATTCCCAACAATTGAACTGCTGGTGAGCGGCAAGTGTACCGTTGTCGCCCAGGATTTTGAGTAGTTGTCAGTGGCTGAACGTCCAGGCTAGGTAACTGAACTACTCCCCTGGATTCTAGGTGCTTTCGATATTTGACCCACCCAAGCCAGCGGCTAAACTGCCCATACTTGGATTTCCGGGTATGTTTGAATTTTAGCTCCAAACTTCTAAAGTCATTTGGGACTATAAATATCCCAAGTTTTCTTACATTCCATATAATAATTTTGAAGATTATATTTTGTGAAAAACTTATTTATAAATTGTAAGAAAAAAAAAAGGGGAAGGGAGAGAGCTTAGAGTTAGAAAATTCTTAAAGCATCCCTTGTAAGCAAGTTGTAAGGGTTCGATCTTCACCCAAAGAAAATCGATAGTGGACGCTAGTGTGCCTTAAGGAGGAGGACTCGGGAGTGGATGTAGGTCAGTTAGTGTCAAACTACTACAAAACTATGAGTTCTGTTTTATATACCTTACTTACTACTTTTATATTAACGCTTCTGATTTTATTTATGTTTTGAAAGCAAGGCTTCTATATCAAGCACTTCACTTACAACATTGCCTATCTTCTTATTCAAATTTGCTTATTCTTTTTGAGTTGTCTTCAAGCAAGAAGCTTAGCATTTCTCTATAAGACTAAATTGCTTTACTTAAAAGAAAAGCTTTGGATTTTAATTTCTTGCTTTAAGCGAAAAATTTTAATTTAAAATAAGAATTTACTCTTATACTAATGCATCCCCACCCCCTCTTAGTGCTAGTTGATCCTAACAATTGGTATCATAGCTACGTTTTTCTCATTTGATTTAACACCTAAGAGAAATGGCTCTTTTTGGCTTTTAAAAGGGCTTTTCTATCGTTCATTCTCTTATGTTCAATGGGACAGACTACATTTATTGGAAAACTTAGATGAGAGTTTTTTTGCTTTCCTTGAACCTTGATATATGGAATATTGTTAAAAATGAATTTGAAAGGTCTTCTCTTCCAATAAACGATTGGAATGATTTGGAGAAGAAGACTTTCTCTTTAAATGCTGAGGCTATGAATGCCTTGTTTTGTGTTCTTGACAAGAATGAGTTTAATCGCTTATGATTCGACTTTCAATATTTGACATACATTGAAAATCATACATTAAAGCATAATTAATCTAAAAGAATCATTAAGTAAAGTATCTTATAAAAATGAATAAGAAAAATATATTCCTAAGAATTTATCGTTGAGAACCCAAGAACATATTCCAAAGAATCGGAAGGAATGTGAATCGAGAAGAACATATGACTACTTGAGTGAAATCTCAAGTGATGAGGACTTTAAACATTTGATAAATGAACTAGATAAATTAATGAACATGAACCACAAAAATGATGTTAAGATACACAAAACTTCTTGTTATGAATGTAAAAAGCTAAGGTACTCCAAAGATAAATAAACAATTAAGAAGAAGTTGAGAATCTTGCACTTATGACCATCGACAACGAGGTTAGTGATTCATTAAGTATTTTCTTTTAAAAATTATTAAATATGTTTCATAATTTATTTGATGAATTTAAAAACTTAGCAAATCTTTTAAGTTGCTTAAGAATGATCATCATTTGTTAGTCAGTAGACTAGACGAAATGCATGATTCATTAGTATCATATAACCCATGTTATAAATGTGATATGCTAGATAATGTTAAAGAAGAGAACATCATGCTTAAGACAATATAAGAAAATTTTAAAATTGAGAACAAATCCCTAAATATGATCCTTGCCAATAAGGCTCATATTAATAGAAGAAATAACATAAGTTTTGTTGGTAACATTCAATAAAAAACAACCATTTTTGTTAAAGGATCTACCTTAAATTTGTCACCAAGAATACAGTATAATTTTTATGAAAAATTAGGACATAAAGCCTATAAATATTTATTTAAAATTATAGTCCACATAAATTAATTTGGGTTTCTAAAGGAACCATAAACAACCTTAAGCCAAATGGGAAGAACATAGACCCAAACTCAAATAGGTACCTAAATCAAAACCTCTCATAATATAAAGTTGACTCCTAATAAGGCTAGGAGCACTAAGTAATGTTTTGAAAGTAGATGCTCAAGGCACATGACTTGATATCTAATATTCTTTCAAAGCTCACTAGCCTAAGTAATAATAAAAAAATTATTAAAATAAAATCATTGGTAATGAATCTTTAGATAACTCATTAATCTTGATTGCTCTAACTTTGCGTTGCTAATATAAAAATAAATTAGAGATTTTATCTAAATTTAAATATATGAAAGAAAGATTTTGATGATGATTATAATTGAATGATAGGTTCAAAAGCATTGGCTTAAATATTTTTTTATTTAAATGCAAAGGCTATTGTTGAATGATTTAAATATTATAGTATTTTTGGCTAAGTTAAATATCATTGTTGAATCATTGATTTAAATAATTAAAAAATTATATATGTATTGTTAAATGATAGATTACTTTTGAATTTGAATATAAAATAAATAAAAATTTAGAAATGAGTATATCAACTCCTTGCACTATGTGTAAAGAGTTAGATTCATTTAAAAGTTAAAATTGAGATAGGTTAAATTTTGATTGAAGATATTTTATTTCAATGAAACCATGCTTGATGATTTAATGATGCATAGTAATCATACTTAATGGATTTATATTTTGAAATTATACATGATGATCTTTGTTAGTTATAGCTTATTGATCTTTGCCATAATGAAAGTTCTTTTTCAGTTTTAAATGATGATGTATGTTTTTTATTTGGCTTAAAAGACAAAGACATGTTTGTATGAAATAAAAATGGAATACATTTTTCTCTTAGAAATTTTTTAAAAAGATATTAATTAATCGATTATGTTATTTTTTTTATGAATCTCTTGAACTATGAAAGTGATTTTGAGGTATTATCATGATTTTTGGCAAGTTTAGAAAATGAATCTTGAAGTCTTTACATAAATACTTTGATTATGAACTTTACATAAACTTCCTAATTGCTACTTTTACAATGACTAAGAGACAGACAAAAGTGATATTTTGCAATAACGAACTTAAATACTTTGATTATAAAAAACCTTCATTAGATGAGGAGTGATTTGCTAAAAATAAAAATTTTAAATTTTAAATACATGAGATTTGCATGATTAGATTTCTATTCTACTTAAAATTTTGAATACATAAGATTTTTTAATTACTTTTGTTGAAATTCATAAACAATAGGAGGGGAAATTTTATTAATTTAAATCATGTCTTTTAGTACTTAAAGATTTAATTTTATGACATAATCTCCTTATACTTTTGGGCGTAATTTGAATATGGATGTTAAGAAAAAAGTATGCAATCAAATTTATTTCTTGAAAATGACAAAAAGTGGGAGATAAAATTATCAGTATAGTTCGAAGCAAATTGGATGTGATAACATTGAACGAGAAACAATTTGCTAAGAATAAAATTTTAAATTTTAAATTTTCTAAATATATACAAAATGTATGATTTGCTACCTTGCTTGAAATTTGTATAAGATAAATTAAATTGCATGGGTAGCTCTTGATTTTTTCTTGGATTTTAGAATTTACGTTTATAAAATTTACATTTATAAGACTGAGTATTTTTGTGATGTTTTTCACTTCTCCACCTTAATTCTACCTTCTTGTTCACACAAAGAGGAGAAAGAAAATCACTAGCATTTCAAGAAACTGATAAGTCTATTAATTTCATTTTAAATCTCTTGAAAGTGATTTTAATGATTTTAATATTGAATGAGTTCTTTACCTATATAACGATTTTGATTCCTTGGAATTATAACTTGAAACATTTTATAAATTAAAATCTCTTATTATATATTCTCATATTATTTATAAGGAGATTTTTTATATAAATCATGATCTTGATAACTTGAGATTTCTTATGCATGAATCAAGATATTTTATTTATTTCTCCTATGATTTATCTCTTGATATTCACAATTTATCTTCATGAATTGTATATCTCAACACTATGTTAATTTTTCTTGATATATTTCATATGAAGATTTAAAAAATGATATAATGGGAAAGGTTATGTACTATGGTAACCATCCCTTCTTTTTGACAATGACAAAGAGGGAGCAAAACTTGCTAGCTTGCTCATCTCAAAAGAGAAGCAATAAGTGATATCACAAGAGAAGTAAAAATTTTGCTTAACCTCACATTTCAAAAAAAACATGCTAAGAGAAGTAACACTTGCCAACTTGTTAGCTTACATGATATAAAATTGCTAGCTTGAACATTACAAAGGAAGCAAAATTTACTAGCTTGCACTTCTCAAAAGAGAAGAAAGAACTCACTAACTTGTATGTTCTAAAGTGATGAAAAATTTGCTAAATTACTAGGCTTTCAAATATCAAAAACTTGCTAATTACACTTCTCCTTTTTATTAATGACAAAGGGGAAGAAGATATGATGATGTTAAATCATGTATAATGATAATACATGATTGATTTTAAAAATATATATAATGATTTAGATTAATAATAATGATTTTATTATGATGATATGATGTATTGTATATGATGCAATTAAAATAATTTTAACTTCAACTTTTGAGCTCATCTTAATATTCTTTTGGAAATTTATTAAGAGCTCTTCTTAATGATGCTTTCACGACTCCTTCCTTGTTTCTCTCCTCATTAATTACGAAGGGCAAGTTTGCTTAGAATATGATTTTTTTCATGATACTTGAATTCAAGAGGGTATGGTTCTCTTAAATTTAAGCTTTCTTTATTGAGTCATGGATTTAAGGGGAGTTAGGATTAACTCTTGTCATCAATTGATTGTCATTATTAAGAAAGGGGAGATTGTTGAATCTCATATTTTGATGATAAAATCAATTGATGAGTGTTTGATCTAACAAAATTGTTAGAGTTGATTGATGCATTATTAACTATGATAGAGAGATTATTACAATCAGAGGTTTGGCTAAAATCAAGTCTAGGCATCGGGCCGGGGTTCAGACGATGCAATTGGGAACTCACCTGGAGTGCATCAGGAGCTCACTAAGGGTATCGGGAGCTTGCCAGGATGGCGTAAGGGAGTTTACCGAAAGAAGATCGAGACTTGCCGGAAGATTATCGGGGGTAGCCAAAAGGCTTGCCGGGAGTTGAGAAGGTCTTGAAGTGGATTTATGGCTATGTTGATTTTAATTAATTAAGTTATAGTTAGCATCATGGAGTTTAACCACGATAATGAAAAGAAGTTACAGATAAGACATGGACCTAGGATAGAGCTTAGGCACTGGGCCAAGGTTTGGACGATGTGGTGGGAGCTCGCTGGGAGTTCGCTAGGACCTCGCCGAAGGTATCAAGAAGATCACTAGGAACACGTCGGTATATTACAAGAGAAAGATCGCGAGACCCACCGCAGGGAATGTCGGAGGTTGCCGGACTACGGGAGTGATGTCATAAGCTTGGTGGTTATGTTTAATTATAATCTTTAAGTCATAGGTCAAGATTAAGCCCTAAATAAGCATGATTTGGAAGGTATCCAACAACTCAAAGAGGCAATTGGATCCACTAAAGGGGAATGATTGAGCTTAGGTTAAGCTCAATTAATTGACCAGAGAATTGGTCAATATTTGATTCAAGTCGGGATTGAAAAAGTGAAGGGAATCACTTTTCTGGGATTCCCGGTGGTTGAACCACCGGTAAGCAACAGGTGTACCATCATTGCCTAGGATTTCGAGTGGCTAACAGCGGCTGAACTGCCCAGGTTAGGTGACTGAACTACCCATACCCTGGATTCTGAGTACTTTCGACGGTTGACTCGCCCAGGTTGACAGCTAAACCGCTTGTACCCAGATTTTTCGAGTATATTTGAATTTTGGCTTCAAAATTCTTAAGCCATTTGGGACTATAAATACCCTAAGTTTTATTATATTCCATACAAAAATTTTGAGGATTATATTATATGAAAAAATTATATTTAAATTGTAAGAAAAAGAAAAGGGGGAAGAGAGAGAGCTTAGAGTTAGAAAATTCTTAAAGTCTCCCTTATAAGCAAGTTGTAAGGGTCTAGTCTTCACCCAAAGAAGATCGGTAGTTAACGTCAGTGTGCCTCAAGGAGGAGGAATCGGGAGTGGATATAAGTCAGTTAATATTGAACCACTATAAAACTGTGAGTTCCTTTTTGCTTACCTTGCTTACGATTTTTGTATTGACTCTTCCGATTTTATTTACATTTTGAAAGCAAAGCTTCGAAATCAAGCACTTCACTTATGACATTGCCTATCTTCTTATTTAAATTTGCTTATTCTTTTTTAGTCATCTTCAAGCAAGAAGCTTAGCATTTCTTTATAAGATCAAATTGCTTTACTTGAATTAAAAGCTTCAGATTGTCCGTTCTTGCTTCAAGCAAAAAATTTTAAGTTAAAACAAGAATTTATTCTTGTACTAATTCACACCCAACACCGTCGCCCCCCCTCCCCCCCCACAACCCTCTTAGTGCTAATTGATTCTAACAAGGCCAGCTAGTAATTACTTCTTAGAATTAGAGTAGGAGTTGCCTCTTAGAATTATAGGAGTTATTATAAGTAGGAGCCTTGGAGTAGGAGTTATATTAGGAGTTAGGGTTAGACGATCTATAAATAACCTTATAATCAGTCACTTTTCTTCATGAATAGATGAATCCTTTTAACAGCTTTTGAGCAGCAACTTGGAGGGTGGAACTCCTATAGAGTTTCAAGGTGGTCGTTCCCCTATAGAGATCACCCCAAGCTTAGAATCTACTAGAGTTCTAACATATTCAAGCCCAATCACAAGCTATCCTCGATCACAGAATCGTGATGCGTCACCGACATCTCTCTACTGGAGTACTAGTGTATTGGAATAATTTACCACTTGAAGATGCCACATGGGAATTATATGAGGAGCTGAAGACCCGGTTCCTTGAGTTCATGGAACCTCAGCCTTGAGGACAAGGTTGATTTGAAGAGGGCGGGCTTAAAAGGACCCAAGTAGGTTTGAGTCTTACTTAACTAAGTAGCAGCTAATAAAAATCCTGTGAGATTATAATAAACCCCACCTAGTCACTTCTATCCTATAAAAAAAAGTAGCGAGGGTTTATATTTTGGGGCTTTAAGGTCCCCTTTACTAGGCAGGTCGGGTAGGGTTTTTAGCAAGGGTGCCTATTTGTTGCAGCCCTATAGGAATTTACTTAGGAAGTAGCCCTGTAGGGCTAGGGTTTTGGAGCCCTATATAAGTATATAGCATCCACCTCTTTTGAATAAGAAAGATCAATCTACAATTTTAGTCATCTAGCCGACTATATAAAGGTGGAACCCCTATAGCATTCCAAGGGTTGATCCCTCTCAAAGATCAATCTACATAGAATTTCTGTGGGATTCTATCACATATATCTATAGTCCTTTATCCATCTAATATCCCAAAGATTGTATATTAGTTATAGTACTGTCTACATATAGAATATATCCGAGTCTCACTCTAATAGATGTTAGGTTCAATTAGCACTAAGAGGGGGGTGAATTAGTATAAATGTAAAAAATTATAGTTTAAGGAAAACTTTTTATGAAAATCAAAACCAGAAATCGAAAGAATTACGTTGAGTAAGTGAGCAATAAGATACTGAATAAAACTAAGTTATGATTATGCTAAAAAAAAGCTCAGTATAAGAACATACATAATAAAAAACAACAAAGTAGAGAAATGCTTACAGATTTATAGTAGTTCGGCCTCAACTTAGCCTACGTCCACTCCCGACTCCTCTTCTCCGAGGACCATCAGTGTCTATTATCGATCTTCTTTGGGTGAAGACTAAACCCTTATCAGCTTTCAACTCAAGGGAGACTTCTTACAAGAAACACAACACTTGGCTCACTCCCTTTCTCCTTTTCTTTTTCTTGCACACTTTTAGCACCCAATTTTCTCACATAATTTCTAGCCTAATTGTTATGCAGAAACCTATACTAAATGCAAGAACACTTGGGGTATTTATAGGCCCTAATTGGTTTTAGAAGAATGGATCTAAAATTTAAACTCACCCGAAGTATAAGCGATATAACCACTGGCACCGGTGGTACAATCATCGAAAGACACCCTAAAAATAAGGTAGGAGTAATACAATCGCCAGCCTGGGTGGTCCAATCATCACCTGCTACTTGGATTCTTAGGCGACGACGGCACAACCGTTGCCTGCTGCCTGGATTCTTAGGCGGCGGCAGCGGCGGCGATGGCGATACAAACTTTAGGATTTCTAGAAAATATTTCTCTTTATTTTTTCAATCTCGACTTGTACCTCCTGTTAACCAATTTCTAGGTCAACTAATTGAGTTCAACCTGATTCAATCCAATCTCAAATGTGGACCCGGTTGCCTTATTAAGTTGATTTGGATTCCCTCTAAATCAAACCCAATTAGGACTCAAACCTAACTATGACTCAATTACAATCATACATGACCGTCAAATCTAATAATTGACCTAACCCCCAGTAATTCGGCAACCTCCAATATTCTTCTGATGAGTTTTACAGTCTTCCTCTAGTGATCTCCCAACATATTCCTAGCAAGCTTTCTGATTCCTTCGGTAAACTCCTAGCAAACTCTTGGCGAGCTCTCACTACATCGTCGGAACCTTGGTCCAATGCCGAAACTTGATCTTGGCCCATCATCTAGTTATAATTCTTTTTCTCCATCATAGTTAAACCCTAACAATGCTAAATATAACTTAATTAATTACAATCAATATGGCCAACAAATCTACTTCAAGACCTTCCCAACTCCCGACAAGTTTTTTGGCTTCCCCCGATAGTCTTTCGATGAGTCTCGGTCTTCTTCCGGTGAACTCCCTTGTGCCATCTTAGCTAACTCCCAATACACCTCGATGAGTTCCCAATGCACTCTAGGCGAGTTTCGAACTGCATCGTCCTCACTCCGGCCCGATGCTTGGACTTGACTTTAGCCAAACCCCTGATTGTAATTTTATCTCTATCGTAGTTAATCCTGTATAAATCAACTCTAACAACCTTATTAGATTAATAACCTATTAATTAGTTTTATTATTAAAATCTAAGATTCAATAATCTCTTTCTTTTTTATGATGACAATCAATTGATGACTAGAGTTAAACCTTACTCCCCCTAAAGCTATTTCATGATTCAAATAAAGACAGCTTAAATTCAAGAGAACCACAAACCCTTGAATTCAAGTAACAAATCATTCACTTATCAAATGATATAACATAAATTTCAAAATCATCAAATTATAAATGATACATGATATTTATTTCAACTAATCATGAATCATCAAATATTCATGAATATTCCAAGAATTTCATGTAAAATTTCCTTCTTTCAAAACATTATACATCAATCATATATTAAGTTGAAATTCTCTTCCTTAAGTTATCAATTATTTCTCCCCTTTATTTATTGACAAATAAAGAGAAATACCCATATTGAAAATTTTCTTATATTTCTCATCAATATCCATTTCTCCCCCTTTGTCATCAACAAAATGGTGAAATATGATAGCACATAATTTCAAGGCACATGTGTTATTGTTCCTCCTTAGTAGAATATGATATGAACAATAATTTTCTCATGAAAATTTTTTCCCTTTGACATGTATGTATCATTTTTGTGTCATCAATTCGCTATTTCTCCCCCTTTCTCATCATCAAAAAGAGGTGAAATAACAAGCAAATAATTTTATGATACATAAGGTCATCATGTGTCAAAGTTTTCATATTTTTACAAAATAATTTTTGCATTACTCCCCCTTAGTAAAATAGGATAAAAAACCTAATTTTCTCATGAAAATTTTTCTTCCCTTTCTTTGAATAATAAAGAAGAAACAATGGAAGAGAGTGAGAAACATCATCACAAAAATAGAACTTATATTAAGCATCATAAAAGTTCATGTCACATATTTTTTTGTTAGATATTCATCATGAATTAAAATGATATTTGAGAAAGGATAAAAATATTATCACAAAAGGAACTTTGAATGTCAATATCAAGGTAAATCCTTTTTGAAAGGGGAGCTCAAAAATCTGAGAAATTAAAAAAAGCTAAGAGCTACTCATGTATTTAAATTCATCTTATTTAAATTTCAAGCAAAAGTAGCAAATCAAGTAAATTATTCGTTTTCAAGATCATCTCATGTAAATTTTGATAAAAAGCTCAATTTGTAAAGGTCAAGAATTTCAAAAGAAAAGATGATAGTTAATTAAGGTTAAATTATAAATAATGTATTTTTCATACATTTAGAAAATTTTAATTTTCTTCTAAACAATTGTTCCTTATTAAATATTATAAGATTTATCATATCTAATTTTTTTCTAATCATATTGAAACTTTTATTTTCCTTTTTGGTCATTATCAAAAAGAAAATATGATAGTATAATTTTTCTTTTTACATCAATGCTCTAATTACACTCAAAAGTACAAGGGTATCATGTCATAAAAATTTAAATCTAAAAGACACAATTTAATTAATTTGTCCCTCCTTTTTGTTTGTGAATATCAACATAAGTAATTAAGAAATTTTATGTATTCAAAATTTCAAGTATATAAATCCAATCATGAAAATCTCATGTATTTAAAATTCTTAATTTTCCTTTTAGCAAATAGCTCCTCATCAAATGAAGATTTTTTATAATCAAAGTATTTAATTTCATTATTATAAAATATTATTTTGTCTCTCCTTTAGTCATTGTCAGGGTGACAGTTAAAATACAATAGTACCAATTTTAAGATCATAACTTTACAAAATGAGATCATTATTTATATATATATATATGATTTTAAAGTACAGGATCTCAATTTATATATATGATTTTAAATCATCAAGATTATTATTTATAAAAGTATTCATGTTATAGTTCAAAAAAGATAAACTTCTCTTTAATAAAGGGAAGGAATCTTCATAAACAATCTTGGTTTATATAAAGACCACAAATTATAATTTTCAAGATTTGAAGGTCATGATGTGCTATTTTAATAGCTAGTAGTCAGATGCGCTGGATCATACCTTTATCTTCTATACCTAGTTTCCTGTTAGTAATGGTATAGTAGTATCTTGCTTTTTTACTTTATTGGTATGTTCTTTCTTCTCTTTTCGGGGGCTGACATCAGTGCATTTCATATTTGTTGGTATTCGAGTCAGGAGTCGTTCATAGAGCCATTTTCCTGAGCCTAATTGGATAGTCCATGCGAAGAGTCCTCGCAAGCAAGGGTTTTTTACTAAAAGAAAAAAGGGATAGGCATTCAAAAAGCAGAAAGATAGTTTAGGAAGTACTAAATTATACTGGGAGGATCAAGTTACAAACACAATCCGAAAATAGTAGGACTAACATGGTGCAAAACGATGGATAAGGGGAAGCGATTCCTGGTTTCAAGCTATAGTCCTATTGGCATTAATATCAGATTTGAAGCAAGGGGGCAGTAGAACGAAAGTATGTAGTTGAGGAAAAAGAGACAGGGAAGTTAGCCTTAAAGCAAGTTTCGAGCTCAATTCTACTAGTAGCAAGTTCAATTCCTTATTCCTCAAAGTAAGTCCATATTCTTTGTTTTTTTCTTACTTCTCTTGTCGACCTCTTAGCCCTAAATCCCACGCTTAGTCTTACTGCTCATACCCAAAGATTGGTATCCTTGCTTTTGTATAGCTCGTATCGCAAGACAAGTAGGCTTGCTTGCTTGTTCAATTCCATATATCGAGGGGAATTCCTGAGGTAGAACTTTATTCTCTACTTATTAGTCTTATTCTGATATTAGTGCTAGCATCCTTACTTGATAGCTATTCTCTTGCTTCCAAAGTTTACTTATTACCCCAAGTACACCAAATCTCATTCTTAGACTTCGGGGGTTGATTCTGATTCTTTGGAGGCACCCTTAGACTACTTAGTGAATTTCCTACTTATTAGGTTGGTTCCCAGTCCCGTTTGTGAGTTAAGGTCTCGTATGCCCCGGTGATTCTATTCCTAATGCATTAATAATGTGGGCTTGATATGAGACTTCTTTAGGGGGAGCCTACATATATATATTATTTTATTATAATCCTTTTTATAGTCTATAGTGCTGCTCCTGGCACTGATGCCGACACAAGACACAACTACAGCAGTTCGACTAAGAGCATGCGTTTCTACTCCTAACGAAATCAATTTCAAGTTTTTAGCCTCATCTACCAGGTGCTATTATTAAATCATCAAAATCTAAATAAAGCATATCCAAAATCATCATAAAAAATCGATTTTCGGATAATTTCAATAAATATAAAATAGATTATTTTTCAAAAGAAAATAGCTAAAGTTTTTTAATTCATTTTGTAAGAGATTCAATAATAATAGTATCATTTTATCTCTTGTTGAAGATTAATAAGATAAAAATATTTTTAAGAATAATTATCCTCCTTTTTAGTTGTTTTAACTTATGAAATTTATTTCAATAATGCAATGTCATTTAAAATCAAAAACTAAGTTTCATCAACATCATTGCAATAAAACATATTCAAGAGCTTCAATTTATTTTAATTTCAATAAACTTTCTTTCTTAAGTGAGTCTAATTCTTTAGACTTAGTGAAATGAGTTACCATACTCATTTCATTCTCATTTCATAAATATTTTTAATTTTTTAAAAAACTAAGAAATAAAGCATGATTTTTCTTTTTCTTTTCTATATTATTCTATACTCAAATTCTATCATTAAATAATAATTATTTAATCATACAACCCATACAACTATCATAGCATTTAAATCATTTCATTCAATTTTATCTCAGGACAATATACACTCATTTAACCATTACAAGTCTAAATTCAAGAATGATCTAAATCATGCTACATATTTCAAGTCCATCTAATATAACATTCAAATCAATCATTAAACATACTTTAAAATATCATGGTTTATTTAGAAAGATCTTTAGTCATAACCATTATTAAAAAAAATTAGACTCATATAAAAAGAGTTTTGTTTGGATAAATATCTTTGGGAGTCAAGAGAGTTGTTTTATATAAAATATATTTCGAATCATAGAAACTAATATATCATCAACAAAGTCCTATTTTCATAAATTTAAATATAAATATTTTTTATTAATAATAACTAAGTTCTTTAGTTCTAGTTTATTGTCATACTAGTATGCTCTAGCTATGCATTATCAAGATTAATTATATAATCATAAACTATTTTTAATAAAAAGATTTATTATAATAGAACAAAGATTATTAAGTTTCAAACATCTTGATTCAAATAATTTTTCATATTTTTGATATTTTGGCTAGAGAGCTTAATAAGTAAGTTAGATCTTAAGTGAAATGCCCTTAGCATCCACTATCAAGATACCATTCTATTTTGCTCCTAGCCTTAGTTTGGTGACAAACCTACAATAAAGATATAGATACTCATTTTAAATTGGGACCCATTGAAGAACTTTATCTTTCATATCTAATAGTTTTTTGTTATTTGTTGTTCCCTTAGGAATCCAAACTAATTGGTGAGGACTATAATTTCTAAATAAATATTTGTTGGCTTTATGTCCTAATTTTCTACAAAAATTATTTTTAACTTTTGATGTTAAATTTAAGGTGTGTATCTTAACAAAAATGGTTGGATTTTATTGAATATTACTAACAAAGCCTATACCCTTTCTTCTATTAGCAGGACCCTTATTAGCAAGGATCAAATAAGGGATTTATTTCTTATTTCAAATTTTTATAACGTTTGTTTAAGTATGATATTTTCCTCTTTAACATCATCTAGTATTTTACATTTAGAGCAAAAATTATGTGATGATAATGTATCATGCATTTAATCAAATCTACTAAGTAACGAATCATGTTCATTTTTTAAGCAACTTATAAGATTTACTAATTTTTCTAAATTTATTAAATAATTCATGAAATATATTTAATAATTAAAAAATATATTTAAAGACTCACTTACCCTATTGTTGATGGTCATATGCACGAGATTCTCTATTTTTTCTTGATTGCACTCTTCATCTTTGGAGCATTCATAGCAAGAGATTTTCTTCATTTTAAGTTTATTTTTATTCATATTCATTAAATTTCTCAGTTCTTTTATCAAGAGTTCAAGTTCAATGTTCTCATCACTCAAGGGTTTACTCAATGAGTTATATGTCATTATTAGTTCACAATCTTTCCTGTTTTTTAAAAGGTATTCTTCAAGTTTATTTTTATAGATCATTTTATTTAATGATTCACTTGATTTAGTTGTGCTTTCATTGTGATTTTTAATTTATGTCATATATCAAAAGCTGAATCACAAGAAGAAATCTGATCAAACTCGTTTTTACTTAAAGAATAAAATAAAATTTATTTTTTATAATCATTCCAATCATTTATTGGATTGGATGACTTCTGAAAACCTTTTTCAACAATATACCACAAATTAAAATATATCAAAATAAAAAAAGATATGCATTTCAATTTTTCGAGATGTGTAGTCCGTCCTATTGAATATAGGGGGACTTGTGATGCATTGACCCTTATTCATGCCAAACAAAGTCATTTGCTCAAGTGGGTGTTAATCCAATGAGTAAGAACTTTACTTTAGTATCAATTGTTATGATCAATTGACACTAAGAGGGTGTGAATTAGTGCAAATGTAAAAAATCACAACTTAAGGAAAACTTTTCATGAGAGTTAAAATTGAAAATCGGAAGCATCTCATTAAGTAAGTGAGCAATAAGATATTAAACGAAGCTAAGTTATGATTATGCTAAAAGAAAGCTCTATATAAGAATATTCATAATCAAAAACAACAAAGTAGAGAAATTCTTATAGATTAATAGAGGTTCGACCTCAACCTGGCCTATGTCCACTCTTGAATCCTCTTCTCCGAGGTCCACCTGTGTCCACTACTTATCTTCTTTGGGTGAAAACCAAACCCTTACAAACTTTAAACTCAAGGGAGACTTCTTATAAGAAATACAACACTTGGCTCACTCTCTTCCCTCTTTTCTTTATCTTGTATACTTTTAGGTCCTAATTTTTCACATAATTTTTAGTCCAATTATTGTGCAAAAACCTATGTTAAATACAAGAAAACTTAAGGTATTTATAGGCCCCAATTGGCTTTAGAAGAATGGAGCCAAAATTTAAACTCGCCCGAAAAATCCAAGTACAACGGTGCAACTATTGGCACCAATAGTACAATCATCAAAAACCACCCTCATAACAGGGTACGAGTGATACAACCACCAGACTGGGCAGTCCAACTACCGCTGCCACTCGAATTCCTGGGCGATGGCGGTATAACCATCAGGCTGGGCGGTATAACCATCGCCTGTTGCCCGGATTCTTAGGCAATGGTGGTACAACTGTCGCTCACCAACGGTACAACCGTCAGAATTTTCAGAAAAGTGTTTCCCTTCACTTTTCCAATCCCGACTTATACCTCTTGTTGACTACTTTCCAGATCAACCAATTAAGCTCAACCTGAGCTCAATCCCAATCTTAAATTGGACCTGATTGCCTCATTGAGTTGATTTAGATTCCTTCCAGATCAAACCCAAGTAGAACTCAAATCTAACTAGGACTTACTTGATTACAACCATACATGACCATCAAGTCTAATAATTGACCTAACCCCCAGTAATCTAGCAACCTCTAGAATTCTTCCGACGAGTTTTACAACCTTCCTCCGGCGATCTCTTAGTGTGTTCCTAGTGAGCTTCCCAATTCCTTCGGTGAACTCCTAGCGAACTCCCGTCAAACTCCTAGCGAACTCCCACTACATCGTTCGAACCTTGGCCCGATGCCCAAACTTGATATTAGCCTATCATTTAGTTGTAATTCTTTTTCTCTATCACAGTTAAACCTTAATAATGCTAACTATGACTTAATTAACTACAATCAACATGGCTAATAAATCCACTTCAAGACCTTCCCAACTCCCAGTATGCTTTTCGGCTTCCCCTGACAATCTTCTTATGAGTCTCGATCTTCTTTCAGCAAACCCCCTTGTGCCATCCTGGCAAACTCCCGATACCCTCGGTGAATTCCCGATGCATTCCAGACAAGTTCTCAACCGCATCGTCCTCACTCCGGCCCGATGCTTGGACTTGACTTTAGCCAAACCTCTAATTGTAATTTTCTCCCTATCATAGTTAATCCTACATCAATCAACTTTAACAACCTTGTTAGATTAATAACTCATCAATTGATTTCATTATCAAATCCGAGATTCAATAATAGGATTCTCCTAGAGAACTCATTCTCTCTCAATCCAAATGAACCTAGGCAGAGATTTGTCCGAGCCATAACACACAGAATATTTCTCTCAGCAATACCGAGAGTGGATGATCCTCTATTGATACTTAATTACCTTCGTAAGGTTAGCTATCAATCTTGATAGCCAATTGTACCGGATTTGAAACTTTTTCTGATTTATAAGTTCGACATCAAAGAAAGAAGTACTCAAATAAGGTATCCTTGGTGTCTCAAGTTTAAGGATTAGGTACACAACTGGGATGATAGAATCACTGTCTGACATTAGGTATCATTAAGTATTCAATATTTCATAAGCCGATCAATCAGTAAACTTATTCTCTAATGACCACCTGTATCATACCCGTAGTGTCATCATAACCGAATAGGTATACAACACACCAATCTATCCAGTTATCTCGATGTCCCTCTTGAGTAACCTATGATCGAGATTATTTAGGGTCTGTGTTTAAAGGTCAATTGATCTCATTATCATGGTCTCATCATGATTCGATTTTCATTGTACAGATATAATAACATCACAATATATATGTAATAGACAATATAATGCAACAATATGCTAATAGTAATAGTAAGAAAAAAGATTATGCGACATGTGTCATCATTTACATGATTTACTTGTAGAGCTCTTGTAACTATTAATCTTCCACTTAACCTAAAGTCAATCGCCTAAGTATTTGATCCCCATCAGAGCCCTGTGATGCTCAAAGATAATATAAGCCAATGACTTTATCAATAGATCTATAATGTTATCTTTGGATGGAACTCTTTCTATTGCTACATCTTTACGGGCAATAGTTTCTCTTATCAAGTGGAACCTCTTGAGAACAATTCTGTTGAGACCTGGGTTCCCTTACTAAAGTTATCATCCCGTTATTATCACAATATATGGGAATTAGTTCCTCATTGTTATGTACGACTCTCAAATTCATAATGAACTTCTTCATCTACACCTCTTCCTTTGCTGCTTCTACTGTAACAATGTACTCCACCTCAGTGGTTGAGTTAGTAGTAATATCTTACTTGGAACTCTTCCAGCTTACCACTCCTCCATTTAAAATGAAGACATACCATGAGTTTGACTTGCTATCATTGATGTTGGACTGGAAACTTGAGTCTGTGTAGCTCTCAACCTAGAGGCTACCTCCTTTGTATACCAATAAAAGATCCTTACTCATTCCCAAGTACTTAAAGATATAGTTTACTACTTTCGAATGTTCCAAACTTGGATCCGCACAATATCTGCTCATGATACTTAGAGTATCCTCTATATCAGGTCTGATATATAGTATAGCATATATGATAGACCCTTTCGTTGAGGTATGGGTATCATATCCATATATGTCCTTTCTTAAGGAGTCTTTGAGAACATATTCCTAGAAAGTGATATTCCATTTCTTATCGATATGAGACCACTCTTGAAATTTTTTATCCCAAACCTTTTGACAATGAAGTCTATATATCTGGATTGGGAGAAATCAAGCATCCTCTTGGATCTATCTCTATTAAGTCTGGATCCCCAAAATATAGGATGCTCCCCCTAAGTCCTTCATAGAAAAGTTTATGGATAGCCAAGCCTTAATTGTGGAGAGCATTCCTACATCATTCTTAATGATTAGGATATTATCCACATATAACACCAAGAAGGTGATAGCATTCCCACTTACTTTCTTGTACACATAATGCTCATCTTCATTCTTAACGAAGTTATAAAATATGATCGTCTCATCAAATCTTATGATCTAACTTCACAAAGCTTGTTTCAATCCATAGATGGATCTGAGTAACCTGTACATTATGTTTGGACTCTCCTTGGGTATGAATCCCTCTGGCTGTATCATATACATCTCCTCCTCGAGATTGCCATTGAGGAACATGATTTTCACATCTATTTGCTAGATCGTATAAGCATAGTGTATTGCAATAGCCAAAAGAATTCTAATAGATTTTAGCATGACTTTAGGTGAGAAGGTTTCGTCATAATAAACTCCTTTCCTTTGACGATATCCTTTGGCCGCCACTCTTGCCTTATAGGTCTCTACCTTTTTATATACTCCTATTTTTTTCTTGACGATCCACTTGCAACTAATAAATATAATACCCTCAAGTGCATCAACAAGATTCCAAACTTTGTTGGAGTCAATGGATTCCATCTCTAAATCAATGGCTTCTAACGACTTCCTAAAGTATATACTCATAATACCCTCCTCTTGTAGGTGTCAGGATTAATATCTTGAGTGTCGCCTCCACTAATATGTCTCACATATCTTTCAAGAGGGTGAGACAATTTGCTAGACTTGCACAAAGTTGAAACTTGTATGCTATGTACCTGAACAGACTCAGATCTAGAATGGTGCTTGAGCTAGGTTCTTTAACCTCGCTCAACTCTATCTCACTCTCACTTTTTATACCAAGAATATATTTCTTCTCAAGAAACACAACTCTCTTAATAACAAAGACCTTTTAGTCCTCAAGATGATAGAAATAATATTGGAAAACCAAACGGGAGCATCACATTCATAGTATAAAATCAAAACAAAAAATTAATTTCTCATATAGATCAAATCGTCATACAAAGATTGGTACACGATAAATCGTAAAAACCAAAAACTACAACATGTGAGAGATTATTTACCTAAGGAGATTGTATATCCCTAAATTTTTAAATCTAGATAGAGAGGATGAAGAATGTAAAGTTATCCTCCTCTCTAGTAGTATCCATACGATAGATCGCTGCAGCGATACTCCTCTAATCGCAGCCAAATCTCATAACTCTTACGTAGCTTATCTTAACGAACATGAAAGAAGATCTTCTATCTTCTTCTCTGCCCTCTTGCAGTAGAGAGGGACTAGTCAGCTGAGAAGGTGGGAGAGAGGAGGAGAATAGAGGAAGCAACCAAAGGTATAGCCTATCATCTATGTGCTTCCCTTGCCTCCTATTTATAGAGAGCCACCATAAAACCCTAATAGATCCTATCTTAGTGGATATTTGATATTCATCTAATTATCCACTAATCTTGAATTATTGGATCTCAATCTAATAATCTCCTATGGCCTTTAATTATGCTTCATACAAGGAGTCTATTATCTTAATGAGAATATGGGCTAATTAGCTAACTCATATTTAATTTTTTATTCGCTAAAATATCCATCATATGTGTGTGATCCTGTAGGCCCAATATCGAGCTGACCGTGAGTCCTACCTATCATAACTTCTTCTGACTCAGTGAATTATTATCTCATAATAATTCACTCAACTCATCGACTATGGACATACTAGGCCATTGTGCCATAGTCCCCATAAGGTACAAGGGAATCTATTGTACTTGTATATCCTCAGTTACCATATATCTATAGTCCCTCATCTATCTAATATCTTAAAGACTATATATTAGACATAGTATTATCAGACTACATATGAAATCTATCTGAGTCTCGCTCTAATCGAATTCTTTCAAAGAACTTCTCTCTCAATCCAAACGACCCTGGCCATAGATTTGTTTGAGCAATAATAAACGAGATATTCCTCTCATGATACTAAGAGTGAATGATCCTTTATTTATACTCAATTATCTTTGTAATGTTGACTACCAATTTCAATAACCGCTTATACCAAATCTGTAACTTTTCAGACCTATAAGTCGGGCATCAAATAAATGATTACTCAAACAAGACATCATTGATATCTCAAGTCTAAGAACTAGATACACAACTGGAATTACGAAATCGCTGTTTGACATTAGGTATTATTAATAATCTAATATTTTATAATAAATTAATTAGTAAACTTATTCTCTAATAAGCATCTATACTACACCCTTAATGTCTGCACATAAGTGGTTACAAAACCAGCCACTTCTGTCATATGGACAAAAATATAGTACACTGGTTTATCCGGTTATCTTGATATCCCTCTCGAGTAACCTATAACTTGGATAAATCTGTCTTATTATCGTGTTCTCATCACGATCTGATTCCTATTGCACAGAACCAAAGATATCATAATATATATGTAATAAATAATATAATGTTAGAATATGTCAATAATAATAGTAAGCAAAAAGATCATGTAGCGTGTCACACATGTCATCACTCATGTAATTGGCTTGTAGGACACTTGTAACTAGCAGACAATCTTAGTATTCTCTTCTCTTGATATTGATGATTCTTCTAATCATAACAAATTATAAAATTAAGCCGAACCTATTTTATTAAGTATAAGCACATAACTAATTCAAGTATTAATAGTTTACTATTATTGTACTTAAACCTTGTTGTCTCAAAAGTTGATTGTTGAATACTTAGCTAATGGGAACAAATTGACTCAATTCAAGAGGTTGAAGAATCCACATGGAGTTGAATGTAGAGCTATGATATAGATGTCAATGTGGCGCTTCCGACCTCTGGATGTAATGTTAATGTACCCACCAAAAGATCAATGTTGAGGGGTTCCTAACTCAATTTCTCTAATGCCTAAGTCAATAGAGTATTGGAGATTATGTTATCTTGAAGATAAAAGAGATTAAGAGAGAAAATAACTTACTATTTATATTTATGTGTTACTAAACATATACAATTAGGATGCTTAAATATGATTAAAAAAGCCATTAAGGTGGCTAACGATATGATGCGACTACCCCTAGGGTGAGTTTTTTTGATGGGGCTCTAACGATAGCCCCATTCTTCCTTCATTACGTTTTTGAGTTTAGGCTTCCTTTTGCTAGCTATAATCAACTTTGTAACAATATGTGGATCGGTCTCTTGTAGAAGTTTTAGGAATGTTGTTGTTGGCTAAGTGATGTATTTGTAGAAAAATCATGACGCTTGGAAGGTTGCTTATATAGGTATTTATGAGGATGGAGGGAATCAGTTTGGCTACTAGTCGAACTTCCTCATTTAATCTCTTATTATAGCTCTCCAATGACTCTTTCTCCTCCTAGCGAATAGCTAAGAGAGAGATGGTGAGCTTCTTTAGGAGTCAGTAGTTGATGAAGCTAAGATAGAACTCCTTGACCAATTGTCCAAAAGAGGAAATCAACTCTGACGATAACTTAGCAAACTATTCCCGCACCACAACTCTTAAGGTTGTGGGGATGGTTTGACACATAAGAGTCAGTTGTCCCATAGTGTATCTTTATAACGTAAATGGTGCTATGTTAGTTGCCCTAGGACATCCTAGAAGGCTCTTCTTCTAACACCAACTTGTTAGGGTTAGATTTGGTTATCCAAATTTGAAACCGAGCTAGATCTGACCAGGTCCTCTTTTCAAGCTAATGTTAAAGCAAGCTCCTCCATAAGTAGTTAGACTCCTACAAAAACTACATCGGGAGCATTCTTGACAATGCACCTCCAACAATTAAATTAGTTGACTAATCAAACAAATCAGACCAATTGAACTTAGAGTAATTTTGTGTGTAGATGTACTTGGTTACCCTTTTTTTTAAGTAGAGATTTGGTCTCATTACGTCTGCTTATTACATAGCTTGTGTAGTAATAGAGTGGAAGACTTAGCCTTAATTGCTTTCCACCTATGTCGAACTATCGTTCCCATCAATTACGCCACTCATGTAGCAGTGGATGTGTGATGGTTGATTGTAAGCATTGTCCAGTGATCACTTGCTGGATGAGGCCATATGTGACAATACTGATGGCCTATTGATAGAATATATTTTTATAATAGATTATCATAAAAGAGAGAAATTAAATATAATAATAAAAAGATAATATAAAAAAGTGGATAACTATCATACTCACTCTAACTGAAAGAGAACACTCCCAAGATGAGGTCCTCACATCTCTCTCGCACATAGATGATGAAATGTGGTCTCGCACTAGTCACTCAAGATGGGATTATCGAGATGGCATGGCGATCATTATCATGATCAATACTCCAATGTGACATTTTTGTTATTTTGTGTAATGGTGTCAATGTTATCATTTTTGTGTAATGCTGGTATCAATGCTGTCATCTGCCTCAATATCCATGTATTTTATCCCCATATTAAATCCTTCATAGTTTAATTAAAAAATATTTTAACTCTATTTAAGCATGGAATATGCGACCATTCCTCCTCTCACCATCCGTGTCTTAGAGCTCAACTTTCCCTCTCCGATTTTTATTATTTTTATTTTTATTTTTTAGATTAATTATAAATTATTTTATTTAATTAATTATTTTTGAATATCTCGATTCTTATACTCTCAAAAATTATATTAAAATTTTTATATTTATGAAATAAAATATTGAGATCTCTATGTAAGATTAAAAATATAATTTTATAAATCTAAAAATTAAAAAAATATTAATAAAATTAAATATCTCATTTTTGTAAATATTAATATAAGATCTTAATATAAAATAAAGCAACTAGATCGTACTGTCTACTCATTATCGAATCGTGAAAGTGACGTAGAGTAGAAAAAGGGTCGATGAGATGGAAAAATTGTCATTATTATCCATCAGAAATGAAACCCGCGTACTTATTAGCATAATCTTGCTGTTTAGTTCCAAGCAGCAAACTACATCTGACACCTCCATCTAGCCTTAAATCAGTCAATCGACGGCCAGATTTAAATCATAAAGATCTGTGCCTTCTCGTGGAGAAACATCTCCTTACATTCATTCTTTTATCAGTCAATGCCACACCGGCCGTTGAGACCCTTGTCGAAATACTGCACTGGGATCCACTGTCGGTGGGGCCGCATGTTGGTTCAAAAAATTACCTCCATCGATCTGAGTTCATTCGATGATGGTAAGATAGTGTGTTAGAATCTATATAGATTCTAAGGTTTGGGATTCATATTTATAAGAAATCGATATCTTGTAATTTTATAAGGGTTTTGTCCCTTCTTAATTTTTTCAATAATTAAAAATAATATTAATTTATTGATGATAAAATGTGACTGAATATATGGTTATTTATAGGGTTTCTAAATCCTAACTCTTAATAAGATTCCTATTAAGATTTATACTCCTAACAACTCCAACTTCAATTTTAAGAATCAACTCCTATCGATCGTAACTAGGGGTGATCGACAGCTAAGAACTCCTAATCCTCCTCCACTTTAACTCTAATCCTAGTTGGCCTCTTTAACTATAGTAGAGGGCAGCTAGCAGCTAGGGTTTACATGTGCCCCAACTCCTAACTCAATCCCTAAACCTAATCGACCCCTTTAACTATAGTGGTGCGGCCAGCTAGGGTTTTATATATGTGCTAATCCCATTAAATTTAAAATTAGGACTTAATTATCTAGAGTCCTAACAAATCTGTCCTCTTCAAATCAGCCTTGTTCTCAAGGCTGACGTTCCATGAAATATAAGAATTTGATCTTCAAGTCTTCATAATTCTCCTAGGTGGCATCTTATGCAGGTAAGTGCATTTACTGTATTAGCATCTCAGTAGTGGGTCATCGTCGTCGAGTCACAAGTCGTTGATCAATGATGGTATGTGGTTGGATCTGGAGCTCTCCTTGGGCTACAATATCTGGCAAGTGGCTTTGGATCATCTCATTTTTCCCCATATTGGGCTTCAAGCACGATACATGAAAGACTGGGTGGATCCGAGAGCTGGCGAGTAAGTCCAATATGTATGCCACTGCTTTGATGCGCTCCATGATCTAGTATGGTCCATAAAATCATGGTGAAAGCTTCATGGATGCTTTGGTCTAGACCGATGTTTAATTGTATGGTTGGAGTCAAAGAAAGACCCAATCTCCCACCGAAAATTCTCTTTTGCTTTTGTGTTGATCGTGCTGTTGTTCATCTTTGCCTGGGCTACTAAGAGATTAACATTTAGTAGCTTCAGAATTTTGTCCTTGTCCGTGAGCTCAATGTCTATCTGTTCTACCTTAGATGCACCTAATACATATTTTGAGATTATAGGGGGTGGTCGACCATACATAGCTTCATAAGGAGTACATTTTGTCGATGAATGATACGTTATGTTATATCACCACTCGGTCCAAGGAAGCCACTTTGTCCACTCTTTTGGTCGATCATTGGTGAAGCATCTGAGGTATGTCTCTAAGCACCTATTCACTACTTCGGTTTGGACGTCAGTTTGTGGATGATATGTCATGCTCATCTTCAATTTAGTACCGTAACTAAAATAATTTTATCCAAAATTTGTTGGTGAAGACCCTATCATGATCACTTATAATAGATCTTAGCATCCCATGCAATTTCATAATATTCTCCATAAAGATTTGAGCAATGCTAGAAGCGACGATGTAGGGGTTGCGGACAACATAAAAGTGAGGATACTTCGTAAAGATGATCAACCACAACTAGAATTATACCTTTTCCTTGGGATGAGGGCAGCCCTTCGATGAAGTCCATTGATATATCGATCCATATTAAGTCCAGGATGGGTAAAGGTTGCAGCTTTCCAAGGCTTACCACTGTTTCACTTTTATGTCATTGACATACATCACACTACGCCACAAATTTAGCAATAATATTTTTCATCTCTACCTAGTAAAAGTTTTGCTTAATTCTCTTATAAGTTCTAAGGAATCTAGAGTGCCCCGCTGCTGGTATAGAATGCATCTCTTGAAGAATAATCTTTATACAAGTAGAATTCGGCACAAACACAATGTGTCCCTTATAGCACAAATCTTTTGAATCTAACTATAATGAGTCACAGAGCTTAGTTCCTCCTCCAATTTTTGTATAATCTTACTGGTCTCTGAATCATCTCTTCGTTCCTTCCTAATGTTCTTGAGAAAGTCACTGGTCGGAAGGGAGACAACCAAAAATTCAGCTTGCTCATGTGGCCGCGAAAGTGCATCTGCAACAATATTTTCTTTTTCTTTTTATAAGTTATTTCATAATCATACCCAAGAAGATTTGTTACCAATTTTTGCTATTCAGGGGAGTATATCTTCTACTACAAAAAATATTTTAGGCTCTTGTGGTTGGTCTTGATTTGAAAGCATCACCCGATCAAGTATAATCTCCATTTTGCTACCGCATGCACAATCACGAGCATCTTCTTATCGTAAATAGTCATTTTTAGATGAGGAGACAATTACGTACTAGTGTAAGTGAGAGGATGGCTATCTTGTATTAGAACAACACCAATTCCAACTCTAAAGGCATTGGCTTCAATGACAAAAGTTTTGTTGAAGTCGGGTAGAGCTAGTACGAGCATTGTTGTCATGGCAGACTTAAGTTCATTAAAGGCGGTATAGAGGTTTTGTCCGACCACTAGAAAGTATCTCTTTTCAGCAAGAGTGTGAGAGGGGCACTGATCTTTCCATAATCTTTCACAAACTTGCTGTAGTAGCCCGTTAAACCGAGGAAGTCGCATAGCGATTTTATATTCTTTGAAGTCGACCAACTTTGCATTACTTCAATTTTGAAAGTGTCCACCACCACTCCTTCCTCTAATATGATATGCCCAAGATACTCCACCTTCTGTTGAAGAAAGTTGCACTTTGATTTTTTGACAAAAAGAATATGCTCTCGAAGAATCATCAAAACAAGTCATAAGTGCTCAAAATGACTCTCAAGAGAAGGGCTATAAATAAGGACGTTGTCGAAGAAAACCAATATAAACTTACAAAGATAACTTCATAAAATATCATTTATAAGGCTCTGGAAGATGGAGGGAGCATTAGTGAGACCAAAGGACATTACTAAAACTTCGTAGTGGCCATTGTGCATCCGAAAGATGGTTTTTGGTATGCCTTCTTTGCACATTGATATTTGATAATATCCAGATCGAAGGTCCAGCTTTGTGAAGATTCGTGCTCCCTTTAATTCATCAAGTAAGTCATCCACTACTGGAATAAGATATTTGTCTTTGACAATTATGCCATTGAGAGCTCGATAGTTGATACACATTAACCATGTTCTATCCTTCTTTCATACGAGGAGCACCGGCGAAGAGTAGGGGCTGTAACTTGGCCGAATGAATCTTGTTTCAAGCATCTCCTTTACAATCTTCTCTATTTCATCCTTCTAAAGGAAAGGATAGTGATATGGCATAGTGTTTGTTTATGGTTTGCCCAAAAGAATTAGAATATGATGATCATGCCAGCGGGTAGGAGGTAGGCTACGCAGCTCGGCGAATACATGTGAAAATTCAGCAAGCAAATGGAGTAAGTTTGGTTCTTCAAATTTTATCAGCTCTCCCATAGATTACTACTCAAGTTGCATCAAGAAGTTGCTACATATTTTGTGCAAAACCTTCTCCATTCGTTGTGCGCAAATCGCCATTACATTGCTCCCACGTTTCCCGCGTAGTATCACCTATTTTCCTCTGCTGTAAACTTTTATAATTAATTTTAAAAAATTCTAGGAAACATCACCTAATGTCATTAGCCATTCAATGTCAAGCATGGCCTAATAATCATCTAGAGGGAGGAAGATAAAATCTATAATTATCTCTTGATCCTGTAGTAATAGTTTCACCCATGGGCACCTGTGATCATACTTCAAAATTCATCTGTCAACGACTTTAACATCAAACCTACTGCAATCCTCAATAGATAAGGTCATCTGAACAACAACCTTATTATTCATAAAATTATTAGTGCTCCCGGTGTCAATAAGAATGGTGATCAGTTGTTCCTTTAGAAGTCCTCCTACTTTCATCGTTTGCAAGTTTGCGTAGCCGGTAAGAGTATACATTGTAATATCAATCGGCTACTATTCTTCATCTGCAACCTCTTCCTTATGCTCTTGGATCTCTTCCTCCATGTCTTCAAGGGGTTCAATTAGTAGGAGGCACCCCTTCTTGCAGCGATGATCACAGCTCCATGGTTTATTACAATGCCAACAAAGCCCTTCTATCGATCTATCACGTAGTTCTTCTCTTATCAATTTTTTTTACAGCGAATGGCGGCTTGGAGCAGAATGAGGTCTATATGTCGTGGGCCTAAGAGTGGTTCTCATCCTCCGAGCATCTTGGTTGAATCATTCCTATTGTATTCGAGTGAAAGAAATTGCAACTGTTACAGTGCGGGGTTATTGCGCCTTAACCTCTCCTTTAATCTCCGGTTTGAGTCCCTCGATGAATGTCCCTAATAATTGTTGGTCAGTCCAATTACAAACAAGGTAGGATAACTTCTCAAACCTAGTTTGGTACTCTTGGATCGTGGAGGTTTGTCAAATCTTTGCAAGTTGGTCGTTGATATTTTTATACTCTATCGGTTCAAAGCGGTTCAACAGTGCATTCTTAAATTGAATCGATGTCGGGGCCCCATAGTTGTATTCGAGCCAATTATACCATTGAATAGTATTTCCTTCAAGGTTAATGATAGTGATGTCCTCCATAGAATCATCTGATGTTCGGTAGTAGCTGAAGTAACGTTCGGCACGTGAAATCCATCCTATCGAGTCTCCTTATTCCTATCGATAGAAGTCCACCCTCATGAATGGCTGAAGCATGTCTGACGATTGTCCCTCCTTCTCTAGAGATCTCTCTGAACTCTCTCCTCACTGGAATTTTGCTGGACTTGGTGGTTGTCCAATTTTGAATTCTGAAAACAAAGCACGCAACTTGTCCTCTAAGTGCAATTCAAGCCATGATCCAAGTCAAGATCCAACGCCTTAAATTTAGCATCAATTGGGCCTTGAGAGCTATGGTGTATGCCTATAGATCAAATATGTCTTTATCTTTTTCTTGTTGATAGGTCAATGGCATAGGGTGGTGGAAGGTTCGAACAATAGATCGGTGGTAGAAGGTTGTGGCTGCAAGGGTTTACTATTTTGGGCTATAGTTTTGGGTGCTATTAGGGTTGTGAAAATAGATTATGACAATTATGCCTTAAGGCTAGATGGGTGCCCTAATAACATCTCAGTTCATGGTAGCAAGATGGTTAGGTTTTGGTAGGTTAAGGAGAAGAAGAAAGACAAAGGTGCAGTAGTAGATTTTTCATCAAAAAGATTCTAGCAGTAAAGATGTAATTTTTTCTAGTAATTCATAATAAAGATTTAAACAAAACTTAAAGAAAATCTACTGGTAAAGGAGTGGTAATCTTGTAAAAAATTTTGTGAAAGAAAATGGTAACGAAAGGTTTAACAAAATCAAATATCACTGGTATGAACTGCGACAGAATTTTGTGTTTAAAGTGTAGCAGTTTGGACGTAAAAGATCAGCAGTTTATATTGAGAATTTTTTGGTCAAATCAAAAGAAAATCTGCCATTAAAGAGTGCCAAAGCCATCATAAAAAACTCATGAAAGATTAGATAAAATAATTATAGCAACAAGATCAAATAAGCAGCACTATGCAGTTGAAATTCTGCAGTGCAACTTTTGTTATAGAGATGGAAACTTTATGACAAAAAGTTTATGTAGCAAGATAAAAATAATTTTTTTTAGTTTTTTGGAATAAGGATAACTAAATTGTAGTAGCGGTAAGGTAAGAAACCAGAACCTATTGTAATTCACGAGGAGATCAAAGGATGATCTACCGTAGTAGAGATGACGACGGAATTCAGCGATGATCTAAGCAATTGTGGGAATTGCTTTGGGCGGTTGTGGAAGGATGATGGGTGGTTGTGAAAGGGTAGTCAGATGCCAAGAACATTGCTCTAATATCAAGTGTTAGAACCCTGGTGGATTCTAAGCTTGGGATGATCTCTATAGGGGATCGGCCTCCTTGGAACTCTATAGGGGTTCCACCCTCTAAGTTGCTACTCAAAGGCTACTGAAAGAGTTCATCTATTTATAAAAAAAGTGGTTGATTACAAGGTTATTTATAGGCCTACTAACCCTAACTCCTAATGTGACTCCTACTCCAAGACTCCTTCTAACAACTCATAATCTAATTCTAAGAAGCAACTCCTACTACAACTCTAAGAAGTAATTACTAGTCGGCCCAACTAGGGGTGGCCAATGGTTAGGACTCTAATCCTCCTTTAATTTGGCCCTAAGCCTCCTCCTCTTTAACCCTAACCCTAGTCGACCCCTTTAACAATAGTAGGGGGTGGCTAGTTAGGGTTTATATAAGCTTAATGCCTAACCCAAGACCCTTACATAGCTGACCCCTTCATTTATTAATAAGGGCGGCCAGATAGGGTTCTACATGTTTGTTCCCTCAATAAATTTAAAATTAGAACTCTATTAGCTAGAGTCCTAATAGAATATCTCTATCATCAGTGGTGTTGGGCAGTTGAATCTGGGCTGACTCGTGTTCTCCCAACTTGGGATTTAGGCATGATACGTGTAAGACAGGATGAATTTTGGCATCCTCAGGCAATTTAAGTATGTACACTATGACTCCAGTATGCTCTGTAATTTGATAAGGGTCATAAAAGTATAGGGATAGCTTTATGGAGGCCCATGTATTGATGGATAGTTGATTTTATAGTTGTAGGCAAAGATAAACTCAATCTCCTACTGAAAACTCTCTTTCGCTTCGTGTGTGTCGGCTTGCTACTTCATTCTGGCTTGAGTGGTAGAGAGATTATCCTTTAGTAGCTGTAGAAGTTTATCTCTCTTAATTAAATCTTGGTCGACCTAATCCACTTTGGCCAAGCCAATTACATACTTTGGAATCACATGGGTCGATCGACCATACAATGCCTCATATGGGATACATTTTGTAGATGAATGATATATTGTATAATACCACCATTCAGCCCATGGGAGCCATTTCGTCCACTCCTTTAGCCGATTACTAACGAAACACTGAAGGTATATCTCTAAACACTTGTTCACCATTTCTGTTTGGCCATCAGTTTGTAGATGATATGCTATGCTCATCTTGAGTTTGGTGTCATGTAAACGAAATAACTCAGTCCAAAATTTACTAGTGAAGACCCTATCATGATCACTTACAATGGTCCTTGGCATCCCATGTAGTTTAATAATATTTTCTATAAAAATCTGAGTAATACTATCAATAATTTAGGAATTTCACATAGCACAAAAATGAGCATATTTCGTAAGTCAATCAACCACCACGAAGATTGTGCTTTTACCTTTGAAATGTGGTAGCCCTTTGATGAAATCCATGGAGATGTCAGTCCACACCAAGTCATGTATGGTTAGTGGTTGTAGCTTCCCTGGACTTGCCAATGTTTCACCCTTTTGTTGTTGATATACATCACATTGTGCCACATATTCATAAATAATTTTTTTCATCCCTTCCTAATAAAATTTTACTTCACTGTTTTATAGGTTCTCATAAGTCCAGAGTATCCTGCTAAAGGTGTGGAGTGCATTTCATGCAGGATGATTTTGATGCAAGGGGAGTCAGGTATAAGCACAATGCAACCTTTGTAGCATAGATCCCTCGAATCCCAAGTGTAGTGGGCTATTGCGTTTGGATCCTCCTCCAATTTTTTTATGATATTGCTGGTCTCTGGATTCTTCTTCCATTCCTCCCTAATGTCCTTGAGGAAGCCAATGGTAGGAAGGGAGATGGTTGAAAATTCAACTTGCTCAGGTAGCTATGAGAGTGCATCTGCAACAATATTTTTTTCCCCTTTTTATAAATAATTTCATAATCAAATTCAAGAAGTTTGGTTACTATTTTTGCTGATCAAGGGATGATATCTTCTACTCCAAAAAGTACTTGAGGCTTCTATGGTCGATTTTAATTTAAAATCATTAGTCGATCAGGTAGGGCCTCCACTTTATTACTACGTGCACAATGGCAAGCATCTCCTTTTCATATATTGATATTTTTTTATAGGAGGGAGACAACGCCTTACTAGTGTATGTGAGTGATTGACCATTTTGCATGAGAACAGCTCTAAGTTTGATCCCAGATGCATCAGCCTCAATGATGAAGGGCTAGCTGAAATCTGGTAGTGCTAGCACCAACTCGTCGTCATGGTTGCCTTAAGCTTGCCGAAGGCAATGGAAGCTTTATCCGACCATTGGAAGGCATCTTTTTTTTAGTAGAGAAGTGAGGGGTGCATTGATCTTCCTATAGTCCTTCACAAATTTTCAATAGTAGCCCGTTAGTCCAAGAAAACTGTGCAGTGATTTCACATTTAAAGGTTTCGGTGAGCCCTGCATTACCTCAATTTTTGTTGGGTCTACCACCACTCCTAATATTATATGCTCAAGGTACTCTATTTTTTTTCAGAGAAAGTTATAATTTGATTGCTTAACTAAAAAAATGAGAATATCAAGAATATCCCCTGAAGGATTGTTAAAACAAATCGCAAGTGCTGAAAGTGAGTCTCAAGATAAGGGCTCTAAATGAGAATATCATCAAAAAATACCAGCATAAATTTATGAAGAAAGCTCTGAAAAATAGCATTCATGAGGCTTTAGAAGGTTGAATGAGCAATAGTGAGTCCAAAAGGCATTACCAAGAATTCATAATGGTCTTTATGTGCGCGGAATATAATTTTTGGAATGTCATCTTCACATACTCGAATTTAGTGGTAACCAGATCGGAGGTCCAACTTTGTAAAGACTCGAGCTCCTTTTAACTCATCAAAAAGTTCATCCACCACTAATATTGGGTACTTGTCCTTAACAGTGATGTCATTTAAAGCTCGGTAGTCGATACACATCCGCCAAGTTCTGTCATTCTTGCGTACAAGTAGCACCGGTGAGGAATAGGGGCTATAGCCTGGCCGATTCACCATTGTTTCAAGTATCTCTTTTACAATCTTTTCAATTTCATCCTTCTGGGGGTGAGGATGGTTGTACGGTCGAGTGTTCACTAGTGGTTTGCCCAGAAGAATTGGAATCTAGTGGTTATATTATCGAGTAAGAGGAAGACTGCACGGTTCAGCAAAATCATCGATAAATTCAGCAAGCAATTGAGTGAGATTTTGATCTTCAATTTCTATTTTCTTCCCCTCTGGTTACTACTAGAGATGCATCAAAAAGCCACCATTTACCTTGTGTAAAACTTTCTCCATTCGTTGGGTCTAAACGGTGGTTACATTGCTTCCGTGCTTCCTGTGTAGGGTGACCTGTTTGCCTTTGCAGTAGAATTTCATAATCAATTTGGAAAAGTTCTAAGAGACATCACCTAGCATCATTAGCTATTCTATGCCAAGCATGGCCTCATAATTATCAATTAGTAGGAGAAAGAAGTCGGTGATAATTTCTTGGATTTGCAGTAATAGTTTCACCTACGAGGATCTTTGGTCGCACTTTAGGATTCAGCCGTTGGTGACCTTTACATCGAACTTGCTGCAACCTTTGATATGAAGCATCATCCAAGTAGTAACCTTACTATTTAAGAAGTTATTAGTGTTGCCCGTGTCAATGAGAACAGTGATTGGTTGTTGTTTGAGAAGGCCTCCAACTTTCATCATTTGCGGATTTGAGTTGTTAGCTAGCGCGTGTACCATAAAATTAGTCGGTTGTGGCTCTTCTTCCTCATCTTCTTCTTCATGTTCACCCTCTTCTTCTACTAGTTCAATCACAAGAAGCCTCCCTTTTTTACAGAGATGTTTGCAGCTCCATGGTTCATCATAATACCAATATAACCCCTTCACCGATCGCTCTCGAAGCTCTTCTCTCATCAACTTTTCTTGTGCATGGACTTGGCTGATAGTAGGGGGGGCTGAGGGCTTCATTATTGTTAGTCAGGGAGTGACCCTAGTCCTCTGGGCTTCATGGTTCAATGGCTCCTCTTGAAGTCGCGTGAAAGAGATGGCTGTCATAAGTGTGTACGGTTGTCACACTTTAACTTTTCCCCGGATCTCCGGCTTTAAGCCCTTAATAAAAGTCCCTAATAACTATTTTTTATACCAATCATGAGTTGATTAAATAACCTTTCAAACCTGGTTTGATACTCCTTAATGGTAGAGGTTTGTCGAATCATTGCTAGTTGTCCGTCAATGTTCTCGTAATCGGTTGGTCGAAAGCGGATTAGCAGTTCTTTTTTGAATTATCACCATGATAGGACTCCATGAGTGTATTCAAACCATTCAAACCACTATATGGCATCCCCTTCAAGATGTATAGCCACAATTTCCACCATAGATGCATCCGTAGTTTTGTGGTATTGAAAATATCGCTCCGCGCGTGAGATCTAACCAATCGGGTCCCCTTCTTCCCATCTAGGGAAGTCCTCCCTCATGTGTGGATAGTAGGGATTGGTCGTAGAGCCTCTCCTCTCCTGGAAGTCTTCTCTTCGGTCAGAGCTCTCTCTTTGATGTGATTTCTTCGGACTCGGTGGTTGGCCTAGATTGAGTTCGGCAAAGAGAGTCTGAATCTTATCTTTCATTCGTGTCTCAAAGACTTCAAATTTAGCATTAATTGTCTCCTCATATGCTATACTATATGCCTCTAAATCTATAATATTAAGATCTCTCTTTTATTTTTGGGTTAAGGGCATGTGTCGATTGAGGGAAGTGGTGGCCGAAAAGGGTTCGTGGATCGGTGAATGTAGGCAGCGGTTTAGGCTTGTTTTGTGGCTGTTTTGGGTGCAATTTGGCAAAGTTTTAGAGGTGTGATGGTAGTGGATGAAGGTTAGGAAAAGGGTTTTAGATCTATGGTAGATGGCAGTAAAGGTTTGATAGAAATCGGTGGAAGTTGCTACAAATAGTTGTCTCGTAATAGCAGAATTATCATCAAAGAAATAGCAGTTTCTCGACGAAATTTCCAGTAACAAATCAAGAGATTTGAGGAGGGAATTTGATAGCAAGATATCGATTTAGATAGCAACAATGATGACAAATTAGATCAAGGAAATTTCGATATCATAACAACAAGGAAATCGATGCAAGTTGCGATAGCATAATTCTCATCGAAAATTTTCAACAGTTTATGACAAAAATTTGCAGCAACACAAGAACGTTTCAGAGATGAATTCTACAATAGATCAATCATATAAGAAAGTCAAGATGATCTATGAAGCGTACAAGAAATTTTGTTCAAAAAGGATAGCAAATAGATATGTTTAAAGGCAATAATATATAGCTGAAATTTTCTACAGTAATACTTCATTCGCAAAGATGATAATTTTTACGATGAAAGGAATTCACAGCAAGGGATAAATAAAAAGACTTCTTTTTGGTATTTTAAATGGAAAATTGTAGCAGCAAAAGATATTGGTGATAGGAGAATACCAGAACTCTTATGTAACTAGAGCTGGCAATAGTAGATTGATTTGATCTGTGATAGAAGATGATGGTAGAAACGGCAACGTCAAGAGTAATTATGGAAATTGCTTGGCTAGTGGTGGGCAATAGGGATTACAGCAAAAGTAATAAGATCACTATTCTGATACCATATGATAGAACCCTAGAGGAATTCTATCTAGATCGATCTTTGAGGAGGATCAACCCTTAGAACACTATAGGGGTTCCACTCTCCTAATAATCAGCTAGATGGTTGAAATTATATATTCATCTTCCTAATTCAAAAGAGGTGGAGGCTACATACTTATATAGGACTCCAAACCCTAGCCCTGGGGCTGCTTCCTAAGCAAATAACCCTTTTGCCCTCCACCTTAGCTGACTTGCCCTCTTAAGGGAGCGACGGCCTAGGGGGCTCTAAGGCACCACATAGGCACCCCTGCTAGAAACCCTACCGACCTGCCCAGTAAAAGGGGTGGAGGCTAGGAAGTCCTAAGGCAAAAAATATTATCATAGCCACTCTTCTTTATAGGATAGAAGCGGCTAGCTGGAGTTTATTATAATCCCATAGGGTTTTTATTGGCTGCTACTTGGTAAGTAGGACCCAACCCTACTAGGGTCCTATCAATATAGTAACTAAGGATTATACCATATGGGGACTATGGTGCAGTGGCCTAGTACATCTATAATCGATGAGTTGACTAAATTGTTATAGGACAATAATTCACTAATTCAAAAGGAGTTCTGATAGGTGAAACTCACGGCCTGCTCGGTATTAGGCCTAGAGGGTCACACACATATGGTGGATATTTTAGCGAGTAGATGATTGTATATAAGTTATCTAATTAGCCCCTATTCTCAGGAGATACCCAATATTGATAGGCTCCTTGTATAAGAAGTGGGTAATCGGATGGAGATCCAATACCCACTAAGGCATGATCTATTAGGGTTTTTGGTGGTTCTCTATAAATAGGAGGCAAAAGAGAAACAATAGTGATAGGTTGCATCTTTGGCCACCCCCTCATATTCTCCTCCCTCCCTCATCTTCTCAGTAGATCAGCCCCTCCTTGCTGCGAGAGGGTAGCAAAGAAGATAACATATATTCTTCCATGAGTACTACAAGAATGTGCACAAGAGTTATGGATTTTTGGGCTACGATTGGAGGAGCATCTCTACAATGATCCATTATGTAGATACCGCTAGAGAGAAGGACATTTGAGCTATGATACAACTCCAATAGGGTTGAGTCCTAATCTCCCTAGAAGTAGTCAATAAAACCCTATGAGATTATAATAAAACCTCACCTAGCCACTTCTATTCTATAAAGAAGTGTGGTAAGGGTTTAGATTTGGGCCTTAGGGTTTAGTGGTCGCTGCCCCCTTTAGTAGGCTGGTTGGCCAAGGTTTCCCCCTACTTAGGTCAGCTATAGAGCCAACCTAGCCGCCACCTATTCCTATTTAGGCAGGTCGACTATAGAAAAGACAAAGGGGTAATTTTACTTAGGCAAGCACCCCATGGGCTAGGGTTTATAATCCTATATAATGATATAGATGCCTCCTCTCTTTTATCAAACAATTATCATCTTTTATTCAGCCTTGTGCCGAGTCTAGGAGGGAGGAACCCCTACAGCGTTTTAAGGGTTGATCCCCCTCAAGGGTCAAAATCTATAGAGCTCCTTTTAAGGTTCTATCATCTGGTACCAGAGCCACATTTCTGCTACCCTATAGCCATATCTACCACCTCCATCTTCCAAGCAATTCCCACAATTGCCTTTGATGTCGCCTTCATCCACCATCGCCCACCAAGCCGCAGATCCATCAATCGATTACCATCCTCTGCGTCAACATCATAGATCTAGTAAAAACTCTGAAACTCATGCCTCTTGCTACTCTATTCCTTTATCTTATACATGGGAGAAATTTTTTTCAAAGTTTCCTTACTGCAAAATTCTACCGTCGCAAACATTGTCATCATTGCGAAGGGGAAAAGCTGTAGAAAAATTTCAGCCGATTGATGCCTCTTGAACCTGAACGTTTGATCGTCTTTTCTGGCTGAAACTTTTACATAAATTTATAGATTATCTTAGCTTTCATCTTAACACCAATCTCTATAAAAAAACTCTTTCTGGATCAGGACTTATAGCACTGTAATTCTTCATCACGCAGTGCTGAAATTTTATGATCTTGTTTGCAACAATTTTTCTACCATTACACTGCCAAAATTTTCTTGATCCAAATTACTACTACTATCAGTATCTGAACCATGATTTTGATATTAAAATTTTTCATAAATTTCTCAGATTTTTGTTGGAATTAACATCAAGAAACTGCTGCTTCTTCGACAGGAATTCTGTTTAGCAGTATAGCATATACCACAATGATCTTTCATCGAAATTTTATCGAATCTCGCTGTCATCTTTTCCAGATTTGAGGCTCTCCTTATCATCTTCAATCTCTACTATTACCTCTCAAAATATCTTAACAAAACTGCAGCCAAACAGTCATCCCAATCAGCCACCCTAAATTGTAGCCTACCCACATCTCCACCGATCCACCGATCCAACCAACCACCACCTCTCCAAAAATTCTCATGTCATTAACCCGTCAATGGAAAAAAGATCTTAATATTATAGATCTAGAGGCATACACCATGGCATCAGAGGAGCCCATCAACGCTATGTTCGAAGACTTTAAAAGCCATATGGAGGAGAAGATGTGATCTCTATTTGTCGAATTTAGTGTAGGCCGACTATCAAGTCCAAGGAAGTCACAATATGGAGAGACTTCAGATCGACGAGATAATCCTCAAGAGCATTGACACATCATCCCTGATCAGAATAATCCATGCATGAAGGTGAATTTCCCAAGATGGGAAGAGGGAGACTCGATTATATGGATCTCATGCGCGGAGCGCTATTTTCAATTCTGTAGAACCGCCGACGCTACACAGGTGGATATTGCTACCATTCACCTTGAGAGAGATACTATTCAGTGGTTCAATTAGTTTAAGCATACCCATGGAGGCCTCTCTTGGCAGCGATTTAAGGAAGGACTACTAAACCGCTTCGGACCAACCAATTTCGATAATATCGATGGACAATTGGCAAAGATTCGTCAAACCTCTATAATGCAAGAATACCAAACAAGGTTTGAAAATTTATCTAACCAAACTATGGATTAGTCTAAGAAACAATTTTTAGAGACTTTTATTGAGGGCCTAAAGCTAGAGATTCAAGGAGAAGTAAAGGCATGACAACCATACACTCTTATGGCGGTGATTTCCTTCACACATATCCAAGAAGAACAATTGAACCATGAGGTACAAAGGATAAGGGTCGCTCCTCGACTAGCTATGTCGAGGCCTACAGCCCCCTCTACTACCATCTGAGCCCCCGCACTAAAAAAATTAACAAGAGACAAGCTTCGTGAACGTTCGGCCAAGGGGTTGTGTTAGCACTGTGATGAACCATGGAGCCAAGAATATTACTACAAAAAGGACCAGCTCCTCATGATTGAACCAGTAGAGGATGAGGATAGTGAACCATCTGAAGAAAGCCTCGAACCTAAAGAGAAAGCCATAGAGGAAGAGCCCCAACCGGCCGACTACGCAGTGTATGTTTTGGCCAACTACTCCAACCTGTAGACGATGAAAGTTGGAAGACTTCTAAAATAGCAACCCATCACTATTCTCATTACTACACGTATGGTGCTTCAAATCAAAGGTTGCAATAAGTTTGACATAAAGGTTGCTGACGATCGAATCATCAATTGCAACCAACGGTGCCCGCGGGTGAAACTACTCCTCCAAAACTAGGTGATATCTCCTAGAATTTTTCTAAACTAATCATGAAGTTTTATTGTAAAGGGAGATAGGTCACATTACGAGGAAAGCGCGGGAGCCATATTTCTATCATTTCAACGCAATGGATGGAGAAAATTTTTCAGAAAGCACATAGAGGATTTTTTATGCATATCCAGCAGCCATCTAAAGGGGGGAACATGCAAAATTCAGATCCTAAGCTTGCCCTCTTGTTGAATTTGTAGATGTTTTCATGGAGCCGCGTAGGCTACCCCCTAACCGGCCACATGACCATCACATTCTCATTCTGTCGAGCAAACCTCTAGCAAATTTGAGATCATACTACTACCCTCACTTGCAGAAGGATGAGATTAAGAACATCATCAAGGAGATGCTCGACACCGGAGTAATTCGACCAAGCTGTAGCCCTTACTCTTCACCGGTGTTGCTAGTGCTGAAGAAGGATGGTACGTGGCGGATATATGTTGATTACCGGGCTTTGAACGCCATCACTGTCAAAGATAAATATCCTTATAGATGAGCTCTATGATGAATTTAAAGGAGTCTGAGTCTTCACAAAATTGGATCTCCGTTCCGATTATCACCAGATTTGGGTCTGTGTTGAATCTCGAAAATTATATTTCGCACACATAACGACCACTATGAGTTTCTGATAATGCCTTTCGGACTTACAAATGCTCCTTCCACTTTTCAAAGCCTGATGAATGACATCTTTTGGAATTTTCTATACAAGTTCATATTGGTATTTTTTTTATAATATTCTCATTTATAGCCCTATACTTGATATGCATTTTCAGCACTTACGAACTGTTCTAATGATTCTTCGAGAGAATACCCTTTATGTTAAACAATCAAAGTATAGCTTTATACAGCATAAAGTGGAGTATCTATGGTACATTATATCAGAGGATGGAGTGGCGATAGACCCGATGAAGATCAAGGCAATGCAAAGATGGTTGAGACCTACGAACATAAAATCGCTGCACGGCTTCCTTGGACTCACAGGCTACTACCAAAAATTCATGAAAGATTATAGCAAGATCAGTGCCTCACTCATGTCCCTACCAAAGAAAGACTCCTTGTGGTCGGATAAAGTCTTCATAGCCTTTAAACGACTCAAGGCAGCCATAACGATGACGCCTAGCACTGCCCGATTTTAGCCGCACCTTCGTCATTGAGGTCGACATATCCGGAGTTAGAATTGGAGTTATTCTAATGTAAGATGGCTTACTCTTTGCTTACACTAGTAAAGTTTTATCTCCCTCACATCTTAAGATGTCCATGTATGATAAAGAAATGATTATCATCGTACACGCCGTCACGAAGTGGAGACCCTACCTAATTGGCCGACGCTTCCAGATTAAGACCGACCACCGAAGCCTTAAATATTTTTAGAGTGGAAAATATCTTCCCCGGAGCAACAACAATGGGTAACTAAACTTCTTAGCTTTGATTATAAAATTACTTATCAAAAGGGGAAATAGAATGTTGTTGCACATGCTCTATCACGGCTACCGAGATAAGCCAAAATTTCAGCCATCTCCCTTCCTTCCACCGACTTCCTTAAAGACATTAGGGAAGAATAGAAGAATGACTCAGAGACCCAAGACATCATAGAAAAATTAAAGAAAGATCCGGGTTTCATAGGTCACTACATGTGGGATTCGAAGGACTTACATTACAAAGACCGAATTGTTATCGTTCCTTCTTCCCCTTACATTCAAGTTATTTTGCATGAGATGCACTCTTCACCTTCGGTAGGGCTTTAGATTTCTAAGAACTTATAAGAGGGTGAAATAAAACTTCTTTTGGAATGGCATAAAAAAAATTAATTTATGACCATGTATCCAAATGTGATGTATGCCAACAGCAGAAAGGTGAAACGGTGGCAAATCCGAGCAAACTACAATCACTACCTATACCAGATTCAACATGGACAAACATCTCCATTGATTTTATTGAAAGACTGCCATCATCTCAAGGTAAAAGCATAATTTTTTTAGTGGTAGATCGTCTAACTAAATATGCTCATTTTTGTGCTGTGAGACATCTTTATACCGCTGCCAGCATTGCTCAACTTTTTGTAAAAAAATATTGTAAAACTATATGGGATGCCAAGTACGATTATGAGCAACCGTGATAGGGTGTTTACAAGTAAATTTTGGACTGAGCTCTTCCAACTACAAGGCACCCAACTAAAGATGAGCACAATCTACCATCCACAGATGGACGACCAAACATAAGTGGTGAACAGAAGCCTCGAGACTTACTTACAGTGCTTTACCAATGACCGACCCAAATAGTGGACAAGGTGGCTTCCTTAGGTCAAATAATGGTATAACATAACTTATCATTCATCAACCAAATATACCCTTATGAGGTATTGTATGATATACCACCCCTTGTAATACCGAAATATATAATTGGTACGGCCAAAGTAGATCGAGTCGACCAAAATTTAATTAACAAGGATAAGCTTATGCAGCTGCTGAAGGACAACCTAACTACCACTCAAGCCCGCATGAAGCAATAAGCAGATACTCACCGGAGCAAGTGAGAATTTTCAGTAGGAGATTAGGTCTACCTTCGCCTACAACCATACAAGCAGCTGTTAATCAATACCAGAGCATCGATGAAGCTATCTCCACAATTCTATAGACCATATCATATTTTGGAGCGTATAGGGGCAGGGGCATACAAATTAAAGCTTCCGGATGATGCTAAGATACATCTTGTCTTCTACGTATCCTTGCTAAAGTTGAAATTGGAATAACGAGAGTTGGTGTAGACTCAACTACTAAACACTACAACTAATGGTGGCCTAACCTAAAGATATACTTGATCAAAGAATTGTGATGTGCCGACGACGCCCTTCAACTGAAGTCCTTGTGAAGTGGAATAACTTACCATCTGAAGATACAACATGGGAGTCGCATGAAGAGCTGAAGATCCAGTTCTCAGAGTTTATAGACCCTCAGCCTTGAGACGAGGATGATTCTAAGAGGGTGGGCTTGATAGGACTCTAGTATGGTTAAGTCCTAATCTCCCTAGAATTGATCAATAAAACTATATGAGATTATAATAAAACCTCACCTAGCCACTTCTATCTTATAAAGAAGTATGGTTAGGATTTAGATTAGGGTCTTAGGGCTTAGTGGTCGTCGCCCTCTTTACTGGATTGGTCGGCCAAGTTTTCCCCCTACTTAGGTCAGTTATAGAGCCAACCTAGCCGCCACCTGTTCCTACTTAGGCAGGTCGACTATAGAAGGGGCAAAGGGGTAATTTTACTCAGGTAAGCGCCCCATGGGCTAGGGTTTAGAACCCTATATAATGATGTAGTCGTACTCTCTCTTTTATCAAGTAATTATCATCTTTTATTCAGCCTTGTGCATAGGCTAGGAGGGAGGAACCCCCACAGTATTCTAAGGGTTGATCCCCCTCAAGGGTCAAAATATATAGAACTCCTTCTAGGATTCTATCAACCTCCTTCATCTTCTCAATCTGGATCTAAAATGTTAGGGATATACAATCTCCCTATATAATCAATCTCTCACACATCACAGCTTTTGATTTTTGTAATTTTTCACACACTAATCTTTGTACGATGATTTGATAAATATTGGAAACCAATTTTGTTTTTATTCTTTTGCTACCCATATGATGCTCCCATTGAGTTTCCCAATAGTTCAGATTGAGAGAGAAGTTCTTCAAGAGAATGTAATTAGAGAGAGACTCTAATAGATTTCGTATGTGACCTAATAGTATTATGACCAATATATAGTTTTTGGGATATTAAATAGATGAGGGACTATATATACATGATAACTGAGGACAAACAGGTCTAATAAATTTGCTCATATACCATCTGGAGACTATAGCATACATAGCAACCTAGTATGCCCACATTCGATTAGTTGAGTGAATTGTTATGGGATAACAATTCACTAAGTCAGAAGGAATTCTGAAAGGTGAAACTCACAGTCAGCTTAGTATTGGGCCTAGAGGATCACACGCATATGGTGGATATTTTAGCTAGTAGAGCATTAGATATGAGTTATCTAATTAGCCTTTGTTCTCATTGGATAAGACCCAACATTGATGGGCTCATTGTATAAGGTTCAATTAGAGGTCAATTAAGATTATTAGATAGAGATCCAATAATCCAAGAGGAGTGGATAATTGGATGGAGATCCAATCCAATAAAACAGGATCCATTAGAGTTTTGGGTGGCTCTCTATAAATATGAGAAAATGGTAGCACAATAGTGATAGATAGCCGTCCCCTCCTATTCTCCTTCATCCCTCATTTTCTCATTCGACTAGTCTTTCCCTACTACAAAAGAGCAGTGAAGAAGATAACAGATCTTATTCCATAAGTATTGTGAGAAAATGTACAAGAGTTGTGGGTTTTTGGACTGCGATTGGAGAAACATCACTATAACGATTCATCGTGTGAATATTGCTAGAGAGGATGATATTGGACTTTCTTTATCCTCTCCATCTGGATCTTAAATTTTAGGAATATATGATTTCCTTATATAATCAATTTTACACTAGTCATAGTTTTTAATTTTTATGATTTTTCATATATCAATTTTTACACTATAACATTATACATATGAGAAACTATTTTTGTTTTAATCTTGCATGTAATACTTTATTATGATTTCCCAACATATCACTATTAAGATTCCTCGACGCTGAAGTCAATATACCATAATTGAATATATAGTTAAAAGAATATTATCTTACCATAAAATAGATGTAAGGTGGTTCCCAACGTACTTCTCAGAATCCTTCTCGCAAATAATTTGCAACCAAGTAAAAATTTAACGGCATTAATTCTCGTGGAATTTAATTATTCTATTATTTTTACTAAATTAAAAATTAGTAAAAGATATATAAAAGCAATCTTCTTTGTATACAGGTTTTTCTGTTTTATTGTCACAGGAGGAGATGGTTCAACTATTTCTACAAGGGTTTAGATGTTTATATTTTTTTTATACCTTAAATACTAGTATAAAAATTATATACCTGAATATAGTACGGTTTGGTGGTCGACACACTTATCTTAATTAAGGATTCAAGATTCTATCCGATAAATTTTAAATTTTAAATATGAATTCAATTATCTTAATTAGTGTTCAAAACCCACTCTACTAATTGTTTCATTTGCAAAAAGAAAAAAAATGTATGTTCTGAATAGAATAAAATTGAGTGATTTAGAATTTTAAAAATACGTTTTGCCACTTGATACATTTTCCCATATATTCTTAAGTTGGGTAATATTAACCTTCAATTGAGCTTTCCTACTGGCTCAGGTTGGGAGGAATTGGATGTTCCTTTGGGTTGGACTAAGTTGCGGTTATACTTTGCACTGGATTTTGTTTTGGGATGGATTTTGTATTTGGATTGGCAAATTATATCACAAATGGAATTAGGTTTGGATGGATCCGGTCTAATACTGCTTGTATCACTCTAACAATCTCCCATCTTTTAGGTATTTCAGATTAAAAGATATTTATCATTATTACTACAATAATTAAATATTTTTATTTTAATTCAATAATTCATCATAACCACTACTTGTTACAACCAAGATGAAAATTGATGTGACTTAAGACCAAATTTCTGTTACCTAAAACATGTATTTACCTTATCTTATGTGGATTACTAATGCTGTCATAATATTGAAACTCTTTAAGATTAAAAAAGAACATGCATTTAATGATACTAACATAATCTAGAAACTCTTTTGAGATCACTATTACTCTTTTTTTATTTTAGTTCAATAAGTCATTATACCTACCTGCTTCTTACGACCAAGAAAAAAAATTAATGACACTAGGAACAACATGTGTTTTTATGGTATCATATGCAGATTCTAAATACTGTATTAATATATAACTTTTTAAGATTATTATAACAATAGTATTTTCTTTTGTATTGTTTTAGTTCAATAAATCGTGATACCTAATGCACACAATAAGAAGAAAAAAAGTGTCCCTAGAAACAAAATACTATTATGAAAAACAAGTATTCATAGTACCAATACTGTTATAATACAAAAAATATATTTATAAGATTTTTTTATTTTTAATAAATCTTGATCCCTATTCTTATATCCAATAACAACAATAACAATCCCAACTATTTAATGTCAGCTATATGAATATTTTGTTATCGATATATAAAAAGTCATATATTTACTTAATTTTAGAGGGCATAATTTTTATTTGTAGTTTCTATTAAAAAAATTGAAGTCTTCCTTCACCTGTTCTTGTACCATAAATATTAATTATTTCACCATTTCTAAGTATCATATTCATAAGTCTCTTCAATCTATAGACATATCATCTAAAATGATTTTCTCTTATTTTATTATTATATAATTATTCACGAATAAAAAAAATTTCTATATTTTCTAATAAGCTTAATACATCCATTTCAACATTCTCATATCAACATTATTGTTAGTCTTATAATTATCTTATAAAATTTTTCTTACAATCTCAAAGGTATTTGATGATCACACAACTTGATGTCTCTCGTCAATTTAACTATCATATTTTTACTCTTATAACTAAGAAGACAAAATAATGCCACTGGAAATAAAATACTATTATTAAAAACATATATCTGCCATATCATACTTCATAATACAAAATTATTTTTGAAAATTATTAGTATAATTTTTCATTATTTTAGTTTAATAGAAAAACTTTTTAAGATTATTATTACAATAACTTCTTTCTTATTTTTCAATAATTGTGATCCCTACTCTTACAACCAAGAAGACAATATAGTGTCATTGATAACAAAATGCTATTATTAAATACATGTATTTGTCATATCGTTTGTCTATAATACAAAAGACTTTTTGAGATTATTATTACAATTTTTTGTTGGCGAATGAGGAGCAAATAAAATGATAAAACAAAATATTATGATGCAATTAACAAAAATGCATTCGATCAAAAAGATGACGTATTAAACATGAGCCAACATGACACTTATAAAATTATCTCCAAATGCAATCATTCACTCTCTGCTTACTTATTTCATGAACTAATGTCTTATTTATAGGACCTAAAATTAACTACCTCACCCCATTATTTCACCCTACTATCTCACTTATAATTAGTCACTGCCCCCACTAACTCCTAACTACCTCCATAACTCCTAAACATGAGCCACTACTCCTAAAATATGTTACAAATTACTATGAATCAATCCTCAACACTTTCCCTTGATTCATAGTTATATACACCAATTTGAGATAGGAAATAGATATGCTTCTGAACTGGAATTGAATTGATGAGAAAATCTGTAACTTGTTCATCCATGCCACAGTACTTCATTATTATGGCTCCATCTGCTATAAGATCTCGGATGAAATGATAGCGTATCTCGATATGTGTCGTTCTTCGATGAAATATTAGATTCTTCGTCATTGCAATTATAGCTTTATTATCACAAAATATTTATGTTGCTTCTTTTTGTTCTTAATGAAGACCTTCAGGAAGTCTTCTAAGCCATATAGCTCGACAAGCTGCTGATGTTGCAGCTACATATTCTACTTCCAATGTCGACAACGCAGTTGTTGCTTACTTCTTTGAACTTCAAGATATAACCCCTGATTCAAGGCTAAAAATATTACCTGAAGTACTCTTTTCATCATCCAAATCTCCTGCCCAATCACTATCAGTAAAACCAAATAATTTATATTTAAAATTATAAAATACTAAATTTCATAATCCACAGTTCCAAAAATATAACGTAAAATTCTTTTAACAGCTCCGAGATGATGTTTACTTAGCCTCTACATAAACCTGGATACTACACCAACAGAGAAGGTAATATTTGGTCAAGTATGAGTTAGATAGATCAAACCTCCAACCAAACTTATATAGTAACTTGTATTTGTCAAACCTGTACCATCTTCAAGTTTTAATTTCTCATTTACATTTATGGGTGTAGCTGCAGCTTTGTAATTAATCATATTAGATTTTTTTAAGAGATCTATTACATATTTTCTTTGTAAAATAAAATTTTCATATGATCCTTGCTTCACCTCTAACTCAAGAAACTAGTGCAATGACCTAGATCTAACATTTCAAACTTATTCATCATGATTTTTCTAAATTATGCCACAATAGAGTTATATAAATCCATATATATAATATCATCAATATAAAGGCAAACCATAAGAATATTATATTCACCTTCCTTCTTTAGATAAAGATTATGTTCATTATCGCTTCTCTTAACTCTATTTTGATGAAAATAATAATTAATTTTATTGTACCATATTCTTGGAACTTGTTTGAGTCCATAAGGTGATTTCTTTAGCTTATATACATTTTCTTCATGTCATTTAACTAAAAAACATTCAAGTTGATTAACAAAAATCTCTTCTTGTAAATCTCTATTTAAAAATATAGATTTCACATCAAATTGATAAATAGGCCTCTCAAATAAACAACTAAAGCTAAAAAAGTTCTTATGGTTTCGAATCTAGCAACTGGAGAAAAAGTATCATCAAAGTTAATACCTTGTTGCTGCGAATATTCTTTTGCTACAAGATGAGCCTTATGCTTTTGGATATTTCCATCTACATTATACTTTATTTTGTACACCCATTTTAATCCAATAGTTTTCTTTTCTTTCGGTAGATCCATTAGCTCACATATTTCATTCTTCTCAATTGACTTGATTTTCTCATTCATCGCCTTTCGTCATTCCTCTTTTTCAACTACTTCCTTAGAACTTATAGGATCTAAAATAAAATAAATATTCAATTATAAATTTTTATTACTAATTTGAATCTTCTTAGAGTGGTTTCATATGAGAAATCATTTACTGAATTTAAACTGCTACTATGTGCGGTTGACGATGAACTTATTAGAGCAAGATCTGTCACTTGTTTCTGTGGAGTGACTACTTATGTTGGAATATGAATTTGTGTTTCACCTTCGTTGATCTCTCAATTCCAACTTACATTTTCATCAAACACAACATTCAATTAATAATAACCTTGCTACTTAAAGGATTATATAATCGATATGCTTTGGATTATAAGGAATAACTAATTAAAATGTATTGTTCAGATTTTTCATTAAAGCTTACAATGATTTTGTGAATTTACCAAAGCATAAGCAATGCAACCAAAAATTCTTAGATGGCTTAGGCTTTATACTATACCAAGCCTTAAAATAAGTTTGATTCACAATAACTTTTGTCGATGAAATATTCAACAAATAAATTATTGTTACAACTACTTCTGCCCAAAACTGATTTGGAATACATTTTCCCTTAATCAAACTTGTTGTCATTTTGATGACAGTTTGATTCTTACGTTCGGTTACACTATTTTGCTCTAGTGTATATGGTGTTGTTAATTCCCTGCAAATATCATTTTCTTCACACAAGAAATTAAACTCTAACCTCTATCTACCCGAAGTATCTTTATACATTTACCACTTTTCTTTTTACAAGTGCTTTGAATTTTCGAAAGTTCTCAAATACTTCAGATTTCAATTCCATAAAATATACCCAACTCATGCGGGTATAGTTATTAGTAAATAATATAAAATATAGACTTTCACCAAATGATTTTGTATTCATAGGTCCACATAAGTTAGCATTAATTAATTCAAGACAGTTAGATGCTCTCTATACTTTTCTAATAATAAATTATTTTTTACTTTATTTGCCATAAATGCATCCTTCATATACATCAAGTGTATTAATTTTTGGTAATATGTAAACTATTTTTTATTTAATAACTTTAAACCCTTAATGTTAAAGTATCAATATCTCAAATGTCATAAATTTTATCCATTCTTTTGATTTACAATAAGAGCATGTTTCTCAATTTGAAACATCAATTGGAAACATATTATTTTGCGTCATACAAACATTTGTTATAATTAAACCAAATTTCTTACTTTTTGAATATCCAGCATATATTAATTATCAACACTCAATAAGTTATATGATAAACTAGGTACATAGAAAGCATTATCAAGGTATTGTACCTTCCCTTAGTTTGTCTTCACCGTAATTGTTTATTTTCCTTCCACTTGGATTTGCTTGCTATCTCCAAGTTTAACTTTTAACTTATAAGTTTCATCAATATCTCTGAATATTGATCTTACGCCTGACATATGATTAAAATATCCACTATCCAAAAACTAAATATCATTTGAGATATCATTAACTTATAAATGAGTTATAAACAATTTTCTATTGCCTTCATTTTCTTCCACATAGCTTGCTTGCTTTTCTCTTTTCCAATAATCTGTCTTCATATGACCGAACTTTTACAATAGTGATATTAAATTCCACTCTTGTGTTTTTTTATCATATTGATTGCTTTTGTTCATTATATTCATCAAAGTGTCTTCTTCCTCTTCCTCTTCCATTTTCTCTACCATAAAATCCTCCTCTGTCATGTTCTCTTCTTATTGATTTTTTATCCTCTTTTGAAGTAGAAGACTCCCCATTAACCTGAAATGATTTTTTTTTTTCACTTTTGTCAAGTGACATGTTCAACCTTGCTTTATGTGCTTGCAATAAACCTATTAGTTCATCAAATGAATAAATAGATAAGCTCTTTGAATCCTTAATTGCGGTAACAACATTATCAAATTTTAGAGTTAAACTTCTAAAAATTTTACAATAATTATATGATCATAAAGATATTTACCATAGAATTTCATTTGACTAATAATTTCAGTCACTTGAGAAAGAAAATCTTACATTAATTCATTATTCTTCATAAATAAAATTTTAAACTTACGGCGAAGGGTTTGAAGTTTTACCGTTATCACTCTCGATGAGCCTTGAAATTCATTTTGAAGTATCAATCAGGCTTGTTTTGAGGTAGTCGATGCTGTAATTCTTGAGAAGATTGTCTCATGTACAGCTTGTTGAATAAAGAACAATATCTTTGAGTCTTTATTTTGATTCTCCCTCAGCCTGGTTTCTCCATCTGGATCTGCATCTTCATTCTCAATCAAGTCCCAAAGATCTTGAGATTTGAACAGAGTCTTCATCTTGATACTCGAAAATTCATAACATTTTTCCGAGAAGATGGGAATAAGGGGTTGAGACATATAATTGTTATTGAAAGTCATAATGCCCAGTTCAGATTGAAACACGGCTCTGATACCATAAATGTTGGGGAAGGAGGAGTAAGGAAAATAACAAAACAGAATACTGTGATGCAATTAACGAAAATACTTTTAATCAAGAAAATGACGTAGTATTAAATAGGAGTCAATAGGACACTTACAAAATTATCTCCAAATGTAATCATTCTCTACTCAATTGCTTCATGAACTAAGATCCTATTTATATGACCTAAAATTAACTAACTCACCCCACTATTTCACCCCACTATCTTACTATCTCACTCATGATTAGTCATTACCTCTACTAACTCCTAACTACCTTCACAACTCATAAACATTAATCACTACTCATAAAACATATTAACAAATTACTGTGAATCAATTCTTAATATTTTTATCTTATTTTAGTTTAATAAATCATGATACTACTCCTTACAACCAAGAATAAAAAATAATGTCATCATACTATCACTTAAATAATAATAACTAATATTATTATAAAGTAAAAACATAAAACTTCCTATTATTTTGTTTTATACATGAAGAACAATTATTTTGTTTTATACATAAAGAACAAACAAACAGATGAAACTTCCAATTATCCTGTGGTCTCATGTCATAATATAAAAACTTTTTTAAGATTATTATTATATTTTTTTCTTATGCTAGTTCAATGAATCATGATACCATCTCCTTATTATAACCAAGAAGAAAAAACAGTATCACTAAAAACAAAATACAAAGGACAAGAGATCCCCAAGGAGTAGATTTCTTGACATATAAAAAATCTTAGCAGGATTGGCCGTGTAGGTGCCTCTTTTCCTTGTCCCTCTCCCGTAGATGTCAAACAAAAGAAAAAACAGTATCACTAAAAACAAAATACTAAGGATAAGATATTCCTTTGATAAGGAGTAGATTTCTTGACATATCAAAAATCTTGGCAGGATTGGCCAACACGTTATTGTGTCTTGATCTTTTCGTTGTCCCTCTCCATAGATTTCAAACAAATGCTAATCCTAAATCTGCCATGCTTGGAGAATATGCTGATGTGGGACTCTCATAGTACTTTGTAGAATCGGCCAACACGTTACTGTGTCTTGATCTACTTCTTGTCCTCTAATCTGTTGGACCATAGAACTATTGATGCCAAGCTACTGCGTTGAACTGTTGGCGTCGTATAAGAGATGTAAGCATTAGGTTTTTGTGCTCATCCTCATGAAACGTACACGATGTTGACTCTGAATTATTGATCAAAGACCTACAGAGCGAAATGTCTCATTGGCCACCTGAGAAAACTATGGTCAAGAACAACTGGTCCTGGATGGTATAGTTTATCTAACGTGTTTCCTTGTTGCAAGATTTGGAGATCTTGTCAAGGTGGACCTACCTGTATGGGCTTATGATTGATGCAGTCGGTGATGTGACCAGAAATGTCTGATCAATGCAATTCCCAGCATGAAAAATTATATAGAAAAAGAGACTGATGCAAGGTGAATCCTTGGCGATTTAATGTCCAGTGTTAGCGAGATACCCACATGCGTTTATCTTGTTTTGTTCTTAATAACATTACTATCTCGGAACCATAACTTTTCTCTATAGGTTAGATGTATCATGACACCTCACTAACATTGACTTATACTTCCATGATCCATGAGGTTTCATCGTAAAGACGATAATAAGATTATGCTATTCTGGCCCTTGGGATCATAAGAGGTTAACCATCATTTTTCTTACTGTAGGTCTATTCTGAACTGTAGCAGTAGTAAGTTCCGATGATACATATTGTTAGAAGGCATCTCCGAATGATTTGTGGGAGTCGTTTTTACATCGTGATTCCTTACACATGCTACAATCACCTCCATATAAAAACCTCAGCTCCATGTTGACGAGCGCAAAAAGACAGATGAGGTTAGGGGGATTATTTTCCTTTGATCTCAGCTCGGTAAGCTTTCTACACTTTCATGACCCATATAGTTTCATCATTAAGATCATAAAAAGAGTCTGGCAAACTTCTTAAGAATGAATATAAGCAACAAAAATCATATTTCTTATTTCATTTCAGCATTTATTTATACAGTAATATAAGAAATATTTTTCTTAACTGATGAACAATATCTTCTCATTCAGTTAAAAAAACTATTACAGCTAACATGTCCCCGCAAGATCAAACTTCTATCAAGAACGTCAATCTTAATCGATGGAAGGAAGATAGTTTACAGGCCAGAGACTTCATGAGAAAGTCAACGAATTGATCAACCGTGTGGACATAAGAAACACGAAGCTGCTTGTGAGCAACTTGATCTCGCACAAAGTGAAAGTCAATAGCAACATGCTTTATGCGAGAGTGAAAAACTGGATTGGCACAAAGGTAAGTAGCATCGAAGTTATCACAATAAATAACAAGCATAGAAAGAGTGAATTTGAAGTTCCTGAAGCAAGTTGTTGATCCAATTAAGTTTAGGAGCAACAACGATAACAACTCGATATTCAACTTTGGTAGTAGACCTGGCAACTGTCTTTTATTTCTTAGAACTCCAGCTTATCGGATTAGCACCAAGAAAAATAATATACCCTGATGTAGAGGTGTTATCATCAATATTTCGAGCCCAATCAGCATCAGCAAAAGCATGAAGTTAAGAGGGAGAGTGTTTGCAAAGAAAAATGTCATGATCAATTGTCCCCTTGAGATAACGCAAAATACATTTGACAGTAGTCCAATGCAAAGTAGACGGTTGATACATAAACTGGGATAATTTATTAACCACAAAGGAGACATCTACACGAGTAAAAGCTAGATATTGTAAAGAATTAACTGCTTGTCGATACTGAGTAAGATCTATAGTAGGACTACCATCACATAATTTTAGTGATTCACTTGGAGATAGAGGAGTGGAAATCTCTTTGGCATCTTGCATGTTCGTCTTTAATAGTAAATTATGAATATACCTTCATTGTGAAAGAAAGAGGCCAGAACATGTAAATATAGCCTCAACACCGAGAAAATAATGTAGGGTACCAAGATCTTTAAGAGAGAATCGATCTGCTAATTACGTAATAAACGCCTGAACCTCCATAGAATTATTGCCTATAAAATAATATCGTCTACATAGACTAGGAGATAGATAGTGCACCCATATTGTTGGTGTAGAAATAATGAGATATTAGACTTAGAGTTGATGAAGTTGACTGAAGACAAGTATAGACCAAGTTTAGTATATCATGCTCATAGAGCCTAACGAAGTCCATAAATGGCTTTTTTTAGTTTACAGACATGTTGTAGATATTGATAATGTATGAAACCTAGAGGTTGTTCTATAAAGACATCTTCAGTGAGGATCCCTTGTAAAAAGACATTGTTAACATCTAAGTGATGTAAGCACTAGCCTTTTGATATTGTCAAACTTGGGAGAAGCTAAATTGTAGTAGGTTTAACAACATGACTAAATATCTTAGTGTAGTCAACACCAGGCCCTTGATGAAATCCTTTGGCCACAAGTTATACTTTATAGTGAGCAACCGAACCATCGAAATTTCACTTAATTCTAAAAACTCACTTGCACCTGATAATGTTTTATGTGGAATGAGAAGGGGTAAGGGTCCAAGTAGCATTGTGAAGAAGAGCATCATACTCCTCACACATTGCCTTACACCAATGTAAAGATTTTTAGGCTTGAGTAAATAATGTTGGTTAAATAAAGTTGAGGGAGGGTTTAGTGCTAGCATGTAACTCAAGAACTTGAAGTGGTTTAAAGACACCACGCCTGGAACAAGTTTGCATTGGATGTCGGGAGCTTATAGTAGTATTAGGGGGGTAAGGGCTGAGGGTCATCACCAGTTAAGTTAAGCAGAAGGATGATAGAAGTACCCTAGTGAGGTGAGGACAAAGGCTATGTTTCTAGAGGTAATGGCATAGGAAGAGGAGGAATTGGAGGAAAAGAGGAAGAAAGAAACTATGGAACATAAGTAATAAGATAGTGTAGATCTAACGGAGACAAAATGGAGGAGGAAGATGTTTAGTAGGAATCCAATGGAACGACAGATTGCCAGTGATCTCGAAAGGGAAAGACAGACTCCACAAAAGTAACATGTCTAGAAATAAAGACTTTAGCAGCATAAGGGTCATAACATCAAAATGTATTATGTTCAAGAGAGTACCCTATGAAAATACAAGGACGAGATCGAGGTTGTATTTTATTAGAATTGAAGGGGCGTAACCATGAATAACATAGACAACCAAATACCTTTAATATTTATAGGCTGGGGTATTTTTGAAATAGTCTTTCAAATAGTGAATGATATTGTAGAAGAGGAGTAGATAGGCGATTAATAAGATAGACAACAGTTTGAAAAGCTATGGACCAAAAGGTAGATGGCATAGAAGCCTGATGGAGCATTGTGAGACCAGTTTCAATAATATATCAATGCACTTACGCTCAGCAGAGTCAACCAGTTGAGGGGTGCCTGGAGGGGACTTAAGATGTTAAATACCAGAAGCAGATAGATAAGACGCAAGTGCTTGATATTCACCTTCACTATTAGAATAGATAGTTTTAATAGTAGTCTAAAACTCGACTAAGTTCTTAAAGTTAAAGAAGACAACAGTAACATTAGATTTTTAATAAAGAGGATATAGCCATGTGTACTTTGTACAATAGTCTACAAAGACAATATAGAATTTAAACTTGTCAAAAGAGACAACTGACGCAGGACCCCAGACATCAGGATAAATAACCTCAAACGGTTTAGAGCAGGAAATAGATGATATACCAAAAGTAGTTAATGACTCTTATTACTAAGACAAGCATCACAGTGAATAATAATAGTACTAGATTTAGAAACAAGAATAGAATAGCAAAAAAGTAACTTTTGTTGAATAGGGGTTGAGGGATGACCAAGATGTTGATGTTATATGTCGATTGGAGCAGTAGTGGAAGCGTTAGCAGTAGGTTGAGTGAGATACAAGGCGGACGGCCATTCATAGATGTTGTCTTTATTCGAACCACGAACTAAGGATGCCCCCATGCTTAAGTCATTGATAAGAAAATAATCAGGAAAAAATTTAGTAGAAGTATAGTTTTGTTGGCAGAACTGAGAGACAGAAATAAGGTTTCTTTTAATGTGGGGTGCACACAAACCATCATCGAGTGTAAAATAAATGATATGTGAAGTAAGCTTTATTAAACTAGTATGAGTAATAGGAATTCTGTTACCATCACCGATGGCAATATCTTCATTTTCGCCATAGTTGTTATGGAGCGATAGGTTCTAGAGATTAGAAGTAATATGGTGGGAAGCACCAGAGTCCACAATCCAATTGGATTGACTATCAGACGAAGTTGTCATGACATTTGCCTGAGGCCAGGCTGACGGAGTTGGAAGGCGAGGTCGAGATGTAAACTTTTATATAGTTACCATTTTTGTCACACAATTGGCAAACAACCGGTTGCTGAAGCACAGAAGGAGGACAATGTGGCTGGAAGTGATGGAGTGGTACCCACAGAAGTAGGAGGAAAGTTGGCCACACCTTTTGAACATATTTACAATTTTACCTTTTAGATTTCTGGTTGAACTGAACTGTGATAGGAGGTCCTGGCAAGGGACCTGGCAACCTATCATTACACTTCATGTAAGCTTCATAGTTTGTTAGCTTATCGTAAAGTTCTTCAAAGGAGATCAGAGAGTTGCGTGCTCGAAGTGCTGCTGCCAGTTCTTTAAACTTGGGACTCAGTCCATTATACGTATGGACAAGTACTTCTTCATCAGTTAGGGAATGACCTATCAAAGCTAAGTCATTGATAATCATTTTGATATGTTGTAAGTAATCGACAATAGTACTTCCCTCCTGTTTAAAGTTCATAAGACTAGAGAGTAGTCCAAGCATATAGGTCCGTGAGCGATTCGTCAAGGTAGTTTATAACTTAGTCCAGGCTTCCGCAGTAGTAGTACAAGAGGACACAAGCAAAGCGATGGATCCAATGGCAGAGGCTTGAATCGCTTGGAGAATTAGCCAGTCTTGACATAACAAAAGTTTGTAGGATGAATTGGGAACTGTGCTAGGTTCTCTTGGAACATGGATCATTGCTAGTGGATAGTTAAGAAAGCTATCAACATAACCTAATAAATCATAGCCAAATAAAATGTTAGAGAATTGAGCATGTCAGGATGTGTAGTTGCCACCTTTGGATAATTTAAAGGGGATTAGAGAGGCAGCATTTATGGAGATAAGTCCTAGATGCAGAAAAGAATTGTCAGTAGGAAAGAGAGTTGGAGCATCAATGGTAGAAGAGGAAGACATTTAGGGATCACAAGGGTGACAGGCCGAGGAGAAAGCAAGAGAAGTCATAGGTTAGGAGATAGACTTAGGAAGATAGTACTGCTTGAGGGATGAGGTATTTGAGAGAAAGAAAAAAACTTAAACAGCACAAAGTTACTGTCGTCGGTTGTCACTATTGGATGTGAGTGAAGTCTGTAATGGGAGTAGACGGATGATTGTTGTGGGGTTTGGATTATCACCTCTGCTGAGCTTTTGCATACAAATAAGTAGTACTCTAGGTAGCAAAGTAGATAGACATGAACCAGCAAAGGTTGGAAGCCACGATAGTGAAGGGAAAAAACAATTAGAGATTGAGGGTGCGGTGAAGGCGGCGCGGCCTATAAGAGGCCGAGGAGCAACCGACGGTGAGTGACACGAAGAGAAGTCATATGGTGTCATAGACCTGGATGTTCTCCTTTAGTTGCAGCTTGGCAAGGAGATGGTGCTACCAGTGTCTTACTCCTTGATCTGGAAAGTCAGGTTTAGCAATCTTGTGCTGCCAGAACCAGCCCTTCTAACGTCGAAGATGGTGAAGCACACATGGTGACTAACTTTGAGGCTGCCACTCTCCCTTCCAGCAGGTGCTTTGGCTGCAGGGGCAAAAGTAATTCTCTATGGATTAGAGTCGAATCCGATGGCTTTGCAGTCTCAGGAGCAGAGGCAGGAGCCGGTGCCAAAGATGGATCAGTGCTGAAGATTGCCAAAGGGAGTAGAACACGATCGATATGGTAAACAGCAACCGGGGCAGTGGAGTGTATTGCAAGAGGGCAGTGTCGGTGGCAGAGACGGCATCCTTCATGCAGCTTAGCAGCAGTAGGAGAGCACTGGCAGCAAAGGAAGCGGATGGTCGTTCTGACCGAGGTGGGTTTAAATCGATGACATCCGTCATGCAGCTACAACAGCACGACCCACCCTTCTAAGGAAGGTGTACAACATAGGGCACAGGTAGCGGAGGAGAGTAGATCCAACGACAGAAAGTAGAATGAAGGCGCCAAACCTAGAGATCAAGACAGGGAGGGAGCCAATGGCTACAGGTCCAACAGGAGAGGAGCTTCCTTAGTCTGGAAATCTTGTGAAGATAACAAGTGATCGCTGTAGAGGGGAGAAGGATCAGTAGGTCAACCATAGTAGTGCAGCAGTTGTTCTACTACAATGGTTGGGAGCAGCATTGAGAAGTCGCAGTGATAGGACTCCAACAGGGTTGAGTCCTAATCTCCCTGTAATTAGTCAATAGAACCTTGTTAGATTGTAATAAAGTCACTCCTATCTTATAAAAGAGTATGACTAGGGTTTACATTAAGCCTTAGAGCTTAATGGTCGTCGCCCCCTTATTGGATTAGTTGGCCAGAGTTTCCCCCTGCTTAGGTCGGCTATAGAACCAACCTAGTTGCCCCTTGTTCCTATTAAGGCAAGTTGGCTATAGGAGGGACAAAGGGATAATTTTTATTTAGGCAAGCACCCCCTTAGGCTAGGATTTTAATCCATATATAATGATATAGCCGCCCTCTCTCTTGAATCAAGTAATTATCAATTTTATTTTAGCCTTGTGTTGAATCTAAGAGGGAGGAACCCCTACAGCATTCCAAGGGTTGATCCCCCTCAAGGATCAAAATCTATAGAGCTCCTTCTGGGGGTTCTATCATCTGGTATTAGAGTTATGTTCCTGCTATCCTATAGTCATCTTAGCCACCTCAAGCATCCCAAGCAATTCCCATAATTACTACGACACATGCCTCCAACTTCCACCCCAACAGCAGATCAAATCAGTCTGTCGCTGCCCCCTACGTTTGATCTAGAATTCTGATATATTTTTATAACCCATGCCTCTTCAATACTACAAGATCCTTCATATTATATATAGGAGAAGTTTTTTAAAGTTTTCTTACCGTAAATTTTTACCATCGTAAATGTTATCATCATTGCGAAGGCAAAACGCTGCAGAAATTTTTAGTCGATTATTGCTACTTGAAACTGAACTTTTGTTCATCCTTTTTGGCTAAAATTTTTACACAATTCTCAAGATCAAGCTAGATTTCATCTGGATTTAATTTTATGAAAAAAATCCTTCTAGAACTAGTTTTCTTGTATGATATTTCACCATCACATAGTTCTGGAATTTTATGATGAAGGAATCTGTCTTGCATCTTTTGCCCTATTTTCTCATTGTTATGCTGCCAAAATTTCATCAAAATATCTACTAGTATTGACAACATCTAACCCAAGGTTTTTGCATAATTTTCTTAAACTTTTCTTTGGAATTTATGTTGAAAAATCATCATTTCTCTGACTCAAAAACTGATTTAGCAGGATAGCACATTGTGGCACTTCTTTTCACCGAATTCTATTAGATTTGAGTGCTATTTTTTGTGAGATTTTAGACTCTTTTTTTCTCATCTCTAAACCCTACCATCCTTATTAAAAAGCCTTCCAAATATTACCCTAAATTGAATCTAAACAGCCCCCAAATCAGCCACCCAAATCAACTTACTTCCTTATCGATCCACTTACCTTTTTAGCCAACTATCCTTACCAAGACACCTACCGTTGCTGCCATCTATCCCAGATCTAAAATCTATTTCCCTAACCTTCATCTAATACTAGCACAGCTCTAAAATCACACCAATTTATGACCTAAACTCCATAAAATCATAGCCCCAAATTACACCCAAAACAGTCACAAACCGCACCCAAAAACCGAAGCCTTCGGTCCACCAACCTTTCAGCCTTCCAATCTCCCTTATCCCTTCAATCGCAGCATACATCTTTGATTGCCCAATGCTACCAATAGTGACCTCTTGCTACCATCCTCCTCGATCGCAGCCAACAACGATCCTTGCGACAAAAAGCTACCAACATCGATCTTTCGTTGTAATCTGTTTACATCGCAGCCCACAACAATCGTTCGCTACCAACTATCTTGATCGTAGCCAGCAACAAATTGAACACAACAACAGTCATCTCTCACTCCATACCACTGCTATCGTCCTCTACAACAATCATGTATATTACTGCCCTGTCTTCCTCCTATTGCAGCCGCACCCTTGCTACAACTGATGCCACCTACAGTCACGAAGTCACACTGCAGCCACAGCCAATGTTGTTGCTACCCTCTTCTTCCTCTGCCATCACTGCTACCTTCCGACTCAAATCTCTTGGCTGCCATCTTCCAACAAATATCAGCCACCTAAAAAATCATAGCCTTAATGACATTGCAATCGTCAACATTGTAGCATCATCGAAGGACCACAACCGATGTTACTGCTGTCATTTTTTTTCTCCACCATTGCTGCTACCTATAGTTGTCATCCTTCACTTGGAGGCTTGACCATCATAGCCTCAACATCGTTGTCATTATTGCCTTCAACCTGAATATTGCAGCTACACTCTTTAATTGGTTTGATTTGACAGGTTGGAGATCCTTATGTCATGACATCGATGGGCTTATTCGAAGCCAAATTGGAGGCTCTTGAAACACATATGGATGTTAAATTATACACTCTTTTTGAGGAGTTTAGATTGGGCCGATCATCAAACCTAATAAGATCACAACGCGGTGAAAATTTGGATTGTAAAAAGAACCTTAGCGAAGAATTAGTGATGATCTGTCAAACCTCCACCATCCAAGAGTATCAAATCATGTTTGAAATGTTATCTAATCAAACTTATGACTGGTCTGAAAAATAGATATTGAGGACTTTTATTGAGGGCTTGAAGTCAGAGAATCAGGAAGAAGTTAAAGCGCGACAGCTGTAAACATTTAAGGCAGTCATCTCCTTTGTGCGATATCAAGAAGAGCAATTTAACTATGAAGCTCGGAAGACTAGAGTTGCTCCCCGACCAGTGACACCAAAGCTTTTACCTCCTCCTACTATCAGTCGATGTAACATCCCTTAGTCCCATATTGAAAAAGTTACAACATATGAATATCTTATAAGGGTTAATGAGTGTACTATTATTAACTCTTTGCTCGAGCATTTTGGCTAGTGGTTGGGTCAAACTAAAGCTATCAGGATAGTTAGCTCATCAACCTGGGTCGTGACAGCCGACTCCCTCAGCCATAGAAATTAAAAGAGAAGACCTTCATGACGGATTGATAAAATACACCACAACTGGCCACCCGCACGGTCCCTACCTTAGTCGGCTACACATAACTTCATGAGCAGTAAGGTTGCTGCCCACTTAATGCTCCCAAAGTTACTAATTTTTTCCTCCTCCCTCTTAATGGTTTTGATATAGTGCTTGGCATTGATTGGTTGTCCACGATTGGAGATGTTTTTTAAAATTTTTCGAAGCTAACCATGAAATTTTTCAGAAAAGGAAAGCAAGTGATTCTACGACGGAGCCCAGCGACTACAACCACAACACCACACTTGGAGATTGAAGATAAAAAACTCCTCCCACAACTTATTAAATTTTTGGGCATCTCCACCCAACTGAGCCGACTACCTCCTTTGAAGCTAGTTGACCCCCCTATGCGGAACAGGTCGAAACTTCTACCAGTTATTACTCGACCAGATTGCTTCATACAACTTCAGAAGGTCAAAGATAAAAGGGTCGTCCAAGAGATAATAGAGACATGGATTATTCAGCCATGCTTATTTCCCGCTACGACACATCCCTACATCCTTTTCCTGGAGATAAGCTACTTCTGAAGTATTATATCATGTTTAACTCACTATGGTTGCTAATGCAACACTTTTATATCTCAGGTGACTTCCACAACTTTCTCTAGGATCGGACAATGATGCTTAAAGACTTCCTTGATGATGACATCTGATCTACGGCCTAAGATCGTGAGAAAATTGAGCCCTCTAGTGGCGAAATCAGAAAAGGGGAAGGATCATTTGTAGGACTTAATGAAGCATGAACATCATCCCTCTCATTATAAAGAAAGATGCACCACCTTGGCCGAGTAGAACTATAGCCCTCACGGCCACGATGTCGTCCACACCAAATTGTAACCAGATATTTATTATTAGAGTAAACACACCCAGAGTGGGGGTCAGCACTATTCTCATGCAAGATGGTCAACAACATGAAGAAGTAAAAATGGGCCTCGAAAAATCACCACTCCTACCCACCTCAGACTCAGATCGGGCTCAGACCACTAGAGATTTTATCAGAAGACAGCTCTCACTCCAAAAGAAGGCATGACTACTATTACAGAGTAACCATGTGGCAGCCTATGAAAGGAAGAAACTTTCCTCTAACAAACGTCGGAGTAAAAGAAAGTTTCTTGAGAAAGATCAAGTCCTCCTTCATCTCTAGCTCCACTAGCATTAAATTCAAGCCTCAAGAAAGTGATCTCTATATTTCTTTGGACCTTGCAAAATTGGAGATCATATTGGGACCCTAACCTGGAGATCAGATCTATGCACCAGATCAAAATTACAATTGATCCTTCAAGTATCTCACCTCAAATGAAAATTTAAAGACGACGACTTAGCTCAAGTTCTTCCAACTAACACCTAAGCTGATGAGGAGCTGAAGACCTGGTTCCCTGAGTTCATAAAACTTCAGCTTTAAGGACAAGGCTGATTTTAAAAGGGCGAGTTTGATAGGACTCCAGCAGGGTTGAGTCCTAATCTTTGTAGAAGTAGTCAATAAAACCTTGCTAGATTGTAATAAAGTCACTCTTATCTTATAAAGGAGTATAGCTAGGGTTTAGATTAGCCCTTAGGGCTTAGTGGTCGTCACCCCCTTACTGGATTTTCCCTTACTTAGGTCGGCTATAGAGCCAACCTAGTCGCCCCCTGTTCTTATTAAGGTAGGTTGGCTATAGAAGGGGCAAAAGGATAATTTTTTACTTACGCAAGCACCCCCTTAGGCTAGAATTTTGATCCCTATATAATGATGTAGTCGCCCCCTCTCTTAAATTAAGTAATTATCAATTTTATTTTATCCTTGTGTCGAATCTAGGAGGGAGGAACCCCTACAACGTTCCAAGGGTTGATCCCCCTCAAGAATCAAAATTCATAGAGCTCCTTCTGTGGTTCTATCATACAGTGGGAAGTGATTAAGGAGACTTTCGCCACTTCAGGGTTCGTCTTGGTGCAGTCCAATACTCTTCATAGTGCCACTTGCCGCAAGATAGTAAATGTCTGCATATAATGCTCCTGGATCCTCGAACCAATATTCCTCCTGTGGCAACTACTGCGGGACAACAAAATGCTAGTAGATTCTACTCTTGAAGCAGTGATATGATACTGAATGTTGGAGCAACAAAGGACGTCATGTAGAATCCTTTGTCTTTCTGACGAGTTGAGGGAGGAGGTGTATCGTCAGTGGTAGCCGCCTCCACACTACTACAGAAAGAGCAAGAGAAGGCTGGAAGAGTACCAGGGAGTAGCCAAAGATGGGAAGAAGGAAGGAGTAGTTGACAACGGGAGGAAAGTAGGAGGAAGAAGCAGTTGCAAGCTCTCATCATCGGTTTCACTAGGGTGCTACGAGTTAGTGAGAGACAGCAACAGTGGCAAACAAGAGCGCAGAAGATGGCAATGACAAGAGACATTGAGTGCAGGTCGGAGTGATGCTGCCATATGTCACTACCAAAATGCCACACTAACAAGGCGTTGATGGTGCAGTCTGGGAGCAATTCGTCACCATAAGACCTCCAACATTAGAGAAGGAACCGCGACGATATGCTGAGAGAAGCGATGGCACTCCAGGATATTTTTCAATGATGCTATCATTTGACAGCAAGAAGAGAGTTTTCTCTTTATTGTGGCTCTACTAGAAACAACAACGATGACTGGGAATCAATGAGAAGGGGTCTGCCACGAACCAGAACCCTTGTTAGTGCTAATGGGTCGGGTGGCTGCTACGACAGGGAAGGCAACGGTGCAGCAGGGCAGCGTCGGAGTAGCAAAGGAAGAAGATGGCGATGGGGCCAAGGCCTTCATGGTGACGTCGCTCAGACAAGGTGGAAGAGACAAGGCAATGAGGAGAAGGGTGTGGTCAACAACGTAGGAAAGGTAGCAGGTATTTTGCTACGTGCACTGTTGGAAGAGACACTCTATTTTTGTCGAGAAAACAGAGGTCGATCGGCTGCGGCTTTGTAGAAAAGAAGAGGAGTCGACCGGATGTGGCTTCGTAGAAAAGGAGTCGACATGGAGGTAGCGACTGCGGCTGCTGCACGCGACTGGACGCATTAGGGACTCGTTGTCGTTTGATAGCTATACAACAACTTACTTTAGGCAAACTACTCTGATACCATGTTAAGAATGAATGTGAGGAATAAAAATCACACTTGATATTTCATTTCAACACTTATTTATACAACGATAAAAGGAGGATTTTCCTCAACTGATGAATGAGATCTTCTCATTCAACTAACGAAATCTGTTACAGCTAACAAAACTGACCCTTGGAGCCATAAGAGATTAACCATCATTTCTCTACTATAGATTTATTTTGAGCTGTAGCAGCCCTAAGTTTCTAATGATACAAGTTATGAGATGACGTCTCCAAATATCGAATGATTTGTCCTACATTGTGATTCCTTGATATATATATATATATTCTATAATCACCTCCATGTCAAGAGAGTACAGACATAGGTCTAAGGGATCGTTTTCCTTCTTGGAATCAGGAAGATTCGAATGCACCGATTATAGAAAGCCTAAGGGTCTTCCCCTTCTCCCTCCAAGAAGAGCATAGGAGGACATTGCCGCTTAACTTCTGATACCTCTTTTTATGCCTTGTGGGGGTCTGGCTCTAAAGATCCAAGTGCAATAGCAAGATGAAAAGACGTGGACAGAATCTCCTGGACATCGACCGGGCTATGATCGGATCAATCAATTGATTTCGTCCATCGTCACGTGAACGAATGATCTACGCCAAGAAGATTGCACAGGAGTTGCTGCTTGGAGGGACTCATGGTGCCAATAAAATTACGTTGATTACATTCAAGAGAAGAAAACATGGCTACGTAAGTACTTGACCAATGTCGAGAAGAACATGTGACGCTAGAGGTCGATGCAAATTATTGCAAAGACAAGTAGCTATGTGTTGACCATTGAATGAAAGATGTGGAGAAGACGTCTTCAAGATGCGATGCTCTTTGTATTAGTATTAGGTCTTTTGGGAGGATGCAGAGATGATGAAATAGCAATGGATACGCGTGATGTGTGTTCCTGCAGGCCATCATCCGTTGTTCGTCAGATTGTTAGGTGGAGAAAGAAGCGTTTTGTCTCATTTCTAAGCAATATCTACTGGAAAAGACATATGTCAACATGAAGGAAAGATGGATTTACAAGGGGCCCAGTGACCTCAATAATTCATCCGTGCAACATTGAAGACTTTGTCCCAAAAATACCAATATCAATAACAATATATATATATATATATATATATATATATATATATATATATATATATATATATATATATATATATATATATATAGAGAGAAAGGGAGAAACCTTCACTTCACACAATTTCTGTGTGGCTCCACAAGTCCTTTTGATTGATCTCTATATGCTATCATTTAATATTATTTAAAATTTTAATTAATATTAGTATATTATAAAATTAATTATGATGATAAAAATATCAGTTTAATGTAAGTCAAAGAAAAATATACCGAGCATGTTAATATTTGTATTAAACCTGCAAGATAAACAAACTTTTTTTCCTAAACTTTGCACGAAAATATCCTTTCAGTCAATCTCTATATGCTGTTATTTAAATATCAATTAAACCTTTAATAAACATCAATATTTTTTCAAATCTAATTATGATGATAAAAGAATGAGTTTCTCAATGAATACTAGTCGAAGAAAAATATATTATATTACTTTTGAAAGGGAAAGTAACATTTTTTTCTGAGCTTTACAAGGAAATATATGTGCAGAAACCCTTTTCTTGTTTTATACTTTTTGCATGAGTTGTCATTCACAGTGGGTGATAGAAGCAGAGCTAACTTTCCATGTTGAGATACGACTGTCAGATGGGCATGTTGGTGGCCAACGAGAAGGAGGGAGTGATCGATGGTTCCTTTCACTGAGAAGAGGCAGCAATGGCAGCAACTAATTCCCTTGTCTTGCTTACCCATTCCTCCCATCTCCTCCTATCTGTACCTTCAAACACTGCATGCATATACGGAAGACATGCCTCCACGTTACAACGTGGACCATCTCTCTTGCTGTCAACACACCATAGGAAGGAAACTTTGCTACAAAGGTCTTCAGTGTCATGTCATTCCTCTTCTTGTTGGAGTCTCTCAGATCTCTTTGTGGCCAAAAGTTATGGGAGAGAACCTTTTCCCTGTATTTTAGTTCGGAATCCATTTCCTGGTTAGTGCATTATTGCCAATAATTGAATCGTGTTGGATTTATGTTGCACATGGTGTTACTAATGTTGACTTGCATCATGTGATCACCGGCGTCTTAAGAACTCTAGGTACAACCATGCCATTGGTGCCGACACTAATCATGTTGAAGGACAAGGATTCTCTCATATTATTAAGATAGATTTGATTTTTAACTTCCATCAAATGCATCAGAGAATGCCGTAAATCCTCTTCTTTTTTGTCTCTCTCTCTGCTCATGTGGATGAGAATAGAATATTGACGTAAAATTATGCATGTACAAGTCAATTTCAATAATCTTGAAGTAACATCAAATAAATTAGAATCGAAATTAGCATTTAATCATATTGTAAATATGTTCTATAGATTTCAAAACAGGATGCTACCTTTGAAATATGTATAGTACTTGATGCATTAAAATAAATAGTCACAAATAGGAAGCTAGGTGTGCAGATAGCACCTGGAATGTTCAAAGGAAAGATTTCATGTTGGAGATAACTTAGGTAACAACACATACTACAAACTAGAAAATTTAATGAGGTTTGATGATCTCACATGACGCATTTCCATAAAATTATAGCTATTATATATTGAATTCTTGACTACGATAATGTAATTACAAAGCCAAATATCATAACTTAATGTTGAAACTTGATGTGCATACATGATTACTTGCGAGTTTCTTGGAAGCAACTCTTCTCTTGGTTTGACTTCTAAATGTTGTCAAGTAATGTACACAACACCTGCGGAACTTTGTATTACGGCACAAACAACAACATGCTGACCTATATGTAAAGAATCACAAGTACAAAATTTTTAGAAGGTGGACTTAATGGTTGGAGAAGTGATTCAGGTGAGAAGTAAATGAGGGTGCAAACCAGATTACTTCTATTGTTGGCTTTTCTTGAACTAATCCCCATGTTTGCATCATCCGTGACTTGTAACGTGGGATGCGATCACCGATTGGAAGAACATCCACCACACAAATGGTTGACGAGAGTAGAGAGTTGAAGCCGCAGACACCCCGTACTCCCTTCCTCGATTTGTTTCCCTGCCTACCAATCTCTTTCGACCCACCCTTCCATCTCCCCGTGCCTTGCATTATTTTATGGAATGTGGTTCTATCATGTCTTCTCATCATGAATACGTGCACACAAGCTCTTCTCTTCGTTCTACACACATCTTTATTCATCTGCTCCTTCGTTTCCTCCTGCTTCCCCTCCACCTTCCACGCCATGGGTAAGAAGAGTCTTAAGTCGTGGTCTTTCTCCTCCTCCTCTTCTACCGCCTCCTCGTCCTCCATCCCGTGCTCATACCCTCCTCTTCTCCACCCTGACCATGCCGCCGCGACTCCTTCGCCGAAGAGGAAAAAGTGCTTGCAGCAGCTCTCGTTTGCGGCCGGCTCGGCCGTGTTGATCCTGTGCGTCGTCGCGCACGTGTCTTATGGATCGAACAGCGCGTCAAGGGCCGGTTTGGATGGGAACGGAGAGTCGGGGACGAGGCGGGGAGTCTCCAGGGGCCTGGCGGAGGGCGTGTCGGAGAAATCCACGGCGGCGATGCTCCGCTCGTCCCCGTCCTACCCTTGGACCAACTCCATGCTCCTTTGGCAGCGCACCGCCTTCCATTTCCAACCTCAAAAGAATTGGATGAATGGTCAGCCATGTCCTCGCATATGAACCTGATAGTAAAACAGTTTTCTTCTTCGGATCATAAAGATTTTTCCTGACGTGTGTGTGTTTTCTCTTGCTGTTGTGATTGGTTCTTGTGGGCAACTCGTCATGACTCGTCATCAGATCCCGACGGTAAGAGAGCAGAGAGAGCTAATAAAAACCTGTTTGATTGTAATCCTTCGGGAGAAGTGTTGGCCGGAAGCCAAATGGTTGATTCGTGATGTCAGGTCCGACGTACTACAAGGGATGGTACCATCTGTTCTACCAATACAACCCCGACTCTGCGGTGTGGGGCAACATCACTTGGGGGCACGCCGTGTCGCGCGACCTCGTGCACTGGCTCTACCTCCCTCTTGCCTTGGTCCCCGACCGCTGGTACGACGCCGACGGCGCGTGGACCGGCTCCGCCACCACCCTCCCCGACGGCCGCCTCGTCATGATCTACACAGGGGCGACCATGGAGTCGGTCCAGGTGCAGAACCTCGCGTTCCCAGCCGACCCCGACGACCCGCTGCTGGTCCACTGGGTCAAGTCCGAGTCCAACCCGGTGATGGTGCCCCCGCCGGGGATCGGCCTCAAGGACTTCCGAGATCCCACCACGGCCTGGTACGTCCCCGCCGACTCGGCCTGGCGTGTCGCCATCGGGTCGAAGAACGACTCGCAGCACCACGCCGGGATGGTGCTGGTTTACCGGACGACGGACTTCGTGAGCTACGAGCTCCTCCAGGGCGTGCTCCACTCGGTGACCGGAACGGGGATGTGGGAGTGCGTGGACTTTTACCCGGTGTCGACCGAGTCGGCGGTGGGGCTGGACACGTCGGCGGCATCGGGACCGGGGGTGAAGCACGTGCTGAAGGCGAGTATGGATGACAACAGGCACGACTACTACGCCATCGGCACGTACGCGGCGGCAAACAACTCGTGGGTGCCGGACGACCCAGATAAGGACGTGGGGATCGGACTGCGTTACGATTACGGCAAGTACTACGCCTCCAAGACGTTCTATGACCCGGTGAAGGAACGGCGGGTCCTCTGGGGTTGGATCGGCGAGACGGACAGCGAGCGCACCGATCTCCGGAAAGGCTGGGCTTCGCTTCAGGTAATTAAACAGTACTCTCTTCCCCTTCCCCAACCCTCAAAGAATTTACTTCTCCTTCTTCATTTAATCCGACAACACACAGATAGAACGTTGAAGGTCCTGTTCCATTGATCTGAATGTGACAGTGTGCCACACTGGATGAGGAAGATGTTAGCCAAGAGCTTCCTTCCTACAAAATGTTGAATTATCTCACACCCCTCACCTAAGTCTGCATATCTTAAATGCAACAATGGAATACACATACGGCACTTGTTTGCAAGTATCGTCTTGAGTTCCTGATGAAAACTGGGATTGTCCAGTTTTCCTCATCACACGATCTTCAGGCTCTCTTATCTAGCATCTCAACTGATGGTGGATGGAAGGATGGTACAGTGATGCTGTTTGCAGCATGCAAGACAGTAATGGTCCTCCGCGTCACCCGGAACAATAAGGAGAAGGCATCTGAAAGATGCACACAGTAAAATGTTGTGGTCTTTCATTTAGCCCGCATTGATAGAAGACAATGACGTCAATCGGCATTGCAGATGAGACGGACTTTTAATAGGAGAGAGAAAGATCGAGAGAGAGAGAGAGAGAGAGAAATAATCGTTACTTGACGTAAAATTACCACAGAAGGAGAATGCAGTGTCCCAAAGTTCAGGCGATATGAAAGAGCCATCTCAGTTGAGAATGTTCTGCCACCTCGCCAGTGGTGTCCACAGTTCAGGGAATTGGGAGAGAGAGAAGTTAAGGATATGGAAATGGGGTTTTAACTAGGAGTGCTAATGGTGGATCATAAGTTCACTTCAATGGCCCCACTGTCTATTCTGAATGAAGACAAGTGGGAATCAAAAAGATGATGAGAGAAAAGTGGGCTCTCCCCCATTAAAACACAGATATGATAGATTTGGAGACGACAGCAACAATCCAGTGAATCAAACGAAGAGTGAAGACAACAGATCATCTAATTAGATTAAGCTAGGGATTTTTTATTAAGAATATTTTATGGATAGGGAGATAAATCAAAATTTCCATAAATATATTAAAATTGATTAATATTTTATTACACACGTGATATGTCTTAAATTTTAGTCCACATATGATATGTTATTCGATATAATAAGTTTAAAATAAAAAAAATCACAGAATGAATTATAGATTTCTTGAATTAACTCAGATCCAAGCTCATATATCTTTCTATATCCTCTAATATAAATCCTGAAAATTTTATTTTGCTCTTTGTTTCGCTCTTTCTAGATCTATATTAGGGTGTAGTCCTAGGAGCATTTATTTTTTTTATATTTTTATCTCTAAAAACCTAAAGATACATTAAATATTTACAAAAAAAATAATTTTATTTCAAGTATCATGATTTTAGAAATCAAGATATACTTAACAATTTAAATAATGATTGTCAATGAAGTATGAGATCGACGGACCGCAACAAACCGTCAACTGCCACCTACAAAGTCACATGAAAAATATGATGATAATGAAGTGACGCCGTGAACACCAACCATAAGGAGACCTCACGGTCTTAGTCAAACCTCATGACGTGCCGGTGGATGCTAGATATGACCCCACTGCTACTCATGCTTTTCTTGTTAACTTTTCATGTCTTCTTCTTCCGCGGGAGCCTTTTGCATGTGTCGCATGTCATCTGCAAACAACAACAGTAGAAAAGTGAACACCTGCTTTTTCTTTGAGATAATGAAGCTTGGATTGGGCTGACAACAACAGTCGCCATATGGGCTCACTGTAGCTCCACGTATCAATCCTCGTAAGGTGCTCTGTCCAACATGTGTTTGATGTTAATTCTGTAGACCGTTCCGAGGACGGTGCTCTTTGACCAGAAAACAGGAAGCAACCTTCTTCAATGGCCAGTTGAGGAGGTGGAGAGCCTGAGGTTAAGCAGCCAAGAGTTCAGCAACATCAGCATCACCGCCGGATCGGTCGTTCCACTGGACATCGGCAAAGCCACGCAAGTACGCAGCTTAGACTCGGTCGATCCACGGAGTTGTTTACTGGTGCTGTTTGTGACCTAATAAAGGATGCAGTTGGACATCGTGGTCGAGTTCTCGGTGGACGAGGCGGCGTTAGCCGGTGCGATCGGCGCCGATGTTGGGTACAATTGCAGCACCAGCAGAGGAGCCGCCCAACGAGGCGTGATCGGGCCGTTCGGCTTGCTTGTGTTGGCCGGCGAGGACCTGTCGGAGCAGACTGCTGTGTACTTCTACGTCGCAAGAGCAACCGACGGCAGCCTCAGCACTCACTTCTGCCATGACGAGCTCAGGCATGCACGCATTTTTCTCTTCTCGTATCTTAGCTTCATGATTCATGAACTACACAACCACTAAGTCTGCGAAACCTAAAACGCAGGTCGTCGGAGGCAAATGACGTTGTGAAGAGGGTGTATGGAAGCTTAGTTCCAGTTCTCGATGGTGAAACCTTATCAGTGCGGATACTTGTAAGTTTAAATACTGGAGCATTTTGAAACCTTATCATGAAGACTTGTGATTGTGGTGATATGATCGTTTCAGGTGGATCACTCCATCGTGGAGAGCTTTGCTCAAGGAGGACGAACATGCATCACATCGCGAGTTTACCCAACCAAGGCAATATTCAGCAGGGCGCGGCTCTTCCTCTTAAACAATGCCACCGGCGTCGATGTCATCGCCACATCGGTTAAGATCTGGCAGATGAACTCGGCATTCATCAGGCCATTCTATGAGCATGACTCGGCCTCATCTATTCGCACTTCAAACAACTGAAGTTGTATCGAACTCCATCGCTACAGCTCCATTAATTGATGGGCTCGGTGGAGACGGTTGTGAAAGCATGGTGTGTGTGTATAATTTGCTGTTGCGGGAAGAGGGTGACTACGTAACAGCAGGGCTATAATTTTATATCATTCTTGCTTTATATTTTTTTTAAAGTTAAATTATTGATTGGGCATGATAAGATGTACGTATGCCATACATTGGCCTATGAGATAGATGTAATCTCAATTTTTTCTTTTTTTTTTTTTGTATTCTGCCATATTGATTTCTGAAAGAAATTATATTAACTTTTTTCCACTTTTTTTAATATTGAAACAATATATATTCTTGTGATATTTTATATATATATAATAAATATATATATACACACATACACACACACACACACACACACACACACACACACACACACACACATATATATATATATATATATATATATATATATATATATATATATATATATATATATATATATATTGGTTAGATTCATAGGAAATTGTGGACAAACAAAAAGAGAGAAAGGATTAGGTGAATAATTGATTGAGCAAATGGAACTTCTTGAATTAACCTATTAAATTATATTGTAGAGTTTTATAAAGTAAGTTCTATTAGTAGTTTAGTATAGAAATGATTTGCAGGATGTCTCATGCTTAGAAATTTATATAATATTGTATTATTCAGAAAATTCATGGATTACTCTTTTCTTGTTTCTTCATATTAACTCTTTTCTCGGTAAGAGTTAATATTATGGAGGAAAAGAAGAACAGAGACTATGAATCAATCAATAGATTCAATTTTCAAAAACATTATTAAGAAATAAAATAATAGAGTGGTTTGAAACAGGAGAGCAAAGGATCTGTTTTGTTATTTTATTTCTATGAATATAATATTTTGATTATGTTGACTAGCCAATTTGTATGTTATGGAATTGATCAAAATCTTTCTATAGGAGTAAGAAAATAACTCAACGGCACCTTACCCTCCTTTGTCTAATTAGAGTGATCAGGTCCTCTTTTTCATATTTACAATTTGGTTTATCCAATCACTAGAGAGATGAACCCAATCCACAATATGAACCGTAAAAGAAAACACCTATTAAACTGATCACAGGAATACCAGTTACAGTACCAACTAGCTTCCCCTACTTTTCTCCACATTTTCCCAAATGGTCATGCTAGAGACAAAAACAGTCATAGATAATTATGAGGATGGTATCTTTCTGAATGGGATAAGAGAATTCCTACTATTGTCTTTCCTTGTTGTTTTTAAGTGAAGAAATAATTGGAAAATAAAACAACAAGTACAAAAATGAGTAATAAACCCAGTATAAATTAGTACGATTCAATTCAACATTTTGTTCATTCGGATTTGATTGTGTCATAGTTCTGTAATTGTCATAGCTCTATAATTCAAATTAGATTTATCGTTGAATGAACTGCATTGCTGATATCGATCCCAAAAAAGGAATGATAGGCACAGTTAGTTCGTGAATAGCTAATCATCGCACTTTAAAAATTGGATAGACTCGATATATGGTTATTTGGGGTCTCCAAAAAAGATTTACCAAATTCATCTAATTGTTCCAAAGAATCAAAATGATCGGTTATCAATGAAATATCTTAATGGCTCTATGTGAAATGCTCATTTGGTTGAGGACTTCCAAACACGTCATAAGCTAAACCTGTACTAATAACCAACCCGTAATGAATAGAGAAGATATAGTAATGCTATGAACGAATACTGGTAATAATATCAGCAAAAGAACATTCTCCCATGCTTTCAAACATTCTGAGCTCCACAAATTTTTATACATTCAAAAAAGGAAATCAATTCATTGAAAGATGGGATCAGCAAATAGAAAACTACCAATATTACATCTTTGTGCGATCGTCAATTTTGTACCAAAAGTTTATTTCAAGTATACCGAATCAGTATAGCTATCTTTCCTTGGCACGACAATGCAGTCTCGATGGGTACCAAAATGCGACCTCATTCTTTTTTTTTTTTTTTTTTTGTGTTCTTTGTCTATGCATAACTCTATGTTATTCAATAAATCAATAGAAAATTACTCAAATTCCTTATAAGATTTCCTTTGTTGGATTCATAATAGAAAGTAAAGATCTTGGAAAAGCGTAAATCAATTATTTATAATAATTTATTAAACATATTATAATATTCACACAATTCAATTATATGTATGGTATGCGAAATCTATAATAACCCCATTTTTGGTTAAAAGTTTTTTTTTTCAAATCTTTATATTTCAAGTAATTGGTTGGTCGTATAATACAATAAATATATTGTAATTATAATACAACAAATATACTGTAATACAAAATACAATAGTATATACTATATTAATGAAAGAAACATAACCCAGTTGGAACAATCCATATTTGTGATGCAACCGTTATTGTATTAGATCCAAACCAAAGGTTCTTTCTTGACCGAACTAGAAGTATGAAACTCGATGATATGGAAACACAGAATATAGAATTTAAGGATAATGGAAGTTGTTCGTGTTCATTGGACTCAGAGTAAAGGTTTTTTTTTTTTTTTTTTGATAGATCGTGCCATATATTTTTCTTTTCATTCGCGATATTATGTTATAGGCAATTAAGCAATTTATTACTGTATTAAGTCCAATGAGTTAAAATAAATAAAATGTAAATAGTATTCGGTTCGTTCCAAAAAAGAAAAAAAGATACTATTGAAATAGAAAGGAAACGATTAAAATGGAATTTTCAAATCCAATTCTTTTATTTCAAAATTACTTAAAATACTTATATTTTATTTAATATTTAAATTTAATATTTAAGTATAAGTCTATAAGTAATTTATGTTTTGAATGAAGTTACACGGCACAGTTCCTGTTACTATTACATATTTTACTTACTTTTACTATTACTTTATTCAACTCACAATTTTCTACCTATTTCACTCTTTGTTAGTCTTATCCATAATGACTGATGAATCCAGAATTTTCAATTGGAACCAAACTAATTCTGTCAATTAATTTTTTCTTGCCATCGTATTTTATAAAAATTGAAACTTAGGTAAGTGTTTTATGGAGCAAAAGAACATATCTAATTTAGCTCTTTCATGCTTACTATAACTAGTTATTTCGGTTTTCTATTGACTGCTTTAACTGTAATCTAAGTTCTATTCATTGGTTTGAACAAGATACTACTTATTTAAAATGAATTGAATGAAAATTTGATAAAAATGAATATTTGTCTCACATTCAGATATTGTATGGTTCTTTCTCATATCAATTGACAATTCTTGATCATTGAGATTCATGAATAATTCAGATTAATATTTAGGAATAGATCTGACCTCTCTTTTTATCCCCTTAAACAAACCCAAATGTTTGAAGTTTTTCTATTTGGAATCATCTTAGTTCTAATTCCTATTACTTTAGCAAGATTATTTACAATATAGACATGGTGATCAGTTAGACCATTGAATAATATTTTTTTCTTTTTTTGATTGACCTCCTGCAGGAAGGAGGTCAAATTCAAGTTACAATTCAACTTTTTTATTTTGTTAAATTATTTTATTGTGATTTCACATCAAATAAGCCATTGTGATTCAACATCAAATAAATAAAATCACGCTCTATAGGATATCGGGTATAGAGACCCGCGTTCTATCGAACTATTATATAGAAAAATAATTTTTCTACCCCCAATACATCTTACACATACATATAGTATGCAAGACTATATCCAATTTTAATTGATCTTAATGAATCCCTTGTTACTGTCCATAGGAGAAGTAATAGTAGGGATGATAGCATTCGAACGAGTGACATTTTAAACCCAAAACAAATACGCTATCAAGCTGCGCTACAAAGAGTAATTATATAAAATTCCTGTGTTGTTATTGATATAGTAATTTTCTCCATCATCTATATACAATTTTCTTGTCATTTCTTCTTTTTGGTTTCAGATAATAAAATAATTATATACATCTGAAACCTAATGTATAAAAAAGTTAATATTTATCAGTAATGCTGAGGAACAAAGGGATTAGATTTTTATTTCACAAAAAAAGAAAAAAATCTATTGCTTTATTATATATATCTATTTTAGTTAGGAATCCTATTTAGTTAGAAATTTTGCATAAAAAAATACAAATGATCTTGAACTATAACATCTGACCATATATGTATTACAAGCTATAATAGAAGGAGGATTTTCAATGAGATATACAAAAACATCACTTGTTCTATAGAAATTAATGGGTTATTTTTGGATGTCTTGTCATTCTTTTTTTTATTTTTAATTTTAGTTATTTGATTGATATGCGAAGAAATGAAGAAAATTAGAGATACAATTCTATGTGACTAAAATTTTAAAATTCGCCCCTATTTTTTTAATTCTTTAGAATAGGAAGGAAAAGAAAAAAGTGTATTGAACCTTAGCAAAAATGTGGTCGATGGATGATCGAATTTTGGAGAACAGAAATGGAAATATGGATCCATGAAATCATAGCATAGAAAGAAGATATTTAACTTAAAGAATAAATAAAATAAATATTAATAATGAGATTTAGGATAGGAACAATTGAGAGTTAGAAAGAAATTGTATTACTTAATTATTACTCCATTAATATAATATTAATTATAATCATCATTATATAATGAAATGATAATTGCACTTAGATATATATATATATATATATATATGCATATATATATATTTATATGTATATATATGTATATATACATATATAATTACTTTATTATTCTATTAAAATTTTTACTCCGTTAATATAATATTAATTATAATTATAATTATATATATGTATATATGTATATATACATATATATATATATGTATGTATATATATGTATATGTATATATATGTATGTATATTTATGTATATATATACATATACATGACAGTGAAGATAAACAAAAAGAAAAGGAATTATTATATATATTTTTCTTAAAGTTGAAAGTACATCATTTTTTGTTTTTTCTCAACTTGGATTTGAGTTGAATCTGTCTCACTTTTTTACCAACAACGCGTGGCTTCATCCCTGCAGAGTTAGCCACGAGCCATCATAACAAGTCTCCCTTTAATGCTCAAGGAAAATATAGCAACATCATCGCTCAAACATTATGCTGGTACATACTTTATCGTTCCTCGGTCTCTTCTTTATCCATGCACATAAATTAACGCCATAATGCTGCCGTCTACACGGTAAAGTCACCGCTTTGTCATGTGATTCAGACTCCGCAACGTTTAACCGTTCGATCGACAATGGACGGCACAAGCATGTCGATCATTTCCGTCGCGCATACGATGTTCAGTTCACCACGCTTAGATGCGGACTTGGTGGGCCGGACTCTGTTGGCAGCAGCATGTGGCTCCCTGGGAAAACGCAGCTCTGCTGTTTCCACAAAGGCATACAACACCGTATCCACCAATTAAAGCATGAAACGTTAACGTTGGTCCATGGTTCCGTGGATGAGTGGCGCAGCCGATCCAACTGTGCCCCCCACCGATATCTGTCTTCGACTGGCGATTCGCTGGCGTCGTCGTCCTCCGACGAAGCTAATCTATTCGGACGGGTCCCCGGCGTGCTGGATCTGGCGGCTCGAATACATGAGTTACAACACCATCCGTCCCAAACTCTCCATCCACCGAACGCCACGTCATCAACTCGACGCCGTTGCCTTGGCCTAATCACTGATGTGCTCGCTGTGCGGTGGCGGCCAACTTGATCGCAGCAGAAAGGCGACGTGGTGGGCGCACTGCGACCACTGTGACTCTACTCTTCCTTCCTCTTCTTCTTCAGGTCCTTTGGTTTACCTTTTAACCTGCTTTAATCTTCTTTCTCCTTCCCCTCTCCCACTGTTTCTGCCATCTCTTCTGCTAATGTAGAAAGAGAGAGCTGAAGGCTTCTTTTCCTAGCTCATTCAGCACCTTTCTGTTTTCCCTGAGCTCTTCACGAGACTGCAATATGGTGGAGCGTCGGTCACTTATGGCACTGGCATTGGCGGCGCTGGCGGCGGCGCTGGCGGCTCCCTGCTTCGCCGGGGATCCTTACGCCTACTTCGACTGGGACGTGTCCTTCATCACCGCCGCCCCTCTGGGCGTCAAGCAGCAGGTCTTCTCTGCTCTCTTCTTGCCGCTTGTATCTGCTCTTTTGCTTCTCTTTTCGAGTGTTCTCTGTCAAGAATCTTAGATCCAACACGACAACAGTCTACTGTTTGACGAAACAAGAAAGGCAGGTGGACGACAGTACTCGTAATCCAACCAACACCATTTTCTAGATAGCGTTTCAGGAATCAGGACTTCCTTCTCTGTCCACATTTCACATGAAAAAACTGCTTATTTCTTGGTTAGGATTTCCTTCAGTTCTGTTGACTTGTCTGCCTCTCCCTGTGCCGGTTGGTGTAAGGTAATCGCGATCAATGGCCAGTTTCCTGGTCCCATTGTCAACGTGACCACAAATTGGAATGTGGTGGTGAATGTTCTCAACGACTTGGACGAGCCTCTGCTGATGACATGGTACAGCCCTTTCTTGGTTTTGGATCCTGATCCTTTGGGGACTCTGTTTCAGGCTGGGTTTGCTTATTCTTGCTGTTTGGCTGAAGGAATGGCATCCAACATCGCAAGAACTCATGGCAAGACGGTGTGGCAGGCACAAACTGCCCCATCCCCTCTGGTTGGAACTGGACGTACCAGTTCCAGGTGAAGGATCAGATCGGCAGCTTCTTCTACTTTCCCTCGATCAACTTCCAACGCGCCGGCGGCGGCTATGGAGGATTTACAGTCAATAACCGCGACGTGATCGCAGTGCCCTTCGATAAGCCTGATGGAGACATCACCCTTTTCATCGGAGACTGGTACAACAAGGACTACAAGGTACATGCAATCAAGCAATCGCAGCATAACCCTGACATGAGCATCTCCTACAAGAAACACCGCTTTGTTAATTTGTGTAGGATCTAAGGAAGGCCCTTGATAACGGAAAGCAACTCGGGATGCCTGATGGCGTGTTGATGAATGGGAAGGGCCCCTATAGATACAACAAGACACTTGTACCTGATGGCATTGACTACGAGACAGTACATGTTCATCCAGGTAATAGATTTCTTCTCTGGTTGGCGTCAAAGAATGATCATGATCATGCCATTGTTATGGAGCAGGGAAAACATATCGGTTTCGAGTACACAATGTGGGCATCTCTACCAGCTTAAATTTCCGGATTCAGAACCACAACATGCTGCTGGTAGAGACAGAAGGCTCATACACTGTCCAACAAAACTACACCAACTTGGACATACATGTAGGGCAGTCCTACTCGTTCTTGGTCACCATGGATCAGAACGCAAGCGGCGACTATTACATGGTGGCGAGCGCTCGGTTCGTCAACGAGTCTCGCTGGGCCAGAGTCACGGGTGTTGCCATTCTTCACTACTCCAACTCCAAAGGCAAAGCTTCTGGCCCTCTTCCGGATCCACCAAATGATGTCTACGACAAGACCTTCTCAATGAATCAAGCAAGATCCATCAGGTTTGTCTGCACTCCTAAAGTCTAAACCCCGAAGTTGTCATTCTTCCACAGTATGCCGTCCGACCTAAGAATTTCGTCGAACACATACCAGGTGGAATCTGAGTGCCGGTGCTGCGCGCCCCAATCCTCAAGGATCCTTCAGATACGGCTCGATCAATGTGTCTCAGGTGTATGTGTTGAGAAACAAGCCACCAGTTGTCATCAAGGGAACACACCGAGCTACACTTAATGGAATCTCATACACTCCTCCTGCAACGCCACTGAGGCTTGCTGATGAGTACAAACTCAAGGGAGTTTATACGCTTGATTTCCCCACTAGGCCTCTCAAGGGAGCACCAAAAGTTGGAAGATCCTTGATCAATGGCACATATAGAGGATTCATGGAGATCATATTTCAGAACAATGACACCAAAGTTCAGACATATCATGTGGATGGATATGCATTTTTTGTTGTTGGGTAAGCAAATTTGTTTTGGTTACGCATTCAAGTATTGCCTCTCTCTTCCTTTAGTAACGAGGGTGCTCTGTGGCAGGATGGACTATGGGGAGTGGACAGAGGAAAGCAGAGGAACATATAACAAAGGGGATGGTGTTGCCCGCTGCTCCACTCAGGTTTTGTCATGGAACTTCACCTCAGCCACGTAAAAATCACAACACGAATTCCACAGTATCTTTCATGATGTTACTGAACCATTATATTAGTCATTTAGAGTAATATACATTATTTTTATTATGAATTTTCCATTCAAATTACTCATTTTTAAATTATGAACTGTTAAAACATTGGTCTACTGGTAGCATTTTAGATCCGGACCTCATCCACGTAAAATACTGATTTAACCTGATGTACTAAAGATTATGAGTTAGAAACCTCATGTTTTGTAAGTATTTAATTTGTTGACATCTTGATATTATCTAGAAAAACTATATATTTTCTTGGAGGATCTCTTAGTTAAAATTTATTTTTTTCTTAGTCTTATTAAAAAAAATTGAAAATTAATTTGAACGAAGAAAATCTATATATGAAAAAAAACAGAAAGATGATGGCTGGGATCTCTTTGCAAAGCTCTACTTCTGTTCTATTTGCTTTGCATATCTTTAGCAACTTTGAAGGTGATTTAATTTCTTGTTTGATAATAGTTCTTAATTCTTCTTGGTGATCATCTTATTAGCTTCTCAATCATCCATAGCTTTTTCCTCTAACTTGAGAACTACATTAATAACTCTGGAAATATCCAACATAACCTTCTTTTCTGCCAGTGATTATACCTATCTTGCATTGCATTGACATATTGAAAAATTGGTAAAAATCACGCTACTCGAATTAATAAAACTAGATCGAATTGATTAGTTGAGGCAGGAAATGAAAGAACTTGTTGTACTAAATACTATGGTTATAATGTGTGGTGGAAGAAAATCTTGACACCAAAAGAATAATTAAGAGAATTAAACAAAAAAATTAAACTTAACATAGATTTAATATTCTATATCTACGTCAGCCAAAATTCCCATTTAAATTAACTAAGATCTATGTCCGAAATCTCTTGGACACATTTTTCCATAAAACTTGAATTTTTCTCCTCGACCTATTTGTATCTGTTAAAAAATAATTCTAGGATTACTCAAAATATTTTTAAATTTTTTTCTCATTAAAAACTTCAGGTCCACGAGATGTTTATAAAAGAATCAAACATTATTTTTTAAAAATTCCATTGTTGATTCTTCATCCTCCAAATTATTCGATTTTCTAAGTAATTACGTTTCAATTAAAAAAAAATACATCTACTAACCCTAACTTAACATAACTAACACGAATCAATCTCACAAAATGAGACATAAAAAGTTGTAGTAGACTAAGAACTTATTTTGACATGATTTGTTGTTAAATGAATTGACATGATGCACAGGTTTTCGCCGGAGCATGGACTGCAATCTTAGTTTCTCTGGACAATGTTGGAATCTGGAACGTGCGTGCACAAAATCTTGATACATGGTACCTCGGACAGGAAACCTACATTAGAGTGGTCAACCCAGAAAACACCAACAAAACGGAGCTGCCTGTTCCTGACAATGCCCTCTACTGTGGCCTCCTCCAGAAGTATCAAAAGTATTCTTCTTCTTCTCCTCCTTCCTCTTATTGTAACTTTGGTTTATAAGAAAAAGCTGATGGTTGGATGTGTTGGGAACTTGTTTCAGTGAGCAGACTCCTCACCACAAGGCAACTTCATCTGCTCCATTGACACATCAAGTTTACAGGGTATTGGTGTTGATGGTGCTCATGGTTGCAGCTGCCACATTGCCATAAGGATTCAAGCTGTGTGTAGGGAGACTTGCTTGATTCACATGTTGTTGTGGCTAGTAGTAGGGAATCGTTTGTTGTCGATATCCATTTGATCTTTTGATCTTTTTCTTTTTTGTAGTGTGTGTCTGTGTTCCTGGACTGTACCCATTTGTTTTCAGTTTTGGGTTCTGAGAGGAGGACAAAACCATTCTTTGTGTCTAGATTTATTTACTGTTTCTTAAGCACTTGTAATTGTATTTGGCTGCTACTCTCGTTTCTGAGGCTATTTCCCCTACCCAATACTTGTCTAATTTAGCTTATGGTTTCCTCCAAATCTAATGAAATGATTACAGAGAAGCTAATTATATTATTCATTTGTTAGCTGATTTTGTGAGAGTGCAAAGTAGTTAGTTACACCACCAAATTTATATTTTATATTGTGGATTTGAATCCTTATTCTAAAAATTTCTAACCCAACCATTTCGTTTGATAGCTGCTTTTTTTCATTCTAAAAATTTATATTCAAGGCATTGAATCTAATATTTGCCACTTAATTTTACCCATCTAAATCCAGTTAGCTGTTTTTTTTTTCTTCTTTTTGTACTAAACCAGCTAGCTAGTGGTTGGATATGTGATTAGTATAGGTGATTAACTTATTTTCCCTAAAAAAATAAAAATGAAAGATAAAACGCCCCATTTACATAACACGGGTAAAGAGATTTTTTTGTTATTTTATTTTAGATGGTTCTTTGAAAACTCTCTGAAATTTTACCCTGACTTGTTACATCCTATGAATTAGTGCACAAGTGAATCAGTTCAACTTATCAGTTATAATATTTATGAATATACATATAATGTTTTGGTGGAGATATAAATGTTTCTGCAAGCCTAGCAAAAACACTATAGCTAATACAGAAGTTTTATCTAAACCAACAAAAATAATTATTTGAAATTATATTTTTATAATTACTATTGATTTTTAGTTTTTATCTATACCAACAAAAAATTGTCTGTGAGTAAGCTTACAGAGAGTATCTTAGTAGAGGTGCCAAGAATATTAAAAACTTATTCAGAAATACTATAACAAATAAATCTTATATACAAGGGATTTAATAAATTGAAACAGATCATAAAAATGAGTTAATTATAAATTATCTTTATAATTAATTATATTTAATAGCACATACTGACTCCGTTCTATTTCAGTTTATTATTGAATACGTACGAAAATTTCATTAACAGAGTTAATAGCATGAGGAAAAATGAGCGAAATATTTTACTCTCATAAATATAAGGATCTCAATAACTAATTATATGAGGTGATATATAATTAGTACGATCTATGTGTTCCATTTCAAAAATTATGATAATTATAGAAACGTGCTATGTAATTAATCCGACCTATGTATTCCAGATATAAAACAGTCCTTTTTCCCGCGAATTCTGGCTTTTATTTTCCCTTTAAATAAAGAAACTTTTCACCTACGAATAAGATACCCACTCTTCTGCCTGCTTCATAGTTGGAATCGACTTGGACCTTTGGTAGGTCCCGGGAAAGATGAAAGAGAGGTAAAAGATGGTGCAGATCGTGTTCGTCGGAGGAAAGGCCCATTTGACGGCGTCGGAAGAGGAGACAGCGAAGCCCATGCAAAAGCGGAGCGCGGCCGTCGGGGACGGATGGCTCGGATTTCTGCTGCCGCATGGTCGTCGATTTCAGTACGTTTATGTTGCCGCGATCTCTCTTCAAACCGGAACTGATCGGCTGCGTCAGACCTGTTCCATTCTTCGCTTGCGATCGCAGGGTACACATAAGGTAGACGAGGGTAAATCCAGGTTTGGAAATAAGCTCGCTTCCCAGGTATGGAAGCTTCACCTTCATTTTACTCTACGCACCAATTTTTTTACACGTGAAGGGTTTTCCACATCTATTTAGTTTAGTTTGTGTTGGTTGCACATCAGGTACTTGTTAGAATGCCAGGGTTGGTGCAATTCTCAATTCGTGATGTGGAGTGTCTTTATCAGGTCAATTGTCCATGGGTGGTAAAGAAGTCATTTAGTCTTTTGATTGTTTGGATGTCATAACATGTGTAACATGGACATGTATGCCAAAAAAGTCGCATCGCCTATAGATCTGCTAGCTCACCTAGAAACTTGTCATTTTCACAATTTTTTGTGCTTTTTTTTTGTTGAAATTTTATTTTTCTTTCTTATTTTTTATCATGACATTAGTTTGTTACATACATAAGTTCAATAGACATATTCTTGGGGTTGTAAATAATTTGATGGTCTTTCACGAATTATCATAGACTTAGTTGGTTTTGCCTAAATTATGTGACACCCTTACATGCTTATTCATAAAAGTCAATCTTTCCGAAATCTTCTAGGTCGCTTAAGTACATAAAAAGAAAAAATAAGTTAGAGAAGCATTTCACTCTGGGATCTACAAACACTTTATACCCAATGCAAACTACAACTATGGACTTTATGAGCTTTGAATGGTCACACAACAAAGGGTAATAGTCCATTACAAATTGAAATAACTATAAGTGCCCATATGACACAATTCTCATTTACAAGTAAAAAATATGCATAAAAGCTAACTAAACTAGGACTACTAAGCTTACTGCTAGCTTGCTATATGTTGTACAAAGCAGGAACAAAAACTGAAAGACAAGAATATGCATAAGCATTATATTGAACACCTTGTTTATATTTTTATCCGTTACATTCTTCCCCACTTATTCCTTCGACATTCTCATCGAAGCCATTGCAGACGTTGCATCTACTCGCCTTTTGCTGAGTCTTCAATTATCTGCTCTAGCTACAACATGCCTCTTGGCTCCCACCTGCTTCCATCACTATTGTTGAGTAGTTGAACATTGATCTGTCATGCTGCTTCAGCTTGCCAATAACCGACTCTGGTGTGTGGTCGGTTGAGTTGTGTTGATCCTTGTTAGTTCATACGAATCATTTTGATGAAGTAGGAGACCTTCCTTATTATGGTCTAGTATCTCAAAATCTTATGCTGCTTAAACTAGGTGGATGCTTGTTAGAGTTTTAATAAGCATCACCTCATAAACTTTAAAGTTTTTGAGGTCCTTCGTTTATAAAATTGGCCCACCAATTCTTTTTTCACTTTGTTGCCACTTCCATGTAGGTTCACATTACTTTCGCTTTCGATTAAAATTCTATTGGAAAATGAAGTGGACAATCTATTCTCAGTAGTAGAGTAGAACACCTTCTTGTTAGTTCATACGAATCATTTTGATGAAGTAGGAGACCTTCCTTATTATGGTCTAGTATCTCAAAATCTTATGCTGCTTAAACTAGGTGGATGCTTGTTAGAGTTTTAATAAGCATCACCTCATAAACTTTAAAGTTTTTGAGGTCCTTCGTCTATAAAATTGGCCCACCAATTCTTTTTTCACTTTGTTGCCACTTCATTGTAGGTTCACATTACTTTCGCTTTCGATTAAAATTCTATTGGAAAATGAAGTGGACAATCTATTCTCAGTAGTAGAGTAGAACACCTTGTTTATATTTTTATCCGTTATATTCTCCCCCACTTATTCCTTCGACGTTCTCATCGAAGCTATTGCAGACGCTGCATCTACTCACCTTTTGCTAAGTCGTCAATTTTTTGCTTTAGCTACAACATGCCTCTTGGCTCCCACTTGCTTCCATCAATGTTGTTGAGTAGTTGAACTTTGATCTATCATGCTGCTTCAGCTTGCCAATAACCGACTCTAGTGTGGGGTCGACTGAGTTATGTTGATCCTTGTTAGTTCATACGAATCCTTTTAATAAAGGAGGAGACCTTCCTTGTTACGCTCTAGTATCTCAAACATCTTATGCTGCTTAAACTAGGTGGATGCTTGTTAGAGTTTTAATAAGCATCACCTTATAAACTTTAAAGTTTTTGAGGTCCTTCCTCCATAAAATTGGCCCATCGATTCTTTTTTTACTTCGTTGTCTCTTCCATGTAGGTTCACATTACTTCCGCTTTCGATTAAAATTCTATTGGAAAATAAAATAAAAAATCTACTCTCAGTAGTACCGATCACCATTGGTAAGGATTTGACAACTGTTGTTTTCCATTATGTTTCTTCGAAAGGTCTTTGAACCTGTATAGGGCTCCTTTGCTGGATAAATAAGAGAATTGTGGTATTTGGTTTTGATAAAAGATATGATTTAGTTAGGATTTAGATATGATTTCCCCAACTGAATGAGGAAATCTCGTATGTTAGTTGAGGAAAATCCTCCTTTTCATTATGTATAAATAAATGATGAATCAATGAATCAATTGGGCATTTTTCATTATTTCTTCTTATTTCTAACATGGTATCAGAGCCCCTCTCTCTATAAGAGAGATTACTTTTCTTTTTTTTATTCACTGTCAAACGACGGTTTTTATCATTTGTTCGTGGATAACTCCGTTGTGAAACCACAGATACCCAGGGGTCATCCACCGCCATCCTCTCGGACATCCTTTGCTCCGAAGGTAACTCTCTCCTCATCGGTACAGATCTATTTCTTCCTGCTGTCAAACGGCAGTCTCTCGTCGATGTCGAAGCTGGAAATTTCTAGTGCATCGGCTTTCTCTTCCTCCGTTGGACCTTGTTGGCTTTCTCAATCGAGGCATTCTTCTGCACGAGGTCATCTTCCTTGTGCACCACTACTATCGCATAAGCTCCAACAAGCAACGACACCTTGCCTACCTCATGCGATGAGCGATGGCTTCTACACTTGCTCGCCGGCGCCATCCCTCCTGCAGCCTCTATTGCTCTGTCCTCTTTGCTGAGAGTACCTGTACGGGTCGTCGCTTATCGTCTCTCAGTGCTCTACAGAGAGGGCACAACAAGTTCTTTCTCGCTATCAAACGATAGTAAATCTACGATCTTAGCGCTTCTCTCGCCACTCTGCCACGTGGCGCGTTCGCCATCCTTTGCTACAACCCTTGCTCTTTGCAACGACATCACCGTCAAAGTCAACTCAATCATCGTCAGGTCTTTACCGCGGTTGACAACACAGTAGCTTCCTTCCTTCAGTTTCATTGACATTGATTCAAGATTGACATCCTTAGTTCAAAATCGGCGTCCTTACAGGAGCTCGATCTTGCGGGGGCATGATAAAAGATATGATTTAGTTAGGATTTAGATATGATTTCCCCAACTGAATGAGGAAATCTCGTATGTTAGTTGAGGAAAATCCTCCTTTTCATTATGTATAAATAAATGATGAATCAATGAATCAATTGGGCATTTTTCATTACTTCTTCTTATTTCTAACAGGTTTCGCCCATTCTCTTAAGAGTTGAGACAACAAAAGTTACTTGATTTTCTTACCTCCTCGAGGGTTGTATTTCATTCATCAAGCGGTTATTAGCCTTCGCCCACTCTTTGCTTATACTTTTGAAACACTCTAAATATTTGTACTCGTTGCATTGAGTTAGTTATTGTGATTCGACTTCTCATTGCCATTGAACTTATATAATGCAAGAAGTCCTGCTTGTAAATAACAAAATTTTACCCTGACTTGGAGTAAGTTTGGTCACCTTTAGGATTCCATCGTATTCTCGGTCATCTTTGGCGCCCACTTCTTTGAGTAGAAAAGGTATGACACCACATACTATATACTTTATTCCTTGGTGAGAAGCCCATTGACACCAGTCTTGATGAGAAGCCCGTTGACACTACCAACGCTGACACTAAGTCCTCTACTTTTAACTATCTTGATGAGAAGCCCGTTGACACTAGTCTTACAAAATTTCATGGCCTCTACCCTTCAACCTTATCTTAGTACTTAGAGTTTGCCTCTACATTATTCACCATTTCGGCCCCTTTCACGACCAATACTCCATGAGAGCAAGGGATCGATGATTCCATAGAAGTCCCGCCTGTATAGTATCATGGCGCTATCATGCCCATGTCACTACTATCTGTTGCCTCGTATCTGTGTCCCTTTCTTGGCGATCGGTGGATTTGACTCTATGACATTGTGACACTCCTCTGAGTCTACCTATATTCTAACCAATGCTTAGTTTTTAGGTAGTTGAGTCCCTCTAGACTCGTCATCATGTCATCACCACTTTCGACCACTTGCTTCAACACCTCTATATTCTCTAAGCGGCTTCTCTCAGTCGATAGAAAGATAGATTGCAACTCCCATGCATGGCCTCCAAGATTCTATTGCAGGGCTTGCTTTGATTCTGTTCTCCTTGGTTTCTTTGGTAGCAATGTTCATTTACTCGATCTTATTCTCTGACTTGCTAGGCTCCCTTAAGCGAATATGAGCTCGGAAGCAGTCTAACTCTCCAGCGCTCAAATCATACCTTTATGATCAAGTCCCTCATGAGACTCAATGGTACTTACACTCGAAATTCACCTTGGTGGTACACAACACCTATATGTTGATGACCAAGGCTTTTATCTGATGTAAAATTTGAGGCATGCACGGAAGGCTCGCCTCTGTGATACCATGACATTCACTCCTTGAATCCATAGCCTTTCTTGTTGTCATGTTGTTCATCGAATTGGAGCTTCCAGCAACTCTTGATTATACCTCCATATGAACAAGTCCCTCACGGGACCTCTCTTGCATGTGTTGTATTTTCTCAAACTGTACTATGATCTGTTGCACCATGTTGCCTCTTGGTGACATCACCATTACATTCAGATTATCGTGGGATGAACTTAGACTATGATCTCTCCATGTATAGCCTCTATCAACATATCATAGAGCCTCCGCTGTCTCCAATTTTTTTCGCTCCTTTGGTAGCCAACCTTCGTCCACCTAATCTTGGGTCACACTTGGATAAAGGATAGCCCTAGGACTGTTCATCGCTTAGTAGCTTTTGAAGTCCACTTCATTGAAATTAGTGCATAGTTATCTGGATCTTGGGCCTCTACCACTCACTAGCACAATCTTCACTGTGAACTACTTTCTTCATGACAACTCGAATGACAGCACTATGACATATTTTTTAAGAGTACTTGCCTCCACATCCTCTTGCCCTGTGCCAAGGCCTTCTGACCCTAGCTTCGTCTCTACAACTTAAGTCGCCTTAGTTCCTCCGTCAAATGCTTCTTTGAGATAAGGTGCATGTGCCTCGAAGCTCCATTCATCTTGAGCACCATGCAGGATGAGTCTGCTCCATCAGAATGAAGAACCCATGAAACAACATGATCTTGCTCTTGCTCTTACCTCTGCAAGAGTTTATATCCTTGACATCTATCTAAGGAAAGCTTTGTGCCTCATGTCATGGACTTAGCTGAATTTACCTAAGTCATGTGACACCATTATGACAAAGTTACAAACTTAGCTAGAATTGCTTAAGTCGTGAAGCACCCTTGTACCAATTTCTTGAATTTAGCTGGGATTGCCTACGTCATGAAATGCCCATGCGTTATTCATATGCAACAGGTTAGCCTAGATGCAACCTCGCATAGGTCTTAAAGGATATATAAAAGATATGGTTGATTAGGTTGAAAGCAAGCAATAACCAAGTCATGACATCTCACAAAGTGGGAAGCTTTACAAGCAATTCAATAAACACCTTGAGTGTAACAGAGAAAAGAGAGAAAGGAGTGAAAAAGGACTTTAAAAGGTTGAGCAAAGAGTTGCAAGTCCACAAACGATGGTTTACCAGGTGTGGGGCGCGAAGATAAACTCGACTTGTGACGAATGTTAAACGCTTAACAATATACCGAAGCCCCATCCAATGCTCTGCTCTCTGGGGGGTTCCAGGGGTCTGAGATGGCTAACATTTTGTATCGCATCGTGATCTGCAAAAATTAGGCCACAACATGTGAATAAAGCTATTTTAAGCAATTTTGGCCTGGTCTAGTGAGCGGTTGCACTGCAGCATTACAAACTATTTTTGCTTAAATTTCTCAAGCAAAACCATATAAAAACTGAGGCAAAACTGACTGTCAAATATCTATACAAGCATGCAAAAGCGATAAATAGTTCATTGAGTGAAGATGCTGCGGGTGCACGATGACCGTTTGTGACATTCTCCCCAACTTAAACTATCAACACCCTCATCAACGCTTGTTGGTAGGCTTTGATGATGGCTTCTTCATGTCATACGACATCTTTAGGCTCACAACTGGCTTCTATCTGGGAAGCTTTCGCCATCTCACTTGGTATTCAATTTACTTTGCTCGGATTAGTAGCTTTATCTTGCGATCCACTAGAATGGTTTCAACTCACTTCTGGTAGGAGGCTTTAGTGGGAGGTAGTCGAGTTGAAACACTTCGGTAAGCATCTTGTAGATCTGAGTGGTAGACTTTCAAGTTCCTTGCATGAAAGATGTTCTAAATTTTGGGCTATGCCGGTAGTTACAATTTTTAGGAGATATAGCTTACCCTACTAGCAATTGGGAAGGGGCATTCATACTTGTGCACCAATCCTTTGTGCTACACTTTGTGCCTAAAGAACTGGAGTGATGTTGGTTGAAGCTTTACCAACACCAAGTTGTTAACTTTGAACTCTTATGGTCGCTTTTCCAAGTTTGCCCACTTCTTCATCTTTTTGGTTGCCTTGTCTAAGTAAGCTCAAGCAATATCTATATTTCTATATCATTCCTTTGCAAAGTGATATAATGATGGATTACTCCATATATAACTGATAGCTAAGGTATGAAGAGTTGATAGTTGTTGTCTTGTAATAATTTTAAAGGGGTTCTTATTGGACATAGAGCTCAGCTGCAAGTTGTAGGAGAATTGGGTACCATCTAATAGTTTCACCTTATCTTGTTGGTTGACACTCATATAGTGCCGAAGAAATTACTCTAAGAGCAAATTGATTCTTTTAGTTTGGTCGTCCATCTCAGGGTGGAGGCTTATGGAGAAGTATTATTGAAATCCCTGTAGCTTAAATAGCTTAGTTTAGACTCATCCTAAGAACCGAGCATCTCGATCACTAATGATATTGTGCAGGACTCCCTAATACTTTACCACATTCTTCATCATCAACTTGGCCGCCTTCTCTACTAAATAGTGTAGGGGTACAATAACGAATATTATGTTGAATATTAGATTTTGATGATGAAATCAATCGATGAAGTTATTATTTAATCTGTGTTCAAGAAAAGTGATGCCGGACTATCTTAAATCACGAAAAGGCAAAATGATTAAAATAATAAATCATACATTGGGCCGAAGTTAGAGATCAGACATCAGGCTAAAAAAATCAAACAATGTGTCAAGATCAGATGTTACGGAAGTCAACATACCGATGGATCGAGCAATACATCAAAGGAGAGCATGATGCACTAAGGGTTAAGATGAACTAATGACATGTTGGACAACACAAGATTTATGCTTTGTAATTGTTTATGTCGTGGTTGTCATTGTTTAAGTCTAAATTGAGTTAGTTTTGGGTGTAACTATGTTAACTTAATTAAGGGCTTATTAGGCCTTATTTGAGATTGATTTGGACCCATTATGAGGCTCATTTTATTGACCTGGGTAGAGGTATCGCCACGTCAGGCGGTGGTACCACCTAGGGTATGAAAAGTACTTTTCTAGGTTCTCGAGTAGTGGTACCATCGACTGCTGGCGGTAGTACCACCTATTCCAGTGGTGGTATAATAGGACCATAGCAGGGTTAGGTCCTATTCATCTTAGTAGAGTCAATAAAACTTTGATAAATTGTAATAAAAATCCCACCTAGTCATCTCTATCTTATAAATAAGTGTGACTAGGGTTTAGTTTTGAGCCTTGGGGCTTAGTGGCCGCTGTCCCCCCTTACTAGGTTGGTCGGCCAGGGTTTCTATCTGTTAGAGATAGCTATGCAGCTAATTAGGCTACCGCCTATCCCTATTAAGGCAGGCCAGTTATCAAAACGGTAAGAGGGAAATTTCACTTAAGTAGCACCCCCTTAGGGTTAGGGTTTTGAGCCTTATATAAGCTTGTAGCCTCATCGTTTAATCAAACAAGTAATCTCTTTTGTTCAACATTGTGGTCGACTCCTTAGAGAGAGGAACCTCTATAGTGTTCTAAGCATTGATCCATCTCAAAGATCAAATTCTATAGAGCTCCTTCTGGGGTTCTATCATGAAGCCCATATTCTCGGATTCTGTTCAATGATGGTACCACTCATTGCCAATGGTGGTACCACCCTTACCCTAAAATTCTATGGATTTGAATTTTTGGCTCTAACTTTTGAAGTTATTTGAGACCTATAAATACCCCACTGAGATAAAAAACTTGTGATTCTAAGTATGCAAAGTGCAAACATTATTATAATCTCTTGAGAGTTTCCCTCATCTTAAAAGTTTAGAGTTCATTCTAAGGGAGGTGTGAGACTTGTAAATGTTCTCTCCTAAACCTACGAAAAAGAGAAAGAGTTATAAAATGGTAGTTGATCTTCACCCATTGAAGGAAGATCGTTAGTGAACACCGGTGACCTTAACGAAGGAGGAATTGGAAGTGAACGTAGGTCACGATGATCGAACTACTATAAATCTGGTGTGCTCTTTTCTTTTATGTTTTATATTCTTATTACTTGTTGATTTAGTAGCTCACCTCTCTTACTTGCATTCCAAGTCTAAAGTATTTTTGAAATAGGTTTATTCGAATGATTTTTTTCAAATCGACATAATTTTTTGAAAGCACTAATTCACCCCCCTTTTAGTGACGATACAATCTTAACAGTTGGTATCAAAGCCAAGTTCACTCAATTAGATTAATAGCCAAGTGAATTTTTATGCCTTCTTTCAGTAATGAGGAGGGTCACTTTATCATTCATCCTCCTGTGTTCAACAGGACGAACTACACTTACTAGAAAACATTGATGAGATTTTTTTTGATTTATATGAATTTTGAGTTATGGAACATCATTGAAAATGATTTTAAAATTTTTTTCAATCTAATGAATGATTGGAATGACTTTGAAAAGAAAATGTCTTCTTTGAATGCTAAATCTATGAATGCCTTATTTTGTGCCTTACACAAGAATGAGTTTAATTGTGTTTCTATATGTGAAACTGCACATGATATTTGATACACACTTGAAGTTACATATGAAGGGATAAGTAGGGTGAAAGAATCTAAGCTTAATCTCTTGCTATATAGTTTTAAGTTATTTCAAATGAAACCAAGCGAAACTATTGGAGACATGTACACCCAGTTTACGGATATCATTAATAGTTTAAAAGCTCGTGGTAAATCCTTTATTAATCTTGAACTTGTCAATAAAATTCTAGGAGCCCTTCCAAAAAGTTGGGATCCAAAAGTAACTACAACTCAAGATGCAAAAAACTTAAACTGCCTTTCGTTCGAAGAACTTATCGGGTCGTTAATGGCCCATGAGATGACTCTTATGGTATATGATGAATATGAGAACAACCTTTCAAAGAACAAGAAGGATATGTCATTTAAAATCAAAGAAGACCACTAGAGAAAGCTCAAGTGATGATAAGGACTTGGCACTCATAACAAGAAAGTTAAAAAAATTCATCAAAAGAAACAAAATAAATTTAACAAAACAAGACGCTAAGAATAAAAATAAAATAAAAAACGGACATAATTATTTGTTATGAATGCAAGAAGCGGGAATACTTCAAAAGTGAATATCCCCAATTAAAGAAGAAGCTACCAAGAAGAAAGAAGTCACTCAAGGTGACTTGGGACAAATCGAGTGCATCAATAAACAAAGAGCAAGCCAACAAAGATGAAGTAGCAAACTATGCTCTAGTGGCTCTCAACGATGAGGTAATGACTCAAACAAATCTTTTTTACCTTATAATGAATTACTTAATGCTTTTCATGATTTGTATGATGAATATAAATTAGTTGGTAAAAATTATAAATTGTTAAAAAAAGATCATACTTCTCTCTCTAGTAAATTTAAAAAATTAAAAAATGAGCATGACAATTGCATATTAACACCTAATACTAAATGTGTAAAATTAAAGTCATTTAAAAAGAAAACTATATTATTACAATAAATATTAAAAAATTTAAAATAAGTACCAAATCGTTAAACATGATTCTTGGCAATAAGAGTCATGTATGTAAAAAGGAAGGAATCAGCTTTGTGAGTAACGCTCAACAAAAGCAACTACTTTTGTTAAATGGCCACACTACATGTCCCACCTAAAAATAAATATAATTTTTGTGGAAGATAATAGACATTAGGCTTATAAATGTCCATTTAAAAAATATAGCTCACACAAATTAGTTTGGGTTTCTAAAGGAATCATAAATAACTCAATGTCATTAGTTAAATTAGATAGAGCATTTCATGAGGGACCCAAGCTAAATGGGTACCTAAACCAAACCCCACTTTCTTGTAGATTTGTCTACAATCAAAAACTAGGAGCAATAGATGGTACCTTGATAGTGTATGCTCAAGGCACATGACCGGAGATCCAACATATTCCTCTAAGCTCACTAACCAAGACGGAGGGCATGTCACCTTCGGAGACAACAATAAAGGGAAAATTATTAGCAAAATAAATATAAGTAACAAGTTAAACATTTTGATTGAAGATTTCTTATTAGTAGATGGTTTAAAACACAACCTACTAAGCATTAGTCAATTATGTGATAAAGGATATAGCACCAAATTTGAATCTAATACTTACATTATAAAGATTCCTCACATAAATAGATAAATGATTGTCTTAAGAAATAATAATATGTACACTATTGATCTTGATGACTTCTACGATGAAACTTAATTTTCGGCCTTAAACAATAATGCATGGCTTTGACATAAAAGATTAAGTCATCTAAGCATGAAATTAATTTCATAAATTATAATTAAAGAACTTGTAAGAGGTATGCCTAGAATTAAGTTTGTTAAAGACAAAGTTTGTGATGTATGCCAACTAGGTAAATAAACAAAGAGTAGTTTTAAATCTAAAAATCAAGTAAACACCTTTAGATTATTACAATTAATCCATATGAATTTATTTGGACTAATTGATACCATAAGTCTAGGAGGTAGTAAATATGCCTTTGTTATCATTGATGATGTGATCAAATCGACACTAAGAGAGGGTGGGGGGTAAATTAGTGCTTTTGAAAAACTTCCATCGCTTTGTAGATTCATTTAAAAAAGCTCGTAACAAAAAAGCGTTTAAATGAAAATGATCGTAGAACTAAAAAAGTAAGTAAAGTAATTTACAAAGTGATTAAATATCAATGAAAAAAAAGCACAATAATTTATAGTGGTTCGATCATTGTGATCTACTCCACTCTTGATTCTTCCTCCGTTGAGGTCATCAGCTTCCACTATTGATCTTGTTTCAATGGATGAAGATCAACCACCCTCTTATACCTATATTCTCCTTTTCACAGGTTTAGGAGATAATCTTTACAAAATTTTCAGCCCTCCTTAAATAGAAATCACACTTAGAGAAGAGGAGGGAAACTCTCAAGGAATTACAATAGAGTTTTCACAAGTTTTCATTCAACTTTCTTGCTATCCCAAGAAAGAATACCTGGGGTATTTATAGACCCCAATTGACTTAAACAATTGGAGCAAAAAATTCAAACACCTTGAGATTTCACAGTACTTGCAGTATCATCGTCGAATAGAACCTGAGATTCTAGGCTTGGGCGGTACCACCATGCAAAATAGGTAGTACTATCAATGACAACCGATGATACCACTGCCTAGGAATATTGAAAAAGTTTCTGAGTATTTTTGTACCCTAAGCTATACCATTTTTTTGACTTGATTGTACCTCCTTCAAGTTCAATGAAATGAGCCTCATAATGGGCTCAAATCAACCTTAATTAATGCTTAATTAAGGCCCAATTGTCTCCTAATTAAGTTAACATAGTTACACAAAAAACTAACTTAATTAAGATGTAGACTACAACAATCATGACAAAGACGATTACAAGGCATACATCTTGGGCTGTCCGGTATGTCGTTGGTTCATCCAAACCTTTAGTGCATCATGCTCTCCTTCGGTATACTACTCGATTCATTGGCATGTTGACTCCCCAATATTCGATCTTGATGTAATTTTTGATTTTTCCTGCTCGATGCCCGATCTTTGACTTCGGCCCAACAAATGATTTTATTGCTTCAATCATTTTACCTTTTCATGATCGTAGTCCTACATCACTTAAGCTTGAAAATAGATTAGATCATAAATTTATCATTTGATTTTATCATCAAAATCTAAGATTCAATAATCTCTCCCTTTTTGATGATGACAACCAATTAATGATGGAGTTTTGACTCAACTCCCCCTATCTATATGTCATATCAAAATAAGGAAAACTTGAATTCAAAAGGAATAATAACCTTAGAATTCAAGTGAAACAATTTTGGTTATAGTGATCATATGCAATATGTCATATCAAAATTTCATACATTATGCTCATTATAGTTTCAAATCATCAAAGTATAACATGCAAATTTTAAAATATTTCAACTCGTCATCACTTCATGCATGATACCAAAAACAAATTAACATCACTTTGGGCATGGCATACATGATACTAAAGCATTAAAATTTTTAACCATTCATCACGTCATGCATGATATCAAGATTAACAATTAAAATTTTTAACCATTCATCACGTCATGCATGATATCAAGATTAACATCATTTTGGGCATAACATACATAATACCAAAACATTAGAATTTTTAAACATTTTGGGCATAATACCATTCATTACTTCATGATACTAAACATTCATCATTTCTCTCTCTTTGTCATTAACAAAAAAGAGAAAATTTAAATAAGTATTTGAACCATATAAGCTAGTATTTTAGCAAAATTTGCATCACTTTTAGAACATGCAAGCTAGCAAGTTTTTAAGATGTGAAGTTAAGCAAAATTTTTGTTTCTTAAGATGTACAAGATAACAACTTTTGCTTCTTCAAATGGGAAAGCTAGCATTTCTCTTTAGATGTGCAAGCACTTTTGGTTCTCTTGAGTGTAAGCTAGCATTTTAGCTTTTCTTGAGATGCTAGCAAGTTTCTTTCTCCCCTTTGTAAAAAAAAAAAAAGAAAAAGGGAGGAATTCATTCATCATATAAAGAAAAGGATCAAGTCATAATTACTGAATTAAAGCCCTATTTTTGTAAATAGAAAGAGGAAGGATTTTATAGGAAATAATCATAAGATAAAAGATCAAGTATACCAAAAGTCCATGAATCAAATTTCTTCTTCTGTAAACTGCAAGGAGAATGAATGATAGGAAACAATCTCGAAAGAAACTCAATTTACAAAAAATTAAGAAATCCAAAAAAATGTATAAGAGGAACTTATGCATTTAAAAACAATTAACATGCCTAATTCTCTTCGAATAAAATCAAATTATCCTCATTCAATGGATTTATAAAAATATCAGCTAATTGATGTTTTGTATCAATAAATTCTAGAGATATATCATGGTTATTAGTGTGATATCTAATAAAATAATGCCTAACATAAATATATTTAATTCTAGAGTATTGAATGAGAATTTTTGTTAAACATATTGCACTAGTATTATCGCATTTTATAGGTGATGTTTTTTAAGTGAATTTCATAATCTTCTAAAGTATTTTTCATCCAAATAACTTGTGCACAACATGCACCTACTACTATATACTCAGCTTCGATTGTAGATAATGCAACCAAATTTTGTTTATTTGAAGACCAAGAAATAAGTGCATGGCCTAAGAGTTGGCATGTTCCAAATATTCTTTTTCTATCTATTCTACATCCAACAAAGTTTGCATCGGTATAGATAATTAAATCAAAATTTTTAGATTTTAGATATCATAATCCTAGATTTGGAGTTCCTTTTAAGTATCTAAATATTCTTTTAACTACCTTGAAATGAGATTCTTTAGGATTAGACTGAGATCTTGCACATAAGCCAACATTAAACATAATATCTGGTTTAGTTGTAGTTAGATATAACAAACTACCTACTATTCCTCTAAGCCTTCACCTTTATTTCCAAATCCAATTTTGTAGAGGTGCTCATAGGTGTGTTTATGGCTTTAGAACTATCCATATTAAATCGTTTTAACAAATCCAATGTATACTTAGTTTGACCTATAAAAGTATCATCATTCAATTACTTAATTTGTAATCCTAAGAAAAAAATCAGTTTGCCTATTAAGCTTATTTCAAATTCTTGACTCATACTTTGGCAAAAGTTTACATAAAGTTTCATTTAAAGAACCAAAGATGATATCATCCACATAAATTTGAACAATGAGAAAATTATTTTCAACACGTTTAATAAATAATATAGTATTGACATTGCCTTTCAAAAAACTATTCTTAATAAGAAATGAACTAAGTCTCTTATACTAAGCCCTAGGAGCTTGTTTTAATCTATAGAGAGCCTTAGATAACTTAAACACATGGGTAGGAAAAAGTGCATTCTCAAATCCGGGTGGTTGTTCAACATAAATTTCTTTGGAAATAAAGCCATTTAGAATAGCAATTTTAATATCCATTTGAAATAACTTAAAATTATTACAACAAGCAAATACAAGGAGCATCCTTATAGCTTCTAATCTTGCCACGAGTGAAGGTTTCTTCATAATCGATATCTTCTTCTTGATTAAAATCTTTGGCTACTAATCTAGCTTTGTTTTAAACCACGATACCAACTTCATCTGCTTATTTCTAAAGACCCATTTAGTACCAATTACTATGTAGTCACTGGGTCTAGGAACAAGATTTCGCACCTCATTTTTTTAAAATTGATTAAACTCCTCTTGTATTACAATAACCCATGAATAATATTTTAGGGCTTCGTTAATGCATTTTGGTTCAACTTGAGATAAAAAGATAGCATTAGCACAAAATGAAGAGTGAGTTTTAATCCCTTTTAATTTATCTATAATGATTACCACCTTAGGATGAGTATTTATATACTTCTATTCCTTGGGTAAGGATTCCTTGGAGGTAGATGCATCAAAGTTATTTTAAAGAGAAGAATTTTTATTTAAATTTAAAGTACTAAAATTAAAATCATCATCAAAATTAATTTTTTTCAATTCGGGAATCTTATTAAAAATAATGTAGATTGATTCATTAATAACTAGAGTTTTTTTATTAAAGACATGATAAACTTTTGAAATTGAGGAATAACTAAGAATATGTCTTCATCAAATTTTGTATCAAACTTTCCTAAGACATCTTTTTCATTCAAAATAAAATATTTATAAAAAAAAAACTTTTAAAATATGAAATATTTAGTTTTTATTATTCCATAGTTCATAAGGAGTTTTGGAAAGTAATGATCTTACGAGAACCCTATTCATGACATAGCATGTCGTATTAATAACTTCGACCCAAAAATATTTGGGTAGGCTATGTTTATTTAACATGGTTCTTGCCATCTCTTGTTAGCTCATGTTTTTTTTCAACTATTTTATTTTGTTGTGAATTTCTTAGAGTAAAGAAATTATAGTTGTATCTATTTAATTCATAAAAATTTTGAAAATCATGATTTTGAAACTCATCACCGTAATCACTATGAATAGATGAAATTATAAAACCATTTTCTGTTTAAACAAGTTTATAAAATTTTAAAAAATATTTAAAGTAATTACTTTTGTGTGTCAAGAAGTATGTTCAAGTGTCTCTACTATAATCATCAACAATAACAAAAGCATATTTACTACCTCCTAGACTTGTTGTATCAATTGGTCCAAATAAATCCTTATGGATCAATTGTAGTAGTCTAAAGATGCTTATTTGATTATTTGATATGAAACTACTTTTTATTTATTTTTCTAGTTGGCATGCATCGTAAATTTTATCTTTGATAAACTTGATGCTAGGCATTCCTCTTACTAGATCTAAAGTTGAAATTTAAGAAATTACATGCTAGCATGACCTAATCTCCTATACCAAAGCTATGTATTATCATTTAAAATAAAAAAACATGTTTTATCATAAAAATCATTAATATCAATAGTATACATATTATTATTTTTTAAGGTAATTATAAATATATTTTTGTGTGGTATTTCAATTATACAAGCATTAGATTCAAATTTGATGATGTATTCTTTATCACACAATTGACTAATGCTTAGTAGATTATGTTTTAAACCATCTACTAATAACACATCTTCAACCAAGAGGTTTGACTTATTACCTATGGTTCCTTTGCAAATAATTTTTCCCTTGTTGTTGAAGGTGACATATCCTTCGTCTTGACTAATGAGCTTAGAGAAGTGTGTTGGATTTTCGATCATGTGTCTTGAGCATCACTATTAAGATACCATTTCTTGCTCCTAGCCTTTGTTTGGAGACGCACCTACAAGAGATAGGGTTTTGGTTTAGATATCCATTTAGCTTTAGGTCCCTTATGAAAAGCTCTACCTAATTTGACTAATGACATTGAGTTATTTATGGTTCCTTTAAGAACCCAAACTAATTTGTGTTAACTATACCTTTTAAATGCACATCTATAGGCATATTGTCCAAATCTACCACAAAGATTATATTTATTTTCGAGTAAAAAATATATGGGTCCCTTAACGAAGATAGTTGGCTTTTGTTGAGTGTTATTCACAAAGCCAATTCCTTTCTTTATATAAACATGACCCTTATTAGCAAGGATCATGTTTACGGATTTATTACCTATTTTAAATTTTTTAATATTTCTTATAGTAAAATATTTTCTTTGTTAAGTGAATCTAACTCTTTACACTTAGTGCAGGGAGCTAACATATAATCATTGTGCTTTTAAAAAAACTTTCATTGATTTGAAGATTCTTTTGAAAAAGCTCATAACGGAAAAACATTTAAACTTGAAAATTATCATAGAACTGTAATAAGCAAGTAAATTAATTTGTAAAGTGATTAAATAGCAAAGAAAGAAGGCAGGCACACTAATTTTATAGTGGTTTCATCGTCGTGACCTACTCCACTCCCGATTCCTCCTTCGTTGAGGTCATCGGCTTCCACTATTAGTCTTTTTTCAACGGGTGAATATCAACCACCCTCTTACAACTCTATTCTCCTTTTCATATGTTTAGAAGATAATATTTACAATTTTTTCAGCCCTCCTTAAACAAAAATCACACTTAGAGAAGATGAGGGGAACTCTCAAGGAATTACAACAGAGTTTTCACAAGTTTTCTTTCAACTTTCCTACTATCTTAAGCAAGATTACTTGGGGTATTTTAGACCACTTGGCTTAAAAAATTAAAGACAAAAATTTAAACACCCTGAGATTTCGGGGTACGAGCGGTATCACCGTCGAATAGAGCCGAGTATGGGCTCAGGGGATACCACCACCCGAAATAGGTGGTATACCACTGACTGGTGGTACTACCAATGATAGTCGATGGTACCACCACCCAAGAATCTTGAAAAATTATATTTGAGTATTTTCATACCCTAAGTTATATCATCTTTTAATCTAGTTGTATCTCCTACCAGGTGAATGAAATAAGCCTCATAATGGGCTCAAATTAACCTTAATTAAGACCCAATCGTCCCTTAATTAGGTTAGCATAGTTACACCCAAAACTAACTTAATTAAGATTTAAACTACAATGATCATGACAAAGACGATTATAAGACATAAATCTTGGGTCATTTGACATGTCATTGGTTCATCCAAACCCTTAGTGCATCTTGCTCTCCTTCAGTGTATTGTCGATCCGTCAACATGTTGACTCCCGAAATATTCAATCTTGATGCAATCTTCGTTTTTTTACCCTGATGCCCGATATCTAACTTTGGCCCAACATATGATTTTATTGTTTCACTCGTTTTCATTTTCATGATCGAAGAGAGTCCTGTTGTTAGGATTAATTGGCACTAAAAGGGGGGGGGGGTGAATTAGTGCAAGTGTAAAATTAGGTTTTAAAGAAAACTTTTCATTTAGAGCAAAATTGCAAATCGAAATTGTTTCATGAGTAATAAGCTTATTGAATTAAACTAAGTTATGATCATGCTAAAGGAAAGCTTCATATAAGAACATGCATAATCAAAACCTTTGCTTCCGTGCAAGATTAATCGTGCTCATTTAAAAAACCTTTACTTTCGAAAATTGAAGAAGGAACAACAAAAGCTTCTCTTGAAAAATCGAGTAAGCGTTAATTTGAAAAGGTTAAGAGATTGAAACTTCATATCTAACTATCAATTGTTTAAGAGTAACAAAAGTAAAATGAAAGTAATTAAAGCACACTCACAGTTATAGTGGTTTGGCCTCAACCTGGCCTACATCCACTCCCGAGTCCTCTTCCCCGAGGCCCACCAGCGTCCACTATCAACCTTCTTTGGGTGAAGATCAAACCCTTACAACTTTCTCTCTCCTTTTACTAAGTTTAGGATGAACCTTACAACCTCACAGGGAAGGACTATAAGTTTTACAAGACTTTCCTCTCTCCCTTAGCCCTTTTCTTTTTCTTACAATTTTCACACACAATTTATTATAAAATTTTTATCCAAAAATTATTGTATGAAATGCAAGAAAATTTGGGATATTTATAGGTCCTAATTGACTTTAGGATTTAGAGCCAAAATTTAAATATATCTGAAAAATCCGGCTACGAGCGGTACAACCGCTAGCGCCAATGGTACAATTACCGAAAACTACCTTGAAAATAGAGTACGGGCGGTTCAACTATCAGCCTGGGCAGTCCAACTATTGCTTGCTACCTAAATACCTAGGTAGTAATGGTACAATTACTGGCCTAGGTAGTACAACCACTGCCTGCTGCTTGGATTCTTGGGTACCGCCGCTTACTAGTGATACAACCGTCGGAAAACCCAAAAAAGTGATTCCCTTCACTTTTCTAATTCCGACTTATACCATTTGTTGACCATTTCTCAAGTCAACCAATTAAGCTCGACCTAAGCTCAATCCACTCTCCAAAGTGGACCCAGTTTACCTTGAGTTAATTTGGATACCTTCCAAATCTAACTTAAGTAGGACTCAATCTTAATGATGCTAACTATGACTTAATTAATTACAATCAATATGACCAACAAATCCAATCAAGCCTTCCTAACTCTCGACAAGCATTTCAGCTACCCCCAATAATCTTCCGGTGAACTCCCTTGTGCCATCCTACCAAGCTCATGATACCCTCGGCGAGTTATCGACGCACTCCAGGTGTGTTCCTAACTGTATTGTCTTCACTCCGGCTCGATGCCTAGACTTGACTTTGGCCAAATCTTTGATTGTAATTTTCTCTCTATCGTAATTAATTCTACATCAATCAACTCTAACAACCTTATTAGATTAATAAACTATCAATTGATTTTATCATCAAAATTTGAGATTCAATACCTGTATCACTTAAGCTTGAAAACAGATTAGATCATAACTTCATCAATTGATTTCATTATCAAAATATGAGATTCAACATATTACTATAATTGATTTATTTGGACATGCTTTTTGGCACATAAATATGATTGCTTTAAATGTTTTACAAAATAAACTAGTTCAAAATGAAAAAGGTTTTATGATTTCGTCTATTTGTAGTGATCATGGTGGTGAATTAAAAACCATGATTTTTAAGATTTTTGTGAGTTAAATGGGTATGACCATAATTTCTTCACTTTAAGAAATCCACAACAAAATGGAGTTGTTGATAAAAACCAATAGGAGTTTATAAGAAATTACAAGAACCATGCTAAATGAACATAGCCTACCCAAATATTTTTGGGCTGAAACGGTTAACAAGGCATGCTATGTCATGAATAAGGTTCTCGTAAGACCACTATTTTCTAAAACTCCATATGAATTATGGAACAATAAAAAACATAATATATCATATTTTAAGGTTTTAGTTATAAATATTTTATTTTAAATGAAAAAGATACATTAGGAAAGTTTAATGCAAAATCCAATGAAGGCATATTTTTCTAGTTATTCCTCTATTTCAAAAGCTTGTCGTGTCTTTAATAAAATAACTTTAGTTATTAAGGAATCCATCCATGTTGTTTTTAATGAGTTTCTTGAATTGAAGAAAAATAATTTTATGATGATTTTGATTTTAGTACTTTAAATTTGAATGAAAATTCACCTTTCCCAAGCAACTAAGATGTATTTACTTTCAAAGAATCATTACCCAAGGAATGAAAGTATATAGATGCTCATTCTAAGGAGCTAATTATTGGAGATATATCAAAATATGTTCAAACTCGTTCATCATTTAAAGATTTTTGTGCTAATGTTGCATTTTTATTTCAAATTGAACCAAAATACATTGGTAATGCTCTAAAAGATGATCCATGAGTTTTTATAATACATGAGGAGTTAAATCAATTTGAGAGAAATAATGTATGGATGCTTGTTTCTAGACCTAGTGACCATATAGTAATTGACACTAAATAGGTATTTATGAATAAAAAATATGAATATAGTATCATAGTTGAGAACAAGGTTAGATTAGTGACTAAAGGTTTTAACTAAGAAGAAGGTATTGATTATGAAGAAATCTTCACTCCTATGACAAGACTTGAAGCCATAAAGATGCTCCTTGCCTATATATTTTTTAAAAAATTTAAATTATTTCAAATGGATGTCAAAAGTATTTTTTTTAGTGGGTTTATTTCCGAAGAAGTTTATGTTGAACAGCCACCCGGATTTAAAAATTATCTTTTTCCAAATCATGTTTTCAAATTATCTAAGGCTCTTTATAGTTTGAAATGCAATATCGATACCATATTATTTATTAAATATTTTAAAAAAATATTTTTTTATAATTCAAATTTATGTTGATAACATTATTTTCAGTTCTACTAATGAATCTTTATGTGAATCTTTTGTCAAAAGTATGAGCCAATAATTCGAAATGAGTTTGATGGGCGAATTAATATTTTTCTTAGGATTATAAATCATGCAACTAAATGATGGAACTTTTATTAGTCAAACTAAGCATGCTCTGGATTTATTAAAACGATTTTATGTGGATGGTGCTAAGACCATTAATACACCAATGAGTAATTCTACAAAATTAGATAAAGACAAAGAAGGTGAATGCTTTGATCAAAAGACTTATCGAGGAATGATAGGGAGTTTTTTGTATCTTACTGAAACTAGACCTGATATAATGCATAGTATTAGACTTTGTGCAAGATTTCAGTCCAATCCTATATAATCTCATTATAAAGCAGTTAAAAGAATATTTAGATACTTAAAAAGAACTCCAAAACTAGGATGATATCCAAAAATCTGAAAATTTTGATTTGATTGTATATTTTGATGCTTACTTTGTAGGATGCTGAATATATAAAAAAGTATATCTTGAACATGTCAATTCCTAGGTCATGCACTTGTTTCTTGGTCTTTTAAGAAGCAAAACTCTATCGCATTATCTATTGCGGAGGTTGAATATGTGACGGCAGGTGTATAATGTGCACAAATAATCTGGTTGAAGAGTAGTTTGGAGGATTATGGACTTTACTTAAAAAATATTCTTATAAAATATGATAATACAAGTGCAATTTGTTTAACAAAGAATCACATTCAATATTCTAGGACTAAGCACATTGATATTAAACATCATTTTATTAGGGATCATGTTAACAATCATGATATATCTTTAGATTTTATTGATATAAAACATTAATTGGTGGATATTTTTACTAAATCATTAAGTGAGGAATAATTTGACTTTCTTTGGAGAGAGAGACATGTTGAATCTACCAAATGCATGAACTCTTTTCATAAATACTTTGATTGATTTCTCGATTTTCATGACTTAAAATTTTCTTTTGAATCAAGATCATTTCTTCTTGTGATATACAAAAGAAGAAATTTGTTGAAATAACTCATGGTTTTCATGACTTGATCTTTCATTTTTCATATGATAATATTGATACAAATTTTACAAAAAAAAAATCCTTCCATTCTCTTTCTTGTTTTGATAATGACAAAAGGGAGAAAAAGAAGTAAGATCTTGTACATCTCAAAAGAAGTAATATTGTTACCTTACCAGTTGCACTCTTCTCCTTTTTGTTTATGACAAAAGGGGAGAAGTAATGATGATATGAAATTATGCTTGATGATTTAGAATCTTAACTCACTCTTGATATTATGATGATATTATGATGTACTAATGAATTGAAATTATGCATGTGATAACAAACTTGATGATTTGATATTATGCATATAATATTTATGATTTTATTATGTTGATGCTTATGTTGTATGCATACAAAATGTGAAATCACATTCATTAAAATTATTATGACTTGAATAAAAATATATTATGATTAGAAGTTTATCATTCTATGAATTCAAGTTTATTTCAATATGGTATATAGATAGAGAGAGTTTAGTTAAAACTCCATCATCAATTAGTTATCATCATAAAAAAGGGATAGATTGTTAAATCTCAGATTTTGATGATGAAATCAATTGATGAAGTTATGATCTAATCTATGTTCAAGAAAAGTGATATAGGACTATCTTTGATCATGAAAAGACAAAATGATTTAAACAATAAAATCATACATTAGGCCAGAGTCAGAGATCTGACATCGGGCCGAAAAAATCGGACATTGCGTTAAGATTGGATGTTGCGGGAGTCAACATGTCGATGGACCGAGCAATACGCCGAAAGAGAGCATGATGCGCTGACGGTTCAGATAAACCAATGACATGTCGAACAATACAAGATTTACGCTTTGTAATTATTTATGTCATGATCATCATAGTTTAAGTCTTAATTGAGTTAGTTTTGGGTGTAACTATGCTAACTCAATTAAGGGCTCATTGGGTCTTATTTGGACTGATTTTGGCCCATTAGTAAGCTCATTTCATTGACCTATGTGGAGGTACCACCATGTTAAGCGATAGTACTACCTAGGGTATGGAAAGTGCTTTTTCAGGTTTCCAACAGTGGTACTGTCGGCTACAGATAGTAGTACCACCTATTTTGGCGGTGGTACCACCAGAGCCCAGATTTGTAGGCTTTATTCGGTGGTGGTACCGCTCATACCCCGAAAATTTGAGGATTTAAAATTTTGGCTCCAACTTTTGAAGTCATTTGGGGCCTATAAATACCCTACTCATTCTTGCTTAAAGAAGTAACAACTAAGATTAAAACTTATGATTCTAAGTGTGCAAACGTTATAATATCTTGAGAGTTTTCCTCCTCTTAATAGTTTAGAGTTCATTCTAAGGGAGGTATGAGACTTGTAAAGGTTCTCTCCTAAACCTGTGAAAAGGAAAAATGGTTGTAAAAGGGTAGTTGATCTTTGCTTATTGAAGGAAGACTGTTAGTGACTACCGGTGGCCTCAACGAAGGAAGAATCGAAAGTGGACATAGGTTACGACGACCGAACCACTATAAATCTGGTGTGCTATTTTCTTTTATGCTTTACATTCTTATTACTTACTGATTTAGTAGCTCACCACTCTTACTCATATTCCAAGTCTAAAGTATTTCCAAAACAGGTTTATTCAAATTATTTTTTAAATCGATATAATTTTTTGAAAGTACTGATTCACCCTCGCTCTTAATGCTGACATGATCCTAATATGTTATATATTTCAAAAACTGATTGACCACCATAAGTATCGATCCGAGTCCCCCTATTATCGGTAAGCTTAATATGAAGTCCAAGAAAATGCTTTCCTATAGCCTTTTTGGTACCAGCAATGACTCCAAAAGTCTCATTGGCTTCCACTACTCTATCTTATTTTATTGGCAAGTAAGACATATTTGAACATATTCCTCTACATTGGTCCCCATTTTCGGCCAATAGAAGGCCCCTCTGCAAGTGTTATTGTTCGATGAATACCCAAGTATCCAGCCCAAAAGGAATCATGACACTCCTTCAAGAGTTCACGCCTCAAATTATCTGCCCACGGAACATAAACTCTATTCCCTTTGGTGTAGATGAGTCTCTTCTGGACCCAAAACTATTGTGCATTGCCCTCTTTGATGAGTTGCATTACTGCTTGAGGATCACTGTACAATCCATCCCTAATCCTGTAAAGGAAGTTGGAGTGCAATTGACTTGCTTAGCCTTTGCCTTCTAACTGTATGACGTTCATCGGCTCTACTTTTTGGCTTAACGCATCGACCATGACATTTGCTATTTCGGCCAATACCTTGTACTCCATTGCTATATTAAACCCAGCTAGGAAGTCTTACTATTAGGCTTGCTTTAAGTAGAGTTTCATTTATGTTTGAAAGTAACTCAATGTGATGTTCTCCGTCCTAAGCACAAAATGCGCTCCGAGAAGATAGTGTCGCTAAACTCGTAGATTGTGGATCACCGCTGTCATCTCCATCTTATGCACTAGATATTACCACTCGATCTCATTAAACTTACGACTCTCATAGGCCATAGGGTTGACCCTCTTGCATAAGTGCTCTCCTAATAATGAAGTATGAAGCATTTGTATGGATTTCAAAGGACATCCGGTAGTTTGGTAATTTGAGTACCAGTTCTTCTAACACACTAGTCTTTAGGTCTTGGAATACTGCTTTATATCTATCCGACTATCTCCAAGACTGCTCCTTTAGCAACTCTGTTAGTGGAGATACATGCTTCAAATATCCAGTTATGAAGCGTTGATAATATTTGACAAAATTAAGGAATGATCTCAACTCTAGTACCTTCTTTGGTGTTTACCATTCTGCCACAATTTGCACCTTAAATTTGTTCATTAGAATGGAACTGTCACCAATTTGATGCCCCATAAATAAATCTATGTATAACAAAGTAGTACTTTTCTTTTTTCATGAATAAATCTCTGTATTGTTCGAATGTGCTCAATATGCTCCTCAAGTATTTGGTTGTAGACGACGATAGCATCTAAGTAGACAACCATAAACTTGTTCAAATACTCTTTGAATAGTCGGTTCATTAGAGTACAGAATGTGATCGGGGAATTGGGTAAGCCGAAAGACATCACTAGGAACTCGAATGCTCCATCCTTGGTCATGTAGGGAGTCTTCGCTTTGTTGCATTTTCAATGCACACTTACTAGTATCCCGACCAAAGATCGAGTTTAGAGAAATACTTTACCTTGTCCAGTTGATCGAATAAGTCTGTGATGAGTGGGATGAGATACTTGTTCTTCACCGCCACTTTTTTGAGGGCTCGATAGTCAATGCATAATCGAAGGCTCCCATCTTGTTTCTTCTGAAAAGGGACTAGAGCTCTGAATGGTGCTTTTGAGCTACAGATGAGACCACCGCTTAGTAGTTCATCTAATTACTTCCCAAGTTATACCAACTCTAGAGGAGCCATACAATATGGCGGTCTTGTTGGAGGCTTAGCTCCCGGCTTCAACTCAATATAATGATCTATGCCTCTTTCGGGTGGTAGAGTTTTTGGCAACTCGGGTGGTGTATGATGTCTATAAACTCCTTCAGAATGTTCACCATTATAGCATGTTCATGAATGACCTCCTCGTCAAGTGGCTCTAGCTATATAGCAACCGCAAAAGTTAATTCACTTTTTTGTATCCCTTTCTTCAATTGCAATACCAATATTTATTGTGGGTCCTTAGTTTCTCCTCAATAAACTTGAACCATACAGGTGTCACCACCTCCCATTAGGCATAGGGAGTTTAGGAACAATATTGGCACCAACTTCATTGTGTACATGAACTCCATTCCGAGAATCACTTAGAAGTCATCTAATGACATTATGATCCTGTTTATGCTCCTGATCTATATTCTAATCTTGCTAAGGACCCCCTTTACTAGGCCAAAAATCCGTTGAGCCTCTGAGTTTACAGCTTTCATATGACTTGGGTTCTTCTCCAAGTTAAGCTCAAGTTGTCATGCTTCTCAGTTTACAATAAAATTGTGGGAAGCACCCGTGTCCTCTATTGTACAGGTTGTTTGACCATTAAGCTTGATGTCCATATACATTAACTCTCTACTCCATGCATTTTGTCGCTTTGCCTTCTTGTTCTCTCCCACTTGACCCTGCAATGCATTCAACAAATGCATTACTCACATTTGGGACCCTTGTGACACCTTATCGTAATCGCTAGATTCTGAATTGCTCGAACTAAGGACAGTGGCTTTGCCCTTATCCAACTTGTGGGGGTGGATTGATGCAGTTAAGGCATTGAGTGCATATTTTTATAGGTACTCCCTTACCATGTGTGGTCCTTCGCATATGAAGCATCCATCAAGTTTCGAGACCTTGCCTTTTGAGCTTGTTCCTTTATGAAAGTTCTTCTTCCTTTAGTCGCCCTCGGATTCCTTCACTCGGGAATATTTGAGTGGGCGATTTTCTAAGGATTGATTCTTCTTCCTCGAGTCCTCCGAAGAAACAAAGTCAGTGAGTCTTTCTACCATCGCAATGGAAGCTAAACAGTTTATCCTTCTTGGACATGTCTTGGATGTCCAACACTAGTGCAGAAAATTGCTTCATATAGTCCTAAATGGAAGTACTTTAATGGAGTTGTCTCAGCTTTCTTCTTGCAATGAACTCCATGGTTTCGAGTAGGAACTAAGTTCTCAACTCTCATTTCAAGTCCTCCCAAGTGTCCACTTGACATTAACCTTGCTAGATCTCTTCCTAATGGGTTTGCTATCAAAGTTTTACATTCTTATTCAAATACATTATTGCTATCGAAACTTTGGTTTCTTCAGAGTCGGTTCTCATAGCACGAAAGTATTATTTCATGTCAAACAGGAAATTTTTGAACTCTTTGGTGTCCCTGGCATCCTCGTAGCAATGGGGCTCAGGCATCTTCAAGCTTTGTGGTGGTGCAATGTGGGTGTTGCTCTCTATCACATTAAGAGTCCTTGTGAACAATGTCACCTTGGACAGGAGTTCCGTCACAACTTCATGCAGATGTTGCACAGAGTCTTTAGTGTCTTCTATCGATTAGTCGATTAGGGACTCAACCTTGTCGATATGAGATTCAGTTTCTTTTTGTGAGGTCTCTACCCCAAGGAGCCTTCATTGGTCTTTGTAGTGTTCCTTCAAACTCGCTTCAAGAACATCAAGGAAGGTTTTCACCATTGTAAGCCTCTCCTTGTGGCTTTTTTTCTCTGTTGGCTCTCTAAATTGTGCCTCCTTCGCTCACAGAGAATACCCAATTTCTCACTTGTCTTATTCGCTATCGCACTCCTCATGAGCGGCCCCAACAGCTTGAGAGCAAGTTTGCACTTGCAGCCACCTGTGACTGCTTGGGGCAAAAGTTCGGCTTGCCCCATCCTATTCGATTCACCATGATGCTTCGCCATGGTGAGATTACAAAACTTCTTTACTGTTTGTTCGAATTACTTGCTTGTTCTGATACCACAATATCACAAGCTTTGCTAAATTTGTGTAAGTCATGCGACACCTTGTGGTAAAGTTATGGACTTAGTTGGAATTGTCGAAGTCGTGAAGCACCCTTGCACTAAGTCTCAGACTTAGCTAGGATTGCCTAAGTCATGATACATCCATGCGTTATTCGTTCGTAATGGGTTAGCCTAGATGTAACCTCATGTAGGTCCCGAAGGACTGGTAAAAGAGAAGGTTGATTAATTTAAAATCGAGTGATAGATAAGTCTCGATATGTTGCAAAGGGGGAAGCTTTATAAGCAATTCAACAAGCACCTTGAGTGCAAGAGTAAAAGAGAGAAAGGAGTGAAAAATGACTTTAGAAGGTTGAACAAATAGTTGCAAGTCCACAAACGATAGTTCACCGGGTGCCAGACACGAAGACAAGCTTAACTTAATGAATGCTCAATGCTTGATAATATACTGAAGCCCCATCCAGCACTATGCCACTTAGGGGTTCCAGGGGTTTGAGATGGCTGATGTTTTACACCGCGCTACAGTGTACAAAAATCATATTGCGACATATAAAAATAGAATTATTTCGGATAGATTTGGCTCAACGCTCACTCAGCATGGTGAGCATTTAATTGTCTTGTATAATACACTTAGCTCAATTTCAACTAATTTTAACTCTAGTGATATTGAAATTCTCTTTCAATTTCTTCATATTCATTCTGTTTGCTTTTACATTTTCTGTTATAGTTTATTTTTATATTTTATAATATTAAAAAATATTAAAACATAATAATTTTTTTCCTTCTTTATATATAGGTTTCTCACTAAATTACCAACTTAGTAACAAAAGCAAATATTAAGCAGAATAAGATAAATAATAGAATAATGAATCAATCACAAAGTGAGACATCATATATTTAACGTGAAAAACCACAAGGACCATAGTTCACTCAAACCTCCACTATCACCAATAATGATAATAGGTTTATAATAAAACTTCTTCAGGATAACTAGAGGATCAGAATAACATCAAGAACATAGATCTTAGTTCACCAATAGCATATCATCATCAATATAAATGGATCTTACAAAAGAAAAAGATATAAACTCACTAAATGAGTATATTAGAAAATCATAATAGAGAGGATAAACCATAAATCAGTACCATTAGGATTGTAGAGCTTCTTATAAGGATTCTCCACATAAAATTTAGGTCAAAATTGATAAAGTTTTACCGTTCGATCCTCGTAAAAGCTTACTTTCTCTCTCTTCTTTTTTTCTCTCTTCGTTCATGCACTGTTATTGTTCATGTCTGCATTATTTTTTTTCTCATGTATGCCACCTCTCATCCACTTAGGTTTTCTTCCCTCTTTTTTTTTAATGATAAATCAAATTTGGGCTAAATGCCCAAATGTCCAGTCCAAGCCCACCTATGGGATGGACCCAATAATTCTCTCCCTCCAGTTTATATGGTTGGCTGTACTAAGCTTCCTCTCTATCTACATGCTTCAAGTTTCTCTTTGGACAAAGACTTAGTCAACATATCTGATCCATTCTCATTAGTATGTCTTTTCTAAGTACAATTCTTTCATCTCAAGCACATCACGAATCCAGTGATACCTTACATCAATATGCTTAGATCTAGAATGATATATTAAATTCTTAGAGAGGTGAATGACGCTCTGACTATCAAAGTAAATATTATATCCTTCCTATTTCGAACTCAACTCCTGTAGAAAATTTTTCATCCATAAAGCTTCCTTACAAGCTTTAGTAATTGCTATATATTCTGCTTTTGTGGTTGATAGAGCAACACAGTTCTGTAACTTAGACTGCCAAGAGAATACTCCCCCTGCAAAACTCATCAAGAACCCCAAAATGGATTTCTTGGAATCAATATCACCTACCATGTTTACATCTCTGTGACCCTTTAACATAGGTTTACCAATGCCAAAATATAAACACAACTTGGTAGTACCTCGAAGATATCTTAATATCCATTTTGTTATTGCCCAATATTCCTTATAAGGATTAGAGAGAAATCGGTTGACAACTCTAATTGCATGAGCTATATCTAGCCTAGTACAAACTATAACATACATCAAACTACCTACTCTGGACATTTCTTCGTTTTCTTTCTTACTTATAGGATATTATTTTGAATTAAGCTTGAAATGATCTGCATGTCGAGAACAAATTACTTTCGTTTTATTCATGTTGAATCTTTCAAGAACCTTTTCAATGTAGGTCTCCTGAGATAACTAAATCTTTCCATTCTTTTTATTATGAAGAATCTTAATGCTAAGTATTTGTCTTGCCGATCCTAAGTCTTTAATGACAAAAGACTTACTTAGTTCCCTCTTAAGCTTCTTAATTTTACCATCATCATGACCAATAATTAGTATATCATCAACATATAGTAGGAGAATAATAAAATCATTATCTGAAAACTTTTTTGTAAACACAGTGGTCAGATGTGGTTTAATTGTACCCTTGGCTCATTCTAAAAAAATCAAACTTCTTGTACACACTAGTTTTTTTTCCCTTGATTTTGCAACCTTCTGGTTGCTCCATATTTTTTTCTTTGAAGTTATCATATAAAAATATAGTTTTCACTTCAAGTTACTCAACTTCTAAATTCAAGCGGGCAGCCAAACCAAGAACAACTCAGATAGAGGATATTTTCACTACAAGAGAAAATATTTCTTTAAAGTCAATATCCTTTCTAACTTAATCCTTTTACAACTAATTGTGCCTTATATCTTTGTTGTGAGCTATTATTTTTAGTCTTTAATTTATAAAACCATTTATTCTTGAGAGCTTTCTGCCATATATGTAATTTTACTAAGTCATAGGTGTGGTTCTCAAGCAAGGATCTCATCTCTTCTTGTATGGCTTTAACGCACTCATTCTTATGCTCATACAGAATATTCTTGGTAAGTTTCTGGCTCTTCCTCGTCAGTAAGCATAACATACTTATGTGGAGGATATCTTGTATATGGTCGTCGCTCTCTTGTAGATCTTCTTAATAGAATCTTAACTAGTGGTGGAGGTGCTTACTTAAATTGTTCAGTTGGTTCAACTTCATCAACTGTAGGAGCATCATCACTAACATTCTCATCACTATCTTCTTGTCCATCTCCCACATAATCATTATGAACTATAGGTGGAGGAATTGAGCCCAAACTTTGAGGAATATAAACAGAGGTATTTTGCTTCTTAACATTATCATAATTTTTAAATAATTAGTTTTCAGTAAACATGACATCTTTGCTTCTAATAACCTTCTTGTTCACTGGATCCCATAATTTGTTCCCAAACTCTTCATGACCACATCCTAAGAAAATGCATGTTTTTGCCTTATTATCAAGCTTGGATCTCTCATCTTTAAGAATATGAATAAACGCTTTACACCCAAAGACTTTCAAGTGTTCATAATATACATCTTTCCTTTTCTATACTCTCTCTGGAACCTCACCTTTCAGATGAACTGATGGAAAAAGATTTATCAGCTCAATTGTATTTCTCATAGCCTCCCCTCAAAATGACTTAGGTAACTTGGTATGAGAAAGCGTACACCTAATCCTTTCTTCAATAGTTTTATTCATCCTTTCTACCACACCGTTTTGCTGAGGAGTTTTAGGAACTGTTTTCTCAAGCCTGATACCATAAAACTTGCAATAATTCTCAAAAGGACCCCTGTACTCACTATCATTATCTACTCGAATACACTTTAGTTTTTTTCCTATTTCTCTTTCAACACTAGCATGAAACTCTTTGAAAACATCGAGTACCTGATCTTTAGATTTCAAAGCAAAAGTCTAAACTTTCTAGAATGGTCATCAATAAAAGTAACAAAATAAAGAGCATCTCCAAGAGTTCTAGTTTGCATAGTGCAAACATCAGAATGAACCAAGTCAATAATATTTAATCTTCTAGATGATGGATAAGTATGAAAGGTAACTCTATGTGTTTTTTCAACTAAGCAATGATCACAAGATTTAAGAGATATACCTTGCAACTTTAGTAAGAACTGCTTTCTAGTAAACGTCTGAAGTCCCTTCTCACTGATATGACTAAGCCTTTTATGTTAAAGATCTATACTTTCATCTTTTTAGAGTGTATTAATCTCTCCTTTGTGTAGCTTAGCCTCCATGACATAAAAAGAGTTTTGTTTCTTTCCTCTCGCTATTACCAGAGAACTTTTAGTGAGCTTCCATTTGCTTTCACCAAAATAGTGTATAAATCTTTCATCATCAAGTTTCCCTATAGATTTCAAGTTTAGATGAATATCTAGAATATGTATTACATCTTAGAGTATCAATTTACTCCCAATACTAGTCTCTACGCAAATATCTCTAATACCCACAATCTTAGATGTATCACTGTTTCCTATTTTGATATTTTCAAAATCACTAGTAGTGTAAGATATGAAGAAATCACCATGAGAAGTAATACGAAAAGAAGCATTATAGTAAATTACCCAATTACTGTCTTAAGCTGCAAGAATGACAAATCCATCATCATAAATAATAATAATATTACTTTCAACAGCAACTGTATTAGTCTCTTTTTCATTTTTCTTTCTTTTATTTTGTTCTCACTTCTAGAACCTACACTCTTTCTTCATGTGACTTATCCTGTTGTAATGGACACACTTGATATCTCTTTTAAACTTGGATATTCCTATATAACCATGTGGATTCCTACTATGACTTCTTCCACGTTTTTCTTATTTTTCACAAGTACACCAGATTCTCCTTGTTTTTTCCTTTTGATATCTTCATTTAGCAAACTATCTTTAACCATGTCTATAGTTAGAGTCCTCTCTGGCATGGAGTTAGAAATTATCATTACATATGTTTCTCAATTTTCTAGTAAAGAGCTAAGGAGTAACACTCCTTACATCTCATCATCTATGTTCATTTTTATAGTAATTAGCTTGTTTGTAAGACTCTAAAATAGGCTTATGTGCTCAATATATTACCATCATCTTTATACTTTAAATTGATAAGTCATTTGAAGAGAGAAATTTTGTTTCCCACTATCTTCTTTGTAAAGAGATTTTCTAATATATACCAAACAACATCAGCTTCAGTTTCATAAAAAATATGCTCATGCAAATTTATATACATTGTGTAAGATTATGTGGCCCTTTATTAATTAAATAAGATATATTATAGATTATTTTGATTCTGATAAAAGATATTAGCCAATATTAAATAAAGTCTATATTATATTGGGATATTTTAGGGGATGTCCTTGGTGGAAGAAACTCTCCTAATAACTTACCCTAGACTCTCTGCTCTCGCCTATAAATAGACATGACCTACTATAAACCCAATGCACGACACAACAAAGAATGATAAAGGGGTGAATAGATCAAGAGATTACAGTTATCCTCTTGATCTAGATCAAGAGATTACGGTTATCCTCTTGATCTCCCAAAACCATTAATTAAGGTGGTCCTATGAAAGGATAAGAAGAGAGGAGAAGGGGTCTAGATCTATTCTAGTTCCTCTTGCAGATCAATATTCGGCGTTATTCAGATCCAACTGGCAATGCTTTTGAAGATCTAATTGGATCTCAATCAAATGACATTTAAAGGTACGCATCGTAAATAAATATAGTATTATTTGATTTCAATCCTAGCATAATAGTTTTTTTCACATAATAGTCTGTATGATTATAGTTTTTATGCCAATAATTGGTATAAGAGCCTAGGTTTTGAGATAAAAAATATTAGATATATTATTTTTGTTTACGATGCATTGATTTGAATATCTTATTGATATGTTTTCCTATCTGTTAATCTTAATCGTTTGCTTGCGAACGATTCTTGGTAGTTGTTGTGTATTAAAGACATAACAATTTTACCGTATTTTTGGTCGGATCTGCCTGCGACAACAGCGTGTGCGCACAGGGCTGAATTTGCCCGCGATCGCCACTTGAGTAGGGGCCGCAGGTAGTCGTGTGCAACACAGGCTGCACAAGCGACGACCTCGCATGCCGATGACAATGACCACATGCTAGCGCTTCCTAGGGACTGGCGACCACGCAGTCAGATATTAGGATGTGTCAAGACGTCATGATTGCGACGGGCGGCAAAAGAGAAGAGGTTAGATTTTTTCTTTTCTTCTCCTTAAGAAAATTACAATGTAAAATTATGATTTTACCATTCTGCTCAAATTATAGTTTTACCATTCATCGAAATTATAGTTTTACCCTTCAGCTGAATAGGATTATTTTTAGTTTTACCCTTATGATTTATTAATCCTATAATCTTTAAAAAATATGTAATTCTTATATATATATTTTTTAGAATTATAATTCTGTCACTATAAAATTAAGAAATTTTGGTTATTTGATTAAGTGTTCAATAATTATTATGGTTGTTATCCTATTATTGAACTGTCTTAGCATGAATTAGTTTAAATGAACTTAATGAATATTATTTGTAGTTCATCTCCTTAAGTTATATCTGATCGGGAGCTGCCAAAGTAGCCTAGGATGGTAGGCTTATAGGATATGAAATATAATTAAAGCCTTATCATTCATAGGATAATTTAATTTGTATTTTATATTACTACATTGGTCTTGTAGTCACTAAAGTGGCCTAGATCAATGATTTATAAAATTACATTAAGGAATAATTACTCAATGACATTAAGAAATAATATTCAAAATTACATGCATAATTAGGAGATTTAGATAATCCAAAAGGATAATCTATTTCAAATAATTATGTGATGGGGTAGGATGATACTGTTTTGGATGTCCTTGCAGTTTAAAATTGTATACCTAAAGGTAGCAAAACTATTCCACAAGGATGGTATTAGTCCTCCATAAATGGTCTTATATGAACACTAGATATGTCAATATTTTTACCCAAAGGTTAAATATTAATTATATTAATATTTCATCATATTTTGGTAAAACTCAAAGCATTAATGTTATTTTATATTCTGTAATAGTATTCTCGTCCATACATTCTCATGCTTCTAGTGTCCCTGTACTCTCGGGATTAAATTATTCAGAATGGTTAAAACACGTGCAATTTACATTGGGCGTACTAGATCTTGATTTGGCATTGCTTGTTGAAAAGCTCACGTAATTAACTGATAAAAGTACTGTAGAATAAGTCAATGAAATGAAGGCTTGGGAAAGATCTGATAGGCTCAATTTAATGTTCATAAGGATGGCAATTGCAAATAATATAAAGACTTCATTATCGATTGCATCTAGCGCACGTAAATATTTAAAGGTTATTGAAGACAGATTTAAATCTGCTGATAAGTTATTGGCTAGCATATTAATGAAAGAATTGATTACAGCTCAATATGATGGTACTCGAGGAATTCAGGATCACATCCTCAATATAGCTAACAAAGCTGCCAAACTTAAGGCATTGGGAATAAATGTTGATGAATCTTTCCTTATGCAGTTCATTCTTAATTATCTTCCTTCTCAGTTTGGCCCATTCAAGATTTGCTATAATACAAATAAGGATAAGTGGGACTTGAATGAGTTAACTAGTATATGTGTTCAGGAAGAATTAAGATTAAAGTAAGAAAGTTCGTATAATGTACTGACAACTACTGAAGGAGTTGGTAACAAGAAAAGAAAATCGAAGCATCATCCATTGAAGAAATTTGCCGGGTCTGGAAGTGTTAGACAAACTATTGAAAAGAAAGCTATTAGAGTAAAGTGCTTCTTTTGTGGCAAGAAAGGACATGTAAAGAAGGATTGCATTAAACGTAAGACTTGGTTCGAAAAGAAAGGTATAAACTCAACCTTTATATGTTTTGAATCAAACATTGTAGAAGTTCCTTCTAATACATGATGGATTGATTCTGGCGCTTCAATTCATGTTACTAATAATATGTAGGGATTCCTTTCAATCCGAAAACCAAAAGAACATGAAAGATTCATAATTATGGGAAATCGTCTCAAAGCAAAAGTAGTATAAGTAGGGACTTATCGCTTACGCCTAGAGACGGGTAATCTGATGGATCTGAAAGACATATGTTTTGTTCCTATAATTTCTAGAAATTTAATTTCTCTGTCTAGAATTGATGAGTTAAGATACTGTGTTTCTTTTGGTAATGGTAAATTCAGTATATTTTATGATTCAATAAAAATTGGTTCTAGAATTCTGTGTGATGGTTTGTACAGAATTAATTTGAATATTGAGTTTACAAATACATTATTGACCCTGCAATCAAGTATTGAAATGAAATGTAATTCCAATAATGAAAGATCTTCTATATTGTGGCATAGACGTTTGAGGAATATCTCCAAGGAAAGAATTAAAAGATTAGTGAAGGATAATGTTTTGGAAAATTTAGACTTCACTGATTTTGATGGTTGAATATATTGTATTAAAGGAAAGCAAACTAAGCATACAAAGAAAAATGCCACAAGAAGTAAAGAACTTCTTGAAATTATTAATACTGATATCTGCGGACCACTCCATATTCCTTATTTTAGTAGAGAAAGGTATTTCATCATATTTATAGATGACCTGTCCAGATATGATTATGTTTATCTAATACATGAAAAGTCTTAGGCCGTTGACATTCTTGAAGTGTACATAAATGAGGTCGAGAGACAATTAGATATAAAAGTTAAAATTATTAGATCTGATAGGGGTGGTGAATTTTATGACAGATATGATGAATCCGATCAGAATATTGGTCCTTTTGCTAGATTCCTAGAACAATAGGGTATTTATGCTCAGTATGCATTACCAGGTGTGCCATAGTAGAACAGTGTTGCTGAAAGACGAAATCGTACTATTATGGATATGGTTAGGAGCATGATGAGTTATTCCTCTGTACCTGAGTCAATATGGGGTGATGCTCTTAGGACAACTATGTATATCCTGAACAAGGTTCCTAGTAAATCAGTTCCATCAACTCCATTTGAGTTATGGACTGGTAGGAAACCCAGTCTGAGACATTTATATATTTGGGGGTCTCCTACAGAGATAAGAGTATTCAATCCACATGAAAAGAAATTGGATCCAAGAATAATTTCTGGATATTTTATTAGTTACCCAGAAAGATCCAAGGATACAGATTTTATTGCCCTAATCATAATATGAGGATAATAGAATATGGTAATGCAAAATTTTTAGAAAATGGTGAAAACAATGGGAGTCAAAAGTCTCGAAGAATTAATTTTGATATTGAGGAGATTCAGGCTTCTTCTCCTATATTATCCCCTATTCGAGAAATTGTTGTTCCTCAAATCAATGAGAGAATTGATGAGGGTGAACAACAAAATAACATTGATGAATTCTCACATGATATTGATTGTCGTCGCTGATAGTCTTGTAGAATAATCACAATTGGCAGATTTGAGAAGATCTCAAAGAAAAAGAAAACATGTCATTTCTGATGATTATGTGGTATATCTACAAGAATCAGATTTTGATATAGGAATGAAAAGAAACCCCTTATCATTTTCACAAGCCATAGAAAGTAATGATTCTGAAAAATGGTGTGATGAAATGAAAGACGAGTTAAAATCAATGGACCAGAATGGTGTATGGGAACTCGTTGACTTGCCCAATAATTATAAAAGAGTCGGTTGTAAATGAATCTTTAAGACTAAATATGACTCGGTGGGCAATATCAAATGATATAAAGCCAAATTTGTGGCTAAAGATTTTTCTCAAAAAGAGGGCATTGACTACCATGAGACCTTCTCTCTAGTTTCTCGAAAGGACTCATTGAGAATCATCATGGCATTAGTAGCTCATTATGATCTTGAGTTACATCAGATGGATGTGAAAACAACATTTCTGAATGGGGATTTTGATGAGGAAATCTATATAGAATAACCTGAAGGATTCATAGAAAAGGGAAAGGAAAGTTGGGCTTGTAAACTTAAGAAATCTATTTATAGCCTTAAACAAGCTTCCGGACAATGGTATATAAAGTTTCATGATACCATTACTTCCTTTGGATTTAAGAAAAATAATGTTGATCGATGTATATATCTGAAGGTTAGTGGGAGTAAGTTTATTATATTAGTCTTATATGTGGATGATATATTGCTTGCTAGTAGTGATCTTGGTTTGTTACATGAAACCAAGATATTTCTCAACAAGAATTTTAAGATGGTTGATATGAATGAGACATCCTATGTTATTGGCATTGAGATATTCAGGGACAGATCTCAAGGTTTGTTAGAATTATCTCAGAAATATTATATTAATCGTATCTTGGAAAGGCTTAATATGTAGCTTTGTAAAGCCAATGATATACCTATTACTAGAGGTGAAAAATTCAGCCAAAACCAGTGCCCGAAGAATGACTTAGAAATGGATCAAATAAAGAATATTTCTTATGGGTGCACAATTAGAATTCTATTATATGCTCAAACCTGTATAAGGCCAAATATCAGTTTTGCAATGACAATGCTGGGTAGATACCAGAGTAACCCAAAAATGGAATATTGAAAAGCTGCAAAGAAAGTAATGAGATATCTACAAGGGACAAAAGATTATATGCTCACATATAAGAAGTCAAATCAGCTTGAAGTAACGGGATATTCAGATGCTAATTTTGTAAATTGCCTTGATAGCATGAAATCCACTTCAGGATTTGTGTTCATGCTGGTTGGTGGGGCAATTTCTTGGAAAAGTGTAAAACAATCACTTATTGCATTATTTACGATGGAAACTAAATTTGTGATATGCTTTGAGGTCATAAATCAAGCTTTATGATTACAGAATTTTATCTTAGGACTTGATGTGGTCGACTCAATTGCCAAGCCGTTGAAGATATTTTGTGATAATACTGTAGTAGTTTTCTTCTCTAAGAATGACAAGTACTCTAGTAATTCCAAGCATATTGAGAGAAAGTACTTGGTGGTTAGAGAAAGAGTCTAGAAACAACAAGTGTCAATTGAAAATTTAAGCACCACTATGATGATTGCTGATCCATTTACTAAATCTTTGCAATGTAAAACATTTAAAGAACATGTTCTTAGAATGAGGCTTGTGAGCAAGCCATAAATGATATGGTGATGGATGTTTAAGTGGATGCTATTATTGACATTTCTTTTTGCATAATTAAAGTTATTTATTTCTGCTGTCCTGTTTGTGTTTATGTTTATGCATATTATGGTTGAATGCAAGAAACATGATTGTCTTGATAAAACAAATTACAGGGGTCATTATAGACTATGTAAGGAAAGACTAACAATGTTGTAGTATATAGAAGGAAGTGTGACATTGTTGACATATAACCGCTATGACTCACATTGATAGTTGGACCGAATATAGTATTATTATGTTTATTGGACTTATTGGCTTATTTTTAAAAATCATGGCCATGTATAAAATACTTTTCAAGATTTTTAGAATCCAATTATATAAAATTATTTTTAAATAAATTTTGTTTTGTTTATTTTGATTTTGGGAATCTTTTATATCTTATCAATTAATGGGCCAAGTGGGAGAATGTAAGATTATGTGACCCTTTATTAATTGAATAAGATATATTATGGATTATTTAGATTCTGATAAAAGATATTAGCTGATGGAAGGAACTCTCCTAATAACTTACCCTATACCCTCTGCTCTCGCCTATAAATAGACAGGGCCTACTATAAACCCAATTCACGACACAACAAAGAACGACAAAGGGGTGAATAGATCAAGAGATTACAATTATCCTCTTGATTTAGATCAAGAGATTATGGTTATCCTCTTGATCTCCCAAAACCATTAGTTAAGGTGGTCCTGTGAAAGGATAGGAAGAGAGGAGAATGGGTCTAGATCTATTCTAGTTCCTCTTGCAGATTGATATTTGACGTTATTCAGATCCGACTGGCAGTGCTCTTGAAAATCTAATTGGATCTTAATCAGATGGCATCTAAAGGTATGCATCGTAAACAGATCTAGTATTATTTGATTTCAATCCTGACATAATATTTTTTTCCGCATAATAGTTTGTATGAATATAGTCTTTATGCCAACACATTCATCTTCTAATATAGATAAAAGCTTTTTTATGTTATACCTCCCATTCCTCATCATCCATAGTAGAAGGTTTTACTTTAACTTTCATGGGCTTATACAGATCTTTGCAATAGAGTAAATCTTTAATTATACGTCTCCAAGTGAAATAATTTGATGAATTCAATTTAATCATACAATCTGACTCTTCCATTTCAATCATCGAAGAAAATTTTGCACCAAACAACTTGTGTTCTAATACCCCTTGTTGGAAAAAACTATTGAAGCAAAATAATTCTTTTCCCTCTTTATATATCAAAAATGAGTTTTTACCAAATTACTAACTTGTTACCAAAGCCAATATTAACCAGAACAAGATAAACAATAGAATAATGAATCACCACAAAATGAGACACCAGATTTTTAATATGAAAAATCCAATGTGGGAAAAACCACGGGACCGTAGTCCACTCAAACCTCCACTATCACAATAATGATAATATTTTTATAATAAAACTTGTCCAGAATAACTAAAGAATCACAATAACATCAAGAACATAGATCTTGGTTAACTAATGATATGTCATCATCATCATAGATAGATCTCACAAAAGGAAAATATCTAAACTTACTAAGTGGGTATATCAAAAAACTATAATAGAGAGGATAAACTACATATAAGTATCATTATGATTGTAGAATTTATTATAAAAATTTTTTATATAAAATTTGAGTGACAATGTTTTACCATTAGAATCTCTCACAAAAATTTAATTTCTCTCTCTCTTTTTTTTTTTCTCTCTTAGTTCCATACAACTCTCATTCAGATTTTTTTGAATAATGATAAATCAGATTTGGGGATCTAAACCCACCTATAAATTAGACCAGCATATAAACCATCTAATTAGTAGGCAACTTCGCTATGACCTTTGCGCCCACATTCATCCCCTCATTAAGTGTACTTTGTTCTATAGGTTTACCAGAACATCTCAGATATGTACTACGAGTTTGGATGCACTTAAATTGGTAAGTTGACGGCTCCATTTTAGTAGATTCTCAGATGAAGGCGTTTAACAAATGAACTCTTTTCGGCTAACATGTTGATGATGGTCCAATTGTTGTGCTGCACATCTTTGTTTTGATCTGTCTCCAGAGAGAGCTGCTGCCTAAATTTTCCAAGTTAAAAGACCATTTGGCTCTTAGTTATTGTGCTTGATGGTTGGGAAATTTTGTCAGAGTTCATCTTGCTTCTGCAATTACAGGTTCAAGAACTCAAGACAGTCTCGAGAATTACCATCTGCTAATTAGGCCTCTCGCCCGCCAGCAATTTAACTGATTCTACTCATTAGAGTGGACGAGGCATTCGACACACAGCAGACAGAGATCCTCTATCTCCAAGGAAATCACGATGAACAGAAAATAGAGCTCGATTGTGTGCATAAGATCTTATTCTTATATTTGGACCTATAAAAAAGAATAAGAACATTGTAATTAAGATAATCAAGAGATACATCAATGAATTAAGGGGTGGTACTTTTTCCATCTTCTATGTGAGTATTGCGAGAACACAATTATATATTTTCGATGATATTTCTGAGACTTTCATCTTAAGAGTTTGCTCCGGTCCAATAAAAAAATGAGTCTTTATTCTAAACTACGTTTATGATTTTATTGTAAACGGTCATGTTAGCTTCGGTCCAATAAGAAAACGAGTCTTTATTTTATTATTTTTTTAAAAAAATAATCATGGTTCATCGTCCTACTACATTAATATGTGATGGGCAAGAAAGGCTTGGATAATGTAGCCAGCCAGTGAGCCGTTAACGGAGCCTTACCCACACTGCGTTGCACAACGAGCCAGTTGAGGAGTGCTGACGATCCGGGTGCGGCTCTCGCGCACGCTGTCCACCGAGAGGCCGCGCGAGCAGGGCCCAGGCGCTTGGGAATCTGCTACCTGCTCCACCGGCATCAGGCGTAAGTCGCGCGCGGGTGGTCAATCGCGTGCACGAGGCCAGGCGTGAAGCCCGCGCACGCGAGGTCTCATCTCATGGCTTTCTCTTGCTTTTGGCTCTCACATTCATCGCCGTAACAAGTTGAGAACAAGCCGATTTCTTCAAGTGATTTGTTCGGTTAAGACTGCTGTGTAAACAGCACCAGTCGCCTCCTCTTCAGCTATATTAAGCAGCAAGCAGTCTCTACCTGTCCACTCGCCGTCACCTCTTCCTCCCTAGGCAAGTATGGAGTGCCACAGAAACGCTGCCACCACAACTGGTTCCTTGAGCTGCCTGTGTGCGCTCCTGCTGTTTAGCGTCCATCTGATAGCCTGCAACGGTGCAAGAGTGGCTCCTCAAGAGTCAAAGAGCACAGAGTTCATAAGAGCCTCTTGTGCCGCCACCGAGTACCCGGCCCTCTGCTTCAGCTCCCTCTCATCCTACGCCAGCTCCATCCGGACCAGCCCCATGCAGCTCGCAGACGTCGCCCTCTCCGTCAGCCTCGCCGGCGCCCGCTCCACCTCGGCCGCATTGTCGAGGTCAGTCACCGGCCGGGGCATGGCGCCGCGCGTGGCGGCCGCCGTTAAGGACTGCCTGGAGACCATGGGCGACTCGGTGGACGAGCTCCGGGAGTCGCTGGCGGCCATGCGGCACGTGGCGGGGCGCAATGCAGCGTACCAGATCAACAGCATCCAGACGTGGGTGAGCGCGGCGCTCACCGACGAGGATACCTGCGTCGACGGGTTCGCCAGTGGCGCCATGGACGGCAAGGTCAAGAACATGGTGAGAAGCCACGTCGTGTACGTGGCGCAGCTGTCGAGCAACGCGCTCGCCCTCGTCAATGGCCTGGCCGCCTCCATCTCCCGCCCTTGATAACAATTAGGGAGCACGTATGGTCTGCTACAATATATATATATATATATATATATATATATATATATATATATATATATATATATATATATATATATATATATATATATATATATATATATGTATAATACTTTGTGAAAATGTTATGTCCAGGGATCATGAGAACGAATCGGATTCAGAAAGAAAGATCATATTCTTCAATTATATATGTTGATTAAAATAAAAGGATTATTAGATTAATGTAGATAACTTAATTATATGTTTCTTCCCATACCGAAATAACAAAATATCTAAAAATAGAGAATAGTTAAAAGCAAGATATAGACACAAATTCAAATACATGATGAATATATAATTTATGTACATTGATTTTTTTTTTAGTTGAAACGTTGATTTTTTAGGGTAGCATGCATGAGTGCAAAGTGTGGAAACAACGTTTTTATCATTATAAATTTTAATATTATATATCCCTCCTTAGAATCCTTTACATATATTATTCATTAAAAAAATCTAGATAAAATTAGTTCATTCGAGTAAAAAAATATATATCAAATATAAAAAAAGAAAAATATAAACCCCTTAATATTTTAGGATCATAATAAATTTTTAAGAAGTACGCATATATGATATGTCAATATGGCTTGGTTCGATCCGAGCATGCAATACTGTAAATGCTACATCTGGGTTAAGAGAGCCTAAGGAAGATATGATCGAGAGGATGCTTGAACGACTTTCCGAGACGTAGCCTGAAGTCATCCCTTCCTCTCGATTATCAAAAACCTACTCAAAGGTCAGAGTCGGATGGGGAAGATTTTCTAACACCCCTATGATGGTTTAGTTAGTAAGAGTTGAAATTGGGAGAGACATCATATACCAATGCAAGAGATCCTCTCCCAGTACTATTCCTGGGGTTACTTTTATATCTATTACTTTGTGTTAATGTATGTTTTTATTTAATAATCATCGGTATCACTATACATAGGAGTTTAATGCCTACTAGTGCCTTAGTCAATCGATCCATATGTTGAAAGTCGATGTCACCTCGATAGTTCGACATTGCTCCTCACTTCTCGAGGCTACACTACCTAGTAATTGTCAGGGGACTGCTAGTAAGGACATATGGTTGTCTTATCTCATGTTCACAAGAATAAGTTGACTAGAGATGTCAAATTAATTCTATTGAGACGAGCTAAAGGCCCCATGAAATGAATGATTAGGATACACCATATCATTTCTCATTGGCTGACTTTTTATATCAGAAAGAGGATTAACCTTTAAAGTTTGTGAGTTTGTTCCTATTTAAAATTTTTCAAAGTTTATTTTCCTAAAGTAAAATCACCCATTTGTGTTTTTGTTCCTATTTGTTATAGGCGCTTCTTTTCCTATTGGTGACTTATTTAGGTAAGTGGTAGAGCGTTTGTGATTTTTTTCCAAAAGACAATTATTGGTGAATTTTTTTGTAAACGGTAAAGCCTTTGTGATCAATAAAAACCCATAAAGGTTTACAAAAGACAAGCCAAAAAAAGGATGAAAGGGAATATACATCAATATATATATATATATATATATATATATATATATATATATATATATATATAATTCTAAAAATAATAAAAAGTGGGTTTATTCGCCATAGCTTATTGGATCCATCCAAAAGTTCGTCATCTTATCACCAACACCCAATGTGCCTTGTATCAACACTCATTGTGAGATGTGATAGAAACTATTGTGAGATGTGATAGAAACTAAGAAAAGCTGTATTGAAAATAAAGAAAAGAAGTACATCGTCTATTCTTTAGTTGTACCTATTTATATAGGAAAATAAAATATTGAAAGGATAAGGCTATTGAGGATTTCCCTCAACAGCTTAGCTAAAAGTTGTTACAATAATCTTATCACTTAACATGCCCCCGCAAGATTGTGCTCCTGTCAAGGACGCCGATCTTGGACTTATGAAGTGAAAATAGCTTACGGGCAAATGGCTTCGTGAGAGAGTCTGCCAGTTGATCTTCCGTATGAACATGAGAAACACGTAGTTGTCGGTTGATCATTTGATCTCGTACAAAATGAAAGTCAATTGCTATATGTTTCATACGAGAGTGAAATACTGGATTTGCACATACGTAGGTAGCTCCGATATTATCATAATATATGGTAGGAGTGACAGAAGAGCGGATGTCAAGTTCTGTGAGCAGATTCATCACCCAATTAAGTTTTGCAACTGCAGTTGCAATAGAGCTATACTCAGCTTCAGTGGTTGACCGAGCAACAGTCTTTTGTTTCTTGGAACTCCAGCTGATTGGATTAGCGCCTAGGAAAACAATATATCCAGATGTCGATATTCTATCATCAACATTTTCAACCCAATCAGCATCAATATAAGCATGAAGTTGGAGTGGAGAGTTTTTATAAAGAAGTATGCCATAGTCAAGAGTACCATTACGATAATGTAATACTCGTTTAACTGCTGACCAATGTGTAGCAGACGATCTATGCATGAATTGGGATAGCTTGTTGACTACAAATGAAATATCTGGGCGGGTGATAGCCAAATATTGTAAAGAGCCAATTACTTATCGATATTGTGTAGGATCCATAACATGACTTCCATCATTTAATCAAAGCGATTCACCAGTGGAAAGGGGAGTGAAAACATCATTTGCATCCTTCATGTTTGTCTTGACTAATAAGTCTTGAGTATACTTCCGTTGAGAGAGGAAAAGTCCGGAAGATGTAGACATTGCTTCCACTCCCAAAAAATAATTCAAGGGACCGAGATCTTTGAGTGAGAATCTGGCGGCCAACTTCTTAATGAACATTGTAACCTCCAAAGAGTTATTATCGGTCACAATGATATTATCCACGTAGACTAAGAGATATATTGTACTGTCCGATTGTTGACAGAGAAATAAGGAGGTATCAGACTTAGAGTTAGAGAAGCCGACTGACATCAGAAACGAGCCGAGTTCTTTGTACTAGGCTCGTGGAGCTTGTCGAAGACCATAGATAGCTTTGTGGAGTTTACAGACATGTTTTGGATACTGAGGATTAAGAAAAACAGGAGGTTGTTCTATAAAGACATCGTCAGTTAATGTTCCTTGTAAGAAGGCATTGTTGACATCAAGTTATCACAGTTGCCAACCTTTTGAAATGGCTAAACTTAGAATCAGTCGGATTATTATGGATTTAACAACCGGACTGAATGTCTTTGTAAAATCAATGCCAGGACGCTGATGAAAGCCTTTGGCCACTAAATGGGCCTTATACCTGGCAATGGACCCATCAGTGTTCCGCTTAACTCGAAAAACCCACTTACACCAGATGATATTTTGCGAGGATGAAATGGAACAAGTGTCCAGGTAGAGTTATGAAGGAGGGCGTCATACTCATCAGACATAGCTTGACGCCAGTGAAGAGACTTTTGGGCTTGAATAACCATGGTAGGTTCAGAGATCTCAACAGAGGGAGTCACAAGTGGTTTAAAAAGAACCTGACGTGGTTTAAAAATACCACTTTTAGAGCGTGTTGTCATGGGATGTCTAAGTGGTTTAGGAGATAATGGCGGAATATGTGCTGGAGAAATAATAGAACAGGGTGAGTCAGACTGAGGAACAGTAGTGGAAGTAGGCAGGGGTGAGGGAAATATTAGTGATTGAGTGTCCGAAGACTGGATGTCTGAGGCAGGAGGTATGTATGCAGAAGAAGGAGAGGAAAAAGAGGGAGCGAGATGTTATATTGGAAAAGTGCTCCATTCATGTATGTGAGTTGGAGTGGATGATTCTTGTGGAGGCTCATTGGATAATGGTATATACCAATGATGTACAGTCAACGGAGTAGTTGGCACAGTAAGAGATTTGGACTGGTGAAATGGAAAGGAGGACTCCACAAAGACCACGTGATGAGACACAAAGACTTTGTGAGTCAAAAGATCATAGCATTGGTAAGCGTTATGTTCAAGAGAGTAACTAATGAAGGTGCAAGGTTTTGACCGTAGGGCTAGTTTATGTGATGCATAAGGATGTAACCAAGGAGAGTAGACACAATCAAAGACTCTAAGTTTCTGAAGGTTTGTGGGTTTATGAAATAGTTTTTCAAAAGGTGATTGATCCTGGAGGACTAGAGTAGGCATGCGATTAATCAGATAGACTGCAGTCTGGAAGGCTGCAGACCAAAAACTAGTTGGCACGGAAGCATGATGGAGAAGTGTAAGACCAGTTTCAACTATATGCCGATGTTTGCGTTTGGCTGAGCCAACTAGCTGAGGAGTGTACGGAGGAGACTTGAGGTGTTAAATACCACATGTATTTAAGTATGGTGTTAGAGATTGATATTCACCTCCACCGTCAAAGTAAATTGTTTTAATGGTGGACTGAAAGGCATTTTCTACCAATTTTTTGAAGGTAATGATGGTTTTAGAGACCTCAGACTTATGTTGAAGAGGATACAACCAAGTATATTTGGTAAAATAATCAGTAAAGATAACATAAAATTTAAATTTGTTAAATAAAATACTTGGTGCAAGACCCCAAACATCAATATATAAAATTTAAAACGGTTGCGAACAAGAGATAGAAGAATGTTTCAAAGGTAATCTATGACTTTTATTACTAAAACATGTATCACAATGAGTAACACTAGAACTTCTCTAACAGACGGAAGAGAATAACGTAAAATTTTTTTTTAGAGAGTTGAGGAAGAAGGGTGACCCAGACGATGATGCCACACATCTATTGGAATAGCAATAGAAGAGTAGGCAGTGGGCTGAGAGATCGATAGTCATTGGTAGATGTTATCTTTACTAGTGCCTTGAACTAACGATGCCCCCGTGCTCAGATCCTTGACAAGAAAGGAGTCAGGAAAGAAATCAATGGATGTATTATTTTGTTTACAGAATTGGGAGATAGAAATAAGATTCTGTTTGATATGAGGAGTGCACAATACATCACCGAGTGTAAAAGTACGAGAATGTGAATTAAGCATTGTGGAACCAATATGAGTGATGGAAAGTCGCTTACCATCACCAATGATGATGTCATCGGTACCACCATAGCTGTTGTAAAGAGATAAGTTCTGGAGGTCCGAGGTGATGTGATGGGTGGCGCTAGAGTCCATAACCCAGGAATGTTGATCAGAAGTTGGGGCAGCAGCAAGATGTGCTTGGGGCATAGTAGTAGAAGGTCGAGGATGAGACCGACAGACCTTAGCAGAGTGACCAACCTTATCACATAGATGACAGACTATGCGTTGTTGAGGCATAGGAGCAGGTTGCCAAGGTTGTTGATAGTTGATGTTGCTACCTGGAGACATGGGAGCAGGACGCCAAGGCTGTTGGTGATGGATGTTGCTTCCTTGGGGCAGAGCTTGTCCAAGTCCTTTGTTGATAGGTTTAGAATGCTGATTGTTCTTCTTTTTTGATTTGTGGCTCACCTAAGCAGTAATAGGTGGGCCTGGAACCTTATCTTCATGCTTTATATATGACTCGTAGTCATTCAGCTTGTTAGACAACTCCTCAAATGATAGCAACGAGTCACGTGCTCGTATTGCTACTGCCAATTCTTTGTACTCAACTCTAAGACCATTAAGAGTGTGAACAATAATTTCATCATCACTGAGGTGGTGCCCTATTAATGCTAAATCATCGATGATAAGTTTTATATGTTGGAGATAATCACCAATGGTACTTCCCTCTTGTTTGGTGTTCATGAGTCGTGAGAGGAGGCTGAGCATACGAGTGCGCGAACGATTAGCCAATGTAGTTTGCAACTTGCACCAGCTTGCAGAGAGCACATGAAGATATAAGTGGTGCGACAGAACTAGCAACAGAGGCTTGAATTGCTTGGAGAATGAGACGATCTTGACGTAACCATAACTTGTGCTCCGGATTTGATGCTGGACTTGGTGCCCCCAGGATGGTGATCATTTCTGGTGGACAACTGAGAGATCCATCAACATAGCCTAGTAAATCATAGCCAAAGAGGAGATTAAAAAACTGAGCACGCTAGGATGCGTAGTTTCCTCCTCTAGATAATTTGACGGGGATGAGGGCTGCAGCATTAATAGATACAAGCCCTGTATGTTGAGAAGCATTATTGCTTCCTACAGGAACAATAACTGGAACTTGAGAGGTAGAAGATGAAGACGTTAGGGGAGAGGATACCAAGCACTATCGTTTTTGGGTCCGAAAGATATGCGGTAGTGAATGGCTTGTAGATCCAATGTGTGCCAGAAAGAAGGCTGCAGGCTATGCAAATAGGCCACTACAGGAGGCAATAGAGATATAAGAGAAGGCTGTTATTACCGGGTAGGCGACTAGGAGCAAATGTAGCAGCTTCCTACTCTTCTCTTTAACTCTTTAACCTCAACTGGGAGCAAAGGTAGATAGTGAAGGGAGGAGTTAATCAGTCGTCGAAGAAGAGAATGAGCAGTCGATGACTGCCGATGTTAGGAGATTGACGAGGCATTGTCCACCGGAGGAAGAGGGTCACAGTTGTGTGGAAACTAGAGCAAGGTACAATAGCTTCGACAACAGATAGTAGGACAGCAATGCAAGAAGATGGTGGTGCTCGCTGGCACTGTCGAGGATGACCTCTGCGGACAATCATCCTCTCCTCCATAGGAGAGGTGGAGGAGGAGGCTGGGAGACCAAGAGCCATGGTTACAGCATTGGCGAGGCCGCGCAGACGATTAACACCAATCTCGCTAAGCAGAACCGGTGCGGTGCCAAGCTGATTGGGCGACGAGAGTGCGCCCGCGATCGGGGACCTTGGCCAGCTTCACGAGCAGTGGAAGAAGAGACGATGCTGGGAGGTCGATGCCGATCTTGTAGGTTCCATCAACAGAGGAAAGGTTGGACAACATCGTCGGTAAGGTCGTCGCCAGAGGAAGTAGAAAGGCCTCTGGTTTGCTGTTGTTTGTGCATGGAAGAAGCAATCAGAAGATACGACAAGGTGCTGTCCAATAGAGGAAGAGGGTTGCAGCTACGTGGCAGTGACGGGCGTCGATCGGAAGGAGCTGCGTTGATCGCGGCCAAAGATTTGCTGGAGGAATACGTCTCCAAATTCCACAGATACGGTTTTGCAGAAAAGGGACAGATGATGCCAAGAGATCAGTGTCAATCTCGTTGGTTCCTGTCAATAGAGGAGGTAGATGTGCCGTGACGGTAGATGGGTAGGAGTCGACGACAGCTTCTGCACGTAGTTGGAAATGGTGAAAACTTGCTGTCATTTGACAGCGAGAAGAGAGCTTGCTCTAGGCAAGGTGCTATGATACCATGATAGAAACTAAGGAAAGTTGTATTGAAAACAAAGAAAAGAAGTATATTATCTATTCTTTAGTTGTACCTACTTATATAAGAGAATAAAATATTAAAAGGATAAGGCTATTGAGGATTTTCCTCAATAGCTTAGCTAAAAGTTGTTACAATAATCTTACCGCTTAACAAGATGCACGTTAAAGGTTCGGATCTAATTCTTTCTCCCACATTCTCATCTTCACTATTCTATCAACATGATTTAACATGTTGCTCCACTTGTTCTTATGAAGAAAAGGATTAGTATTAGAATCTCATAAAATTGATCTCTAAAGTTTCTTATGCTTCTGTGGTTCCTACACCTAACAACTGCACCCACTATGATGCTATGTTGAATTAGTTCGAGAGTCCAGGGATTTTAACCACTGCTAGCGTCTCGCTCTCACCTTTGGATCATTAGAGATTCACTAGCAGGACAAACAAAGAAAGAGCACTAGGGGTTGATACATAACTCCCTTTCGATGCTAAGTCAAAGGATATTGTATGCAGTTTGAGCTTCATGAGCTTGAAATAAAACAGTAAAAGAGTAAGGCAACACATGATAATTCTTCATGTTCACTTCGTCTAGGGGTCGTTTCATCCTCATCGATGAGAAGGAAACCTTTAGGTTCTCTTTAAAGGACTTTGTTAAGGAAGAAAGAGGAATAGGTCCTTTGTTCGAGTGTTAGAGAAAAAGGAGAGGGAGTCCTCTAGCGGGAGGTAAATTTCTTCTACAGAGGTGATTGTCATTATAGTGACACGAGCCTAACAAATCTTATAGTGACAGGAGATATCTTCTTATACTATAGCATCGTCTGAGCCTAAGGATGTTGTAGCAATGGAGTTATTGTAGACTCTTAAGCCATGTCTTAGAAATCAGTATGGCTTGGTCCTATATTGAGAGTACAAGGTCTTTCATATGAGGTGAAGGGTCGAGGGAGCGAGGTTGGGAAAGGAGATCATGTCCCGGGCTTTTGCTGCACACCCGAAGCCAACCTGACATGAAAGTTTGATCGATTTCGGCCACGCCATATTCCTACATGACAGGTCGATGTCAGGAAGGTGATCCCTGACTCGACCCCTTCAAAGCTTAAGTTAGTTAGTCGATTTTAGAGGTCTTCGAGATTCAACCTCTTTTTCTAGGCTAAGGGGTTTGCTTTTATACCTATGGAGCCAACCCGGTGGTGCGTGGGTCATTAATGCCCACCTTATCTTCATTCGGCATGGTCATATGAGTGGCTAACCCATATTATCACAGACTTAGCTGAATTTGCCTAAATCATATAGTACCCTTGCAGCAAAGTTATGGACATAGTTGTAATTGTCTAAGTCGTGAAGCACCATTGCACCAATATCTTGAACTTAGTTAGGATTGCATAAGTCATGAAATGCCCATGCGTTAATAATCTGTAATGGGTCAGTTAGATGCAACCTCGTGTAGGTCCCGAAGGACCTATAAAGGAGAAGGTTAATTAGTTTAAAAGCAAGTCACAGACAAGTCTTAACGTCTCATGAAGAGGGAACCTTTGTAAGAAATTTAACCAACACCTAAGTGCAAGAGAGAAAAGAGAGAAAGGAGCAAATAATGACTTTAGAAGGTTGAACAAATAGTCGTAAGTCCACAAGCAATAGTTCATTGGGTGCCGAGTGCAAAGACAAGCTCAACTTCATACTTGAAACACTGCAGGAAGTATCTTACGGATCTTAGTGGTAGGCTTTCAAGTTGCTTGCATGGAAGACATTATGAATCTTGAGCCATGCTAGCAGTTATAACTTATAGGAGATTGTCTACCCTATTGATAATTGGGAAGGACCCTTCATATTTGCATACTAATCCTTTATGCACTTTGTACCTAAAAAAATGGAGTGATATTAGTTGGAGCTTCACCACACTGAGTCACCAACTTTAAACTCTTGTGGTCACATTCCCAAGTCTGCCCATATCTTCATCTTTTTAGCCACCTTCTCCAAGTAAGCCCGCACAAGATTTACATTTCTATGTCATTTCTTTGTAAAATGATATACTAACAGACTACTTCTTATATAATCGATAGCCAAGATATAAGGAGTCAAAGGATGTTGTTCTGTAATAATTTTGAAGGGGCTCTTTTTAAAAACAAAGCTCCGTTGTAAATTGTAGGAGAATTAGGTCAACAACTTCACCCAATCTCATTAGTTGGCACTCAAGTAATGCTGAAGATATTACTCCAAGAGTGAATTGATTATTTCGATTTAGCCATCCATTTGAAGTGGAGGTTTGTAGAGAAATACAACTTAGGTCCCAACAGCTTGAATAGCTCAGTCTAAAATCTTTCCAAGAATCGAGTATCTCGATCACTAATGATGTTGTGTAGGACTCCCCAATTTTGTTACTCTACCTTATCTTGTTGGCAAGTAAGACATGTTCGAACATATTCCTTCACACTAGTCCCTATTTTTGGCCAACAGAAGACCCTCTCCACGAGAGTCATTATTCAATGAATACTTAGATATCCAGCTCAAAAGGAATCATGACACTCTCTCAAGAGTTCATGCCTCAAATTATCCACTTGTGAAAATAAACTTTGTTTTCTTTAGTATAGATGAGTCTCTCCCTGACCCATAATCATTGTGTCTTATACTCTTTGATGAGTTAAATCAGGGTTACTACCTAGGGATCACTAGACACTATATCTTTGATCCTGAAAAGGAAGTTGGAATGCAACTGACTTGCTTAGCTCTGCCTTCCAAATGTATGGTATTCACTAGCTCCACTTTTCGGCTCAACGCATTGGCCATAACATTTTCTCTTCTCAGCTTGTACTTCATTGCTATATCAAACTCAAGTAGGAAGTCCAAGCATCGGGCTTGCTTTGGGGAGAGTTTCTTTTGAGTTTGAAAGTTACTCAATGCTATATTTTTCATCCTTAGCACAAATCATGCTCCGAGAATGTAGTGTCACCAAACTCATAGATAATGGATCACCGCTGTCATCTCCTTCTCGTGCACTGTATTGCTGCTTAGTCTCTTTGAGCTTGCGATTCTCATAGGTCACCGGGTAACCCTATTGCATAAGTATTCCCCCAATAGTGAAGCCTAAAGCATCTATATAGATTTAAGGGACTTCTTATAGTCCAACAATTTGAGTATCGATTCTTCCAACACTATAGTCTTTAGGTCTTGGAATGCTGCTTCACATTTGTCCGATTATATCTAAGACTACTCCTTCAGTAACTCTATTAGTGGAGCTGCTCACTTTGAAAATCCTATTATGAAGTGTCGATAATAGTTGACGAAACTAAGGATCTCAGATCCGGTACCTTCTTTGGTGTTCGTTATTTTGCCATAGCTTACACCTTAGATTTGTACATTCAAATGGAACCATCACCAATTTTGCTAGTTACAAGTGTCCTGCAAGCCAATCACGTGAGTGATGACACATGTGACACACCGTGTGACCTTTTTGCTTATGATTAATATTGGCATATTCTCACATTATATTATTTGTAGCATATATACTATGATGTCCTTGGTTCTATGCAATAGGAATCAGATTATGATGAGATCACAATAATGAGATCGATTCACCTTTAAATATAGATCCTAAATAATCTCGGTCATAGGTTACTCGAGAGGACATCGAGATAACCGAACAAATAGGTGTACTATATACCAGTCCATATGATGGAGGTGACTGGTCTCATAGCCACTTATGTGGAGACACTAAGGATATAGTACATGTTCTCATTAGAGAATGAGTTCACTGATTAATTCGCTTATGAAATATTGTACGGTTAATGATACCTAATGTCAGACAGTGATTCCATAGTCCCAACTGTGTATATGGTCCTTAGACTTGAGACACCAATGATACCTTATATGAGTACTTATTTCTTTGAAACCAGACTTATAGGTTTGGAAAGTTCTAGATCTGGTATAATTGGTTATCGAGATTGGTAGCCAACCTTACGAAGGCAATTGAGTATCAATAAAGGATCATTCACTCTCGGTATCATGAGAGGAATATCCCATATTTGATTACTCAGTCAAGTCCATGGCTAGGGTCATTTGGATTGAGAGAGAAAGAGTTCTCTGGGAGAATCAAATTAGAGAGATATTATGTCGAATTCCATATGTGACCTGACAGTACCATATCCAATACACGGTCTCGGGGATATTAGTTGGATGAGGGATTATAGATACATGATAATTATAGACAAACAGGTCTGATAGATTCGATCCCTTTGTACTATTTGGGGACTATGGCGCAGTGGCCTAGTACGTCCATAGTCGATGAGTTGAGTGAATTATTATGGGGATAATAATTCACTATATCAGAAGGAGTTCTGATGGGAGTGACTCACGGCCAGCTCGGTATCGAGCCTAGAGGGTCACACATATATAGTAGATGCTTCAATGAATAGAGGATTGGATGAAGATCCAATTAGCTCATATTCTCATTAGATGAGATCGTATGCTAATGGACTCCTTGATTAAGGCCCAATTAGAAGACTAAGGAGATTATTGAATAGAGATCCAATAATATAAGGTTAGTAGGTAATTGGATGGAGATCCAATACCCACTAAGGAAGGAGCCCTAGGGTTTTTTTATGGCTCTCTATAAATAAGAGGGGAGACTCATGGTTGATAGACTGCAGCTTTAGCCACCACCTCCTATTCTCCTCTCTCCCTTTATGCAAGGGTTACGAGATCAGATTGGAGAAGTTTCGCTATAGAGATCCATCGTGTGGATACCACTAGAGAGGAGGACGCTTAACCTCCTTCATATTCTCCGTCCAAATCTGAAATACACGGATATACGATCTCCCTAGGTAAAATCAATCTCTCACATATCATGGTTTTTTAATTTTTATGAATTTTCTCGCAACCCAAATTTTTATGACGATTTTTTATTTTGATTTTTGTTCCACATGTGATGCTCCCGCTAAGGTTTCTCAACAGTGGTATCAGAGCCAAGGTTTTCGTGCAGAAGATTGGTTTTAAACTGCATGTGATGAGATTAAATCACGTAGAATCATTCTACGTGTTATTGCTATGCTTTTTGCAGTAATCGCAACGAGGAAAGTGGTGGCTAGCCATGGCGGGCCCCGTAGGCGGCCACCATGGCCATGCGGTGGTGGCCACGACCAAAGCCCCTTGCAAGGACAAGCGACCTCCAAGGCACGGCCCGTGGGCATGGTTGGCGCCTACAGGGGCAGTGCCTACGAGCATAGGCACCACCCGTAGCCAGGCCACAAGGGGTGGTTGCGTGCGGTGAGGCCACAAGTGGCAGCCCCGCGGCCAGGGCTACGCCTGTAGGAGCGCCCGCGCAAGGCAACACTGCCCGCCCACAAGGTGCTGCCCGAAGGCAATGGTGCTTGTGGCAAGGGCGATGGCGGCGCAGAGGGGGTAAGAGGGGTTAGGGCATTCTTTTTTAGAAAAGGACTATTTTACTTCTATGAATTGGGAAAATTTTGAAGATTATCCTCGTGTACAGAATTTACATAATTTCCTTAATAATTTTGGAAATTTCAAGGACTGTACTCTCATCTAGAATTATGAAAATACCCTTGATAATTCTAGAAATTCTAAACGTATCCTGATTTCTAAAAAATAATTAATTAAATAGTTTAATTAATTATCATATATATCTAGTAATCCTATATATGATGTGATGTACATGTGATGTATGATATGGATGGATGATCATGAGCCATGTGTTATGATGTGTGTAATTATTATTATTATTATTATTATTGGGGCTTGCGAGCCTCCGTTTTTCTCATTTATTTTTGGACTTGTATGCCTGTGATTATTTGTAATTATATGAAGAGGCGCGACGGGAGCATGGAGGCGACAACAGGACCCACGATGCCATGATGGGAGATTATGATGCATTGTGATACGACGATCTGGCAGAATCGATTATGATGAGATCAACAATTACAGGGCATGAAGATGCACCGATGCATATATAGATTCTATTGTAATTGATTAGGCCCACTGGCTCGGGCTTAATCATATTAGGTGACGGCTCATGATCATCCGGTGTGGCTTGCATATATGATGTGTTATACACCTACTATATATATATATATATATATATATTTACATGCGATATATATATATATATATATATATATATTAAATATATATATGTGTGACACGACATATTAGGAGACTAATACGAAATAAAAACCTCTCCTACGATAATATTAAGTTGGTAAGTGTAAGGCAATAAGATTGACTCACGTGGCCTTCCATCGTTATAGGAAGAAATTGAATCACGACATAGGTTGAGTTGGTTGAGTCCCTCGAGGCTCACCTATCTATGTGATCGAGTTCTTGCCTATGATATAAAGAAGTCACTAGTGACCTAAGGACATGGCATGCAAGTTGAGTGTCTCGAGGACATATCATCAAATCAGACTCATCTTGTAACACGATGGTGATGACTTAACTGAATATCATGGTTGGTCAAGTCTCTCGAGACCATGATGATTCGAAGGCCGAATATGAATCATAAGGAATTGTGATTGGTAAGAGTTGTCTACCTTAGTATAATTAGTCGAATTCCTCGAGGTTGCACTAAGACGCCAATTGGATCTCGATCCCCACTAGAAGTTTGCTAGAGACTTTTGTCTCACGTGCCGAGAGTGTCGCGTGATTCGCTAGGAAAATAGTAGAAGTATATTAAGATAGAAGTCCATATCTTAATTATTGTTTTCTATAAAGTCTGCATGTTATTTATTTATGCTATATCTTGTTTGTCGCTTGCAAACCCCCTACGTGACATACTTGATGCTAACCGCCTCATTGGTCCAAAGGCTCCATAATTTGAGAATTATTCTCATGGAGGAGAAAATCCTATATGTGCCCACACCGAAGGAAAGGACAAGCGAGGATGAGATCACTCGCTTTGTGAAGTATATAGATAGTCCCAGATGATAACCTATATGTTGATATTATACCTCAATCCTTACCATATTCTTTTTTACACTTCATATGAATAAGTTGGAGGTGACTCTACTTAAACTCCTCAATATGTTGAGAGAAGTCGAGAGCACTATCAAGAAAGAAAAGCTAGTTCTCTATATTGGTGAGACTAATAAGAAAATGAAGGCCAACAAGACTCTTAAGAAGGGCAAGGGCAAATAAAGTTCAAGTAAGACAAAGGTTACGACTAAAATGGGCATTGGAAGAGGAACTATAAGGACTACCTTGCATAGAATGCGAAACAGAAGCTTGGAGAAGCTTCAGTTATATTCATGATCAGTCTCCACTTGTCAGATTTTCATGATAACAGATGTGTATTGGATACCGGGAGTATTTATCATATCTGTAATTCGTTGCATGTTCTGGCAAGACCTAGGAGATTGGCTAGAGATGAGAAAGACCTCAAGATGGGTAATGGAGCAAGAGTTGCTGTTGGAGAGATCGCCCTGCATCTGCCTGGTGGAGCTATTATTGCATTAGATGCATGCTATTTTATTTTCTCTATTATTAAAAATATTATTTTTATTTCTTGTTTGATAATTAGTGGATATAAATTAGTTTTTGAGAACAATAGTGGTTAAATAATTATGGATGATGAGATCATCACTAGAGAGACTCTTATAAATGGCTTTGACATATCATGAATATAAATATGTCTAAGAGGAAAAGAGATGAGGTGAATAATGTATACCTATGACATTGTAGGCTAGGTCATATACATGAAGGAAGGATTCAAAAGTTGTTGAAAGATGGATATTTAGATCCATTTGACTATGAGTCTCATATGCAACTTGCGAACCTTGCCTTCGTGGGAAGATGACCAACTCTCTTTTTAGTGGAACTGGAGAGAGAGCCACCAAGTTATTGTAACTCATACATAGTGATGTATATGGTCCCATGTCGACTCAGGCTATAGGAGGTTACTCATACTTCGTTATATTCACTGATGATTTCTCTAGGTATGGACACGTGTATTTAATGCAGTATGAATCTGAGGCCTTTAAGAAATTCAGAAAATATAAGAATGAGATATAAAACCAAACTGGAAAGAGTATTAAGAAAGACTCTTTGATTAGATCAAGGAGGAGAGTACTTGAGTATGAAATTCACCAATTTCCTCAAGGACAATAAGATTTTATCCCAGTGGACACCTCCTTATACAGCTTAGCTCAATGGTGTATCAGAAAGGAGGAATCGTATGATGTTAGACATGATGCGGTCCATGATGAGTTTCGTTGACCTACCCGACTCATTCTAGCGGTACGCCCTAGAGACCACAGCTTATCTTCTGAACAGAGTTCCATCAAAGTCGTTAGTGTCTACGCTATATAAGATATGAAAAGAAAAGAATCTCAATCTTAAGATTGTTAAGATTTGGGACTGTCCTACTCATGTTGGAAGACACAACCCCGATAAGTTGGAATTAAGGACAGAATGGTGCACATTCATGGGATACCCAAAGAAAACTTATGGGTATTATTTCTATCACCCCGAGGACTGAAAGGTCTTTGTTGCTAAGAGAGCCGTGTTCCTTGAGAAGGAACATATTCTTGGTGGAAACAGTGGGAGCAAGATAGAATTAAGTGAGGTTGGAGAACCTAGCTCAAGCACTATTCCAGAGCCCGAATATGTTTAGGTACCTAGCACACAAGTTCCAACTTTGTGTAGGTCTAGTAAAGTATCTCACTCTCCTGAAAGATATATGTGATATATCAGTAGAGATGACTCTCAGGATGTTGATCCTCAGACCTACGAGGAGGCTATTATGAGTATAGACTCCGAGAAGTGGCAAGAAGCCATGGAATCTGAAATGGATTCTATATACTCTAACAAGGTTTGAAACCTTGTGGATACACCTGAGGATATTGTACCCATCGGCTATAAATAAATTTTCAAGAATAAGATCAAAGTGGATAGAAAGATAGAGACCTATAAAGTAAGGTTGATAGCTAAAGGATATCGTCAAAGACAAGGAGTTGACTATGATGAAATTGATAGGACTCCAGTAGGGTTGAGTCCCAATCTCCCTAGAAGTAGTCAATAAAACCCTGCTAGATTGTAATAAAGCTACTCCTATCTTATAAAGAAGTATGGCTAGGGTTTAGATTAGCCCTTAGGGCTTACTGGTTGTCGTCCCCTTACTGAGTTGGTTGGCCAGAGTTTCCCCCTGCTTAGGTCGACTATAGAGCCAACCTAGTCGCCCCCTGTTCCTATTAAGGTAGGTTGGCTATAGGAGGGGCAAAGAGATAATTTTACTTAGGCAAACACCTCCTTAGGCTAGGGTTTAGATCTTTATATAATGATGTAGTCACCTTCTCTCTTGAATTAAGTAATTATTAATTTTATTTCAGTCTTGTGCCGAATCTAGGATGGAGGAACCCCTACAGCGTTCCAAGGGTTGATCCCCCTCAAGGATCAAAATCTATAGAGCTCCTTTTGGGGTTCTATCATCTAGTATCAGAGCAGAGGTCTTGCTGCTCCTGTAGCCATCTTAGCCGCCTCCACCTTCCCAAGCAATTCCCACAATTGCTATGCCATGCGCCTCCACCTTCCACCCAAGCAGTAGATCAAATCAATCTATCGCTGCCCCCTGCGTTTGACCTAGAATTCTGATATATTTTTATCATCCATGCCTCTTTAATACTATAAGATTCCTTACTTTATATGTTGAAGATTTTTTTCAAATTTTATCCACTGCACATTTTGTTCATTGCAAACATTATCATCGTTACAAAGGTGAAATGCTATAAAACTTTTCAGACGATTATTGCTTCTTGAAACTAAACTTTTAGTCATTCTTTGTAGCTGAAACTTTTATATAATTTCATAAATTATCTTAGCTTTCATTTAAGACTAATCTCATAGAAAAACTCCTTCTGGATCTAGACTTATAGCACTGCGATTCTTCATTGCACAGTACTGAAATTTTACAATATAGAATCTGCCTTTTGTCTATTGGCCTCTTGAAATTGAACTTTTGTTCATCCTTTTTGGCAAAAATTTTTACATAATTCTTAAGATCAAGTTGGCTTTCATCTAGATTTAATTTCATGTGAAAACTTTTTCTGGAACTGGTTTTTTTGTGTAATCTTTGACAATCACACAGTTTTGGAATTTTACCATGAAGAAATCTGCCTTTCGTCTTTTGCCCTATTTCCCTACTGTTATGTTACCAAAATTTTGTCAAACTTTTTATTGGTATTAACAACATCTGAACCAAGGGTTTTTGTATAATTTTCTTGAACTTTCCTTTAGAATTTATGTCAAAAAGTCATCGTTTCTCTGACATAAAGCCGATTTAATAGGGTAGCACATCGTAGCACCTTTTTTCACTAAATTCTATCAGATTTGAGTGCTATTTTTTGAGGGATTTCAAACTCTCTTTTCCTCATCTCAAAATCCTATGATCCTTACCAAAAACTCTTCCAAATATTACCTTAAACTGAATCCAAACAACCCCTAAATCAGCCTACTTCCTTATTAATCCACTTACTTTTTTAGCCAACTTTCCTTACTGAGACACCTACCTTTGCTGCCATCTATCCCATATCTGAAATATATTTTTCTAACCTTCATCTACTGCTATCATAGCCCTAAAACCACACCAATTTATAGCCTAAACTCTACAAAACTGCAGCCCTAAATCTGTCCTAAATCACAGCCTACTTCCATCCAAAATGATTCACCTTCCAACTGGCCACACCCTTCTCCAAAATTCCTATGCCACTAACCTTACAACAGAAAAAAGATCTCAATATTTTAGATCTGGACGCATATACTATGGCATCAGAGGAGGCTATTGATGTAAAGCTTGAAGTCTTTGGAAATTACATGGAAGAGAATATGCGATCCCTTTTCGCCGAATTCAGCATTAGCCGACTGCCGAACCCGAGGAAATCATAACACGGAGAGATTTTAGATCAGTGAGATGATCCTCAAGAATATGGCCACATCACCTTTGATCTCAATAATCTATGCATGATGGTTGACTTTCCTATATGGGAAGAAGGAGACACGATCGGGTGGATCTCGCTTGCGGAGCGCTATTTTCGGTTCTATCGAACTGTCGACGCCACATGGGTAGAGATTGCTGCCATCCATATTAAGGGAGATGCTATTCAATGGTTTAATTGGCTTAAGTACACCCATAGAGGACTCTCTTGGCAGTGATTCATGGAAGGACTACTAGACCGCTTCGGATCAACCGATTTCAACAACATCGATGGACAATTGGCAAAAATTCGTCAAACCTCTACAATACAAGAATACTAAACAAGGTTTGGGTATTTATCTAACCAAATTGAGAATTAGTCTAAGAAACAACTTTTAGGCACTTTTATCGAGGGCCTAAAGCCAGAGATCCGAGGAGAAGTAAAGGCACGGCAACCGTACACTCTTATGGCGGTAATTTCCTTTATGTGTATCCAGGAAGAATAATTAAAAAGAACAATTAAACCACAAGGTATGAAGGATAGTGGTTGCTCCCCGACTAGTCATGCCAAGGCCTACTGCCCCCTCTACTGCCATCTAAGCCCCTGTACCAAAGAAGTTGATAAGAGATGAGCTTCGCGAATGATCGACCAAGGAGTTGTGTTGGCATTGCGACGAACTATGGAGCTGCGAACATCACTGCAAAAAGGACCAGCTCCTTGTGATTAAACCAGCAAAGGCTGTGGACAATAAAACATCTGAAGAAGCCCTTGAACCTAAAGAAACAGCCATAGAGGAAGAGTCCCAACCGGCCAACTACGCAGTGCACGCTTTGGCCGGCTATTCCAACCCGCAGATAATGAAAGTTTGAGGACTTCTAAAACAATAACTCATCACTGTTCTTATTGACACGGGCAACACAATAACTTCCTCAATAGTAAGGTTGCTGCATGTTTGGTGCTTCAAATTGAAGGTTGCAACAAGTTTGACATAAATATCGTCGATGGTCGAATCTTTAATTATGACCAATGGTGCCCGCGGGTAAAACTACTCCTCCAAGACCAAGAAGTGGTAGCTGACTTCTTCCTCCTACCCATCAATGATTATGAAGCTGTACTTGGGATCGAATGACTCACAACACTAGGTGATATCTCTTGGAATTTTTTTAAATTAATCATGAAATTTTATAGCAAAGGGAGATAGGTCATGTTATGAGGCAAGCGCGGGAGCCAAATTTTTACCATTTCGTCGCAACAAATGGAGAAAGTTTTGCACAAAACATATGGTGGATTCTTGATGCATATTCGGAAGCCATCTATGGGGGAGATAAAACTCAGATCCTAAGCTTGCCTTTTGCCTGAATAAATTTGTGAATGTTTTCTTGGAGCCATGCGGGCTACCCCCTAACCGGCCGCTTGACCACTGCATTCCTAGTTGGCTAGGCAAACCTCTAGCAAATTTATGACCGTACCACTATCCTCACTTGCAGAAGGATGAGATCAAGAACATTGTTAAAGAGATGCTTGACACCGGGGTGATTCGACCAAGCTGCAGCCCTTACTCCTCATCGGTGTTGCTAGTGCGCAAGAAAGATGGTACATAGCGAATTTACGTTTACTACCAAGCACTAAATGCCATCACTATCAAAGATAAATATCCTATCCCATTCGTAGATGAACTCTTGGATGAATTAAAAGGAGCTCGAGTCCTCACTAAATTGGATCTCCGATCCGGATACCATTAGTTCGGGTATGCACTGAAGATATTCTAAAAACTGCATTCTGCACGTATAACGACCACTATGAGGCTTTGATAATGACTTTTGGACTTATGAATATGCCTTCTAATTTCCAAAGCCTGATGAATGACATCTTTCATAGTTTTTTACATAAGTTCGTATTGGTATTCTTTGATGATATTCTCATTTATAACCCTACGCTTGATATACATTTTCAGCACTTACGAACTGTTCTAATGATTCTTCGGGAGAATATTTCTTATGTTAAACAGTCAAAGTGCAGCTTCTTACTATGTAAATTGGAGTATCTTGGGCACATTATATTAGAGGTTGGAGTGGCGGTGGACCCGACAAAGATCGAAGTAAAACAAGGATGGCCGAGACCTACAAACGTACAATTATTACGCAGTTTCCTTGGACTTACGGACTATTACCAAAATTTTGTAAAAGATTATGGCAAGATCAGTGCCCTGCTCATGTCCTTATTGAAGAAAGACTCATTCTTATGATCGAATAAAGCCTCTGCAGTCTTCAAACGACTCAAGTCAATCATGATGTTGACGTCGATCCTAGTGCTACCCGATTTCGATCGCACTTTGGTTATTAAGGCCAATGCGTCAGGATTTAAAATTTGGACTATTCTTATACAAGATGGTTGACTCGTAATTTACACCAAGGCTTCCCCACACTTCATACAAGATTTTTAGAGGAGATACTAATTACTACCAAATTTAAAATATGGTTGGATACAGGTCCATGGTATGAAATTGGAGTTAAAAGAATTGCCCTCTAGTAAGGACAATGACTCAGCTCAAGTTCTTCCAACTGACACCCAAGCTGATGAGGAGCTGAAGACCTGATTCCCTGAGTTCATGAAACTTTAGCCTTGAGGATAAGGCTGATTTTAAGTGGGTGGGTTTGATAGGACTCCAGCAGGGTTGAGTCCTAATCTCTCTAGCAGTAGTCAATAAAACCCTACTATATTGTAATAAAGTCACTCCTATCTTATAAAGGAGTATGGCTAAGGTTTAGATTAGCCCTTAGTGCTTAGTGGCCATCGCCCTCTTATGGGTTGGTTGGCCAGAGTTTCCCCCTGCCTAGGTCGGCTATAGAGCCAACTTAGTCGCTCCTTATTCCTATTAAGGTATGTTGGCTATAGGAGGGGTAAAGGGATAATTTTACTTAGGTAAGCACCCCCTTAGGCTAGGGTTTTGATCCCTATATAATGATGTAGCTGCCCCCTCTCTTGAATCAAGCAATCATCAATTTTATTTCAGCCTTGTGCCGAATCTAGGAGGGAGGAACACCTACAGTGTTCCAAGGGTTGATCCCCCTCAAGGATCAAAATCTATAGGGCTCCCTCTGGGGTTCTATCAGAAACCTTTTCACCTATAGTCATGCTTAAGTCCATTAGAATTATTTTGGCCATTACAGCACACTATGACTATGAGATCTGGCAAATAGATATTAAAACGACATTCCTCAATGGTAACCTCGAGAAGGAGGTGTATATGATATAACCAGAGGGATTCGTATCCAAATAAAGTCCAGATAAAGTGTGCAGGTTGCTTAGATCCATTTATGGATTAAAGTAAGCTTCCCGAAGTTGGAACATAAGATTTGATGAGGTGATAATAACTTATGACTTCGTTAAGAATGAAGATGAACCTTGTGTGTATAGGAAGGTAAGTAGAAGTGCTAATCATTGGGAATAATATATGAATGCTCTCCACAGTAAAGGCTTGGCTATCTAGAAACTTCTCCATGAAAGACTTAGGGGAAGCATCCTATATTTTGGGAATCCGGATCTATAGAGATAGATCCAAGATGATACTTAGGTTATTCCAGTCCAGGTACATAGACTCCATTGTCAAAAGGTTTGGCATAGAGAATTCTAAGAGTGGTCTCATACCGATGAGACATGGAATATCATTTTCTAGGAGTATGTCCCCAAAGACTCATGAAGAAAGGGCAGACATTGATAAGATACCTTATGCCTCAACGATAGGGTCTATTATGTATGTGATGATATGTACCAGGCCTGATATAGCACATGCTCTGAGTATCACGAGTAGGTATCAAGTATATACAGGTTTAGAACATTGGAAGGCAATAAAGTATATCCCAAAGTACTTAAAAATAACTAAGAATCTTTTACTAGTATATGGAGGAGGTATCCTCAAGGTTGAGGACTACACAAACTCAAGTTTTCAGTCCTACATTGATGATAGCAAGTCAAATTCAGGGTATATTTTCATCCTAAATGGAGGAGCAGTAAGCTGGAAGAGTTTTAAGCAAGGTACTTCTATTGACTCGACCATATAGGCAGAATACATTGCTGCAGCAGAGGCAGCAAAGGAAGGGGTGTAGATAAAGAAGTTCATTAAGGATTTGAGAGTCATACCAAGCCGTGTGAAGCTGACTCCCATATATTGTGACAGCGATATGATGATAACTCTAACAAGGGAAACCAAGTCTCATCTGAATTATTCTAAGGAGGTTCCATCTGATTAGATCGATCATGACCCAAAAAGATATAGCAATAGAAAGAATTCTATCCGAAGATAACATTGCAGATCCATTGATGAAGCCGCTGGCTCAGATTGTATTTGAGCGTCATAGGGGTCTGATGAGGATCAGACACATAGGTGATTAGTTTTTGGTCAAGTGGGAGATTGCTGGTTACAAGTGCCCTACAAGCCAATTATGTGAGTGATGGCACGTGTGACACACTGTGTGATCGTTTTGCTTATGATTAATATTGGCATATTCTCACATTATATTATATATAGCATATATACTATGATGTCCTTGGTTTTGTGCAATGGGAATTAGATCATGATGAGATCACGATAATGAGATCGATTCACCTTTAAACACAGATCCTAAATAATCTTAGTCATAGGTTCCTCGAGAGGGACATCAAGATAATCGAACAGACCGATGTATTATATACCTGTCCATATGATGGAGACGACTGGTCTCGTTGTCACTTATGTGGAGATACTAAGGATATAGTACAAATGCTCATTGGAGAATGAGTTTACTGATTTATCCACTTATGGAATATTGTATGGTTAATGATACTTAATGTCAGACAGTGATTCCATAGTCCCAATTGTGTATCTGGTCCTTAGACTTGAGACACTGAAGATGTCTTGTATGAGTACTCCTTTCTTTGACGCCAGACTTATAAGTTTGGTAAGTTCCAGATCTGATACAGTTAGTTATCGAGATTGATAGCCAACCTTACGAAGGCAATTGAATGCCAGTAGAGGATCATCCACTCTCGACATCACTAGAAGAATATCCCATATGTGATTGCTCAGACAAATCCCTTGCCAGAGTCATTCGGATTGAGAGAGAAAGAGTTCTCCGAGAGAATCTGATTAGAGTGAAACTATGACGGATTCTGTATGTGACCTGACAGTACCATGTCCAATATACAATCTCTGGGATATTAGTTGGTTAAGGGATTATAGATACATGGTAAGTATGGATAGATAGGTCTGATGGATTCGATCCCCTTGTGCCATTTGGGGACTATGGCATAGTGGCCTAGTATGTCCATAGTCGATGAGTTGAGTGAATTATTATGAGGATAATAATTCACTATATCAAAAGGAGTTATGATGGGAGTGACTCACGGCCAGCTCGGTATCGGGCCTAGAGGGTCAGAGGGTCACACACATATGGTAGATGCTTCAATGAATAAAGGATTGGATAAAGATCCAATTAGCCCTTATTCTCATTAGATGAGACCCTATGCTGATGAGCTCCTTGATTAAGGCCCAATTAGAGGCCAAAGGAGATTATTGGATAGAGATCCAATAATATAAGGTTATTAGGTAATTGGATGAAGATTCAATACCCACTAAGGAGCCGAGGGTTTTTTCAATGGCTCTCTATAAATAGGAGAGGAGACTCATGGTTGATAGGCTGCAGCTTTAGCCACCACCTCCTATTCTACTCCCTCCCTCTGTGCAAGAGTTACGAGATCAGATTGGATGAGTTTTGCTACAGAGATCCATCATATAGATACCGCTAGAGAGAAGGATGTTAACCTCCTTCATCTTCTCCATCCAAATCTAGAATACAAGGATATACGATCTCCCTAGGTAAAATCAATCTCTCATATATCATGGTTTTTTTGTTTTTACTATTTTTCTCGTGACCCCAATCTTTTGCACAATAATTTGATCTATGTGGGAAACCTATTTTTTATTTTGATTTTCGCTGCGCATGTGATGCTCCCGTCAAGATTTCCTAAAAAATTTGATGTCCCAAGAACATAATCTCTATCTGAGCAAAATAGTACTCCATCTTTATGAACAAAGTGTTCTCCATGGGAAATTTAAAAATTGTTCTAAGGTGTTCAATATGCTCCTCGAGCATTTGGTTGTAGATGACGATATCATATAAGTAGATAGCCACAATCTTGTTTGAGTACTCATTGAATAAGTTGTTTAATTAGAGTGCAGAATGTGGTTGGAGCATTGGTTAAGCTGAAAGGTATCACCAGAAACTCAAACGATCCATACCTGGTCATACAATTAGTCTTTACTTCATCACCTTCTACAATGTGTACTTGCTAGTACCTTGACCAAAGGTCAAGTTTGGAGAAATACTTTACCTTGTCCAATTGATTGAACAAGTCCATGATGAGCGAGATAGGATACTTGTTCTTCATCGTCACTTTGTTGAGGACTCGATTGTCGACGCATAATCAGAGGCTTCCATCTTGTTTCTTTTAGAAAAGTATTAGAGCTTCGAATAGTACTTTTGAGCTACGGATGAGACCACCGCTCAGTAGTTCATCTAACTACTTCTTGAGTTTTACCAACTCTATAGGGGCCATATGGTATGGTGGTCTCGTTGAAGGCTTAACTCTCAGCTCCAGCTCAATATGATGATCCACACATCTTCGTGGCAGTAGAGTTTTTAGCAACTCGGGTGGCATAACATCTATGAACTCCTTTAGAACATTCACCATCGTAATAGGTTCATAAATGGCCTCCCTGTCAAGTGGCTCTAGCTTTATAGTAGCCACAAAAGTTAGTTCACCTTTTTGTACCCTTTCTTCAATTGTAATGCCAATATTAGTTGTGGGTCCTTAGTTCCTTCCTGATAAACTAGAACCACGCAGGGGTTATCACCTCCCATTAGGCATAGAGATTTAGGAATGACATTAGCACCAACTTCGCTACTTGTATAAGCTCTATTCTAAGAATCACTTGGAAGTCGTCTAATGACACCATCATCATGTTTGTGTCTCACTCCATGTTCTGATCTTGATGGGGATCCCCTTTGTTAGTCTGGAGATCCGCTTAGCCTCCAAGTTCATAGCCTTCATCCGACTTAGGTTCTTCTCCAAGATCAATCCAAGTCATTTTGCTTCTTGATCGATAATAAAATTGTGGGTAGCGCCCGTGTCTACCATTGTATGGGTTATTCGACCATTAAGCTTGATGTCCACATACATCAACTCGCTACTTCCTGCCTTCTGGGGCTTTGCCTTCGTGTTTTCCCCCACTTGACCCCGCAACACATTCAACAAATGCATTGCTCCCATTCAGGGACTTGTAACTCATCATCATTGCTATTAGATTCTAAACTGCTTAAACTAAGGGTGATAACATTGTCCTTATCCGATTTGTGAGGGTGGATTGATGCAATTAAGACATTAGGTGCCTATTTTTGTGGGCACTCCCTTACCATATATGGTCCTCTGCACAAGAAGCATCCACTAGGTTTTAAGGCCTTACCTTTTGAGCTTGTTCCTTTGTTCACCCCTAGATTCCTTGCTTGGGAATATTTGAGTGGATGATTTCCTAAGGATTGTTTCTTTTCCCTGAGTCTTCCGAGGAAACAAGGTCAGTGAGCCTTTCTGTGGTCACAATTGCCTCAACTATGTCGGTGACATTCCTCTGATGCAATTCCTGTTATGCCCACTATAGAATCTTATATTTTGATAATGAAATCAATTGATAAGTTATGATCTAATCGGTGTTTAAGAAAGTGATGTAGGATTATCTTTAATCATGAAAAGGTAAAATAATTAAAGCAGGGAAATTAAATGTTGGGCTGGAGTCAAAGAACGAGCATCAGGTCAAAAAATCAGACATTACGTCAAGATCAGATGTTGCGGGAGTCAACATGTTGATGCATCAAGCAATATGCCGAAGGAGAGCATGATGGGTCAAGGGTTCGGATAAACAAATGACATGCCGGAGACCATGATTTATGCTTTATAATCTTTTAATGTCATGATCATCATAGTTTAGGTCTTAATTGAGTTAGTTCTAAGTAAAACATGGTTAACTCAATTAAGGGGCCATTGGGCCTTAATTGGGACTTATTTGGGCTTATCGAAAATATTATTTCAGTGACCCAAAGTCAAGTCTCTGAATACATAATCTTCGAGACTGTGTTAGGTGATAGTACCTCCCAGACTAGTGATATTACCGCTAGTGACTAGTGTCCGAGGCTGTTAGGGGGTGGTACTATCGCCCATTAATGACGGTGGTATCGCCAACACCTCAAGAACTCTGATAATTTAAATTTTCGCTCTATTTTGGAGGTCATTTGGGGCCTGTAAGTACCCCACCTATTCTTGCTTGAGCAAGCAAGACTAAAAGTAGAAAACTTGTGAAAACACTATTGTAATTCCTTGAGAGCTCTCCTTTTTTGTTTTTTTCCTAAGTGTAGTTTCTGTTTAAGGAAGAGCCAAGAGAACTATAAAGGTTATCTCCTAAACCTGTGAAAAGGAGAATAGAGCAGCTGTAAGAGAGTAGTTGATCTTCACCCATTAAAAGAAGATCAATAGTGGAAGCCGATGACATCAACATAGGAGGAATCGAGAGTGGAGTAGGTCATGATGAACCACTATAAAATTAGTATCTTTTTTCCTTTACTATTTAATTACTTTACAAATTTATTTACTTGCTCATTATAGTCCTATGAACATTTTCAAGTTTAAATGCTTTTTCGATACAAATTTTATCGAACGAATTCTCAAATCAATGAAAGTTTTTTAAAAGCACCAAATCACACCCTCTTGTTAGTACTAATTTAATCCTAACAATTAGTATCAGAGTAATGTTTCTCTCTTTTTAGTTTAAAACCCAAGAGAGATAGTTTTTATCGATAATCAAAAAGGACTTTCTATCACTCGTCTTTCTATGTTCAATGAGATGGACTACATGTATTAGAAAACTCGAACGAGAATTTTCTTACGTTTTATGGATTTCGATTTGTGGCATATTATTGAAAGTGATTTTGAAAAGTCGTCCAAACTAATGAATGGATGGAATGATTTGGAAAAAAGGAATTTCTCTTTGAATGCTAAAGCGATGAATGCTTTACTTTTTATACTTAATAAAAATAAATTTAATTGGGTCTCTATATGCGAAATTGCACATGAGATTTGGCACATACTCGAAGTCACACACGAAGGCACTAGTAAGTTAAAGAGTCAAAAATTAATCCTTTGATACATAACTATGAGTTTTACAGATGTTGTCAATGGTTTAAAAGCGCTTGGCAAAAGTTTTTCTAATTTTGAACTTGTTAACAAAATAGTAAGATCACTTCCAAAAAGATAAGATCCTAAGGTAACTGCAATACAAGAAGCAAAGGATCTAAATAGTTTATCACTTGAAGAACTTACTGGGTCTTTGGTGACCTATGAAATGACATGTATAGCATATGATGAACTAAAAAATAACCTTCCAAAGAATAGGAAGAATATAATACTTAGAACCAAGAAAGACCACTTAGGAGAAAACTCAAGCGATGATGATAATGAGGACTTGAAAACAAGATGCTAAGAACAACCAAAACAAAACACTTAAAAACGACCAAAACAAAACAAGATGCTAAGAACAAAAGTAAACTAAAAAATGACTCAATAATATGCTACAAATGCAAGAAGTTGAAACACTTCAAAAATGAATGTCCTCGAGTAAAAAAGAAGCAACCAAAGAAGAAGAAGACGCTTAAAGCTACTTGGCAAGAATCAAGTTCATCCAAAGACAGTGAGCCAACCAACAAGGAAGAAGATGCAAATTACGCATTAATGACATTTGGCAATGATATATGTAACCCAAACAAATCTTTCATATCTTACAATAAATTATTCAATACATTTAATGACCTATTTGATGATTTTAAATTAGTTAGTAAAAAGTATAAATTATTAAAAAAAGATCATGCTACTCTTGCTAGTGAATTTAAAAAATTAAAAAATAAGTATAATGAATGTATGTTAGCTTTTTACACTAAGTGTTAAGAATTAGATACACTTAATAAAGAAAATATTTTATTACAAGAAATATTAGGAAATTTTAAAATAGGTAACAAGTCCTTAAACATGATTCTTGCTAATAAGGGTCATGTTCATAGAAATGAAGGAATTGACTTTGTGAGTAACACTCAATAAAAGCCAACCATCTTCATTAAAGGACCGACATTACATGTTTTATCTGAAATAAATATAATTTTTATGAGAAATTTGGGCATTATTTCTATAAATATTCATTTAAAAGGCATAATCTACAAAAATTAGTTTGGGTTCTTAAAGAAACCATAAATAACTTAATGCTAATAATTATGATAAGTAAATCAACTCATGAGGGACCCAAAGTTAAATGGTACCTAAAAGAAAACCCTCTTTCATATAGATATGTTTACAATCAAAAGCTAGGAGTAAGAGATGGTATCTTGATAGTGAATGCTAAAAGCACATGACCAAGATCCAACACACTTCTCTAAACTTACTAGCCAAGATGAAAAATATGTCACCTTCGAAGACAACAACAAGAGAAAAATTATTGGTAAAGAAACTATAAGTAATAAGTCAAACCTCTTGATTGAAGATATGTTATTAGTAGATGGTTTAAAACATAATCTACTAAATATTAGTCAATTATGTGATAAAGAATATATCATCAAATTTAAATCTAATGCTTGTATAATTGAAATACCACACAAAAATAGATCTATGATTGCATTATAAAAGAATAATGTGTATACTATTGATATTGATGAATTTTATGATGAAACGTATTTTTTGGCCTTAAACAATGATTCATGGCTTTAGCATAGGAGATTAGGTCATACTAGCATCAAACTAATCTCTCAAATTACAACTAGATAACTTGTAATAGGAATATCTAGCATCAAGTTTGTCAAAGACAAAGTTTGTGATGTATGTCAACTAGGAAAATAATAAAAAGCAGTTTCAAATCAAAGAATCAAATAAGCACCTCTAGACCTCTATAATTGATTTATATGGATTTATTTGGACTAATTGATACAAGTCTAGGAGGTAGTAAATATGCTTTTGTAATTGTAGATGATTATAGTAGATACACTTGGACATACTTCTTGGCACACAAAAGTGATTGCTTTAAATATTTTTTAAAATTTTGCAAACTTATTCAAAACAAAAAGGGTTTTATGATTTCGTCAATTCGTAGGATTACAATAGTGAGTTTCAAAATCATGATTTTTTTAAAATTTTTATGAGTTAAATGGGTACAACCATAATTTCTCTACTCCAAGAAATCCACAACAAAATGGAGTAGTTTAAAGAAATAATAGGAGCTTACAAGAGATGACAAGAACCATATTAAGTGAATATAGCTTACCAAAATATTTTTTAGGCCGAAGCTATTAACACGATAAGCTGTCATAAATAGGATTCTTGTAAGACCATTACTTTCTAAAACTCCTTATAGATTGTGGAATAATAAAAGGCTCAACATTTCATATTTCAAAGATTTTTATTGTAAATATTTTATTTTATATAAAAATATATCTAAGGAAAGTTTGATGTAAAATCTGATGAAGGCATATTTCTTGGTTATTCCTTATATTCAAAAGCTTATTGTGTCTTTAATAAAAGAACTTTATGGATTAAGAAATCCATCAATATTATTTTTAATGAGATTTTCTAATTGAAGAAAATTGATTTTGATGATGATTTTGATTTTGGTACTTCAAATTTGAACAAAAATTCTCCTCTCTAAAGTAACTTGGATGCATCTATTTTCAAAGAATCCTTACCCAAGGAATCGAAATACCTAGATGTTCATCCTAAGGAGCTAATAATTGGAGATACATAAAAAGGTGTTCAAACTCATTCATCTTTTAAAAATTTTTGTGCTAATGCCATATTTTTATCTCAAATTGAACCAAAATGCATTGATGATGCCCTAAAAGATGATTCTTGGGTTGTTGTAATACATGATGAGTTAAATCAATTTGAGAGAAATAAGGTATGAATACTTATTCCTAGACCTAGTGACCATATTGTAATTGACACTAAATGGGTCATTGGAAATAAGCAAGATAAATCCGGTATCGTGATTTGAAATAAGGTTAGATTAGTGGCTAGAGCTTAAAGTATTGATTACGAAAAAACTTTCGCTCTTGTGGCAAGACTTGAAGCCATAAGGATGCTCCTTACCCAAAATTATTTTAAAAATTTTAAATTATTTCAAATGGATGTCAAAGTACTTTTATTAATGGTTTTATTTCCAAAGAAGTTTATATTGAACAACCAACCAGATTTGAAAATGATCTTTTTCTAAACTATGTTTACAAATTATCATAGGCTCTCTATAGATTAAAGCAAGCCCCTAGGGCTTGGTATGAGAGACATAGTTCATTCCTTATTCAAAATAATTTCTCAAAAGACAAGGTCGATATCATATTATTTATCAATTGATAAAGTTATGATCTAATCTATGTTTAGGAAAGTGATGCAGGATTATCTTTCATCATGAAAAGGCAAAACGATTAAAGTAGGATAATCAGATATTAGGTTGGAGTCAATGAGGTAGTAAATATGCTTTTGTAATTGTAGATGATTATAGTAGATACACTTGGACATACTTCTTGGCACACAAAAGTGATTGCTTTAAATATTTTTTAAAATTTTGCAAACTTATTCAAAACAAAAAGGGTTTTATAATTTCGTCTATTCGTAGGATTACAATAGTGAGTTTCAAAATCATGATTTTTTTAAAATTTTTATGAGTTAAATGGGTACAACCATAATTTCTCTACTCCAAGAAATCCACAACAAAATGGAGTAGTTTAAAGAAATAATAGGAGCTTACAAGAGATGACAAGAACCATGTTAAGCGAACATAGCTTACCAAAATATTTTTTAGGCCGAAGTTATTAACACGATAAGCTATCATAAATAGGATTCTTGTAAGACCATTACTTTCTAAAACTCCTTATGGATTGTGGAATAATAAAAGGCTCAACATTTCATATTTCAAAGATTTTTATTGTAAATATTTTATTTTATATAAAAATATATCTAAGGAAAGTTTGATATAAAATCTGATGAAGGCATATTTCTTGGTTATTCCTTGTATTCAAAAGCTTATTGTGTCTTTAATAAAAGAACTTTATGGATTAAGAAATCCATCAATATTATTTTTAATGAGATTTTCTAATTGAAGAAACTTGATTTTGACGATGATTTTGATTTTGTACTTCAAATTTGAACAAAAATTCTCCTCTCTAAAGTAACTTGGATGCATCTACTTTCAAAAAATCCTTACCCAAGGAATCGAAATACCTAGATGTTCATCCTAAGGAGCTAATAATTGGAGATACATAAAAAGGTGTTCAAACTCATTCATCTTTTAAAAATTTTTGTGCTAATGCCATTTTTTTATCTCAAATTGAACCAAAATGCATTGATGATGCCCTAAAAGATGATTATTGGGTTGTTGTAATACATGATGAGTTAAATCAATTTGAGAGAAATAAAGTATGAATACTTATTCCTAGACCTAGTGACCATATTGTAATTGACACTAAATGGGTCATTGGAAATAAGCAAGATAAATCCGGTATCGTGATTTGAAATAAGGTTAGATTAGTGGCTAGAGGTTAAAGTATTGATTATGAAAAAACTTTCGCTCTTGTGGCAAGACTTGAAGCCATAAGGATGCTCCTTACCCAAAATTATTTTAAAAATTTTAAATTATTTCAAATGGATGTCAAAAGTACTTTTATTAATGGTTTTATTTCCAAAGAAGTTTATATTGAACAACCAACCAGATTTGAAAATGATCTTTTTCTAAACTATGTTTACAAATTATCATAGGCTCTCTATAGATTAAAGCAAGCCCATAGGGCTTGGTATGAGAGACATAGTTCATTCCTTATTCAAAATAATTTCTCAAAAGACAAGGTCGATATCATATTATTTATCAATTGATAAAGTTATGATCTAATCTATGTTTAGGAAAGTGATGCAGGATTATCTTTCATCATGAAAAGGCAAAACTATTAAAGCAAGGTAATCAGATATTAGGTTGGAGTCACTGAGGTAGTAAATATGCTTTTGTAATTGTAGATGATTATAGTAGATACACTTGGACATACTTCTTGGCACACAAAAGTGATTGCTTTAAATATTTTTTAAAATTTTGCAAACTTATTCAAAAGAAAAAGGGTTTTATGATTTCGTCTATTCGACGGATTACAATAGTGAGTTTCAAAATCATGATTTTTTTAAAATTTTTATGAGTTAAATGGGTACAACCATAATTTCTCTACTCCAAGAAATCCACAACAAAATGGAGTAGTTTAAAGAAATAATAGGAGCTTACAAGAGATGACAAGAACCATGTTAAGCTAACATAGCTTACCAAAATATTTTTTAGGCCGAAGCTATTAACACGATAAGCTGTCATAAATAGGATTCTTGTAAGACCATTACTTTCTAAAACTCCTTATGGATTGTGGAATAATAAAAGACTCAACATTTCATATTTCAAAGATTTTTATTGTAAATATTTTATTTTATATAAAAATATATCTAAGGAAAGTTTGATGTAAAATCTGATGAAGGCATATTTCTTGGTTATTCCTTATGTTCAAAAGCTTATTGTGTCTTTAATAAAAAAACTTTATGGATTAAGAAATCCATTAATATTATTTTTAATGAGATTTTCTAATTGAAGAAAATTGATTTTGATGATGATTTTGATTTTGGTACTTCAAATTTGAACAAAAATTCTCCTCTCTAAAGTAACTTGGATGCATCTACTTTCAAAGAATCCTTACCTAAGGAATCGGAATACCTAGATGTTCATCCTAAGGAGCTAATAATTGGAGATACATAAAAAGGTGTTCAAACTCATTCATCTTTTAAAAATTTTTGTGCTAATGCCATCTTTTTATCTCAAATTGAACTAAAATGCATTGATGATGCCCTAAAAGATGATTCTTGAGTTGTTGTAATACATGATGAGTTAAATCAATTTGAGAGAAATAAAGTATGAATACTTATTCCTAGACCTAGTGACCATATTGTAATTGACACTAAATGGGTCATTGGAAATAAGCAAGATAAATCCGGTATCGTGATTTGAAATAAGGTTAGATTAGTGGCTAGAGGTTAAAGTATTGATTATGAAGAAACCTTCGTTCTTGTGGCATGACTTGAAGCCATAAGGATGCTCCTTACCCAAAATTATTTTAAAAATTTTAAATTATTTCAAATGGATGTCAAAAGTACTTTTCTTAATAGTTTTATTTCCAAAGAAATTTATATTGAACAACCAACCAGATTTGAAAATGATCTTTTTCTAAACTATGCTTACAAATTATCATAGGCTCTCTATAGATTAAAGCAAGCCCATAGGGCTTGGTATGAGAGACATAGTTCATTCCTTATTCAAAATAATTTCTCGAAAGACAAGGTCGATATCATATTATTTATCAATTGATAAAGTTATGATCTAATCTATGTTTAGGAAAGTGATGCAGGATTATCTTTGATCATGAAAAGGCAAAACGATTAAAGCAAGGTAATCAGATATTAGGTTGGAGTCAAAGAATGGGCATCAGGCTGAAAAATCAGACATTGCGTTGAGATCGGATGTTGCAGGAGTCAACATGCCGATGCATCGAGCAATACACCAAAGGAGAGCATGATGGGTCAAGGGTTTGAATGAATAAATGACATGCCAGACAATATGATTTATGCTTTGTAATTTTTTAACGTCATGATCATCGTACATTGGGTCTTAATTGAGTTAGTTATAAGTGTAATCTGGTTAACTCAATTAAGGGGCCATTGGGTCGTAATTGAGACTAATTTGGGTATTGGGTTATGGTGCCCTGCAAGCCAATCACTTAAGTGATGGCAGTGTGACACGCTGCATGGTCTCTTTGTATCATTATTATTATTAGCATATTCTCATATTATATTATCTTTTGAATATATATATTGTAATGCCCTTTGTTCTATGTAATAGGAATCAGATCATAATGAGATCACGATAATGAGATCGATTTACCTTTAAACACATATCCTAAATAATCTTGATCATAAGTTGCTCGAGAGGGACATCAAGACAATCGAATAGATCGGTGTATTATATATTTGTCCATATAATGGAGACGGCTGGTCTCATAACCACTTGTATAGAGATACTAAGAATACAATACATGTGCTCATTGGAGAATGAGTTTACCGATTGATTCACTTATGAAATGTTATATGGTTAATGATACCTAAGGTTAGACAGCGATTTTGTAGTCTCAATTGTGTATCTAGTCCTTAGACTTGAGACACCAAATATGTCTTATTTAAGTACTCCTTTCTTTGATACCAGATTTATAGGTTTGGAAAGTTTCAGATCTAGTACAACTAGTTATCGTGATTGGTAGCCAATCTTACAAAGGCTATTGAGTGTCAATAAAGGATCATCCACTCTCGGTATCACGAGAAGAATATTTCGTATACTCTCACTCGGGTAAATCTTTAATCAGGTTAGTCGGATTTAGAGATAATGAATTCTTCAAAAGAATCTGATTGGAGCAAGACTCAGATGGATTCTGTATATGGTCAAATAGTACCATGCCCAGTATATGGTCTCTGGGATCTTAGAAGGATGAGGGACTATAGATACATAGTAATTGAGGATAAACAGATCTAATAGATGAGATCCCTTGTACCGTCTGGAGACTATGGCGTAGTGGCTTAGTACGTCCATAGTCATGAGTCAAGTGAATTATTATAAGATAATAATTCACTAAGTCAGGAGAAGTTCTGATAGGAATGACTCACGGCCAGTTCGATATTGGGCTTAGAGGGTCACATACATATAATGGATGCTTCAGCGAATAGAGGATTGGATAAAGATCCAATTAGCCTATATTCTCATTAGATGAGACTTAACATTAATGGGCTCCCTGCATGAGACCCAATTAGAGGTCAAAGGAGATTAATGGATTAAGATCCAATAATCCAAGATTGGTAGATAAGTGAATGAAGATCCAACACCCACTAAGGCCAGATCCCAGGGTTTTAGTGGCTCTCTATAAATAGGAGGTAGGGCGACTCTTATGTAATAGGCTGTTGGTCGCCCCCTCCCCATACGCGAGAGTTATGAGATTTGTGGTTGCGATTTATGGAATATCGCTATAGTGATCCATCTTATGGATACCGCTAGAGAGGAGGACGTTTGATTTCCTTTATCCTCTTCATCCGGATCTGAAAAAATAAGGATATATGATCTCTTTAGGTAAATAATCTCTCACAATATGTCATTTTTTATTTTGAGGTTTTTTAACGTATCAATCTTTTACACAATGAATTTGATCTAGATGAAAAACTAATTTTATTTTGATTTTTCGTTATGCATATGATGCTCCCGCTGAGGTTTCCCAACATTAGGCCTATTGGAAAGCCCATTTCGGTGACCCATGGTCAAGTCTCTGAAGACATAATCTCCGAGAAGACACAGTCTTTGAGACTATATCAAGCGATGGTACTACCCAAATATAGTCTCCCAAATTATGTCAGACAATGGTACCATCCAGATATATTCTCTCAGATTGTGTCAAGCGGTGGTACCACTGAGGCTGATGGTACTACCACCAGTGATTAGTGTTTGAGGCTGTCAAGGGGCGATGTACCACCCATTAATAGCGGTGGTACTGCTAGCATCTCAGGAACTCTGATAATTAAATTTTGGCTCTGTTTTGGAGGCCTTTGCAGCCTATAAATACTCTACCTATTCTTGCTTTAGTAAACCAGATTTGAAAGAAAAAACTTGTGAAAATGTAGTTGTAATTCCTTTAGAGCTCTCCTTCTTTTTTCTAAGTATAGTTTCTATTTAATGGAGAGCCGAGAGAACTGTAAAGGTTGTCTATTAAGCCTATGAAAATAAGAATAGAGTTATAAGAGGGTAGTTGATCTTTATCCATTAAAAAAAGATCAATAGTGGATGTCGGTGACCTCAACGGAGGAGGAATCAAGAGTGGAGTAGGTCACGATGAACGAACCACTATAAAATTGGTGTCTTCTTTTCCTTTATTATTTAATTATTTTATATATTCTTTTAAATGCTCATTATAGTCCTGTGAACATTTTTAAGTTTAAACACTTTTTGGATACAAGCTTTATCGAATGAATCCTCAAATCGATGAAAGTTTTTCAAAAACACTAATTCATCCCCTCCTCAAGAATGGAGCTAAAATTCTCGAAGACTATGATTTCTAGCAGATTGTGTCTTCTCAAAGATTGTCTTCTCAGAGATTATGTCTTCTATAAGATTATGTTTTCTCAGAGATTGTGTCTTCTCGGAGATTGTATCTTCTAGGAGACTGTGCTTTCTCAAGGATTGTGTCTTCTCCGAGACTGTGTCTTCTCGTAGATTATGTTTTCTCGGAGATTGTGTCTTTAAAGACGATGCCTTACCTAACCTTGGGTTACTGAAATGACCTTTCAAATAAGTCCAAATCAATCTTAATTAAGGCCTAATGACCTCTTAATTGAGTTAGTAAAACTAACTCTCATTATGATGGTAACTATGACACTTAACACATAAACTTCATTGTCCAACCATCAATTGATCTCTAGACGAACTCCTGATGAACTCTCAGCATCCTTCTAGTGAAGCCCCGATGAGCTCCCGATTTCCTTCAACAAACTCTTGACGAACTCCCAGCATCCTTCCAGTGAACTCCTAGTGGGCTCCCAACAACCTATCGGCAAACTCCCGATGAACTTCTTGGTAAACCTTTGGTGAGCTCTCGGCGAGCTCCTGACAACATTGTCCAAACATCAATCGACCTTCACGAACTCTCGACGAGCTCCCACTACATCATTCGAAGATTCAAAGATCCAAAAATTTAGTATAGAAAAAATCAAATAGTAAGTGGGGGGATACATAAAAATATTAATCAAAATAATTTTTGAGAGAGGATAAAAATGAATTTCATCTCAAAAAGAACTTTGAATCCTATTTTTCCTCATATAAATGTCAATTTCAAAGAAAATCATTTAAAAAAAGAGCTAAAAAATCTGAGAAATCTAAGAAAAATATAAAGGCGACTCATATCATCTGATATAAATATCAAGAAATCCTCGAAGTTATGATAGAAAATCATGTATTTAGAATGTTTTTCATATCTAATTCTTTTTTAATGTAAATTATTCCTCATTTAATAATTTTATTACAAGATAGCAATTTTATCATATATAATCTTTTTCTTTGTTTATCATATCTAATTTAATTGTTCCTCAAGAAGATGTATCATATCTAACTCTTTTCTTATAAAATAAATTATTCTTCATTTAAAGATTTTGTTGTTAAGATAGCAATTTAATCTCCTCCTTTGTCATTGTCAAATAGAAGGGAAGAATATAATAGTATAAAATTAATTTTCAAGTCATTGACAAATATATATAAAAGGGTTATATAATAAAAATTATTTCATTAAGGATATAATATGAAAGATTAAGTCGCAAGTACCAAAAAAACATGATTTATTTTAATAAATCTTTCCCTTTTTGTAAATAATGAAAATGAGTCTTAGGAGAGTAAATAATCCTAATTCGTTCAAGATAAATCTTAACACATATAATTCATTTGGATAATTCTTTCTTCTTAATAAAACAAAAGAATGATCTTCATTAAAAATCTTAAATTATAATTATCAAGATCATAAATCTTCTTTTTATTAAAAAAAAGAAATCATAGAGGTTAAAAACGATTCCTATAAAGGATAAGTCAAGTGAAAAGTCAACATAAAGTTTATAAAAAAATCTCATTTAATTTTTGACTCATCACAAACTTAAGAAATATTAATTTGGTGATAAGGTATAATATTCATGAATATAAGAAAAAAATAAATCATGTCATTGAAGGATAATAGTATCAAATCATGAATACCAAAAGACATGATTTAATTTCATAAATTTTCTGTTAGGTCAAAAAGAAATCTTATGAGATTAAATAATAAGAAATATCTTTTTCATATAGATAATTTTTTTTAGTAAAATAAAAGAATCCTAGTGAACAATCTTAATTTATATAAAGATCTCAAATTATGATTTTCAAGATGTTAAGATCATGATAAGACATTTTCTATGGTAAGTTGCATGGGAGAAAAGATAACTAAATTTGATTCATGTATAGGAAATTTTAAGTTATCAAGATCATGGTTCTTGATGAAAATCTCAAGTTATAAGATCATAAGTCTCCTCTTTAGTAAAATAAAGTACAAAAGTTGATTCTCATAATAGATACCTTAAGTCAAAAAATCATGAGAAAGTTCATGATTTGGTTGGGAAAAAACCTCTTTTAAATTTCAATAATCAAAATTATTTTTGTAGTTCAAGACATTTAACAATAATGGTATCACCTTATCTCTTATTGAAAAATAGATTGAGAAATTTTTAAAGAAAAACTTTTCCTCCTTTTAGTTTTTCATTTCATGTGATATATTTAGTACAAGAATTCCTTCAACTTTTATGCCAAATCCATGCATTAATTGTCATTTAAAACCTAGTTTCATTTTAAAAAAGAAATTATCAAGATCATTATAATAAAATATTTTCAAACAAGTAAAATATTCTCAAACAAGTATCATTTCTAAAAGAAATCATAAAACATTTTGAAACAAAAGCTTCTATTTATTTTAATTTTAATATTTTTTTCTTTCTTAAGTGAGTCTAACTTTTTAGACTTAGTGAAATGAGTTATCAATGCTCATATAAAAAAAAATTATTTATTTTACTTTATTTCAACTCCCAATTCAAGAATGATCTAATATTTAATCATGCAACATATTTCAAATCAATAGATGACCCATCTAATATAACATTCAAATCAATCATTAAGCACACAACCTAATAATTTTTATTTTAGTGATTAATCTTATCTAAAGTCAACATACAATTCACTTATCATTTCAATCATCATACTCAAATCAATAATTCAATGTTCAAAAGATCATGGTTTATTTAGATAGATATTTCCTTTGTTCAAAACCATGAAGAATCATAAAAAAACCATGAAAATTGTTTTATATTAAATACCTCTCATAGAAACCAATATATCATAAAAAAATCATAGGAAAACACATCCAAGATCATCACTAAAATCATTTTTTTGAGAAATTTCAATGGATGCAATATAGATAAATTCTCACTAGAATATAACTAAGATTTTAAGTTTTAATTTTTATACTAGCTTGCTCTAGTTTTCCATATAAAATCCATTCATCATCAAAAAATAATCAAGATTAATTATATAACCATGAATCATCAAAAGATTTATTGCTAATAATTTTTCTTATTATTGTTGTTTAGGCTAGTGAGCATGAAAGAGTGTTAGATCTCAAGTCATATGCCTTGAATATCCTTTATCAAATACCATTTTGTGCTCCTAGTATAATAAACGAGGTTTTGATTTAGGTACTCATTTGACTATGGATACCTCATGAAAAGCTCTACCTAATTTAACTAATGATATTTTATTATTTATGATTTTTTTTGGAACCCAAATCAACTTATGTGGACTATACTTTCTAATTGGACATCTATAGGCAAAGTGTCAATATCTATCATAAAAATTATATTTATTTTTGGGTGAAGAATGTAATGTGGGTCATTTAATAAAGATAGTTCGCTTTTGATGAGTATTTATCCACAAAGGCAATACTTTCTTTCCTACAAACTCTTATTGGGAAGGATCATGTTTAGAGATTTATTACCTATTTTAATTTTTTTTAAAGCTTGTTTAGTATAATATTTTCCTTTTTAATTGTCTCTAATGACTCACAGCTAGAGCAAGAAATGCATGATATTGATGCTTCATGCATGTTTTCAATTTTACTAGCAAGTAATGCATGTTCCTTCTTAAGTAATTTATAACTTTTGCTAGGCTTCTTAAATTCATCAAATAGTTCATGAAATGTATTTAACAACTCATTAAAGGTAAATAAGATTTTGGAAGAATCACTTACCTCATTGTTGATAGTCATTAGCGTGAGATTCTCCACTTCTTCTTTGTTATCTTCTTGATCTTCAAAGTGCCTTGACTTCTTGCGTTCATAGCAAGAAGGTTGTGTCTATTTTAAGTTCATTTTTAGTTTTTATTTATTTTCATTAATTTATTTGGTTCTTTGGTCATAAGTTCAAATTCATAGTCTTCGTCACTTGAGATTTTACTCGAGGAGTCATATATTATTCGCAGTGCCAAGTCCTTATTTTTTGAAAGATATTCATCTTTGGTTCTCAAGGCAATGTCCTTCCTATTCTTTGGAAGGTGTTCTTCAAGTTTATCATTGTAAGTTATTTCATTTATTTTTTATTTCTTTAATTTAGTTGTGCTTTCGTGTGTGACTTTTAAAGTATGTCATATATCAAAAGCTAAATCACTAGTAGAAACTCGATTAAACTCGTTTATATCTAAAGCGCAAAATAAAACATTCATAGCTTTGGCGTTTAATGAAAACATATATCTTTCATGATCATTTCAATCCTTTATATGATTGGATGACTTATGAAATCTATTTTCGATGATGTTCCATATATCAAAATATAACGAAATAAAAAAGACATGTATTCTAGTTTTCCAAAAGGTATAGTCTATCCCATTAAACATAGGAGGACATGTGATGCATTGACCCTTGTTAATGGTAAAAGAAGTCATTAACTCACTAAGGTGTTAATTCAATTGAGTGTAACTTGCTCTGATACCAACTATTAGGATGGAGTAGGCACTAAGATGGGGGTGTGTGAATTAGTGCTAAGTGAAAAACTTTGATTTAAAAAACTTTTCATTCGAAAAAAACTGATATTGAAAGTGCTTTAACTTGGAACTAGTTAATAAGCAATTAAATTCAGGAGTAATAGTAATAAAAGGCAAGAAAGAGATGTACACCAGATTTTTATAGTGGTTCGGTCCCCTTGACCTATGTCCACTCTCGATTCCTCTTCACTTGAGGCCAATGGCTTCTACTCCTGATCTTTTTCAATTGACGAAGATCAAATACCTCTCTTACAACTCTATTCTCCTTTTACAAGTTTAGGAGATAACCTTTATAATTCTCTCAGCTCTTCCTTAAACAAAAACTACACAAGAAGAAATGAGGGGGAGCTCTCAAGGAATTACATAGCATTTTCACAAGTTTTTTGCTCTTAATTCTTACATCCTCAAGCAAGAATGGGTGAGGTAATTATAGGCCCCTAATGTCTTCAAGAATTGAGCCAAAATTCTTAAAGGTTGTGTCTTCTAGGAGACTATATTTTCTCAAAGTCTGTGTCTTCTCAGAGACTGTCTTCTAGGAGATTGTGTTTTCTTGGAGACTATGTCTTCGAAGATCGTGCCTTACATAACCTTTGGTTAGTAAAATGACCTTTCTAATAAGTCCAAATCAGTCTCAATTAAGGCCTAATGGCCTATTAATTAAGTTAATAAATCTAACTCTCATTATGATGCTAACTATGATACTTAACACATAATCTTCATTATCCGATCGTCAGTTGATCTCTCGGCAAACTCCTGGTGAACTCTCAGCATCCTTTCATAAACCCCCAACAAGCTCCCAATTTCCTTCGGTAAACTCCCAATGAACTTCCCGATAAACCTCTGGTGAGCTCTCAGCGAGCTCCCGACAACATTGTTCGAACCTCGGTCGACTTCCAGTGAACTATCAGCGAGTTCCTATTGAACTATCAACAAGTTCCTACTGCATCGTCCGAACCTCGGCCTGATGTCCGAACTTGACTCTAGCCCAACATCTTATTGTAATACATTTTATCATCATAGTTAATCCTGAATCACTTCCTCTAACACACAAGTTAGATCATAAAACCTATCAATTGATTTCATCATCAAAATCTGAGATTCAACAAGTTTTACATCTCCATTCGGATATAATATTGCTATTGAAACTTTGGTTTTTCACAGTCAGGCTTCATAGCGCGAAAGTATTATTCCATGTCAAATAAGAAATTTTTAAGCTCTTTGGCATCCCTAACACCTCCATCATAATGTGGCTCAAACATCCTCAAGCTTTATGGTAGTCCAACGCGAGTGTTGCTCTCTCCTACATTAAGAGTCCTTATGAACAATGTCATCTTGGACATGAGTTCCATCACAACTTCATGCAGATGTTACACGAAATCTTTAGCGTCTTCCATCAATCAATCGACTAGGGACTCAACCTTGTTGATCCGAGATTCAGCTTCTTCGTATGAGCTTTCTACCTCGAGGAGCCTTCATTGACCTTAGTAGATCTTTAAACTTGCTTCAAGAACATCAAAGTGGGTTTCTGCTATTGTAAGCCTCTCCTTATGGGTTCTTTTCTCGATTGGCACTCCAAATTATGCTGTCCAAGTTCTTACTCATCTTGTTTGCTTCGTGCTCCCCATGAGTGGCTCCAACAGCTTAAGAGCGATTTTTCACTTGCAACCCACCTGTGGCTGCTTGGGGCAAAGGTCTGGCTTGCCCTATCTTGTTCGATTCGCTATGATTCTTCACCATGACAAGATTGTGGAACTTCTTCACTATTTGTTTGAATTACTTGCCCGCTCTGATATCACAATATCATGGATTTAGTTGAATTTGTCTAATTCGTGTGATACCCTTGTGACAAAGTTGTAGGCTTAGTTGGAATTACCTAAGTTGTGAAGCACCATTGCGTCAATGTCTCAGACATAACTGGGATTACATAAGTTATGAAATGCCCATGTGTTATTCATCCATAATGGGTCAGTGTAGATGCAACCTTGTGCAAGTCCCAAAAGACCTGTAAAAGAGAAGGTTGATTAGTTTAAAAATGAGCGGCGAGCAAGTCCTGACGTCTCATGAAGAGAGAAACTTTACAAGCAATTCAACAAACATCTTAAGTGTATGAGAGAAAAGAGAAAAAGGAGCGAACAAGGACTTTATAAGGTTGAATAAACAGTCACAAGTCTATAAACGATGATTTACCGGGTGTCAGGTGCCGGGTACCGAGTGCGAAGACAAGCTTAACTTATAAAGAATTTCAACGCCTGATAATATACTGATGCCCCATCTAGCACTATGCCACCTAGGGGATTATAAGGGTCTAAGATGGCTGATGTTTTGCACTATACCATGATCTACAAAAATCAGGCCACAACATGTGAAAGCGGAGTTGTTTTGGGTAGTTTTGGCCTAGCGCGATGAGCGATCGCACTACAACATTACAAATAGTTTTTACTTATATTTATCAAGCAAAACCATAAAAAACTAAGGTAAAATAGGTTGTCAAACATCTGTACAAGCATGCAAAAATGATGAACAGATTTGTTGAGCGAATATATTATGGGTGTATAACACCATTCGTGATAGTATGCTCCCGACGATGCAGGTCAGTTTGTTATGTTACTCATCGTGCGATACTAACACATACATCTTTTAATGACTCAGATGGGTCTGTCTGATCCTTTGTCGAGCAACATCGACTTGTACGATCCCAGGTGTCAGTCACAGACTTAACTGGTTTTGCTTAAGTCGTGTGACACTCTTACGTGTCCGTCCACAAAGGTCAACTTCCTTGAAATCTCCTAGGGTCCCTTAGGACCTATAAAAGAGAAAATGGGTTAGAAAAAGCATTTTCGAAAGGATCCACAATCAACCACTTTAGAAAATACTTTATATAACCAATACAAATTATAACCCTGGACTTTACAAGCTCTGGATGATTGCACACAAGGAATCAAGGTCCATTACAGACCAAAGTCCTCATAAGTGCCTACATGACACAACTCACATTTACAAGCTGAAATCGATCACAAAAGATAATCAAACTAGGGCTGCCAAGTCTACTATAAGCTCGTTAATTGTTGTATAAAGAATGTATAAGAAAAACTGAAGGACACGGACAAACATGAGTATTACATCGAACACCTTGTTTATATTTTTGTCCATGACATTCTCCTCCACTTATTCCTTCAACGTCCTCATCGAAGCTGTTGTAGCCGCTGTAGACGCTACATCTCCTTGGCTTTTGTTGGATTTTCAATTTTCTACTTTGGCTGCAACATGCCTCTTGGCTCAAATTGCTCTCCACCACTATTGTTTAGTAGTCAAACTCTGATCCACCATGCTACTTTAACTTGCCAATTATTAACTCTTGTGTGGGGTTAGCTGAGCTGTGCTGATCCTTATTAATTTCTACAGATCCTTCCGGTGAAGAAAAAGATATTCCTTTGTTATATGCTAGTATTGCAATAGTCTCATGTTGCTTAGACCAGATGGATGTTTGTTGGAGCTTTAATGAGCGTCGCTTCGTAGACTTTGAAGTTTTTGAGGTCCTTCCTTCACAAGATTCGCTTATCGATCCTTCTTTAACTTTAGTTGTCACTTCCAAGTAGGTTCACGTTACTCTCACTTTCGATTGGCATTATATTGGAAAATGAAGCAGACAATCTACTCTCAATAGTACTTATCACTAATGGTAAGGATTTGACAATTATTGTCTTCTATAAGCTTTCCTCAAAGGATCACTAAATTTGTGTAGAGAATGTAAATGTTACTTGATTTCGCCCACCTCCTCGAGATATGAGAACTGGGGTACTCCATTTCGTCCACTCTCTTGAGTTGAGAAGGTAAAGGTTACTTGATTTTGCCTGCCTCCTCAAGGTTGTATTTTATGCATCGAGTTGGTTACTAGCATTTTGCCTGTTCTTTGCTCACACTTCTGAAGCACTTGAAGTATTTGCACTCCTTGCGTTGAGTTAACTATTGTACTTCACCTTCCCACTGCTATCAAACTTTCGGAATACAAAAAGTTGTGCCCGAAAAGAGTAAAAGTTTAGTCCCCCAACTTGGAGTAAGTCTTTGATAGTTTTGGTCACCTCTGGGATAGTACCATCTTCTCCATCATCTTTACCGCCAACTCCTCTGAGTAGAAAAGGTACAACACCACGTATTGTTTACTTCATTTCTTGGTCAAGCACTCTTGCATTAACCCAAGGTTCCTCACTTTCAGCAATCTTGATGAGAAGCCCGTCAACATGGGTATTATAAAGTTCCTTGGCCTCTACCTTTCTACTCTCCACCTCCTTAGTCCCTTTTACGACCAACACTTTCCCTCTATGAGAGTAAGGGATTAATGACTCCATGGAAGTCCTGTCTCTATGGTACCAAGGCGCTGCCAAGCCCATGGCCCTACTATCCATTGTCTTGCACCTATGTCCCTTTCTTCGTGATCGGTAGATTCGCCTCTACAGCATTGTGGCACTCCTCCGAGTCCACTTCCTTTCTAACTGATGCTTTATTTTTGGGTAGTTAAACTCCTTTAGACTCATGTCGCTTCCTTGCCCCATTCGACTACCTGCTTCCCTTGGTCGTTAGAGAGATAGACTGTAACTCTCATATATGGCCTCCGTCATCTTGTTGCAGGGCCCACACCGATTCTATTCTCCTTAGCTTCCTTGGTAGTAACATTCGCTTACTTTGCGTTGTCCTCTAACTTGTCGAGCTCCCTTAAGTGAATATAAGCATTGGAAATGTCCAACGCTCCAATCGATCTGATTATACCTCTGTATGATCAAGTCTCCTCCATGGGACTCTCTAGTACTTGCATTTGGAATTCTTTCTCGATGGTACATAGTCCCCATATGCTGATAACCAAGGCTTTCATCTGATGCAAGATTTGATATGTATACACGGAAGACTTGCCTCTACAGTACTATGGTATTTACTCCTTAAATTTATAGCCCTTCTTGTCATTGTGTTATTCACTAAAGTGGAGCTCCCAATAGCTCTTGATCTTACCTCCACATGATCGTGTCCCTCACGGGATATCTACCATGTATATTGTGTTGGGAAACCTTAGCGGGTGCATCACATACACAGCGAAAATCAAAACAAAATACTGGTTTCCCTATACGCAGATCAAATCGTCATGCTAAAGATTGGGGTTGCAAGAAAAATATAAAAATCGATAAAACCATGATGTGTGAGAGATTAATTTTACCTAAGGAGATCGTATATCCCTGTATTTCAAATCCAGATGGAGAAGATGAAGGAGGTCAAGTGTCCTACTCTCTAGTGGTATCCACACGATGGATCTCTATAGCAAAACTCCTCCAATCTGATCGCACAACTCTTGCGTAGAGGGAGGGAGGAGAATAGGAGGGAGAGGTCAAAGCTGCAGCCTATCAACTATGAGTCTCCCCTCATATTTATAGAGAGCCACCAAAAAACCCTAGCGCTCCTTCCTTAGTAGGTATTGGATCTCCATCCAATTATCCACTAACCTTGCATTATTACATCTCTATCCAATAATATCCTTAGGCCTCTAATTGGGCCTTAATCAAGGAGCCCATCAACATAGAGTCTCATCTAATGAGAATAGGGGCTAATTGGATCTTCATCCAATCCTCTATTCACTGAAACATCCACCATATGTGTGTGACCCTCTAGGCCCGATACTGAGCTGGTCGTGAGTCACTCCCATCAGAACTCCTTTTGATATTGTGAATTATTATCACATCATAATTCACTCAACTCATCGACTATGGATGTATTAGGCCACTACGCTATAGTCCCCAGACGATACAGGGGGGATCAAATCCATCGAACCTGTCTGTTCACAATTACCATATATTTATAATCCCTCATCCAACTAATATCCCAGAGATCGTATATTGGATATGGTACTGTCAGGTCACATACATAATCCTTCATAGTCTCGCTCTAATCAGATTCTCTCGGAGAACTCTTTCTCTCTTAATCCAAACAACCCTGGCCAAGGATTTATCTGAGCAAGCACATATGGGATATTCCTCTCGTGATACCAAGAGTGGATGATCCTCTATTGACACTTAATTATCTTCGTAAGGTTGGCTACCAATCCCGAAAACCAGCTATACTAGGTCTAGAACTTTCCAAACCTGTAAGTCTGGCGTCAAAGAAATGAGTACTCATACAAGGGATCCTTGGTGTCTCAAGTCTAAGGACTAGATACACAATTGGGACTATGGAATCACTATCTGATATTAGGTATCATTAACCATACAACATTCCAAAATTAGATCAATCGGTGAACTCATTCTCCAATAAGCACCTGTACTATATCCTTAGTGTCTCCACACAAGTAGCTGTAAGATCAGATGCCTCTATCATATGGACGGGTATATAGTACACTGATTTGTCCGGTCATCTCAATGTCCCTCTCAAGTAACCTATAATCGGGATTATTTAGGATTTGTGTTTAAATGTGAATCAATCTCATTATCGTGATCTCATCACGATCCGATTCTCATTACACAGAACCAAGGACATCATAATATATATGCAACAAATAATATAATTTGAGAATATATCAATATTAATCATAAGCAAAAAGATCACATAGTGTGTCATATGTTCCATCACTCACGTGATTGGCTTGCAGGGCACCTATAACCAACAATCTCCCACTTGACCAAAGGCCAATCACCTATGTGTCTGATCCCCATTAGACCCCTGTGACGCTCAAATACAATTTAAACCAGTGGCTTCATCAGTGGATCTGCAATGTTATCTTCAGATGAAACTTTTTTCATTACTATATCTTTTCGGGTCATGATCGCTCTAATCAGATGGAACCTCCTCAGAACAATTATGTTGAGACCTAAGTTCCTTTGTTATAATTATCACCCTATCACTGTCATAATATATAGGAGTCAGCTCCACGCTACTTGGTATGACTCCCAAATCCTTGATGAACTTCTTCATCAAAATCCCTTCCTTTACGACTTTTGCTATAGCAATGTATTCTGCTTCTATGATCGAGTCAGTAGTAGTATCTTGTATGGAACTCTAACAGCTTACTACTCCTCTATTCAAGGTGAAAACAAATCCTGAATTTGACTTGCGATCATCAATGTCGGACTGAAAACTCGAGTTCGTGTAGCCCTCAACCTGGAGGCTACATTCTCCATATATCAGTACAAGATCCTTAATGCTTCTCAAATACTTAAGGATACACTTTACTGCCTTCCAGTGTTCTAAACCTAGATCTGCCTGATACCTACTTGTAACACTCAGAGCATGTTCTATATTAGGCCTAGTACATAGCATCGCATATATGATAGACCCTATCGCTGAGGCATAAGGTATCTTATCTATGTCTGCCCTTTCTTAAGGAGTTTTTGGGATATACTCCTAGAAAGTGATATTCCATGTCACATCAATATGAGATCTCTCTTGGAATTCTCCATGTCAAACATTTTGACATTGGAGTCAATGTACCTAGACTGGGACAAGCCAAGCATCCTTTTGGATCTATCTTTATAGATCCAAATCTCCCAAATATAGGATGCTTCCCCTAAGTCTTTCATGGAGAAGTTTCTAGATAGCTAAGCCTTTATTATAGAGAGCATTCCTACATCATTCCTAATTATTAGGATGTCATCCACATATAGCACCAAGAAGATGATAGCGCTCTCACTTACCTTCCTGTATACACAAGGCTCATTTTCATTCTTAACGAAGTTATAAGATCTGATCACCTCATCAAATCTTATGTTCCAACTTCAAGAAACTTGCTTCAATCCATAAATGGATCTAAGCAACCTGCAAACTTTATCTGGACTCTCTTTGGATATGAATCCCTCTGGCTGTATCATATACACCTCCTCCCAAAGGTTGTCATTGAGGAATGCCATTTTGACATCCATCTACCAGATCTCATAATCATAGTGTGCTACAATGGCCAAAATAGTTCTAATGAACTTAAGCATGGCTACAGGTGAAAAAGTTTCGTCATAGTCAACTCCTTGTCTTTGACGATATTCTTTAGCTACCAGCCTTGCTTTATAGGTCTCTACCTTTCTATCCACTCCGATCTTCTTGAAGATCAATTTGCAACCGATGGGTACAATACCCTTAGGTGCATCCACAAGATTCCAAACCTTATTAGAGTACATGAAATCCATCTCAGAATTCATGGCTTCTTGCCACTTCCCGGAGTCTATACTTATAATAGCCTCCTCATAGGTCTGAGGATCAACATCTTGAGAGTCATATCCACTGATATGTTCCGCATATCTTTCAGGAGGGTGAGGTACTCTACTAGACCTATGTAAAATTAGAATTTATGTGTTAGGTGCCTAAATAGATTCAGGCTCTGGAATGGTGTTCCCTCTCAAGGAACACAACTCTCTTGGCAACCTCGCTCAATTCTATCTCACTCCCACTGTTTCCACCAAGAATGTGTTACTTCTCAAGGAACATAACTCTCTTGGCAACAAAGACCTTTCGTTCCTCAGGATGATATAAATAATACCCACAAGTTTCCTTTGGGTATCCCATAAATGTGCATCATTCTATCCTTGATTCCAACTTATCGGGGTTGTGTCTTCTAACGTGGGCAGGACAGCCTCAAATCTTAACAATCTTAAGATCAGGCTTCTTTCCTTTTTCATATCTTATATAGTGTAGACACCACCGACTTTGATGAAACTTCATTCAGAAGGTAAGCTACAATTTCTATGGCGTACCCCAGAATGAGACAGGTAGGTCAGTGAAACTCATCATGGATCGTACCATGTCTAACAACATATAATTCCTCCTTTCTGATACATCATTGAGCTGAGGTGTATAAGGAGGTGTCCAATGGGATAAAATCCTATTGTCCTGAGGAAATGGGTGAACTCTGTACTCAAGTACTCTCCTTCTTGATTTGATCGAAGAGTTTTAATACTCTTTCCAATTTGGTTCTCTACCTAATTCTTATATTCCCTGAATTTCTCAAAGGCCTCAGATTTGTACTTAATTAAGTACACATGTCCATACCTAGAGAAATCATTAGTGAATGTAATGAAGTATGAGTAATCACCTATAACTTGAGTCAATATAGGACCACATACATCACTATATATGAGTTCCAATAACTCAGTGGCTCTCTCTCTAGTTCCACTAAAATGAGAGTTGGTCATTTTCCCACGAAGGGAAGGTTCGCAAGTTGTATATGACTCATAGTCAAATAGATCTAAGTATTCATCTTTCAGCAATTTTTGAATCTTTCCTTCATGTATATGACCTAGCCTACAATGTCATAGGTATGCATTATTCATCTCATCTCTTTTCATCTTAGACATATTTGTATTCATGATGTATGGAGAAGTGTCTAACATATATAAGCCATTTGTAAGGATCCCTCTAGTGATGATCTCATCATCCATAATTATTGAATAACTATTATTCTCAAAAACTAATTTATATCCACTAATTGTCAAATAAGAGATAGGAATAATATTTTTGATAATAGAGGGAACAAAATAGCATGTATCTACTCTAATAATAGCTCCACCAGGCATATATACGGTGACCTCTCCAACAACAACTGTAGCAACTCTTGCTCCATTGCCCATCTTGAGGTCCATCTCGTCTTTGGCCAATCTCCTAAGTTTTGCCAGAACTTGCAACGAATTGCAGATATGATAAGCACTCCCGGTATCCAATAGTCATGTGTTATCATGAAAATCTAACAAGTGGAGACTGATCATGAATATACCTGAAGCTTCTCCAAGCTTCTGTTTCGCCTTATCTGCAAGGTAGTCATTACAGTTCCTCTTCCAATACCGATCTTGGCCGCAGTGGAAGCACTGTCCTTTGTCCTTGCCGGGTCTTTCTTGGCAACCTTTGTCTTATATGGTCTTTCTTTGCCCTTACCCTTCTTAAGGGTCTTGCTGGTCTTTCTTTTCCTTTTGGTCCCACCAATATAGAGAACTGGCTTCTCCTTCTTGATGGCACTCTTAACTTCCCTCAACATATTGAGGAGCTCAGAGAGTCACCTCAAACTTGCTCATGTTAAAATTTATGATGAAGTAAGAAAAGGAATTTGGTAGAGACTAAAGTATAAGATCAACGCACAGGTTATCCTCTGGTACTATTCCTAGACCTGTGAGTTTCTCAATCCACTCTCATCTTTAGGACATGATTCTCAATCGATGTCCCTTCTGTCATCCTGGCTTGGAAGAGTCTATTAGATATCTCATATCTTTAAGTTCTTCCGTGTTTCTCAAACAGCTAGCAAAGATGAAAAAGGATAGAATCTGCATCCATGCTCTCATGTTACCTCTATAACTCAGGAGTCATGGAGGTCAACATATAACATTTTGCTAATGTGGAATCATCTTTATATTTCACATAGCGAGTGATCTCATCCTCACTTACCCCTTCTTCCGGCATGGGCACAATTGTATCAAGGACGTATGCGATTTTCTCAACCGTGAGAACAATTCTCAAATTGTGGAGCCAATCTGTATAGTTTGGACTAATGAGGTGGTTGGCATTAAGTATGCCACGTAGGGGGTTTGTGAGCGACATGTTTATAAAAAAATAAGATATAGTAAAAAATAAATAATATGTAGACTTTATAGAAAATACTAATTAAGATATGGACTTCTATCTTAATGTACTCACACTATTTTCTTAGGGAAGCATGTGACACCCTCGACATGTGAGATAAAAATCTCCGGCAGACTCATAGTGGAGATCGAGATCCAATTGGCGTCTTAATGCAACCTCGAGGGACTCGACCAATTACACTAAGCCCAAAAGGTAGGCAACTCTTGCCAATCACAACTCCTTGTGATTCCCATTACGTTCGGCCTCTAAATCATCATAGTCTCGATTGCTCGACTAATCATGAAGTTCAGTTAAGTCATCACTATCGTTACAAGATGAGTCTGATTCGATAGATATGCTCTCGATTGCTCGACCAAGTCATATCATGTCCTCAGATCACCGGTGACATATATATATCATAGGCAAGAACTCGATCATGTAGATAGGTGAGCCTCGAGTGACTCGACTAACTCAACCTATGTCGGGATTCAATTTCTTCATATAACGATGGAAGGCCACGCGGGTCAATCTTATTATCTCCTGCTTACCGACATAATATTATTGTATGAGGGGTTTCTGTTTCGTATCAATCTCCTAACATGTCGTGTCACACACATACATATTTAATATATATCTACATCGCATGCAAATATATATATATATATATATATATATATATACATATATCTAGTAGGTGTATAACACATCACATATGTAAGCCACATCGGATGATCAGGAGCCATCACCTAATATGATTAAACCCAAGCCAATCAGCCTAATTACTCATAATAGGATCTATGTGTGCATTAACATATCCCAATGCCCTGTGATTATTGATCTCGTCATCATCGATTCTGTCGGATCGTCGCATCATTATGCGTCGTGATCTCCTGCCACGGTATCGTGGGTCCTACTATAACCTCCACGTTTCCGCTGTGTCTCTCCATGTAATTACAAATAATCACAAGCACGTATGCCTAACAATAAACGAGAAAAACGTAGGCTCGCAGACCCCAATAATAATAATAATCACAATTACACACATCATAACATATAGCTCATGATCATCCATCGATATCATATATCACATGTACATCACATCATATATAGGATTACTAGATATTTATATATATAATAATTAATTAAACTATTTAATTAATTATTTTTTTAGAAATCAAAACATGCTTGAAATTTTTAGAATTGTCAAGGGCATTTTAGTAATTCTGGATAAGAGGATAGTCCTTGGAATTTTTATAATTACTGAGGGTATTATGAAAATTATGTACACGAGGATAGTCTTCGAAATTTTTTGAATTCATAAGGGTAGGATTATCTTTTTCTCAAAAGGATGCCCTAACCCCTCTTTCCTCCGCCCGCCACGACGCCGCCCGACAAGCATGCCCTTGCTTGGCAAGGCGGCCACCACTGGGTCATGGGCGACAACCTGCGGGCACCTGCCTGCAGTGTTGCCTTGCGACACCGGCCTCCCTTTGGACCGCCGCAGCTAGCCACCCCTTGTGGTGCCTTGCGGCCGGCCGTGGCCTCCTCCTCACTGCCTTCGTTGTGAAAATGCAGTAAGAACATGTAGAACGATTCTACGCGATACAATCTCATCACACGTAGTTTAAAATAAATCTTTTGTATGAAAACCTTGGCTCTGATACCACTGTTGGGAAACCTCAGCGGGTGCATCACATGCGTAGCAGAAATCAAAACAAAATATCGATTTTCCACGTAGATTAAATCATCGTGCAAAAGATTGGGGTTATGAGAAAAATGTAAAAACCGATAAAATCGTGATGTGTGAGATATTGACTTTACCTAGGAAGATCATATATCCTTGTATTTCAGATCCGAATGGAGAAGATGAAGGAGGTCAAGCGTCCTCCTCTCTAGCGGTATCCACACGATGGATCTCTGCAACAAAACTCCTCTAATATGATCTCGTAACTATTGCGTAGTGGGAGCGAGGAGAATAAGAGGGAGAGGCCAAAACTGCAACCTATCAACCATGAGTCTCCCCTTCTATTTATAGAGAGCCACCAAAAAACCCTAGGACTCCTTCCTTAGTGGGTATTTGATCTCAATCCAATAATCTTCTTAAGCCTCTAATTGGATCTCTATCCAATCCTCTATTCGCTGAAGCATCCACCATATGTGTGTGACCCTCTAGGCCCGATACCGAGCTGGCCGTGAGTCACTCCCATTAAAACTCCTTTTGATATAGTGAATTATTATCCCATAATAATTCACTCAACTCATTGACTATGGACGTACTATGCCACTATGCCATAGTCCCCAGATGGTACCGGGGGTATCAAATCCATCGGACCTATCTGTCCATAGTTATTATGTATCTATAATCCCTCATCTAACTAATATCTCAGAAACCATATATTGGATATGGTACTGCCAGGCCACATATAGAATACTTCATAGTCTTGCTCTAATCGGATTCTCCCGGAGAACTCTTTCTCTCTTAATCCAAATGACCCTAGCCAAGGATTTATTTGAGCAAGTATATATAGGATATTCCTCTCGTGATACCGAGAGTGGATGATCCTCTATTGATACTCAATTGCCTTTAAAAGGTTGGCTACCAATCTCGATAACCAACTGTACCAGATCTAGAACTTTCCAAACCTGTAAGTATGGCGTCAAAGAAAGGAGTACTCATACAAGACATCCTTAGTGTCTCAAGTCTAAAGACCAGACATACAACTGGGAGTATGAAATCACTGTCTGACATTAGGTATCATTAACCATACAACATTCCATAAGTGGATTAATTAGTGAACTCATCCTCCAATGAGCACTTGTACTATATCCTTAGTGTCTCCACACAAGTGGCTATGAGACCAGCGCCTCCATCATATGGATGGGTATATAAAACACCGATCTATCTGGTTATCTTAATGTCCCTCTCGAGTAACCTATAATCGGGATTATTTAGGATCTGTGTTTAAAGATGAATCGATATTATTATCGTGATCTCATCACGATCCAATTTCCATTGCACAGCACCAAGGACATCACAATATATATGCAACAAATAATATAATATGAGAATATGTCAATATTAATCATAAGCAAAAAGATCACATAGTGTGTCACACGTGCCATCACTCGTGTGATTAGCTTACAGGGCACCTATAACCAGCATGTTGTATTGCCTCGAACTATTCCACTATGATTCGCTGCACCATGTCGCCTCTTGGTGACATCCCCATTGCATTCAGATACTTGTATGATGAACTCGGACTATGATCTCTCCATGTGTGCCTCTGCCAACACATAATAGGGCCTCCGCCACCTTTGATTGTATTCTCTTCTTTGTAATTCACCTTCGCCCACCTATTCTTAGGTCACACCCGCACGAAGCATCATACTAGGACAATATGTCGCCTAGTAGCTCTCGAAGTCCCCGAACTTCACTAAAATTAGTGCACCATATTTGGATCCTGGGCCTCTTTTCCCCACCAACACAATCTCCACTGTGCACCACTTCCTTTATAACAACTCGAATGGCAGCACTGTGGCATATTTTTCAAGAGTGCCTACCTCTATGTCTTGTTATCTCGTGCTAAGGCTTTTTGATCCTAACTTCACATTTGCAAGTTGAATCACCTTAGTGTCTTTGTCAAATGCATCTCTTGAAGCTTCCTTCATGTGCCTCGAAGCTCCCTTTATCTTTGGCACTATGCAAAATGAATCCGCCCCATCAGAATAAAGAACCTATAGAATGACATGATCCTGCTTTTACCTCTACAAGAGTTCATGTCCTTAACCTCTGTCCAAGGAAAGCTCTATGCCTATACTTCATATTCCCTCTTCTATGTTGATGTCCTTTATGCGGCTTGGATACTTACCAAGTTCCACCAAAGTGGCTCTGCCTCTCAATTTGCATTGAGTTGATGGTGGCTCTCGCGCCCACCATTCCATGGGTCAGCCCTCCATTGAGTTCAATTTTCACATCGACTCTAAATGTGCCTTTGTATGATGTTGTCATTATCATTCTCTCACTTGATCTCATAATGTATTCACCAATGCATTATTTCATGCGAGATCATGTAACTGACTCCCTGCTACTCGCTCGATCCATTGAGCTTTGTGGAGATACTATCTTGAGGTACTCTTCCTTAATATGTACGGTCCGCTGTACATGATTCTCCCTCTAAAGAACTATGACCTATCCCTCATGGATATCTGTCAATTTGGAGTAACTTTCCTCTTTGCTTTCTTTCCTCTGAAAGTTTCGGAGACCACCATCCCCTTTAACTACTCTATCTTACTAAATAATCTATGTATTATTCTGCCCTCGCAAATGCGCTTGCTAGATTGTGACTCTTTGCCAATATAGGTTCTGTTGCACCCTTCAAGGCCTAGTAACATGTTGAATTTGTTGCACACTTCAGTCTCCTACGGACGTATCCATTTTATGCCAAAGTGGAAGTTTCTATGCTCCATTGCACCGAGTTTCGATCGCCTTGGAATGGCCACAAACACTCTATCGTATGCTACAAGCCCTTCCATGAATACCAAATTCTTTTAAGTTAGCAATTTCCCTCACCTCTGTGAGCTTAGCATAACTCTTTCAGTCGTTGAGCAACACATCCCACTTTGCACGGTCTCATCTTTTACCAAGCACCTCGCTCGCCTTGAGCACCGTCAAGTTTGGTTGCTGACGTCGAGCCGTAGCTCAAACTCAACCATCCCAACCTTTGTGCGCTATATATTCTTCCTAGCTTGTTTGTCCTCGTGGTACCTCTCGTGCAAAGGATTGGTCATTCCTCTGAATGTTAATTATGGATGCTCGCTTATCTAAGTGAATCCTTTCTATACATCTCCATGTCTATTTCTCTCAAACGATCATGCATGCTAGCTGCCCTCCACGCAGCCCAGTTAGGTCCCCCACGTTTGTATGGCAAGTGATTCTGCATGTGCTTGTCCGGCTCTTATATCAAAATGTCACGGACTTAGTTGATTTTGCCTAAGTTGTGCAACACATTTGCGTACGTAAAAGTCAGCCTCCCTGAAACCTCCTATCTCCCTTAGGGCTCTACAAAAGAGAAAACGGGTTAGAAGAAGCATTTCCCACGGGATCCACAAGCAACCATTTTAGAAAATATTTTATGTAGCTAATATAAATTACAATCATGGACTTTACAAGCTCTGAACTGTTATACACAAAGGATCAAGACCTATTATAGATCCAAATCCCTATAAATTTCTATATGATATAACTCTCGTTTATAAGTCGAAATCGATCATAAAAGCTAATAAAACTAGACTACCAAGCTTATTATAAATCCGCTAATTATTATATAAAAAATATATAAAAAATTAAAAAAAATATAAATAAATATAATTATTATATCAAATATTTTATTTATATTTTTATTCATGATAAAGTGTCGCAGAAGTGATCATGCGTCATCGGCCAATTCGATTGTCTGTAGCACAGATGTGTGTCAGGCCTCGTCCCTATCGCGGATGCGTGTAACGCCATTCCACATTATCTCCGTGACTGACAGCTGTTGCTTTCCCATTGATGCTGAAATATTCTCTAGCAGGTGCAAAACTATGATCACCATCTTTTGACATCGAAAGTCGGATTTGCATAGTTTCGTCGTTCCCTTGGTGATGGAACCAAGTAGGTCCTACGAGTATGTGCAGATAAAACCAAGTCGGTCATACGAGTATGTGCACCACTTTACCAAGAAATCATGCTGCAAAAGATAACGATACTGTTTTGAGAAGGCTGATATTAGACATCGATATATGATTAGTGCTGTATATTATTTCTTCGATGTTGCACATTCTTCCTTCATGTTAAGGTTGGTTATTATTATAATCTAAAATATTACATTATTTTATTTTGAGTTAGTTATATATAAATAACAGTTAAAATTACTTTACATTGCATATAATAAAATAGAATCGTAATACTAAATCATCATATCTATATAGCTTTATGCTGACGGTCACTAACTAACATAACATAATTTGATCTCATATTAACGTTGGCGATATTTAGAAATATGAACCGAATCCACGAGACTCCTATCAATATGAGGTCCATGGATGATCAAAGCATGCAACTTAACGTATATATTTAGAAAAAGATTATTATCAAGAGTTATCCCTCATTATTATGCAAAATCTCACCATTTGTTGAAGGCCCAACCTAACATGTCAAAAGACAGAAAAACCAAGAAATCCGCTTTGCATCTAAATGTCAAATGACCCCCCCATCTACAAATCTATAGGTTTGGTTCAATAATTCACGTAACCCCGTCTAAAGAATAAATCATGGTGTCCTCTGTTTGGTCTTACAATATAGCCGACAAGATCTAATTTTCCTCATCGTGACATCAGCTAAAGGACATGCATCCGATGCGGTAGTCTGTCTCTATACGACTCTGAGAAGTTGCATCTTTGCTCATCGTCGAAGTTAGCCAATCCTCCCAATTAATAAGTTACACTCATCGTCACGTTACCTCACGGACTCGTGGAAGAGAAATTTTATCTTAGCGTCTAGATTTAGACTTGGGATTAAGTTACTTAAATCCATGTCACCTTATATCACAACCAGCTTCCTCTTCCCTTTAAAACTTGCACCTTTACATTATTTTAGGTTATCATAAATTTACTTCTTTCTAAATTTATCTAATAAGATTTTGGATCCTCAATAATTAACGAGTCAAGTTTATTATAAATTTATATAATTACTTTAAGCCTTAATTCTTAATTATAAATTTATATTTTATTAGTTATTGGAATGAAATTATCTAAAATCGTACGACACCCTTACAATATTAGTCAATGAGCAACAGTAGTCAAAGAAAAATAGAAAAAAGAAGGTAATTCAACAACAAACTTTACAAATTTTATTGCCAAAATAAAAACAAGTGATAAGCTGTTCCTCAAGTTCACCATTAATCGAGTGTCAAAGGGCTTGAGGGCTTTGTCCGATCCTTGGATGTGTAGGATACTGAGACGACTGAGGTTTTATACACAGATAAAAGCTCATGAAGAACCTAAGGAAGGAAGAATCGAGTATTAGGTGCAATCGCTTTCGCTATATGCATCGGAATCATAGAAAGCTTCACGTAATCATACAAAATACATAGAGATCAAGCAGAGACGGATGTATCAATTGGAGGCCGGGAGATCGAGGCGGAGGCCGGCAGAGGCGAGGAGGGCACGGGCGGTGGAGAGCTGGTGGGAGAGAGTCTCGATGCGGAGGAGGTCCTCCCGGGCCTGCGCCACCGCCTCGGCCTCGAGCTCCCCCAGCTCCACGCAGAGTCGCTCCTCGGCTTCCTCAACCGCCTGCAGCCGCTCCCGGGTGCGCTCCAGCTCGCCCCGCAGCGCCTCCTCCCGCTCCCTCCCCTCCCTCGCCGCCCTCTCCAGCTCCTCGTTCCGCCGCCTCAGCTCCGCCACCTCCCGCGCCGCCATGGGGTGGATCTCCTCCGAAGAGGGGAGAAGGCCGTGGAGTTCGACTGTGGAGGTGTCGTCGGGCCAACGGTACGTACTGCTGTTGTCGGCCGGCGTTGAGTCCAATACTTTTGGAGGATTTTGGCGTCCCGTCCTCTTTATAAGCGAGGTCGCGTCCGGATTCAATGAACCGAGGCGCTCCCTGCAGCCACTTGGGTCGCGCAATAAGTCGCGACTAGACGTACCGGGGGTGACCTTCTAAATGTACACCTCAGGTTCGCAACGCCAATCGTGCCTTAAGTGGCTCGAAGGTTATCAGCATATCCGTCCACCCGTCGCACCAACCGTTCCGTCCGTGGTAAGGGGGACGACTTTTGCTCATCTTTAATCTTCGCATTCTATAACATTAAATCTCCCACTGTATTATAATTTTTTATAAAAAATAATATAATAATACAAGGACAATATATAATTATTAAATGATAAAAATACTATCGCAATATGTAATTGTCAAAAGGGAGATGTATCCGGAAAATTCTTTTGTATACCTTGTCAACTGAAATAATGAAAAAAATTACTGTTTGTTTATTGTCTTCCTATTGATTTAATAAACAATGAATGTCTAAGGCAGGTTCTGATTTTAGGATTATGTAATATTTGTATGAGTTAGTTTTTACCATCAAATTTATTTATTGAATTTTACTTACTAGTGATTTAATCTTGCTTAGTTGATTCTTCTTTTCGTTCCAATTTGATGAGAAAAAGTATCATTGACGTCTTGATTAATTCGATGTGATCTGAATCTATATACACGAGGTTGTTTGTGGTATCTTCGAGTTAAAAATGTCGAGCCCCAGAAGTTTCATTTATATGAAAATCGAGATTTTTCAACCCAATTCCTCCATTGTTTAAATTAGTAACTTTAAATCTCAGTGTGGATGCGAATAATTGTAAGTCTCTTCTTATTATATTAAGGTTACGTTTTTATACCTGATCATAGCGGATAAAATATTTCATAAAATATTTTGATGGAGAATAATTCATGAAATATTCTTTTAGAGTCTTGCCAAATAGATAAAAAATGATATGGACTCTAGGTGACGATTATATATATTTATTATAATATTTTATATTTCTTAAAGCCAATCAAGTAGTAGTAAAATTGGCACACCATTTGCTTTTTGTTACTGCAGAATTAATTTTCGTTATTAAGAAGTTTAGATAAAAAAAATTATTCTCCCATTAAATAAACCAAAACATGCTGCCCGCTTTACAATAAACAAGGAGGAAAAGCTACAAAGTCACCTGCGATGAGAATGCATGCTTTATGGTGATATATGCACACGCAGATCGGCAAATAACAATGTTAATTTGATTGCGAAGGACGGTTGTAGGTAAGCATTTATACCCCACATAATATTGGATAATTTTAATGTTAAAAATGTTTCTAAAACTATGGAGTTTAAATAGCAAGACGGGAGGAGTGTCGGATTGGAAACCCACCCATGCCCATCTAAAATTGCTCATCTCATAACAATCTGATTAGATATAATAATGATGATGGATTAGCTTGTTATTGGAATCATTTCTATGGTATCCTACGTGATATTTGCATTAGACCATAAAAATATTTTACTTAGGTACCCTACTCCAATTATGCTACCTGATATCCTTCTACTACTTAAAGTAGATTAGTGATATAACCAGAAGGATTATTATAATATTTGATCTTTGAAAGGATCAATTCTTGAAATACTATAAGGTTTTTCCATCTTAGGTCAACCGTCAAGGTTGAAATAGAATTAATCTTGCTTGATTAAAAAGAGGAGAAGACTACAAGCTTATATAGGGTTCAAAACCCTAACCCTAAGGGGTGATGTCTAAGTAAAATTATTCATTTACCTCTCCTATAGCCACCCTACCTTAATAGGGATGGGCGATGGCTATGATGGCACCATGGTCTCATACTACTGCTAGAAACCCTAACCGACCTACCTAGTAAAAGGGGCGACAACCAATAAGCCCTAAGGCCCCAAAATAAATCATAGTCATACCACACTTTTTTATAGGATAGAAGTGATTAGGTGAGATTTTATTACAATCTCAAAGAGTTCTTATTGATTATTTCTAGGGTGATTATGACCTAACATTGTTGGGTTCCTATCAAGCCTGCCCTCTTTGAATCAGTGTTGTCCTCAAGGTCGAGGATCTATAAAGTCTGGGAACCGGGTCTTCAGCTCTTCATAAGACTCCCACGTGGCATCTTTAGATGGTAAATTATTTCAATGTATTAATACTTCAAATGTAGGGCATCGGCAGCACATCACAATTCTTCAACAAAGTATGACTTATGGTTGGGCTTGAATTTTGCCATAATCTATGGTGCTTGGCAATTGGGTCTGGGTTGACTAATGTTCTCCTAGTTTGGACTTTAAGCAGGATACATAAAAGATGGGGTGGATCTAGACATTCTCTGGTAGCTTCAATCTATATGCCACAACTCTAATATACTCTATGATCTGATATGGTCCATAGAATCGAGGGGATAACTTCATCGAGGCTCTTGTGTTGATGGACAACTACTTGTATAATTATAGGCGAAGGTAGACCTAATCTCCTACTGAAAATTTTTGCTCGCTTCAATGAGTGTTGGCTTATTACTTCATGCGGGATTGAGCAGCAGATAAGTTATCCTTTAGCAATTGTAGGAGCTTGCCCCTATCAGTTAAACTTTGGTCGACCTAGTATACTTTGACCATACCAATTATATACTTTGGTATTACATGGGGCAGTCGGCCATATAATGCCTCATAGGGGGTACATTTGGTTGATAAATGATAAGTCGTATTGTACCATCATTCGGTCTAGGAAAGTCACTTTGTCAATTCTTTTGGCCAATCACTGGTGAAGCACCGAAGATAAGTCTCTATACATCTATTCACCACTTCTGTTTGGCCGTCATCTTGAGTTGGATGCCTTGTAATTGAAAAAGCTCGGTCTAAAACTTGCTTATAAACACCTTGTCATGGTCACTCATAATCGACCTTGGTATCTCATGTAGTTTAATAATATTTTTCATAAAGAGTCGAGCAATACTGGCAGCGGTATAAGGGTGTCTGATAGCATAGAAATGAGCATATTTTGTTAAGCGATCTACCACCATAAAAATTGTACTTTTACCTTCAGATAGTGGCAACCATTTGATGAAGTCCATGGAGATGTCAATCCATGCTGAGTCTGGTATGGGTAGTGGTTGTAGCTTTCCCGGACTTGCCATTGTTTCACCCTTTTGCTGCTGGCATATATCACATTTAGATACATAATCATAAATTAATTTTTTCATGCCTCTCCAATAGATGTTTTGCTTCACCCTCTTATATGTTCTCAAAAATCTAGAGTGCCCTGCTGAAGGTGAAGAGTGAATCTCATGCATAATAATTTTGGTGCAAGGAGAAGAAGGAACAATCACAATTCAGCCTTTGTAGCATAGGTCCCCTAAATCCCAAGAGTAGTGAACCATGAAACTTGGATCCTTCTCCAATTTCTCTATGATGTTTCGGGTTTCTAGGTCCTTCTTTCATTCCTCCCTAATGTCCTCAAGGAAGTCGGAGGAAGGACGGGAGATGGCTAAAATTTTAGCTTGCTCCAATAGCCAAGATAGTGCATCTATAATAATATTTTCTTTCCCCTTTCGATAAATAATTTCATAATCGAGACCAAGAAGTTTATTTACCTATCTTTGCTGCTCTAGGGATGATATTTTCTACTCAAGAAATATTTGAGACTTTGGTGGTTAGTCTTAATTTGGAAGCATCGACCGATCAGGTAGGGTCTCCACTTCGTGATAGCGTACACAATCGTAAGCATCTCTTTATCATACAAGGATATTTTATGTTGATAGGGAGACAAGGCTTTGCTAGTATAGGCAAGGGGTTGACCATCTTGCATTATAGCAGCTCCAATTCTAACTCTGGATGCATCGGCCTCAATCACAAAGGGTCGGTTGAAATCGGACAGCTCTAGGACCGATGTCATCGTCATTGTTGCCTTGAGCTGCTCGAAGGCTGTGGAAGCTTTGTCTGACCACTAGAAAGAGTCTTTCTTCAGTAAGAAAGTGAGTGGGGCACTGGTCTTGCCATAATCTTTCACAAACTTCTGGTAGTAGCCTGTAAGTCCAAGGAAGCTACATAGCGATTTTACGTTCATAGGCCTCGACCATCCTTGCATTGCTTCAATCTTTGTTGGATCTACCGCCACTCCATCTTCTGATATAATGTGTCCAAGGTACTCTACATTATATTATAAAAAACTGTACTTTGATTATTTAACATAGAGGGTATTTTCCTGAAGAACCATTAGAATAATTCGTTAGTGCTGAAAATATATGTCAAGAGTAGGGCTGTAAATGAGAATGTCATCAAAGAATATCAGCACAAATTTGTATAAAAACCTCTAGAAAATATTATTTATCAAGCTTTGGAAGGTAGAAGGAGCATTCGTAAGTCCGAAGGGCATTACCAAAACTTTATAATGACCATTATGTATACGAAATGTCATTTTCGAAACATCTTCAATGCATACCCGAATCTGATGGTACCCGGAACGGAGATCCAATTTAGTGAAGACTCAAACTCCCTTTAGTTCATCCAAAAGCTCATTTACTACTAGTATGAGATATTTATATTCAACAGTAATGGCATTCAAAGTTTGATAGTCAATACACATCTGTCACGTACCATCCTTCTTGCGCACTAGCAACACCGGCGAGGAATAAGGGCTGTAGCTTGGCCAAATTATTCTGGTGTCAGACATCTCCTTAACGATGTTTGCAATCTCACCCTTCTACAAGTGAGGATAGTGGTATGGCTTTGAGTTTGCTGAAGGTTTGCCCCAAAGTATAAGGATATAGTGATCATGCTGCCGAGTAGGGGGAAGTCCATGTGGCTCGGTGAAAACATCGACGAATTCATCTAACAATTGGGCAAGCTTAGGATATGTAATTTTCATATTCTTCTCTTCTGATGGCTGCTAGATATGCATAAAAAAACTACCATATGTCTTATGCAAAACTTTCTCCATTCACTGCATCAAAACGGTGTACATATGGTTCCTGTGCTTGCCTCGTAAGGTGACCTATCTGCCTTTACAATAGAACTTTATAATCAACTTAGAGAAATACTAGGATATATCATCTAATTGTGAGTAATTCAATTTCGAGCATGGCTTCATAGTCATCGATGGGTAGGAGGAAGAAGTTGGCTACAATATCTTGGTCTTATAGAAGCAATTTCACCCCCGGGCACTATTGGTCGCACTTAAGAATCCGGTTATCAACGACCTTTATGTCAAACTTGTTGCAACCTTTAATTTGAAGCAATATACGGGCAACAACCTTACTATTAAGGAAATTATTTGTGTTGCCGGTATCTATAAGAATAGTGACAGGTTGTTGCTTTAGAAGTCCTCCCACTTTAATCATTTGTGGGTTGGAGTGGCCGGCAAGCGCATACACCATAAAATCGACCGATTGGTGCTCTTCCTCTGTAGCTTCATCTTTAAATTTGAGGCTTTCTTCAGATGGTTTAATGTCCTCATCCTCTACTGGTTTTATCACAAGAAGCTACCCCTTTTTGTAGTGATATTTGCGGCTCCATGGTTCACCATAGTGCTAACATAATCCCTTGGCAGATCACTCCTGAAGCTTATCTCTTGTAAATTTTTTTGGGTGCAGAGACTCGGATGACAATAGAGGGGGGTAGAGGCTTCGACATTGCTGGTTAGGGAGCGACCCTAGTCCTTCGGGCTTCATGGTTCAATCATTTTTCTTATAGCCGCACGAAGGAAATATCCGCCATAAGGGTGTAGGGTTGTCGTGCTTTTACTTTTTCTCGTATCTCTGACTTTAAGCCCTTAATGAAAGTTTCTAAAAGTTGCTTTTTAGACCAGTCATAAGTTTGGTTAGATAATCGCTCAAACCTTGTTTGGTACTCTTGTATAATGGTGGTTTATCGAATCTTCGCCAATTATTCATTAATGTTCTCGAATTCGGTCAGTCCAAAGCGGTTCAATAATCCCTCCTTGAATTATCACCAGCTAGGGTCTCCATGGGTATGCTTAAACCAATTAAACTACTGAATAATATCTCCTTCAAGATGGATGACAACAATCTCCACCATTGAAGCATCGGTGGTGCGGTGGAAATGGAAGTAGAGCTCCGCGTGTGAGATCCAACTGCTTAGATCTCCTTCTTCCTATCTAGGGAGGTCTACCCTCATGCATGGATTACATAGATCGGTGATGGTGCAACCTTATTCTTGAAAATCATCTTTTCGATCTGAGGTTTCTCCTTGCTGTGATTTCTTTAGGCTCATTGGTCAGCCCATGCTGAGTTCGACAAAGATAGTTCAAATTTTCTCCTCCATGCAATCTCAAAGTCTTTAAACTTGGCATTAAGGGCCTCCTCTAATGTTATGGTATAGGCCTCCAGATTTGTAATGTTGAAGTCTTTCTTCTATTGTCAGGTTAAGGGCATGAGAGATTTTGGAGGAAGGGTGGCCAACAAGGTGGGTGGATCGATGAAGATGAAGGCTACGTGTAGGCCTATTTTTGGTGGTTGATTTAGATCGATTTGTGGCTGCGTTTGATAGGTTTTTGGGTGGTGAAATTTTACCAGATCTGATAGAACGCTAGAAGGAGCTCTATAAGATTTGATATTTGAGGGGGATCAACTTTTGAAATAGTATAGGGATTTCTCTCTCCTAGGGTCAGCCAACAAGGTTGAAATAGAATTGATCTTGCTTGATTGAAAAGAGGAGGCTACAAGCTTATATAGGGCTCAAAACCCTAACCCTAAGGGGGTGCTGTTTAAGTAAAATTATCTTCTTGTCCCTCCTATAGCCACCTTGCCTTAATAGGGATGGGCGGTGACTTGATGGTGTCATGGCCTCTTGCTGCTGCTAGAAACCATAGTCGACCTGTCCTGTAAAGGGGGTGGCAGCCAGTAAACCCTGAGACCCTAAAATAAATCATAATAACATTTCTTTATACAATAGAATTGACTAGGTGAGATTTTATTATAACATCACAGAGTTATTATTGATTATTTTTAAGATTATTCGGATCAAATATTACTCAGGTCCTATCAACTAGTAATTATATTATTACGTAAAAAAGTTATAATGATGATATGTTTTTTTTTAAAGAAAATGATCTTACACTCACTCACAAATCTTAATAAATGAATTTGATACACTACTATAAAATCAAAGTTTTAGGTAATAATAATTTGACGGAACCATCCTCTAACTATAATGAGTTCTATCACTTTATAATTAGGCTAATATTTTAAAATTTAAAAAAGTTATTGGATTTTTTCTATGATGGATATGATATATGGTCATTAAAATGATCAAATAAAATTTTGAATCCTTGATATTTTAGATGCCATCTTTTGACTTCCTAAAAGTTGGTTTGTCTGACAAAGGCTTTACCCTTTGTTGTTGACGAATGGGAGGCCCTAAAAGTTAGTCATCTGCCAAAAGCTTTTCTCTTACTTTGTGGCGTAGGCATGAACACAAATGGGACGCTCGCCATATTTCACTCCCTAAGAATCGAAAGCTTTACTCTTACTTTGGGACAAATGGGAGGCTTTAGTTGCCGGATATGGCATCAAGAGGAGAGAGATGTATTCAATTATTGGAGTGTGAAGGATTAGATTGGGTTGGCCATCGTCTCGATACGTCCAAGCACGGCTACTGCTGGTGCACAGTCCACGATGTCGCCTTTGAGCTGACACCGACGGATTGATGGATGGATGCGTGTGTTTGCATGCGTGTGGGTCACAATATTTGATGTCACATCCGATCCTTCATCACATCACTGTGAGTTTAAAAGGGAAATAGAACGGACTGCCAAAAGCAACTAAACGAGATTATATTTAATAATCTTATAGTGATTTAGATAGCGAAATCGATATAGTATCCGACCATAACAAAGCTGTAAAGAATCTTTTCAGGATATTGAGATTTGATGTTACAACTAACCCTTTGTCACGTTATAATAGGTTTGAAAGAAAATAAAACCGAATACCAAAAATAATTACGAAATAGATTGCATTCCGATGATCATATAGTGATTTGGATAATCAAATCAAAATAAAATAATATACAACAATAAAACCATAAAATCTATCGGCTACTTACATCCTTTCTTGATATTGGGATTCAAAATCAAGATAATTTAATCTCTTTTTTAAAATAATATAATAGTATATGACTTGAAATTCAACAACTATGTGAAGTATTTTATACAATAATACATAAAAATGTTAAAAGTTATCAAAATAAATAATTGATAAAACCTAGAAAATAACACTAAATCAGCCCATGTAAGTATGGTAGAGATACTATAAAGTCCTTGGACTGAGATTATTTTTGCTCAATTATTTAAGATAATATAACATGACCATATATGAATTTAGAATCTCTCATACATCTATGGGAATTTATAAAAAATAAGCTGCAAATACTATGCTATAAAATTACATAAAATCCATGGAAAACCTTAAAAGATATCGAAATAAAACACTGATGTAACCTATAAAACAATTAGGGTGATTTGAGGGTTTGAAGTCTTTAATATCAAAGAATATTATGTTTGAATGGGGTTATACTCTTCTTACTTATTTATTTTAAATAATATAATTCCTTTCGTAATCAGTTTCTTCATGACCTAACTCTATATAAATTCAAAATATTTTAATAGTTCCAAAAAATATAAAAAAGGTTAAAACAGTAAAAATATTACTCAGTTTTTGTTGAAATGTGTTATGAAAATACATTAACCCATCAAAGATATAAAAAACAAGACACTTGCCCCCGCCTATAAGAACAATTAGAATGGGTTTGTTCATATATTGATGTTTGAAATCCCGGGACGCTAATCATGTTGATTTTTGTCGAAATTAATCATGTTGATTTTTATCGAAAGTTATACTATTTTTATTTAATTATCCAAAATAAGAAACTTAATTTTACCTATTCATAAAGCGGCACTTGATTTTACCTATCCAAAATCAAGTTATAACTTGATTTTACCTGATCATGTTGATTTTTATCGAAAGTTATACTATTTTTATTTAATTATCCAAAATAAGAAACTTGATTTTACCTATTCATAAATCGGCACAGTGAAGGTGAGAAGTTTTTATCGATTTAAAAATTTTACTTAATAAAAATTATCTACAAAATATGTTTAAGGGTAGAGATGTTTGTAATAGTACAAGGAAAGATATAGATAGTTAAATAACAAAGCAATGAAGTTAAATAGTAAAGAAAAGAAATCAAACCGATTTTATAGTGGTTCGGTCTCGTGACCTACGTCCACTTCTTGATTCCTCCTCTGTTGAGGCCACTGGCTTCCACTATTAATCTTACTTTAATGGGCGAAGATCAACTAATCTCTTATAACTCTATTCTCCTTTTACAAGTTTAGGAGATAACCTTTACAAGACTCAAAACACTCCCTTAAACAAAAAACTACACAAGATGAAAAAGGTTCTCAATTATAATAATATTTTCATAAGATTTTTGCTCTTAATTTCTTGCATACCTCATGCAAGAAAGGTGGGATATTTATAGGCCCCAAATAGCTTCAAAAATAGAGTCAAAAATTAATTTTTAAGTGATCATGAGGTGTTAGTCTCGAAGACTGCATTCTAGGCAGTTCAACCGTCTGACATAGCTTGGGAGACTGTGTTCTGGGCGGTTCAGTCACCTGACAATCTGAGAGACTATGTTTGGGCAATTCAACCACCTAGTCTAGGCGGTTCAACTGCCTGACACACCTTTGAAAATTATTATCTTGGAGATCGTATCTTCGAAGACCATACCTTATTTGACCTTGGGTTACTGAAATAGCTTTTATAATGAATCCAAATCAGCCCCAATTAAGGCCTAACGATCTCTTAATTGAGTTAGTAAAATGAACTCTCATTACGATGCTAACTATAATACTCAATATATAATGTTCGATCATCTCTTCGGCGAACTCCCAACATCTTTCCGATGAACTCCTGGTGAGCTCCCGATTTCTTTCGGCGAACTCCCAATGAACTTTCAGTATTCTTTCAGCTAACGCCCGGCGATCTCCTGATAACCTATTGGCAAACTCCCGATGAACTTTCCGGCAAACTTCTGGTGAGTTCTCGACAAGTTCCCGACAACATCGTCCGAAACTTGGTCGACCTCCGGTAAACTCTCGGTGAGCCCCTATTGCGTCATCCAAATCTCGACACGATGCTCAAACTTGACTCCAGCCCAACATCTAGTTGTACTAACCTTTACTGTCGTAGTTAATATTGTATCATTTTCTTTAGTACAAAAGTTAGATCATAAAACCCATTAATTGATTTCATCATCAAAATATGAGATTAACAATCTCTCCCTTTTTTATGATGGCAATCAATCGATGACAAAATTAACCTTAACTCCCTCTATGTATATGCCATAGGTTAAATATAACAAACTTAAATTCAAAAGAACCCATCACTTTTGAATTCAAGTATAACATTTTCATAATTAACCATTCATGATACCATATATAATAAAATTTTTAAATCATTCTTTTTCTTGGTATCACATGATAAATAATTTCAATTGATATGTTTCATATAATAAACATTTTAAACATTCACTTTATGTCATTAATCATGATACCACACATGATAAAAATTTTAACAGAATTATCTTCTTGGTATCACATGAAAATTTCAATCATTATATTCATAATATAACCATGTCATCAATTATGATATATCATTCATTTCAACTATTTCAAATATCTCAAAATATCTCTCAATCAATTATATCATTTCTCCCCCTTTGTCATAAAAAAAAGAGAAATGCTTAATTCATATTTGACATTTATCACAAATATCTATCATTTTAATATTTATCATTTTTGAATATTTATCATACCATTTTGTCATTAATATACTATCTCTCACCCTTTTGTCACCAAAAAAGAGAAATGTTCAACATACATTTTCTAAATAATTATTCATTTTATGATAATATTTCAAACCCAATATTTATCATATTCATCAATTATGTCGTTTCTCCTCTTTATAAAAGAAAAGAGAAATATTCACTACACATTTAAATACTAAGTGTTCAATACATATATTAATATATTTATCATAAATATTCATTACACAAAGAAATAAATCTAGTCCATTTCTCCCCCTTAGTAAAATAAAAAAAAGAGTTTAATCTATTTCATATCAAATTGATTTCTTCTACTTTGTAAGTAAAATGGAAGAAGGGGAGGGGGTGTCAAACATCTAAAAGCAAGTATCCCAAAATAAAATAAATTATTAAGAGGGTTGATATATATTCATGAATCCAAGAATCAAAATATTGAAAGAGAGCTCAAAAGTTGAGGAAAATCCAACAAGATTATAAGAGCTACTCATGTATTCAGAATTATCTCATGTAAATTTCAAGAAAAGCTCAAGAAATCTGAAAAATAACAAATCCTGCATTTGGATAGTTAAACATTCCCAACTCTCTTCTAAGAAAGTCAAATTGGTCTTCATTTAATGGCTTGGTGAAGATATCAATGAGTTCTAAAGATATATCATAATTATGTACATGATCTCTAATAAAGTGATGCATAATGTTAATATGTTTAGTTCTTGAGTGTTGAATAAGATTTTTAGTTAAACATATTGCACTAGTGTTATAGTATTTAATAGGAATATTTTTTTTCATAATCTTCTAAAGTGTTTTTCATCCAAATGACTTGTGCACAACATGTACTAGCTACTATGTACTTAGCTTTGGCTGTAGATAATGCAACTGAATTTTATTTCTTAGAAGACCAAGAAACAAGAGCATATCCTAAGAATTGGCATGTTTCGGTTGTACTTTTTCTATTTATTCTACAACCTCTAAAATCGGTATCCACATAGGCAAGTAAATCGAAGTTTTTAGACTTAGGATACCATAAACCTAAATTAAAAGTTTCTTTTAAATATCTAAATATTTACTTAACTGCCTTAAAATGAGAATATTTAGGATTGGATTAAAATCTTGCACACAATCCAATACTAAATATTATGTCTGGTCTAGTAGCAGTTAAATACAATAAACTATATATTATTCCTCTATATATTTTTTGATCAAAATTTTTACCTTCATTATCCAAGTCTAATTTTATAAAAGTGCTCATGGGTGTGTTTATGGCCTTAGCATTGTCCATACTAAACTGTTTTAACAAATTGAAGGTATATTTAGTTTGATTTATAAAGATACCATCATTTAATTATTTTATTTATAATCTTAAGAAAAATATTAATTCACTCATTAGGCTCATTTCAAATTCTTGGCTCATACTCTTAGCAAAAGTTTCACATAAGGATTCATTGTTGAACTAAAAATAATATCATCAACATAAATTTAAATAACTAGAATATCATTTTCAAAATGTATAAAAAATAATATGGTATCAACCTTACCTTTCAAAAAATTGTTTGAAATAAGAAAAGAGCTAAGTCTTTCATACCAAGCCCTAGGGGCTTGTTTCAATCCATAAAGAGCTTTAGATAGTTTAAAAACATGATTCAGAAAAAAAATATTTTTAAAATTAGGGGGTTGTTCAACTTAAGCTTCTTCGAAAATAAAACTATTAATAAAAGCACTTTTGACATCCATTTGAAATAACTTAAAATTTTTAAAAGAGGTAAAGGCAAGGAGCATCCCTATGACTTTGAGTGTAGCCACAGGAGTGAAGGTCTCTTCATAATCAATCTATTCTTCTTGGTTGAAACCCTTGGCTACTAATCTAGTCTTGTTTCTAACCACGATATCATTTTCATCTTATTTGTTTCTAAAGACTTATTTAGTATCAATCACTAAACGGTCACTAGGTCTGGGAACAAGCTCCCACACCTCATTTCTCTCAAATTGGTTTAACTCTTCATACATTAAAATAAAGCAAGAATAATTTTTTAGGGCTTCCTCAATATATTTTGGTTCAATTTGAGATAAAAATGCAGTGTTAGCATAAAAATTCTTAAATGATGAATGAGTTTGAACATCTTTTGATGTATTTCCTATTATTAACTCCTTAGGATGAGCATCTACATACTTCCATTCCTTAGGCAAGGATTCATTGGAAGTAGATGCATCCAAGTTATTTTGGAGAGGAGATTTATCATTCAAATTTGAAGTATCAAAATCAAAATCATCATCAAAATTAATTTTCTTCAATTTGGGAACCTCATTAAAAACAATATGGATAGATTCCTCAATTACTAGAGTTCTTTTATTAAAGACAAAATAGGTTTTTAAAATTAAGGAATAACCAAGAAATATACCTTCATTAGATTTTGCATCGAACTTTCCTAAGGTATCTTTTTCATTCAAAATAAAATATTTACATCCAAATAATTTGAAATATGCAATATTAGGTTTTTTATTATTCCATAATTCATAAGGAGTTTTGGAGAGTAATAGTTTTACTAGAACCCTATTCATGACATAGCATGCCATGTTAATGGCTTTGGCCTAAAAATATTTGGGTAGGCTATGTTCGTTTAACATGGTTCTAGCCATTTCTTGTAAGCTCCTTTTTTTTTTCCCACTACTCCATTTTGTTGTGGACTTCTAGGAGTACAGAAATTATGATTATACCTATTTGAGTCACAAAAATTTTGAAAATCATGATTTTGAAACTCACCACCATGATCACTACTTATAGATGAAATCATAAAACCCTTTTCGTTTTGAACAAGTTTGTAAAATTTAGAAAAATATTTAAAACAATCACTTTTATGTACCAAGAAATAGGTCCAAATATATCTATTATAATCATCTACAATAACAAAAGCATATTTGCTACCTCCTAAGCTTGTAGTGTGAATTGGTCCAAATAAATCTATATGGATCAATTGTAATGGTCTAGAGGTGCTTATTTGATTTTTTGATTTGAAACTACTTTTTATTTATTTTCCTAGTTGACATGCATCACAAACTTTGTCTTTTACGAACTTGATACTAGACATTCCTCTTACTAGATTTTTAGTTGAGATTTGGTTTAATAGTTTCATGCTAGCATGTCCTAGTCTCCTATGCTAAATCCATGCATCATCATTTATAGATGAAAAATACATTTCATCACAAAAATTATAAATGTCGATAGTATACATATTATTGCTTCTTAAGGTAATCATAGAACTATTTTTGTGTGGTATTTCAATTATACAAGCATTAGATTCAAATTTGATAATGTATCATTTATCATTATATTTTAAACTATGTTTTAAACTATCAACTAAGAATACATATTCTATCAAGAGGTTTGATTTGTTACCTATGGTTCTTTTCCCAATTATTTTTCCCTTGTTGTTGTCTCCAAAAGTAACAAATCCTTCATTTAGGCTAGTAAGCTTAGAGAAATGAATTGGATCTTCGGTCATGTACCTTGTGCATCCACTATCAAAGTACCATTTTATGCTTTTAGCCTTTGTTTGGAGACATTCCTATAAGAAAGGGAGTTTTAGTTTAGGTACCCATTTGCCTTTGGGTTCCTCATGAAAAATTCTACCTAAGTTTACTAATGACATCAAGTTGTTTATGGTTCCTTTAGGAACCCAAATTAATTTGTGTGTACTATGCCTTTTAAATGAACATTTATAAGCATAGTGTCTAATTCTTTCATAAAAATTATATTTATTTCTAGGTGAAATATATAATATAGGTCTTTTAACGAAGATGGTTAGCTTTTGTTGAGTGTTACTCATAAAGCCAATTCCTTCCTTTCTATGAACATGACTCTTATTAGCAAGGATCATATTTAAGAATTTGTTACCTATTTTAAAATTTTTTAATATTTCTTGTAATGAAGTATTTTCTTTCTTAAGTATATCTAGTTCTTCACACTTAGTGCAAGGAGCTATCCTATGCTCATCATACTCCTTTTTAAAATTTTTAAATTTAATAGCAAGTGAAGTATGCTCTTTCTTTAACAATTTATACTTTTTACTAACTAAATTAAAATCATCAAACAAATTATTGAATACATTAAATAATTTATCATAAGATAAAGAAGACTCGTTTAGGTTACGTACGTCACACAAAATGTCATTAAAGCGTAATTTGTAACTTCTTCCTTGTTGATTGGCTCCTCGTCTTCGGATGAACTTGAGTCGTCCCAAGTGGCTTTGAGCGCCTTCTTCTTCTTTGGTTGCTTCTTCTTCACTCAGGGACATTTATTTTTAAAGTGACCTAGCTTCTTACATTCGTAACATATTATTGAGTCCTTTTTTAGTTCATTTTTGTTCTTAGCATCTTGTTTTGTTTTAGTCATTTTTAGGAATTTCTTAAATTTTCTTATAAGAAGTGCAAAGTCCTCATCATCATCATCGTTACTTGAGTTTTCTCCTAAGTGGTCTTCCTTGGTTCTAAGTGCTATGTCTTTCTTATTCTTTAGAAGGTTGTTCTCGAGTTCATCATGTGGTATACATGTCATTTCGTCAGTCATCAAAGACCCAATTAATTTTTCAAGTGAAAAATTATTTAGGTCTTTTGCTTCTTATATTGTCGTTACTTTAGGATCCCAACTTTTTGGAAGGGATCTTAATATTTTGTTAACAAGTTCAAAATTAAAAAAAATATTACCAAGCACTTTTAGACTATTGACGACATCTGTAAAATGGGTGTACGTCTCCTATGGTCTCACTTAATTTCATGTGAAACAACTCATAGCTATGCACTAAAAGATTAATTTTTGACTTTTTGACTCGACTATGCTTCGTGTGTGACTTCAAGTGTATGCCAAATCTCATGCGCAGTTTCACAAATAGAAACCCAATTAAATTCATTTTTATCAAGAGCACAAAATAAAACATTCATCGCTTTAACATTCAAAGAGAAAGTCTTCTTTTTTCGAATCATTCCATTCATTCATCGGTTTGAAAGACTTTTCAAAATCGCTTTCAACAATATGCCATAATTCAAAATCCATAGGAAGTAGGAAAATTCTCATTTGAGTTTTCCAATACGTGTAATCCATCCCATTGAACATGGGAGGATGAGTGATAGAAAGTCCCTCTTGATTGCCAATCAAAGTCATCTCTCTTGGATTTTAAGCCAAATAGAGAGAAAACAGGGAGATTGTGTTCTAGGCGGTCCAGTCGCTTGACAGTCTGACGCACCTTTGAAGGCTGTGTTATCTTTGAGGCCGTGTCTTTGAAGATCGTGCCTTATCTGACTTTGGGTTGCTAAAATAACTTTTATAATGAGTCTAAATCAGTCCCAATTAACGTATAGTGGCCTCTTAATTGAGTTAGTAAAACTAACTCTCATTATGATGCTAACTATGACACTTAACATACAATGTACGTTATCCGATCGTCTCTTCAACGAACTCCCAGCATCTTTCGGATGAACCCCCAATGATCTCCTGATTTCCTTCAGTGAACTACTAATGAACTTCTAGCATTCTTCTGACGAACACCTGCGAGCTCCCGATAACCTATTGGCAAACTCCTAACAAACTTCCCGACAAACTTCTAGTGAGTTCTCGGCGAGCTCTTGACAACATTGTCCGAACCTTGGCCGACCTCCAGTGAACTCTCGACGAGCTCCCGTTGCGTCATCTGAACCTCGACCTGATGCTCGAACTTGACTCTAGCACAATATCTGGTTGTACTACCCTTTACTATCACAGTTTATCCTGTATCATTTTCTTTAGCACACAAGTTAGATCATAAAACCCATCAATTGATTTCATCATCAAAATCCGACATTCAATGTGTCATCTTGGAGACCATGTCTTCGAAGACTATGCCTTATCTGACCTTGGGTTACTGAAATGACTTTTATAATGAGTCCAGATCAATGCAAATGAAGGCCTAATAACCTATTAATTGAGTTAGTAAAATTAACTCTCATTATGATGCTAATTACAACACTCAACGTATAATCTTTGTTATCTGATCATCTCTTCGACAAACTCCTGGCATCTTTTCGATGAACCCCCGGCGAACTCCTAATTTCCTTCGGTAAACTCCCAATGAACTTCCAGCATTCTTTCAGTGAACTCTCGACGAGCTCTCGATAACCTATTGGTGAACTCTCGACGAACTTTCTAGCATTCTTCCAACAAAATCTCGATGAGCTTCCAACAACCTGTCAGTAAACTCCCGACAAACTTCTAAGCAAACCTCTGGTGAGCTCTCGACGAGTTCCCGATAACATCATCCTAACATCGGTTGACCTCTGGCAAACTCTCGGTGAGCTCCCACTACATTGTCCGAACCTTGGTCTGATGCTTGAACTTGACTCCGACCCAACATCTGATTATAATGCCCTTTTACCATCGTAGTTAATCCTACATCATTTTTTTTAACACACAAGTTAGATCATAAAACTCATTAATTAATTCATCATCAAATTTGAGATTTGACAATCTCCCCCTTTTTGATGATGACAACCAATTGATGATGGAGTTAACCTTAACTCGCCTTATGTATATGTCATATGATAAATATAATAAACTTAAATTCAAAAGAACCTGTCACTTTTGAATTCAAGTATAGTGTTTTCATAATTTAGCCATTCATGATATCATACATGATAAAATTTTTAAACATTTATCTTCTTGGTATCACATGATAAATAATTTTAATTGATATGTTTCATATAATAAATATGTCATCAATTATGATATAGCATTTATTTCAACTATTTCAAAGATGTCAAAATATCTTTCTTATGTCATCAATTATGTCATTTCTCCCCATTTGTCATTAACAAAAAGGAGAAATTCTCAGTTCATATTTTAATATTTATCACAAATATCTATCATTTAAATATTTAATATTTTTAAATATTTATCAAAAATATTCAAACATACCATTTATCATTTATCATTTTCAGAGTACGTCATCTTCTTGGTGTCATATAAATATTTCGACGATTTAAAAATATATATTTCTCTTACGTTATCAATTATGTTATTTCTCCCCTTTTGTCATCAATAAAAAGGAGAATGTTTAATTCATATATAAGCAATTATCATAAATATCTATCATTTGAACGTTTATCATTTTTAAATATTTATCAATAAGAAGAAATGTTCAATATACCGTTTTGAAATAATTGTTCAACACAAATATTCATTCATTATATGATAAAATTTCAAGCACAATATTTATCATATGTCATCAGTCATGCCGTTTCTCCCTTTTTGTTATCAATAAGGAGAAATATTCATGACATATTTGAATATTAAGTGTTCAATACATATATCAATATATTTATCATAAATATTAATTACACAAAAAAGAAATCTAGTTCATTTCTCCTCCTTAGTAAAATAAGAAGAAAAATTAGAAGATAGTTTAATCTATTTCGTATCAAATTGCTTTCTTCCTCTTTGTAAATAAAATAGAAGAAGAAGAAGTTGCGGGGGGGGGTTGAGGGTGGGTGTCAAAAATCCAAAAATTAAGTATCTCAAAATAAAATAATTTATTGAAAGGGGGGATGCATATTCATGAATCCAATAATTATTTTGAAGGAGATCTCAAAAAGCCGAGAAGTCCAAGAAGACTATAAGAGCTACTCAAGTACTCAAAATCATCTTATGTAAAACTCAAGAAATCTATCAAATCATGCATTTGAATAGTTTAACATTCCTAACTCTCATCTAATAAAGTCAAGTTTATTATTCATTTAATGGCTTGGTGAAGATATCAACCAAATAATGGTTAGTATCAATAAATTTCAAAGATATATCATGATTATGTACATGATTTCTAATAAAGTGATGTCTAATGTCAATATGTTTAGTTCTTGAGTGTTGAATGAGATTTTTGGTTAAACATATTACACTAGAATTGGTGCATTTAATATGAATATTTTTTAAGTGAATTCTATAATCTTCTAAAGTGTTTTTCATCCAAATGACTTGTGCACAAAATGCACCAACTACTATGTAGTCAGCTTCGGCTAGAGATAATATAACTAAATTTTGTTTCTTAGAAGACCAAGAAACAAGAGCATATCCTAAGAATTGACATGTTTTGATTGTACTTTTTTTAATCTATTCTACAACCTCCAAAATCGACATCTGCATAGGTAAGTAAATCAAAGTTTTTTTTTAACTTAGGATACCATAAACCTAAATTAAAAATTTCTTTTAAATATCTAAATATTCACTTAACTGTCTTAAAATGAGAATGTTTAGGATTGGATTGAAATCTTACACACAATCTAACACTAAATATTATGTCCAGTCCAGTAGCAATTAAATATAATAAACTACATATCATTCCTCTATATATTTTTTAATCAAAGTTTTCACCTTCATTATCTAAGTTTAATTTTGTAGAAGTGCTCATGGGTGTGTTTATGGCCGTAGCGTTATCCAAACTAAATTGTTTTAACAAATCTAAGGTATACTTAATTGGACTTATAATGATATTATCATTTAATTATTTTATTTATAATCTTAAGAAAAATATTAATTCACCCATTAGGCTCATTTCAAATTCTTAGCTCACACTCTTGGTAAAAGTTTCACATAAAGATTCATTTGTTGAACCAAAAATAATATCTTCAATATAAATTTGAATAACTAGAACATAATTTTTAAAATACTTAAAAAATATATGTTATCAACCTTATCTTTTAAAAAATTATTTGAAATAAGAAAAAAGCTAAGTCTTTCATACCAAGCCCTAGGGGCTTGTTTTAATCTATAAAGAGCTTTAGATAGTTTAAAATATGATTCAGAAAAGATCATTTTCAAAACCGGGGGGTTGTTCAACATAAACTTCTTATGAAATATAACCATTAAGAAAATTACTTTTGACATCCATTTAAAATAACTTAAAATTCTTAAAAGAGGCAAAGGCAAAGGGCATCCTTATGGCTTCAAGTTTAGCCATAGGAGCGAAGGTCTCGTCATAATCAATCCATTCTTCTTGGTTGAAACCCTTGGCCACTAATCCAACCTTGTTCCTAATCATGATTTCATTTTCATCTTGCTTGTTTCTAAAGACCCATTTAGTACCTATCACTAAACAATCACCTCATTTATCTCAAATTGGTTTAACTCTTCATGAATTAAAATAATCCAAGAATCATCTTTTAGGGCTTTCTAAATACATTTTGGTTCAATTTGAGATAAAAATATGGCATTAGCATAAAAATTCTTAAATGATGAATGAGTTTGAACACCTTTTGATGTATCTTATATTATTAACTCCTTAGAATGAATATCTATATACTTCAATTTCTTAGGTAAAGATTCCTTAGAAGTATATGCATCCAGGTTATTTTGGAGATGAGATTTATCATTCAAATTTAAAGTATCAAAATTAAAATCATCATCAAAATCAATTTTCTTCAATTTGGGAACCTTATTAAAAACAATATGGATGGATTTCTCAATTACTAGAGTTATTTTATTAAAGACATGATAAGCTTTTGAAATTGAGGAATAACCAAGAAATATGCCTTCATTGGATTTTGCATCGAACTTTTGTAAGGCATCTTTTTCATTCAAAATAAAATATTTACAACTAAATACTTTAAAATACGAAATATTAGGTTTTTTATTATTCCATAATTCATAAGGAGTTTTGGAGAGTAATGGTCTTACGAGAATCCCATTTATGACATAGCATGCCATGTTAACGGCTTCGGCCCAAAAATATTTGGGTAGGCTATGTTCGTTTAACATAGTTCTAGCCATTTCTTGTAAGCTCCTATTTTTTCTTTCCACTACTCAATTTTGTTGTAGATTTCTAGGAGTAGAAAAATTATGATTATACACATTCGAGTCACAAAAATTTTGAAATTCATGATTTTGAAATTTACTACCATGATCACTACATATAGATGAAATCATAAAATTCTTTTCATTTTAAATAAGTTTATAAAATTTTAAAAAATATTTAAAATAAGTATAGATCTGAGACTTAAGGGCATGATAGTAAGATTTGAAGCAAGGGCGCATAGGTTGAAAAGTAGTAGAGATCCGGATCAGTGGTTACAGAAAGAAAATGAATAGTTTGACGTTTGTAGTTAACTCGAGTTATGTGTTAATAATTTACTAATGTATAACAGTAGGAGGTACTTGGCTTTTATCCATATTGGTTCAATTCTTAAAAGCAATAATGAAAGGTCGAAAGCAAAGAAAGATATACCGATATGTCGAGCAGTAAGAAGGTAATTACATACTAATAGTGGGGGGACAAAGCCGGAGTTCCTAGTAGAATTCTTTCACTCTATTTTCATCATTATCAATAGTAGTTCATAGGTCTTATCAGTAGTAGAAGTAGCCCTAGAGACAATAAAGTAAGGCCCTAGGTCAGTAGTGAAATTATTTGGTATTATGTGCCAAGAAATAAGTCCAAGTATATCTACTATAATCGTCTACAATAACAAAAGTATATTTGCTACCTCCTAAGCTTATAGTATCAATTGGTCCAAATAAATCCATATGGATTAATTGTAGTGATCTAGAGGTGCTTATTTGATTTTTTGATTTGAAACTACTTTTTATTTATTTTTCTAGTTGACATGCATCATAAATTTTGTCTTATACGAACTTGATACTAGACATTCCTCTTACTAGATTTTTAGTTGAGATATGATCTAATAGTTTCATGCTAGCATGTCCTAGTCTCTTATGCCAAATCCATGCATCATCATTTAAAGTCGAAAAACACATTTTGTCATAAAAATTATCAATGTCGATGGTATACACATTATTGCTTCTTAATGCAATCATAAAACTACTTTTGTGTGGTATTTCAATTATACAAGTATTAGATTCAAATTTGATAATATATCATTTATCACATAATTGGTTAATGCTTAGTAGATTATGTTTCAAACCATCAACTAATAGTACATCTTTTATCAAGAGGTTCGATTTGTTACCTATGGTTCCTATCCCAATGATTTTTCCCTTGTTGTTGTCTCCGAAAGTGATAAATCCTTCATTTAAGCTAGTAAGCTTAGAGAAATGAGTTGGACCTCTGGTCATGTGCTTTGAGTATCTACTATCAAGGTATCATTTTATGCTTCTAGCCTTTGTTTGGAGACATTCCTACAAGAAAGGGGGTTTTGGTTTAGGTACCCATTTGCCTTTGGGTTCATCATGAAAAATTCTACCTAATTTTACTAATGACAACGAGTTATTTATGGTTCCTTTAGGAACTCAAATTAATTTGTATGTACTATGCCTTTTAAATAAATATTTATAAGCATAGTGTCCAATTATTTCATAAAAATTATATTTATTTCTAGGTGAAACATATCATGTAAGTCCTTTAACGAAGATGGTTGGCTTTTGTTGAGCATTACTCATAAAGCTGATTCCTTCCTTTCTATGAACATGACCCTTATTAGAAAGAATCATGTTTAAGGATTTGTACCTATTTTAAATTTTCTAATTTTTTTGCAATGAAGTATTTTCTTTCTTAAGTATATCTAATTCTTCACACTTAGTGCAAGGAGCTATCCTATGTTCATCATACTCCTTTTAAAAACTTTAAATTTACTAGTAAGTGAAGCATACTCTTTCTTTAATAATTTATACTTTTTACTAACTAATTTAAAATCATCAAACAAATCATTGAATGTATTAAATAATTCATCATAAGATAAAGAAGACTCGTTTAGGTTACTTACCTCGTTGCCAAATGTCATTAAAGTGTAATTTGTAACTTCTTCCTTGTTGGTTGGCTCCTCATCTTCGGATGAACTTGAGTCATCCCAAGTGGTTTTGAGCGCCTTCTTCTTCTTTGGTTGCTTCTTCTTCACTCGGGAACATTCATTTTTGAAGTGACCCAGCTTCTTACATTCATAACATATTATTGAATCCTTTTTCAGTTCACTTTTGTTCTTAGCATCTTGTTTTATTTTAGTTGTTTTTAATAATTTTTTAAATTTTCTTGTAAGAAGTGCAAAGTCCTCATCATCATCATCATCATCATCACTTGAGTTTTCTCCCAAGTGGTGTTCCTTGGTTCTAAGTGCTATGTCCTTCATCTTCTTTGGAATGTTGTTCTAAAGTTCATTATGTGCCATACATATCATTTCATAAATCAGCAAAGACCCGATTAATTCTTCAAGCAGAAAATTATTTAGGTCTTTTGTTTCTTATATTGTCGTTACTTTAGGATCCAACTTTTTAGAAGGGATCTTAATATTTTATTAACAAGTTTAAAATTAGAAAAACTTTTACTAACCCTTTTAGACCATTAACGGCATCCATAAAACGAGTGTACATGTCTCCAATGGTCTCACTTGGTTTCACATGAAACAACTCATAGATATGCACTAAAAGATTAATTTTTGATTCTTTGATTCAACTAGTGCCTTCATGTGTGACTTCAGTGCATGCCAAATCTCATGCGCAGTATCGCATATAAAAACCTGATTAAATTTATTTTTATCAAGAGCACAAAATAAAGCGTTCATCACTTTAGCATTCAAAGATAAAGTCTTCTTTTCCAAATCATTCCATTCATTCATCGGTTTAGAAGACTTTTCAAAATTGCTTTCAATAATATGCCATATTAAAAATCCATAGAAAGTAGAAAAATTCTGATTTGAGTTGTCCAATACATATAATCCATCCCATTGAACATAGGAGGATGAGTGATAGAAAGTCTATCTTGATTGCCAATAAAAGTCATCTCTCTTGGATTTTAAGACAAATAAAGAGAAAACGTGGCTCTGATATCAATTATTAGGACCAAAACGGTACTAAGAGGGGGGGTGGTGGTGAATTATTGCTGATAAAAAATCTTCATCGATTTGAAAAATTTGCTCAATAAAAATCGTATCAGAAATACATTTAATTGTATAGATGTTTATAATAGTGCAAGCAAATATAATAGATAGTTAACTAACAGAGCAATGACATTAAAGAGCAAAGAAGAGGAAGCAAACTGATTTTATAGTAGTTCAGTCACGTGACCTACGTCTACTTCCCGATTCCTCCTCCGTTAAGGCCACCAGCTTCCACTATTGATCTTCCTTCAATGGGTGAAGATCAACTACCCTCTTACAACTATATTTTCCTTTTATAGGTTTAGGATAAAACTTTTACAAGACTCAAAGCTCTCCCTTAAATAAAAAACTATACAAGACGAAATGAGGAGAAGCTCTCAATTAAAACAATATTTTTATAAGCTTTTTGCTCTTAATTGTTTGTATGCCTTAAGCAAGAAAGGGTGAGGTATTTATAAGCTTCGAATGGCTTCAAAAGTGGAGCCAAAAAGTAATTTTTAAGTGATCCCAAGGTGCTAGTCTCGAAGACTGCGTTTTAGGTGGTTCCGCCGCTTGACACAGTTTGGGAGACTATGTTCTAGGTGGTTTAGTTGCCTGATAGTTTGGGAGACTGTGTCTGGACGATTCGACCACCCAATCTAGGCAGTTCAACCTCCTAGCATACATTCAAAGACTATATCATCTTAGAGACTTTGTCTTAGATGATCGCGCTTTATCTAACCTTGGGTTACTGAAATGACTTTTATAATGAGTCCAAATCAGCACCAATTAAGGCCTAATGGCCTCTTAATTGAGTTAGTAAAACTAACTCTCAGTATAATACTAACTATGACACTCAACGTATAATCTTCGTTGTCCGGTCATCTCTTCGGCAAACTCCCGACATCTTTCTGATGAACCCCCAACGAGCTCTCAATTTCCTTCGATGAACTTCAAGCATTCTTTCAGTGAACTCTCAGCGAGCTCCCGACAACCTATCGGTAAACTCCCGATGAACTTCCCGGCAAACTTCTGGTGAGTTCTCGGCGAGTTCCCGACAACATTGTCCGAACCTCGGTCAACCTCCGGTGAACTCTCGGCGAGCTCCCATTGCATCGTCTGAACCCTGACCTAATGCTAGAACTTGACTTCAGCCTAGTATTTGATTGTAATGCCCATTACTATCATAACTAATCCTGCATCATTTTCTTTAACATACAAGTTAAATCATAAAAATCATCAATTGATTTCATCATCAAAATTTGAGATTCAATAAAAGAAATATAAATAGTATTTTTTAGCTCTATCACCAATTGTGATGTGGTAAAGCCGCGTTGCTAGGGAGATTTAAGTAATACGATCCCAAGACAAAATGAAAGAAAAAAAAAGGCATTAAGTAATGCTTTCCTTAACGAAACTCCATAAGTGTGAACCCCGCATTCTTATCATTTTTCGCTGATGCTTCTTCACCTTTATCATTATCATTATTGATTTCTTTCATTTTTACACATCACTTATAAATGGACTGATCTCCTAGAGATTTAACACAATACAAATACATAATAATTGAATATGCGAACATGCAGATACATGTATATGCAAATATGTGGATTTGTGATTGAGAGATTAAATATCTTCTTTCATCTCTCTTGGTCATGTGAACTAGTCAATGAGGGATTATAGATTTTTTCTCATATTCATTTTATCCCTAAATCCATCTCTCATAGTAATCTTGTGAAAGATAGAAAGAGAGGAAAAGATAAATCTAGTTCTTCTTACAGATCGACATCACTATAGATCTCGAATTTGACAATGGTATACTTGTAAATTGAACAACATTGAAATGTACACATCATAATCTTTAGATCTATTATTATTTAATTTTAAATTTTTTATATTAAAATCTTCTACTCAATAATAGCAAATTATGATTTTTATGCTTATAGTTGGTATTAGAGTCATGATTCTAAAATCAAATACTTTAGATCTATTTGTTAGTACTTTTCAGTCATGAAAATATGTTAATCATTTTTATTTATAATGTATAAATGATTCATCTATATTTTTGAATTTCTTCTTTATCTATTCCATCCTATGGTCTGCCTGCGAGCGATGCAAGGTTTTTTTATGTTTGATCAATGGGTCACTGTCGATAGCTTGCTATCAGAGATAGTACTATTGAGGGCAATAGCCTTCGTTGGTCACCCACCTAATCGTAGGCAACAGCGACATAGCATCATTACTAGTGACGGTTGCAATGACACTGTAGCTACCTACAGATGTTGTGATAACGTTAGTTGGATGTCGGAGGCCGTGTGAAGGCGGTGCCTTGTGCAACGTCTGCAGATAGTGGTTGCGACTTCGCGCACCATAACAGTCCCGTCAGATGCCGTGTGATGATGGCACCTCGCTATATGGTGATTGTGCCCCACTAAGCGACAGCTACACCTCTAACAATGACCGCAGAAAGAAATAAAGAATTAGGGTTTTGTCTTAAAATAATATTTTTACCCTTCATAAATAAAGATATTCCTATCCATGTCCTTAATTTTTTATCTTTTGTTAATTCCCTACAAAAATTATAAATTTTCATTATATATCCTATATCAAAATTACAACTTTACCTTTATAAAGTTAAAATTTTTTATTTACGTCCTAAATATAAATAATTTATTTTATTTTAATAATATGCTTTGATTTAACTTGATCATAACAATTTTTTTATTATTTAACTGGATTTAGATTTGATCATTCAAGTCTTAATCAAAATTAGAAAAAAATAATTTTGATTTTGGTCAATTTTAATTTTTAATTTACTTGATTGTGTAGATATTTACCCTAATTATGGATTTATCCAATTAAATAAGGTTGACTAGTATAAGGGTTCTAAGTAAAATTGAAATAAATAATTTTCTTTTAAAGTGTTCTCATCATGATCAAAATTTATATATGATAAATAAAAATCTAATTATTATTTTTAAACATTACTTAGTTATTCATATGTATATATTTAAAATTATAAAAATAATATTTATTTTTCACATGAAGGTATAATTTATATTTCATCATGATTACAATTATCATATGAGATTTCCTTTATGATTATCAATATTTAATAATTATTATAGTTATTACTTTATTATTGAATTGTTTCAATATAAATTAGATTAAAATTTTGATGAATATTATTTATAACTTATATCTCTAAGTTTTACTTGATCAATAGTTACCAAAGTTGTTTGGGATAATAGGCTTTTGACATATAATTTAAAATAAAGGTTTTATTATTTATAAAATATTTTAAACTATGTTTTATATTATTATATTGGTCTTGTAGTTAGTAAAGTGGCCTAGACCAATAACTTATAAAATAATATTACAGAAATAGTCCTAAATAATATTAAAAAATAATGTTTAAAATGACACACATGATTAAGAGATTAGATAATCTCAAAAGAGAATCTATTTTGAATAGTTATGTGATAGGATAGGATGATACTATTTTAGACATCCTTGTAGTTTAGGATTAATACCCAAAGATAACAATGCTATTCTATGAGGATAGTATTAGTCCTCTACAAATAATTTTATATGAGCACTAGATATATCAATATTTCACCCAAAGTAGAAAATACTCATAATATTTTAGGTATTAAAGAAGTGGGTAACAATAGAAGAAAGTTAAAGTGTAAATCACCTGAGTTTATAAATATTATATAAACTTATAAAATAAATATTCATAGTAAAATATTACTTTTGTGGTAAGGAAGGTCATGACAAAAAGAACTATAAGATTTGATTTAAAAAGAAAAGATATAAGTATGACATTTGTATGTTTTAAATCCAACATTATAGAAATTCTTTTCTAATACTTAATGGATTGATTTTAATGCCTCAACAAATGTTATCAATAATAGAGATTCATTTTAATATGAAAACTAAAAGAGAATGAAATATTTATCGTTATAAGGAATCATTTTTAAGTAAAAGCAATAGTAGTTGGTATTTATCACTATGGCTAGAGATGATTTATTTGATGGATTTTGAGGATATATGCTATATTCTTACAATTATAGAAATTTAAATTTTTTAAGCTAGAATTGTCAAGATATTATTTATCTCTTGGTGGTCATAAATTTAGTATGATTCAGTAAGAGTTAATCTTTGAATTCTATATGATAGTCTATGCACAATTAATATAAATTTTGACTTTACAATGATCCTATAATTAAATATTGAGATATAATATAGTTTTAAAAACTCATTGAGATTATATATGCTTGTATTTGTAAGTTAGTTTATGTTTTTGAGAGACATTTTATCATCTTTATAGATAATATATTGAGATATGACTATATATATATCTAATTTATACAAGGACTCAAGCTATTAACACCTTTCATTATACATAAATGAGGTCAAAAGATAATTAAATAAGAAAAATAAAAATTATTATATTTGATAGGGGTGATAAATTTATGGTTGTAACCTAATCATAATTCTAGTTTTTTTACTAAATTCTTGAAAAAGTAAGGTATAGGTGCTCAATATAATTTACTAGATATGTCACAACATAATATGATTGTTGAAAGGTGAAATCATACTGCTATAGATATAGTTAGGAGTATAATGGTTTATTCTTTTGTACTCGAATCAATATGAGGAGAAACTTTAAGGAAGATTATGTATATATTTGAATAGGATTATTTATAAGTCAATTCTATCAATTTATTTTGAGTTATGGACCAACCCAACTTAAGATATCTACATATTTAGGATTGTCTTGTAGAGATAAAGTTATTCAATTCATATGAATAAAAATTAGATTCAAGGAATATTTGTGAATATTTTATTATTTATATAAAAAAGTTTGAAATGGTATATATCTTACTGTCTTAATCGTAATACGTGGATAATTGAATCTGGTAATATAAGATTCCTAAAAATATAAGATTCCTAAAAAATAGTGAATCACCGAGAGCAAAAATCTCAAAATTTACTCTTGACATTGAGGTGATACATGTTGATAGTCCTTTACCATTCGAGATATTATTATTACTCAAATAATTAAGTAATTTGATAAAGATAAATAATAAAATAAGATTAGTGAATTCTCACATAATATTGATATCGATGTTAATAATCATTTAGAACAATCACAATTGATAGTTTTAAGAATATTTTAAAGGAAAATAAGACTTATCATTTCTAATTATTATGTGGTATATCTACAAGAATCAGATTATAATATAAGAATTATTATTATCTTTTATATCGTGGCTTGTTATTGCCATGACTTGGTCCGATCTGGATGAGGCAAGACTAACCATGCAGCTTTTTGGGGAGAAAACTTTTTCTAGAGAGGAGGTAGCGATTATGGTCATCACCTTCCAAGGCATTTGTTAGTAAATCTTTAAGAAATTTTCAATTTAAAGTCTTCGCATAACAAGCCAGTGCCAAAGTGGAGTTTCAGCATGACCCTTCCGAAGTTTAAGTCAGTTTTTTTGATGTGAAATCTGTGTCCCTCTAGCATTTGCCTAGGGATGATTTTTATACCTGTTATAGGGAGTTTATTCTCCCTAAGCTTATTGGCACATGTCGATATTTTAGGTGCGCGATTCGTTTGCTCAGGGGAATCTTTCTGATCCCACGTTTTGTGTGGTTGCATCCTCACTAGTAGATGGTGCTTGGTTTTGAACGGCGTGAGCATGTCATGTGTCACTTCAGGGTATGCTTATTGGTTCAGGATAGTTATTTTTGGACCAGTTCGATACTTCAGGGTATGCTTATTGTCTTTGTTAGTATGACACCATATATGATCAAAGGTGCCCTGCTAATCAGATGGTACCAAAATTTTATCTATCGTATCTCCCCCCTCATAAGCATATCACATCTCTCTCGTATTCGGAGCATGTCTTTTCTTGTTAGATCGGTGTGTAGTCTCCTGGTCTTTTTATTGAGTGCACGAGTAGGGAGCACGGAGGCTTAGCTTAGATGGGACCCTTGATCTTCTATATCGAGTGCACAACTAGTGAGGAGTACAGAGGCTTGGTCTAGGTACTTCTCTCAGCCTTCTACACGGGATGCACGACTAGGGAGGAACGTAGAGGCTCAGCCTAGGTGCAACCCTCGGTCTTTTATACCAAGTGCACTATTAGGAGGTGGGTGGAGGCTCGACTTAGTTGTAACCTTCAGCCTTCTACACCAAGTGCATAGTTAGGGGGAACATAGAGGCTTAGCCTAGGTGCAAACCTCGGCCTTTACACCAAGTGCACGACTAGGGGGTGTTGAATCTCAGATTTTGATGATAAAATCAATTGATAGATTTATAATCTAACCTATGTGTTGGGGATAAGTGATGCAGGACTAACTACGACTATGAAAAGGCAAAAGCAATTAAAGAAAAATCAAACATTGGACTGTAATCAAAATTTGACATCATGCTGGAAGAATCGGGGATACGTCAAAGCTTCGGATGATATGATAGGAGCTCGTCGAAAGTTCACCGGAGGTTTGCTGGGAGTTTACCGATAGGTTGTCGGGAGCTTGCCGAGAGTTCACCAGAGGTTGCTAGGAGTTTGCCGGGAGTTCACTAGAAAGTGACTGGGAGTTTGCCAGGAGTTCGCCAAAAGGATATCAAGAGTTCATCGAAAGATCGATTGACATGCCGGACAATGAAGATTGCTTGTAATTGTATTTGTCTTAATTGTTGTGGTTAGAATTTTAATTAGAGTTAGTTTTGGAAAAAATCTACTAACTCAATTAGGAACCAACTAGGTCCAATTTGGGTTTGATTTAAGCTTATGATAGGGCTCATTTCATTGACCTAGAAGAAGGTCAACACAAGGTACAATTCAGATACAAAACAATACTAAAAAGCATTGATTCTAGGTTACCTTGGTGGTGGTACCATCGGTGGTCGATGGTAGTAATGTGTTAGAACCCTAGCCAATTCTAAGCTTGGGGGTGATCACTATAGGGGATCAATCTCCTTGGAAATATATAGGTGTTCCCTCCTTCAAATTGCTGCTTAAATGCTGTAGAAAATACTCTTCTATTGATGATAAAAGTAGAGGATTACAAGGCTATTTATAGGCCTTCTAACCCTAATTCCTACGAGGTCTCCTACTTCAAGGCTCCTACTCTCAATCAACTCCTAAGACAACTCCTAATGCATCTCTAAGTATAACTTCCAATCGGCCCATCTAGGGGTGCCCGGTTGCTTATTGCTTCCTATTTCTACTCTAACTTAACCCCTCCTTAACTAACCCCTCTTTAACTAGGATAAGGGGTGGTTAATTAGGGTAATATATATCCTACTCTTTCCTTAAAATATCTTCCTCCCATCTAATACTAACCTAGCCGGTCTCCTTACTTCTTTATTAGGGGTCAGCTAGATAGGATTTACAAGAATGCCTTTAGAATTTATATATTTGCCCTCTTTAATATAACTAATTTAGGACTCCCATAGTTAGAGTTCTAAAAGACCTGCCCTCTTCAAATTAGCATAGTCCTCGAGGTTGATGCTCCATGAATTCTGAAAATTTAATTTTTAAATCGTCATAGTTCTCCCAAGTAGCCTCTTCTTCTACAAGGTTTGCCCACTATATTAGCACTTTAGTAGTGGGTCGCCGTCGTCGTGTCACGATACTTCAGTCAATAATGGCACTTGGCTGAGTCTAGACCTTTCCTTGGATAGTCATATTATGGAAATGTCTTTGAACTGTCTCGTTCTGTCCTAATTTGAGCTTCAAGCATGACACATGGAAGACTGAATGGATTCGGGAGTTGACGGGTAAGTCCAATCTATATGCTACTGCTCCGATGCACTCCACAATATGGTAGGGTCCATTGAACCGAGGTGAAAGCTTCATGGATGCTCTGGTCTGGATCGCTATTTGCTTGTATGGCTGGAGCTGTAGAAATACCCAATCTCCCATTGCAAATTCTCTTTTACCTTTGTGTTGATCATATTACTGTTTCATCTTTGCTTGAGCTACAGTGAGATTGTCTTTTAATAGCTTCAGTATTTTGTGTCTATCCTATAGTTTCCTATCTACTTATTCTGCTTTAGAGGTACCCAATATATATTTTTGGATTACAGGAGGAGGTTGGCCATATATAGCCTTATAGGGTGTAATTTTCATAGATGAATGATAAGTCATATTATATCACCACTTGACCTAAAGGAGCCACTTTGTCCACTCTTTTGGTCAATCACTGTCGAAGAATCTGAGGTATGTCTCTAAACACTTATTCACCACTTTAGTCTAGCCGTCGATTTGTGGGTGATATGCTGTGCTCATCTTTAATTTAGTGCCCTGTATCTGGTATAATTCTATCCAGAATTTACTTATGAAGACCTTATCATGATTACTTATAATAGATCTTGACATCCCATATAATTTTATAATATTTTTCATAAAGATTCGGGCAATGCTGGAAGCAGTGTAGGGATTACGAACTGCACAGAAGTGAGCATACTTTGTAAGGCGAACAACAACAACAAGAATTGTACCTTTTTCTTGTGATGAGGGTAGCCCTTCGATGAAGTCCATTGATATATCAGTCCATATTGAGCCCGAGATGAGTAAAGGTTGTAGCTTTCCAGGGCTTGCCACTATTTCACCTTTTTATCATTGGCACACATCACATTATGTTACAAATTTAGCAATAATATTTTTCATCCATTCCCAATAAAAATTCTACTTAATTCACTTATAGGTTTTAAGGAACCCGAAATGCCCGGCCGCGGGTGTGGAATGCATCTCTTGAAGGATGGTCTTTATGCAACTAGAATTTGGCACAAGCACAATGCATCCCTTATATCGTAGGTCTTTTGAGTCCCAACTGTAATGATCCACGTGAACTTGGTTCTTCCTCTAATTTCTTTATGATCTTGTTGGTTCATGGATCATCTTGCCATTCTCTCCTAATGTCCTCAAGGAAGTTGCTGGCCGGAAGTGGCTAGTCGTGAAAGCGCATCTGCAATAATATTTTCTTTCCCCTTTTTATAAATTATTTCATAATCATATCCAAGAAGCTTTGTTACCTATTTTTGCTACTCGAGGGAAGATATCGTCTACTCCAAGAAATATTTCAGGCTCTCATGGTCGGTATTGATTTGGAAGCATCACCCGATTAAGTACGGTCTCCATTTAGCTACCGCATGCACAATCGCGAGCATCTCATTGTCATAAATAGTCATCTTGAGGTGGGAAAGAGATAAAGCCTTACTTGTATATGCTAGGGGGCAGCCATCTTGCATTAACACAGCACCTATTCCCACTTTGGAGGCATCGACTTTAATAACAAAAGTCTTATTGAATTCAGGTAGTTCTAGCATAGTCTTAAGTTCGTTGAAGGTAGTAGAGGCTCTATCCGACCATTAGAAAGTATCTTTTTTCAGCAAGGAAGTGAGAGATGCACTGATCTTCCCATAGTCTTTCACGAATTTGTGGTAGTAGCTTGTTAAGTCGAGAAAGCCGCACAACGATTTTATGTTCCTTGGGGTCGACCAGTTCTGCATTGCTTCAATTTTGGAAGGGTCCACCACCACTCCTTCCTCTGATGTGATATTGCCAAGATACTCCACCTTATATTGAAGAAAGCTACACTTTGATTTTTTGACAAAAAAACATACTCTGAAGAATCGTCAAAACAAGTCGTAAGTGCTCAAAATGACTTTCAGTAGAAGGGTTGTAAATAAGGATGTCATTGAAGAAAACCAGTATAAACTTACAAAGATAATTCCAGAAGATATCATTTATAAGGCTCTGGAAGGTGGAGAGAGCATTGGTGAGATCGAAGGGCATTACCAGAAATTCATAGTGGCCATTATGTGTCTGAAAGATGATTTTTGGTATGTCATTTTCGCACACTCATATCTGATGATATCCGAATCGAAGGTCCAACTTTGTGAAGATTCATGCTCTCTTTAATTCATCAAAGAGGGTATCGATATACTATTCATAAAATTATTAGTGCTTCCGATGTCGATGAGAACGGTAATTGGTTGTTGCTTCAGAAATCCTCCCACTTTCATTGTTTGTAGGTTTCGCGTAGCCGGCAAGAGCATGCATTGTATCAATCGGTTGCTCTTCTTCATCCATGACCTCTTCCTCATGCTCTTGGACCTACTCCTCCATATCTTCAAGAGGTTCAATCAATAGGAGGTGGCCCTTTTTGCAGCAATGATCGTGACTCCACGGTTCATTACAATGCCAACAAAGCCCTTTTGTTGATTGGTCACGTAATTCTTCTCTTGTCAATTTTTTTAACAGCAAAGGATGATTGGGAAAGAAAGAGGCTTGTATGCCATGGGCCTAGGAGTGGTTCTCGTCCTCCAGGCATCTTGGTTGAGCCACTCATCTTGTATTTGGGCGAAGGAAATTACAACAACTATGGTACGGGGCTGCCACACATTAACCTCCCATTTTATCTCTGGCTTGAGTCCCTCGATGAAAGTACCTAGCAATTTTTGGTCAATCCAATCATGAGCAAGGTAGGATAGTTTCTTAAACCTGGTTTGGTACTCTTGAATTGTAGAGGTTTGTCGAATTTTTACGAGTTGGCCGTCGATATTTTCATATTCCGTAGGTCCAAAGCGGTTCAGTAGTGCATTTTTAAATTGATTCCACATCGGAGCCCCATGATTATATTTCAGCCAATTATACCATTGGATTACATCACCTTCAAGGTGGATGACAGTGATTTCCACCATAGCATCATTCGACTTTTGGTAGTAGCGGAAGTAATGTTCGGTGCATGAAATCGACCTCACCGGGTCTTCTTCTTCCCAATGTGGGAAGTCCACCATCATTCATAGCTGAAGCATGTCCGAAGGTTGTCTCTCCTTGCTGAATTTGGTTGGACACAGTGGTTGTCCAATTTTGAACTCCACGAACAAAGCACGCAGTTTGTCCTCCAAGCGTGATTCGCGCCGCGATTCAAGCCGAGAATCCAATGCTTCAAACTTAACATCAATTGGATCTTGGGAAGCCATGAGTATGCCTATAGATCAGATATTTCCTTGTCTTTTTCTATTGACAGGTCAATGGCATGGGTGGTGGAAGATTCGGACAATCAGTTGGTGATAGAAGCATTCGGCTACAATGGGTTTTTGTTTTGGATTGTGGTTTTTGGGGGTGTTAGGGTTATAAAAATAGGTTATGATAGCTGCGTCTTAAGGCTAGATGGATGTCTTAAAGACATCTTGGGTAGTGGTAGCAAGATGGTTAGGTTTCAGTGGGTTAAGAAGAAGAAGAAAGACAAAGGTGCAATAATAAATTTTTCATCGAAAAAATTCCAATAGTGAAGGCAAAATTTTTTTTAGAAATTTCCAATGAAAATTCAAGTGAAGGGATCTACTGATAAGGAAGAGATAATACTAACAAAAATTTTGCAAAAAGAAATAACAATAATAGGTTCAGCAAAATCAAAGATCATAAAAAAGTATGGTAGCAGATTTTTACGTCTAAAGTATAGCAGGTTGGACATAAAAGATCAATAGGTTATCTTGATAATTTTTTAACAAAACCAAAGTGACATATGAGGATAGGAAGTTCTAAAGCTATGATAAAAATTTTGTGGAGATTTGATCAGTAAAAACACAACAGCAAATCAAACAGTCGAGGGTGTACAGCTAGAATTCTGTGGCATAACTTTCGTCATAAAAATGAAAACTTTGCGATGAAAAGTTTATGCGGCAAATGGGAACAATTTTTTTTATATTTTTTGAAAGATAACTAAAATACAATAGTAGTAAGGTAGGAAACCAGAACTTGTTGCGATTCATGGGGAGATAACAGCATGATCTGCAGTAGTGGAGATGACGATGAAATTTGATGACGATCTTCAAGCAATTATGGGAATTGCTTTGGACGGCTATGAGGGGCTGATGGATGGCTATGGAAGGGCAGTGAGACACCAAGAATATTACTCTGATACCAAATGTTAGAACCCTAGTAGATTCTAAGCTTGGGGGTGATCACTATAGGGGATCGGCCTCCTTGGAACTCTATAGGGGTTCCTTCCTTCAAATTACTGCTCAAAGGCTGCAAAAAATACTCTTCTATTGATGATAAAAACTGAAGGATACAAGGCTATTTATAAGCCTTCTAACCCTAATTTCTAAGAGGTCTCCTACTTCAAGACTCTTACTCTCAAGCAACTCCTAAGGCAACTCCTAGTGCATCTCTAAGTCTATCTTCTAACTGGCCCACCTAGGGGTGGCTAGTTGTTTATTATTTTCTATTTTTACTCTAACTTAACCCCTCCTCAACCAAACCCTCTTTAACTAGGATAAGGGATAGTTAATTAGGGTAATATGCATCATACTCTTTCCTTGAAATATCTTCCTCTCATCTTATCCTAACCTAGTCGGTCTCCTTACTTATTTATTAGGGTTCGACTAGATAGGATTTACATGATGCCCTTTGGATTTACATATTTACCCTCTTTAATGAAACTAAATTAGGACTCCTATAGCTAGTGTCCTAACATACCACCCAAGCAACGGTAGTACCACCAATCCCAACGGTTGTATTGTCACCACCCATAATCCGGGGCTCTACTCGGCAGCGGTACTGCTAGTGCCGATAGTGGTATCGCTCGTACCTTGAATTTCAAGGTGTTTGATTTTTTGGGTCCAATTTCTAAAGCCAATTGGAGACTATAAATACCTCAAGCATTTTTGCTTGGGATAATAAAAAAGTAAAGGAAAAACTTAGAAAAATACTATTGAATTTGTGAGAGTTCTCCTACTCTTATTTAAGAGTGATTTCGGTTTAAGGGAGGGCTGAAAAAGAATTATAAAAATTGATCTCCTAAGCCTGAGAAAAGGAGAGTTGTAAAGGTTGTTCTCCTAAACCTGTGAAAAGGAGAAAAGTGTGTAAGGGATAGTTGATCTTCTCTCTTAAAAGAAGATCGTTAGTGGACATCGATTGACCTCAAGTGAAGAGGGATCGAGAGAGGACGTAGGTCAGGTGGACCAAACTACTATTAAAACCCTGTGAGCATTTCTCTTCTGTTTTTCTTTAATATTACTTTTGAATTTAGTTACTCTTAACTGGTTCTAAGAAAAGCACAAACATCATCATTTGATTTTTCGTTACTATTGCTCTCTAACTAAGTTACTCTTAACTAGTTCCAAGGAAAGCACTTTTGATATTTGTTTTTCTTCGAGCAAAAGTTTTTTGAACTGAGTTTTTATCACTTGCACTAATTCACCCCCCTACCAACTCAATTATAACAGTTGGTATCACAGCCATGTTCACTCAATTGGATTAACACCCAAGCGAGTTAAATGATTTTTTCTGACATTAACGTGGGACACTCTATCACACGTCATCCTATGTTCAAAGAGATGGAATACACCTATTGGAAAACTAATATCAGAATTTTTTTTATCTCTATAGATTTTTTAGAAGTCTTCTAATCCTATAAATGATTAGAATGATTATGAAAGAAAGATATTTTCTTTGAATGCCATAGGTATAAATGTTTTATTTTGAGCTTTAGACAAAAATAAATTTTACTAGGTTTCTAGTTGTGATTCTACTTATGATATTTGGCACACATTATAGGTCACACACGAAGGCATAGGTAGATTAAAGGAATCAAAAATAAATCTTTTAGTACATAATTATGAAATGACTTGCAAAGACGAACATAAGAATAACCTTCTAAAGAACAAAAGGACATTGTAGTAAGAACAAAACAAGAGTATTTTTTAAAGAACTAGAAAGACATTGAACTGATAACAAAAGAAGACTCATCGAGTGAAAGCTCGAGTGATAAGGACAATGACATTGAACTTATGACAAAATATCTTAAAAAAATATGAAAATAAATAAAATAATATAATATATTAAGAAAAAAAATAAAAAAAAGATACAACCATTTGCTATAAACGTACGAAGTCGGGACACTCTAAAGATGAAGAGCACAACCAAGAAGTGGTAAACTATGCACTCATGGTTATCAATGATGAGGTAATTAACTTACTCTCAATGATGAGGTAATTGACTCACTCGAAGCTGCTTTTATATTTGATGAGTTGCTCAATGCTTTTCTTGGATTATTTGATGAGTTTAAAAAGATTAGCAAAACCTATAAATCACTCAAAAAGGATCATGCATTATTTACTAGTAAACTTAAAACTTTGTATGAAACATCAATATCATATACTTCTTACTCTAAATATGAGATGGTAGATGCAATTAAAAAGAAAAATATCATATTGTAACAAACATTATAAAAGTTAGAAATAGGCAACAAATTCTTAAACATGATCATTGTTAATAAGGGTCATGTTCATAGAAAGAAAGGTATTAACTTTGTGGGTAATACTCAACAAAATCCAACTATCTTCATTAAAGGACCTACATTATATTTTTCAATGAAAAATAAATATAACTTTTGTGGTAGACTTGGACATTTTATCTATAGATGCTTATTTAAAAGGTATAGTCAACACAAGTTAGTTTGGGCTCCTAAAGGAACCATAAACAACTCAATACCATTAGTAAAATTAGGAAGAGCTTTTCATGAGGGACCAAATCCAAATGAGTACCTAAACCAGAACCTCCTTTCTTGTAGGTTTGTCTTGATAGATTATTTGAATGATATCTTAATAGTGGATGCTCAAGGAACATGACTTAAGATAAAACACACTTTTCAAGATCACTAGCCAAAGTAACAAAAATAAGAAAAATATATATGAATCAAGATGATTGAAACTTGATGATATTTGTTTTGACTATAATAATTTTTTTTAGATGATTCATGGTTATACAATTAATCTTGATTATTTTTCAATGATTCATAACTAGAGCATGCTAGTATAAAAATAAATTAGAATTAAAGAATCTTAGTTGTTTTTAATGGAAAACTATCTACTTTGCCTTCATTGAAATTTTTCGAAAAGCGATTTTGATGATAATCTTGAATGTATTTTCATATAATTTTTGAAATGATATATTAGTGTCTACGATTTGAGATGTATAGTATGTGAAACAACCTTCTTGACTCTTAAAAATATTTATCCATACAAATTTCATTTTATATGAGTTCGAGTTTTTCATAAATCACTCCTCTATGATTCTTCTTGGTATTGACTAAAGAAAATATTTATCTAAATAAATCATACTAGACTTCTTGATGCTTATGACTTGAATTTTATTCCCTTGTATTCATGATTTATATAACTCTCATTGAATCATTAATGTACAAGAACTATATATATATATATATATATATATATATATATATATATATATATATATATATATATATATATATGTATAAAAATATATATACATACATATATATATATACATATATATATATGTATATGTATATATATATATACATGTATATATATATATATGTATGTATATATATACATATATATACATATATATATATATACATATATATATGTATATATATATTGTTGACTTGCTCATCTCAAAAGAGAAGTGAAGCCTGTACTTTCATTAAAAGTATTGACTTTAGATAGGATTGATAATTTGAATGTTAGGTTGAAAATTATTAGCTTGTACGTTCAATGATTGAAAGTTAGATGGGTTTTATGTTGACATAAAATAGGTTTTATGTTGTTTGATTGAATACTAGATTGTTCCTGAATTGGGGTTTAAGATAATATAAAATAAATAAAAAATAAAATCAGCATGATAATTGTAATGTAACTCATTACACTAAGTCTAAAAAGTAAGACTCACTGGAAAAATCATTGGAACTAAAATAAATCGAAGCTTTTGTTTAAAAATATTTTATTATTCTAATGTGTTATATTAAAGAAACTTAGTTTTAGAGTTTAAACGATAATACATGGATTTGGCATAAAAGATAAGAGTATTCTTGAAATAAATTACATAAATTACAACACATAATTGGAATATATTTTTCTTAAAAATGTCTCTATCTTATCAAGTTTTCAATAAGAGAAAAAGTGATAAATCTATGTATACCATTATTTAGGAATCTCTTAAACTATGAAAATAATTTTGTTGATTTGATGATTTGATATTTGAATTTGAATAATTTATTATCTAAACCATGATCTTGATATCTTGATAATTATAACTTGAAATTTTTATATAAATCATGATCATTCACCATGATTCTTTCCTTTTATTAAAAACAATATCCAAATAAATCATGATTTATCTTTTTGATATTTTGATATATTAATATTTTAATTTGAGATTTTTTTTATGAACCATGATCTTGATGACTTGAAATTTCTTATACATGAATCAAGATATTTTATTTGTTCTCCTATATCTTTTTTTGCAACTTACTATAGAGAAGTTTTTATCCTAATCATGATCTTGACTTCTGGATATTTATAACTTGATAATTTTTTATGAATTAAGATTTTACTTACTATTTGATCTCCTAAGATTTCCTTTTATTATCTAAGAGGAGATTTGTCAAATTAAATAATAACTTTTGGTATTCACGATTTGATATTAATATCCTTCATGCCATGATTTATTTAAGATTCTATTGTATTTATGAACTATCTACCATATCACCAAATTGATATCTCTTGATATCCTTCATGACATGACTTTCATTATGCAATCCCTTTACATTTATGGTTAGAGCATTGATAAAAAAGAAAACTTATACCATTATATTCTTCTTGACAATAATAAAGGGGGAGATAAAATTGCTATCTTATAACAAAGACATTGAATGAGAAACAATTTAATTAGAGGAGAATTAGATATGTTAAATCTTCCAAATGCATAAGTTGCTCTCATATTTTTTGGATTTCTTGGATTTTACAAATTGAGCTCTCTTGCGAGATGATTTCACATCTTTCTTTTCTCTTGAAACTTACAAAATAACTTTGATTCTTAGATTTTTGGGTATACTCGATCCTTTATGTGATGATTTCAAATGGATCTTCCCATTTGATCTTTGATATTTGATTCTTGGACTCTTGGGTATACTTGACTCGTCCCTTCTTCTTCTTCTTCTTCTTCTTCTTCTTCTTCTTCTTCTTCTTCTTCTTCTTTTTCTTTTTATTTTTATAAAGAGGGGAGAAAAAAATTTGCTAGCTTACATGCTTCACATATGTGTTGAACATTTCTCCTTTTTGTTGATGACAAAAGGGGATAAATGATATGTTAATGATATATGATAAACATTTGGTTTGAAATTTTTATCATGTATACTATGCCTATAAAAAATGATTAAAAATTTATATATATGTTGAATATTTCTCCTTTTTGTTAATAACAAAGGAGGATAAATGGTATGATGACAGAAGATAAATGTTTAAAATTTTTTTAATGCTTTGGTTTCATGAATGATATGTTGAAAGTAATGTTAATCTTGGTATTATGGTAATGAATTATTAAATGGTTAAAACTTTTAATGTTTTAGTTTTATGTATGTAATGCTCTAAGTAATGTTGACTTGTTGGTATCATGCATGAAGTAATATTGAAATATTTTAAAATTATATATGTTATGATTTGAAACTATGAGGTTGCACAATGTATAAGAATGACATGTTGCACAATGGTCAAAAATACTATCTTGAATTCAAAAGTAATTGTTTCATTTGAATTCAAGTTTGTTCTATTTTAAATATGGCATATAGATAGAGAGAGTTAAGGTTAACTCCATCATTAATTGGTTATCAACATAAAAAAGGGGAAGATTGTTTAATCTCAAATTTTGATAATGAAATTAATTGTTGGATCTAACCTATATGTTAGAGATAAATAATGTAAGGCTAAGTACAATTATGAAAAGTCAAAAGCAATTAAAGAATAATCGAACATTGGGCCAGAGTCAAGATTGAGCATCGGGCCGGAAGAATCGGGGATACTAATAGGACCCTAGTAGGGTTGGTCCTACTCAACCAAGTAGCAGCTAATAAAAACCTTGTGAGATTATAATAAATCCCACCTAGCCGCCTCTATCCTATAAAGAAGAGTGGCTATGGTTTATATTTGGGGCTTTAGAGCTTCCTAGCCACCACCCCTTTACTGAGTAGGTCGGCTAGGGTTTCGAGCAGGTCGGCTAGGGTTTCTAGCAGGAGTGCCTATTTGGTGCAGCCCCCTAGGCCGTCGTCGTCTTAACAGGGCAAGTTGACTAGGGTGGAGGGCAAAAGAGATAATTTACTTAGGAAGCAGCCCCTTAGGGCTAGGGATTGGAGCCATATATAAACATGTAGCCTCCACCTCTTTTGAATAACGAAGATCAATATACAATTTCAGTCATTTGGCCAACTACTAGGATGATAGAACTCCTAAAGCGTTCCAAGGGTTGATCCCCCTCGAAGCTCAATCTACATATAATTCCTCTTGAGTTCTAGCATCTAGTATTAGAGCAGTGATCTTGCTACTTTTGCTACTATCTCTACCGCCCACCACTAGCCAATCAATTCCCACAATTGCTCTTGATGTTGCTGTCTCCATCGTCATCTTTTGTCGTAGATCAAATCAGTCTGCTGTCACCACCTCCATTTGCATCAGATCTCCTATCACCAATACCTTTTGCTGCTATAATTTTCCACTCAAAATACTAAAAAGAAGCCTTTTTATCTATCCCTTGCTGTGAATTCATTTCGTTATAAAAGTTATAATCTTTGCGAACGAAGGATTACTGCAGAAAATTTTAGCCATATATTGTTGCCTTTAAACCAATCTATTTGCTACCCTTTTTGAACGAAATTTCTTATACGCTTCATAGATCGTCTTGGTTTTCATCTGTGATTGATCTATTATGGAATTCATCTTCGCAACATTCTTGTGTTGCTACAAATTTTCATCGCAAACTGTTGAAATTTTTCAATGAGAATTATACTACCGTAACTTGCATCAATTTTCTTATTGTTATGTTGCCAAAATTTTGTTGATCTAATTTGTAATCATTGCTGCTATATAAACCAAAATTTTGCTGTCAAATTTATTCCTTAAATCTCTACTAATTTCTATCAAACTTTTGCTGCCATCTATCATAAATCTAAAACCCTTTTTCTAACTTTCATCCACTACTATCATAGCCCTAAAACTCCTCCAAACCGCACCCCCAGATCGCACCCCCAAATCTCACCCAAAATAGCTACAAAACAAGCCCAAACCACAGCCTACATTCACTGATCCACCAACCCTTTTTGGCCACCACCTCACTCAATCGACACACGTCCTTAACCCAACAACAAAAGAGAGATCTTAATATTAGAGATTTGGAGGCATATACTATGATATATGAGGAGACAATTAATGCTAAATTCGAAAGCATTCGAGATATGAATGGAGGATAAGATTCAGACTCTCTTTGCCAAACTTAGTTTGGGCCGACCACCGAGCCCGAAGAAATCACATCAAGGAGAGAGCTCTGTCTAAAGAGAAGACTTCCAGGAGAGGGAAGGCTCTATGACCGATCCCTACTATCCATGCATGAGGGTGTACTTCCCTAGAGGGGAAGAAGGAGACCTGATTGGCTAGATCTTGCGCACAGAGCGATATTTTTGGTACCACAAAATTGCAGATTCATCTATGGTGGAAATTGTAGTTGTACATCTTAAAGGGGATGCCATATAATGGTTTGATTAGTTTAAACACACTCATAGAGTTCTATCATGGCGATAATTCAAAGAAGGACTGTTGATCCGCTTTGGACCAACCGATTATGAGAACATTAATGGACAACTAGCAAAGATCCGACAAACCTCCACCATTCAGGAGTATCAAACCAGATTTAAAAGGTTATCTAATCAAACTTGTCATTGGTCTAAAAAATAACTATTATGGACTTTTATTAAGGGCTTGAAGCTAGAGATCCGAGGATAAGTTAAAGCACAACAATCGTACACGCGTATGGCAGCCATCTCTTTCGTGTGACTTCAAGAGAAGCGATTGAACCATGAAGCTTGGAAGACTAGGGTCACTCCCTAACCAGCAATAATAAAGCCCTTAGCCCCCCCTACTGTCAACCGAGCCCATGCACCAAAAAAGTTGACAGGAGAAGAGCTTCGGGAGCGATCAGCGAATGGGTTATGTTGGCATTGTAACGAACCGTGGAGCCGCGAACATTATTACAAAAAAAAGATGCTTCTTGTGATTGAGCCAGTAGAATAAGAAGTTATTGAACATCCAAAAGAGAGCCTTGTACATGAAGAAGAAGATGCAGAAGAAGAGCCACAATCGACTGATTTTATGGTATACGCGCTAGTAGGCTACTCAAATCCGCAAATAATGAAAGTTAGAGGCCTTCTCAAACAATAGTCGATCATTGTTCTCATCGACATGGGGAGCACTAATAACTTCCTAAATAGTAAGGTTGCTGCTCGGATGTCACTCCACATCGAAGGTTGCAGCAAGTTCGACGTAAAGGTCACTGATGGTCAAATCCTAAAGTTTGACCAAAGATGCCCGTAGGTGAAATTATTACTGCAAGACCAAGAAATTATCATCAACTTCTTTTTCCTACCAATTGATGATTATGAGGCTATGCTTGTCATAGAATGACTGAAAATGCTAGGTGATATCTCTTGGAACTTTTCCAAATTGATTATGAAATTCTACTGCAAAGGCAAACAGGTTAACCTACGCGGGAAGCGCGGAAGCAACGTTATCACCTTTTTGACCCAACGAATGGAGAAAATTTTACACAAGGTAAATGGTGGCTTTTTGATACATCAACAACAGCAACTAGAGGGGAAGAAAATATAAATTGAAAATCAAAATCTCACCCAATTGCTTGTTAAATTTACCGATGTTTTTGCTAAACCGCACGGTCTTCCTCCTACTTGGCAACATGACCATCGGATTCTAATTCTTTCGGACAAACCACTAGTGAACACTCAGCCGTACCACTATCCTCACCTCTAGAAGGATGAAATTGAAAAGATTATAAATGAGATGCTTGAAACAGGGGTGATTTGGCCAAGCTGCAACACCTATTCTTCACCAGTGCTACTTGTATGCAAGAAGGACGGAACTTAACGGATGTGTATCGACTACCAAGCTTTAAATGACATCACCATGATAGACCCTAGAAGAAGCTCTATAGATTTGGACCTTGAGGGGGATCAACCATTGGAACGTTGTAGGGGTTTCTCCCTCCTAGATTCGGCACAAGGCTAAAATAAAATTGATAATTACTTGAAAAAAGAGAGGGTATGGCTATATCATTATATAGGGTTGCAAATCCTAGCCCATGGGGTACTTGCCTAACTAAAATTATCCTTTTGCCCCTTCTATAGCCTACCTGCCTTAGAGGGAACAGGTGGTGACTAGGTTAGCTCTATAGTTGACCTAAGCAGGGGGAATCCCTGGCCGACTAGCCCAATAAAGGGGGCGGTGGTCACTAAACCCTAAGGCCCCAAAATAAACCCTAGTCACACTTCTTTATAAGATAAAATTGACTAGGTAGGGTTTTATTATAATCTCATAGGGTTCTTATTGATTATTTCAAAGTGATTAGGACTCAACCCTGCTGAAGTCCTATCAAACCTGCCCTCTTAAAATCAGTCTTGTCCTCAAGGCTGAGGTTCCATAAACTCGGGGAACCGAGTCTTCAGCTCCTCATATAATTCTCATGCTATCATTAACTGAACTTTGGCCTCCTTATCAGTTGAGGTGTTAGTTGGAAGGATTTGGGCTAAGTCGTCTTCTTGAAATTTTCATTTGAGGTGGGATACCTAGTGGATCAACTGTAATCTTGATCTGGTGCGTGAATATGATCTCCAGGTTAGGGCCCCAATGTGATCCTTAATTTTACAAGGCCTAAAGAAATAGGGAGACCACTTTATTAAGGCTCAAGTTTCCTGCTGATTAGGTTGGAGGTGTAGAAAAACTCGATCTTCAATTTTTTGTCCATTCTAAAGTTTATCAGGAGGCCGTTTCTTTTTTGCATGTACTGTCATATAGTTAGTCTTTAGTGATAGCCAATCTTTCTTCTGGAATGATAACTGCCCTATGGTATAGTTCAAGTTGATGAGAGCCCAATCTAGTATAAGTATGGATTGCAATTCTTCTATTTTTACTTATCTTTCGTGTCATAGACCTGTATCCAGCCATATTTTAAATTTGGTAGTAATTAGTATCCTCTATAAAAACCTCATGTGGAGTGTAGGGGAAGCTTCAGTGTAAAATAGGAGTTGACCATTTTGCATAAGAATAGCCCCAATTCCAACTCCTGACGCATCGACCTCAATGACAAGTGCGGCTGGAATCGGGCAGCGCTAGGACCGACGTTGTCGTCATGACTGCCTTGAGTTGTTCGAAGGCTGCAGAGGCTTTATCTGACCACAAGAAGGAGTCCTTCTTCAGTAAGGACATGAGTAAGGCACTGATCTTGCCATAATCTTTCATGAATTTTTGGTTATAGCCCGTGACTCGAAGGAAACCATGTAGTGATTTTATGTTTGCAGGTCTCGGCCATCCTTACATTGCCTTGATCTTTGTTGGGTCTACCATCACTCCATCCTCTGATATAATGTGCCCAAGATACTCCACTTTATGCTGTAAGAAGCTGCACTTTGACTATTTAACATAAAGAGTATTCTCTCGAAGAATCGTTAGAACAGTTCATAAGTGCTGAAAATGTATATCAAGCGTAGGGCTATAAATGAGAATATCATCAAATAACACCAATACAAACTTATATAAAAAACTCTAGAAGATGTCGTTCATCAAGCTTCAGAAAGTAGAAGGAGCATTCATAAGTCCAAAATGCATTACCAGAAACTCGTAGTGGTCGTTATACGTGTAGAATATAGTTTTCAAAACATCTTCAGTGCATACCCAAATCTGATGGTAACTGGAACGGAGATCCAATTTAGTGAAGACTCGGACTCCTTTTAATTCATCCAAGAGCTCATCTATGACTAGTATAGGATATTTGACCTTGACAGAGATAGCGTTCAAGGCCCAATAATCAATACACATTCACCATGTGTCATCCTTCTTGCGCACTAGCAACACCGGTGAAGAGTAAGGCTGCAACTTAGTCGAATCACCCCGGTGTCGAGCATCTCCTTAACAATATTCTTAATCTCATCCTTCTACAAGTGAGGATAGTGGTACAAATATAAATTTTCTATAGGTTTACCTGACAGAATAGGAATGCGGTGGTCATGCGGTCGGTTAGGGGGTAACCCACGTGGCTTCTTGAAAACATCTATGAATTTGTTCAGCAAGAGGGCAAGCTTAGGATCTAAGTTTGGTATATTCTCCCCCTTAGATGACTATTGGATATGCATTAAGAATCCACTATATGCTTTGTGCAAAATTTTCTCTATTCGTTGCGACGAAACGGTGAAAATTTAGCTCCTGTGCTTGTCTCGTAACATGACCTATCTCCCTTTGTATCACCTAGTGTTGTCAGTCATTCAATCATGAGTATGGCTTCATAATCATCGATAGGTAGAAGGAATAAATCAGCTACCACTTCTTGGTCTTGGAGGAGTAGTTTCACCCGCGGGCACCATTGGTCGTAATTGAAGATTCGACTTTCGGCGACCTTTACGTCAAACTTATTGCAACATTCGATTTAAAGCACCAAACATGCAGCAATCTTACTATTGATGAAGTTATTTATGATGCCCGTGTTGATGAGAATGATGACGGGTTACTATTTTAGAAGTTCTCCAACTTTTATCATCTACGGGTTGGAGTAGTCGGCCAATGCGTGCAATACGTAGTCGGCCAGTTGGGACTCTTCCTCCATGGCTTCTTCTTCAGGTTCAAGGGCTTCTTCAGATATTTTATTGTCCTCATCCTCTATTGGTTCAATCACAAGGAGCTGGTCCTTTTTGCAGTGATGTTCATGGCTCCATGGTTCATCGCAATGCCAACACAACCCCTTGGTCAATCATTCGTGAAGCTCATCTCTTGTCAACTTTTTTGGTGTGAGGGCTTGGATGGCAGTAGAGGGGGCAGTAGGCCTCGACATGGCTAGTCGGAGAGTGACCCTTATCCTTCGTATCTCATGGTTCAATCATTCTTCCTGGATACACGTAAAGGAAATCGCCGCCATAAGAGTGTACGGTTGTCATGCCTTTACTTCTCCTCGGATCTTCGGCTTTAGGCCCTCGATAAAAGTATATAAAAGTTGTTTCTCAAGCCAATTCTCAGTTTAGTTAGATAAATACTCAAACCTTATTTGGTATTCTTATACTGTAGAGGTTTGATGAATCTTTGACAATTGTCCGTCGATGTTGTCGAAATCGATTGGTCCGAAGCGGTTTAGTAGTCCTTTCTTAAATCACTGCCAAGAGTATCCTTCATGGTTATGTTCAAACCAATTGAGCCACTGAATAGCATATCCCTTGAGGTGTATGACAGCAATCTCTACCCCTGTAGCATTGGTGGTTCGGTAGAACCGAAAATAGCGCTCCGTGCGCGAGATCCATCCGATCAGGTCTCCTTCTTCTCATCTTGGGAAGTCAACCTTAATGTGTGGATTGTTGGGATCATAGGTGATGTGTCTATGCTCTTGAGGATTATCTCGCCAATCTGAAGTCTCTCCATAGTGTGATTTCCTCAGGCTTGATGGTCGGCCTATGCTGAATTCGATGAAAAGTTATCATATCTTCTCCTCCATATGGCTTTCACTTGGCGTTGATGGCCTCCTCTGATGCTATAGTATATGCCTCTTGATCTATAATATTGAGAATTTTCTTTTGTTGTTGGGTTAGTAGCATGAGAATTTTGGAGAAGGGGGTGGCCGGTTGGAAGGTGAATCGGTTTGGATGGGAGTAGGCTATGGTTTAGGATAAGGTTTCGAAGGGTTTTTGGTGAGGATGGTAGGCTTTGGAGATGAGGAAAAGAGAGTTCAAAATCTTACAAAAAATAGCACTCAAATCTAATAGAATTTGACAAAAAAAAGTGACGCGATATGTTATCCTGTCGAACAGATTTTACATCGGAGAAATGATAACTTCTTGACATAAATTCCAAAAAAATGTTCAGGGAAATTATACAGAAACTCTTGATTCAGATGTTGGTAATAACAGTAAAAATTTGGTGAAATTTTGGCAGCATAATAATAGGGAAATAGGGCAAAAGACAAAAGGTAGATCCTTCATCGTAAAAATTCTAATACTATGTGATGGTGAAAGATTACACAAGAAAACTGGTTCTAGAAGGAATTATTTTGAGAAATCAATCCCAGATGAAAGACAAGTTGATCCTTGGGATTGCATAAAAATTTCAGCCAAAAAGGATGAACAAAAGTTTGATTTCAAGAGGCCAATAGGCGGAAGACAGATTCTCCATCATGAAATTTCAGCACTGTATAATGAAGAATCCCAATGTTATAAGTCCAGATTCAGAAGGAATTTTTTTCAGAGATTAGTCATAAATGAAAGCTAAGATGATCTAGGAACTTGTGTAAAATTTTCAGTTAAAAAGAACGATTGAAAGTTCAGGTTCAAGAAGCAACAATCGGCTGAAGGCAGATTATTTCATCATAAAATTTCAGCACTCCATAATGACAAATTAAGGCAAAATCAAACTAGTTCCAGAAGTAATTTTTTCTAGAGATAAATCTTAGATGAAAGCTAACATAATGTATAAAATTATGGAAAAATTTTGGCAAAAAAGGAGAAGCAATAAACTAGTTTCAAGAAGCAAAAATATGGCTGAAAATATCTACAACGTTTTACCTTCACAATAATAATAATGTTTGTGACAAACAAAATTTGCATTGGATAAAATCTAGAAAAAATCCTCAATATATAAAGTAAGAAATCTTGTAGTATTAAAGATGTGTGGATGATAAAAATATACCAGATTTCTAGATCAAACACAAGGGGCAGCGGTAGATTAATTTGAACTGCGACTAGGGTGGAAGGTGGAGGTGCATGTCGCAGCAATTGTGGGAATTGCTTGAGAAGGTGGAGGCAATTGAGATGGCTACAAGGGTAGCAAAATCGCTACTCTGATACCAGATGATAGAATCCCAGAAGGAGTTCTATAGATTTTGACCCTTGAGAGGGATCAACTCGTGGAATGCTATAGGGGTTCCTCCCCCCTAGATTCGACACAAGACTAAAATAAAATTGATAATTACTTGATAAAAGAGAAGATGTGACTACATCATTATATAGGGTTACAAACCCTAGCCCATGGGGTGCTTTCTTAACTAAAATTACCCTTTTACCCCTTCTATAGCCTACCTACCTTAGAGGGAATAGGTTAGCTCTATAGCCGACCTAAGTAGGGGGAAACCATGGCCGACTAGCCCAGTAAAGGAGGTGGCGGCCACTAAGCCCTAAAGTCCTAAAAGAAACCCTAGCCATACTTCTTTATAGGATAGAAGTGACTAGGTGGGGTTTTATTACAATCTCATAGGGTTCTTATTGATTACTTCTAAGTGATTAGGACTCAACCTTGTTGGAGTCCTATCATATCATCAAGGGCAAGTACCCAATACCAGTGATGGATGAACTGCTAGATGAGTTAAAAGGAGCTCAAGTCTTCACGAAGTTGGATCTCCGATCTGGTTACCACTAAATTCGGGTATGTGAAGATGACATTTCAAAAACTGCATTATGCACACATAACGACCATTATGAATTCTTGGTAATGCCTTTTGGACTCACGAATGCTCCTTCAACCTTCTAAAGCTTTATGAACGATATTTTTGAAGCTTTCTTCATAAATTTATGCTAGTATTTTTTGATGATATTCTTATTTACAGCCCTTCTCTTGAGACTCACTTTCAGCACTTGCAGTTTGTTTTGATAATCCTTTAGGATAATACTCTTTTTGTTAAGCAATCAAAGTGTAGCTTTCTTCAATAAAAAGTAGAGTACCTTGGGCACATAATATCAGAAGAAGGAGTGGCGGTAGACCCAATAAAAATTGAAGCAATGCAGGGTTGGCTGAAACCTATAAATGTGAAATCGTTGTATAGTTTCCTTGGACTAATGGGTTACTACCAAAAATTTATGAAGGACTATGAGAAGATCGGTGCACCCCTCACTTCTCTACTGAAAAAAGATACTTCTAATGGTCGAACAAAGCCTCTACAACCTTTGATAAACTTAAGACGGCTATGATGACGATGCCGGTGCTAGCGCTACTAGATTTCAGCTGACCCCTTATCATTGAGGCTAATGCATTTGGAGTCAGAATTGGAGCCATTCTTATGCAAGATGGTCGATCACTCACATACACCAGTAAGGTGTTGTCTCCCTCCCATAAAAAAATGTTAATATATGATAAGGAGATACTCGCCATTGTGCACATAATCACAAAATGAAGACCCTACCTAATCGGCCAGTGATTTCAAATTAAAATCGACTATAAAAGTCTCAAGTACTTTTTGGAGTAGAAGATATTATCGCTTGAGTAGCAAAAATTGGTCACCAAACTTTTTAGATTTGATTATGAAATTATTTTCAAAAAGAGAAAAGAAAATATTGTTGTAGATGCACTCTCACGGCTACTTGAGAAAGCCGAATTTTCAGCCATCTCACTTTCTACCATCGGCTTCCTCGAGGACATTAGGAAGGAATGAAAGAAGGATCCAAAGACCAGCAACCTCATACAAAAATTGGAGGATCCAAGCACAATAGCCTACTACACTTGGGATTTGAGGGATCTACGCTACAAAGGTCGCATTGTGCTTATACCCGACTCCCCTTGTATTAAAATCATTTTACACGAAATGCACTCCACACCTTCAGTAGGGCACTCCAGATTTCTAAGAACCTACAAAAGAGTGAAGCAAAATTTTTATTAGAGAGGGATGAAAAAAAATATTTCTGAATATGTGGCACAATGTGATGTATGTTAACAAGAAAAGGGTAAAATAGTGGCAAGTCCAGGGAAGCTACAACCACTACCCATACCAGACTCGGTGTGGACTGACATCTTCATGGATTTTATCGAAGGCTCTAAAGGTAGAAACATAATCCTCATAGTGGTTGATCGATTTACGAAATATACTCATTTTTGTGATGTGCGAAATCCCTACACTACTGCTAGTATTGCTTAGATTTTCATAGAAAATATTGTTAAATTATATGGGATGCTAAAGTCCATTATAAGTGATCGTGATAAGGTCTTCACTAGTAAATTTTAAACTGAGTTATTTCAATTGCAGGGTACCAAACTCAAGATGAGCATACAAACTAATGGCCAAACAGAGGTGATGAACAAGTGTCTAGAGATGTACTTTCTGTCAAAGAAGTGGATGAAATAGCTCTCCTGGGCTGAATAGAAGTATAATACTATGTATCATTCATCTATAAAATATATCCCATTATTTATTTTGATCAACTGATTAACTTTATTCACTAAATTATCTAGTTATGAAAACACATTTCAATTGTTTTAACCCATAATTATATAACTTTGTTGAGATATTCAGATTAATTAGTATATTATCGTGCAAAGTGATAGGCCTGAGGTTTGATTCTACGTGTGAGCATCATTTAATGGAATAAAAATATATTTTAATTTTTTAAAAGGATCATCAATATATAATTTAATTCAGTTATCTTATTAAACCTCTATGTTCAAAAATGAAAATGTTTTAGTTAATCATTATGTTCCCATGGACAAAGAAAATGATTTGAGGTTTTCAATTATTTTCCTGCCTTAAATTAAAAAAATAAAAGTTTTTATATTATGACCATTTAAAAATGGTAATGTTAAAAAAAATTACTATAATCAAGTGGGAGACTCCTACTCTTAAGCTCCAAAATATTAATAATATAAAATTATATACCGACTTAATCTCTTAGACATAACGATATTGATAATAAAATTTAAGATTTCGTAATCCGACGTAATACCATCAAGATCTCCAAATCTGTCATCACAAGAATACAGTAGATATCTGCAACTTGCTTTTTGATCATTCTATTTACTATGTTCATATGAATAACTGCATTTATTTTTTCCCCCTTTAGTAAAAGTTCTTTATGATTTAACATATGCTTTATCCTCAACATAGACAGGTTCAGGAAAACTCCTCAATGAAAAGAATATGTAGCTACATCTGTTGGAAACATAAGCACATATAAATCTTTATTTGCTTTTGTTCTAGTTGTGACACGTACTTCATTAAACAAAGCCGGGAAAGACAAGCTTCTGCAGTGTAAATCCAAACTTCCAATAGAGAAGGTATAGCAGCTGCCTGCATGATGCTAAATAAACCCCACCAAAACGTTACTAATCGGGAAGAAGAAGATGAGGAGAAGAGAGATCTACAGTTCATATTTCATGGATTCATGGATAGCTTTAACTCTCCAAAAGACATTATTCATTCCTTGTTTTCCTTGCCACTCTAAGCTGAGGAGACCTGCATGTTGAAAAGAAACCGAAAGATTCTAAGAACACCGTAAGTGACCAACATGGCCAGCCACCCTCCCCCCAAAACCCTAAGAGCAGGCTTCCAGATATCAGCACCACCCAAGACTGCTCCTGCTGCACCAAACCCAGCCAAGCCCAGGCTGCTTACGACGCAGACCGCCCCCACTCTGACGCTCCATGACCTGATGACCCCGCCCACCAACAGCGGCAGCACCGCTCCCAGCGAGAACGCCAGCGCAGACGCCCCCGCTGCCAGCAGCGGACTCGGTAGGCTCTTCTCCCGCTGGAACCCCTCCTCGCTCCGGCTCCCCCGGCGTCGCCTCTCCATCTCGGCCACCTCGATGTCGTACTGTGCGTACACCGAAACGAACTCGCCGATGGCCATGCTGCACGCGCCCGCGACGAGGCCGGCGAGGCCGGACACGAGCATGGCCTTGGCGCTCTGATTCACCGCCCCCACGCCGACCATCAAGGAAGCTATCGACACGAGGCCGTCGTTGGCGCCGAGCACGGCGGCGCGGAGCCACTGCGTCCGGACCATGTAGTCCACGGATCCATCGGCGCCTCGCGTCGGTTCCGGCTCCTGGGGTTGAAATGGGATGCTGATCCGCACGCATGGGGCCTTGGAAGATTCCGGAGAGGCGTTTGCATGAACTTGAGAGCTAAGATGGGATGACATCGTCGTAGTTCCCAAGTGTTCGACGGAGACGAGCGAGGGATGGGGAAGCGTGTTGGGCACACGCCATTGAGCTCCAATTTATAGGTAAAGTGGCTAAATACCTTTTCATTACGGAAGAGAGAGGAAAGGTGGCCATGGAGCGTCGCCGAAGCGGAGTTGCGTATGGCTGCCATGCGAGGAGGGGCGACTTCTTCGTATACGAAAACGACGCGCAGTTAAGTGGCCAACGGACTAACTTGTGCGGCCAGAAAACATGAGCTTTTGGTGGTGGGAGAACGCAGTGCCTCATCTGCTCTGCACCGTCGAAAGTGGCCACCATGATGCATCAATCTGAACCCCGTTGCTCAAAAATGGCGATAAGGATACTTGTACGTAACTCCTCTGTCGTCATCTTGGGATTGTGAAGGGAAAGAAACACGTGCTTCTAACCATCAAATCTTGTCGTCTTCTATATGAGGATGATGATGACTGTTGAGATTAACATGGGAAGGCGTTGACAGCTATTTCTCATTGCCTATGATATATGCTGGGTCGTATCTTCATCAGGAGCCACTTAATTAGTGTTGATTTCTCATTATTTTTTGTTTAGTGGTGGCGTTTAATAGAGGAGAGTCGAAGAACAGTTTGCAATATGCATTCCCGCAAGAATCTTTGGACACAAAGCTGAGTAATGCCATCAGGCCACCAATCCACAAAGGAGACATGCTAACGTGAGATTCCTCGATTCTCCAATTTGCTGTGACAATTACTCCTGTAGGCTCACTCTTTAGGTGTAAACTTGTCATTAGAATCAGCATTTATGACATAGAATCCACTTGGTGGGCATCAGAATCAGAATCGCGTGTGCTATGGAGAATATTATCTTATGGTAGGTGTAATAGAATATTATTGAACTTGCACGGTCGTATACGTGGGCAGCACATAAAAGCGATGTATGTCGATCCTTTATTCCATGAACACGGAAGATGTCACGGACAATGCGAATTCTCATGCGTCACTAGCACTTCAAGGATGACCAATTTGGATTCCAGTTCTTGCGTTAGAATGCTGTTCACATGTTTGACCCATCCAATTTTCCAGATGCAAAGTCAACCCACCATCTGAGTCAACCAATTAGGCTGTCCGATTGGGAAACTAGGATCTGATGTTGATCAGTGGAAGAAGCCAAGGGAATCATAAGTTGGAATACTAAATTTGCTCATCAAATGTTTTACTCTGTCCTTCCGTTGACATTTTGAATTCATGATTAGTTTGAGTTAAATTGATCAAGATTAATAAGCTTAAACTCATTAGATCATGGGTCAAACCAGTACATCACCTGGAACCTTGGATTAAGACCATAGATTGTGTTTGAGTCAAAATAGTCAGACATGCACGTCATAGAAGTCGTTGCCATTATTAATAGTTATAGAGGAGGAAAACATAAGTCGTCAATGCTTATATTAGAGGAAGATGTCATGAGAGAGGGAGAGGGAGTCTCTTGTTCCTGCATGTGTGTGTAGGGAAATGGGACTGGTGCAGAGCTCAGTAGGTATAGCCTTTGACGAACATTCCTTGCTTGGACTCCTCGGACTCGCCTTCCCCGGTGTACTTCCCCAGCTGGCGAGGGAGTTAGCCTTGGCGCGCACCAGCAGAGCCTCCTGCGCTTCCTTCACCTTCTCCGGCCGTCCACCCCAGGTCTTCAGGCAGGTGTTCTGCAGGGCTCTCGCGTACGAGAACGAGACGTGCCACGGGTTCGGCCCCTTCGAACATCACATTGTTCTCCGCGAGGTAGAAGAAGACCTCACCCGAGACTTTCTGCGCCACCTCGAAGATCCGCTCGATCCCGTGATCGCCGTCGAGAAGGATTTCAGGCTCCACGATCGGGACGAGGCCATTGTCCTGCAGACGATATCAGTTCTCCTATCAAATCTACGTTGCTCCACGAATCACCAATCTATTCACAGAATTCGAACCTGAGAAATAGCAGCATAGCGAGCAAGACCCCAAGCGGCTTCCTTCACCGCAAGGGCAGAGGGACCATTGGGAATGCTCACAACAGTACGCCTGTCGTCCGTTTACGTCAAGAATAGTTCGTACCTGTTCTTATAACACAAATATGACAGACGGAGTTCATACCATTTGGCAAAACGAGCGCTAGTAGTAACCAATAAGAATTCATGACGGAGTTCATACCATTTGGCAAAACGAGCGCTGGTAGTAACCAATAAGAATTCAGGATTGAGTTCTAATTATTTAGAATTACTCATAAGAATTTTATAATATTATAATAAAATTTTATCTAATCATTTTTATTCTATAAAGAAGTATAATTATGATTTATTTTAGGGCTTAGGGTTTAGTGGTCATCATCTTTTTTAATGCACTAGTCAATTACGGTTTTTCAGGTCAACTATAGAGTCAACCTAACCGCCATCTATTCCCTCTAAGACATGTAAGTTATAGAAAGAGCAAAAGAGTAATTTTAGTTAGTCAAGCACCCCATAGGTTAGGATTTACAATCCTATATAATGATTTAGCTGCCCCCTCTCTTGTATCAAGTAATTATCAATTTTATTTCAGCCTTGTGCTGAGTCTAAGAGGGTTGATCTCCCTCAAGGGTCAAAATCTATAGAGCTCCTTTGAAATTCTATCATTTGGTATCAGAGTCGCGTTCCTGCTACCCTGTAGCCATCTTAGCCGTCTCCACCTTCCCAAGCAATTCCCATAATTACTTTTGATGTCGCCTCCATCGTCGCCCACCAAGCCGCAGATCCATCAATTTGTTGCCTTCCTCTACGTTAACATCAAAGATCTGGTAAAAACTCCAAAGCCCACGCCTCTTGTTACTACTATTCCTCTATCTTATATGTGGTAGAAGTTATTCCAAAATTTTTTTGCTGTAAAATTTTATCGTCGCAAATGTTATCATCATTGCGAAGGCGAAACGCTGCAGAAATTTTTAATCGATTGTTGCTTCTTAGAACTAAACTTTTAATCGTCCTTTTTAGCTAAAACTTTTATACAATTTCATAGATCATTTGAGCTTTCATTAAGATCGATCTCATAGAAAAACTCCTTCTGGATCTAGACTTATAGTGTTGTGATTCTTCGTCACGTAGTGCTGAATTTTATGATGGAGAATCTACCTTTCATCTACTGGCCTCTTGAAATTGAAATTTTATTCATCCTTTTTAGCCAAAATTTTTATATAATTCCAAAGATCAACTTGGCTTTCATCTGGGATTGATTTCTCTAAAAGATTCCTTCTAAAACTGATTTTCTTGTGTAATCTTTCATCATCACGTGGTTCTAGAATTTTTACAAGGAATGATCTACCTTTCATCTTTTGCCCTATTTTCCTACTGTTATGCTGCCAAAATTTTGCTGAACTTTCTATTGGGATTACCAATATCTGGACCAAGAGTTTCTGTATAATTCCCTTAAACTTTCCTTTGGAATTTATATTGAGAAGTCATCGATTCTCCAATGTAAAATTTGTACAGCAGGATAGCACATCGCTGTACTTTTTTTCATCGAATTCTATCAGATTTGAGTGCTATTTTTTGTGAGATTTCGGACTCTCTTTTCCTCATCACCAAACCCTACCATCCTCACCAAAACCCCTTCAAAACCCTATCATAAATCGAAACCAAACATCTACCAAAGTCAACCCTAAACCGTAGCCTAGTCCCATCCAAACCAATTCACCTTCCAACCGGCCACCCCCTTCTCCAAAATTCTCATGCCACTAACCCGATAATAAAAGAGAGATCATAATATTATAGATTTAGAGGCATACACCATAGCATCAGAAGAGGCCATCAACTCCAAGTTCGAAGCCTTTGAATGTCGTATGGAGGAGAAGATGCGATCAATTTTTGTTGAATTCAGTATGGGCCGACCATCAAGCCTAAGGAAGTTACACCATAGAGAGACTTCAGATCAACGAGATGATCCTCAAAAGCATGGACATATTATCTTTGATCCCAACATTCCTCGTATGAAGGTTGACTTCCCAAGATGGGAAGACGGAGACCCGATCGGATGGATCTCACGCGCGGAGTGCTATTTTCGGTTCTACCAAATCGCTGACGCTACAAGGGTGAAGATTGTTATCATACACCTCAAAGGAGATGCTATTCAGTGGATCAATTGGTTTGAACACACCCATGGAGGACTCTCTTGACAGCGATTCAAGGAAGGATTACTAAATCGCTTCGGACAAATCAATTTTGACAACATCGATGGACAATTGGCAAAGATTCATCAAACCTCTATAATACAAGAATACCAAATAAAGTTTGAGTGTTTATCTAACCAAACTAATAATTGGTCTGAGAAACAACTTTTAGGTACTTTTATTAAGGGCCTAAAGCCAGAGATCGGAGGAGAAGTAAATGTGCGACAATCGTACACACTTATGGCAGCGATTTTCTTCACGTGTATCCAAGAAGAACGATTGAATCATGAGGTACGAAAGACAAGGGTTGCTCCCTGACCAGCCATGCCGAGGCCTACTGCCACCTTTACTACCATCCAAGCCCCCGCACTAAAAAAGTTAACAAGAGATGAGCTTCGCAAACGATTTGCCAAGGAGTTATGTTGGCATTGCGACGAATCATAGAGCCACGAACATCACTGCAAAAAGGTCCAACTCCTCATAATTGAATCAACAGAGGATGAGAACAATGAAACATCTAAAGAAGCCCTTGAACCTAAAGAAAAATCTATGGAGGAAGAGTCCCAATCAACCGACTACGCAGTACATGCATTGACCGACTACTCCAACCCGTAGATGATGAAAGTTGGAGGACTTCTAAAAAAATAACCCATCACCATTCTCATCGACACGGGCAGCACAAATAACTTCCTCAATGGTAAGGTTATTACACATTTGGAACTTCAAATTAAAGGTTATAATAAGTTTGACGTAAAGGTCACCAATGGTCGAATCTTCAATTGCGACCAATGGTGCCCGTAAGTGAAACTACTCCAAGACCAAGAAGTGGTAGCGAATTTCTTCCTCCTACCCATCGATGAATAGGAAGCCGTACTCATGATCGAATGGCTCACAACACTAGGTGATATCTCCTAGAATTTTTCTAAATTAATGATAACATTTTATTACAAAGGGAGATATGTCACTTTATGAGGCAAGCGCGGGAGCCAAATTTCCACCATTTCGTCGCAACGAATAGAGAAAGTTTTACATAAAATACATGATGAATTTTTAATACATATCTAGCAGCCATCTAAGGGGGAGAATATACAAAATTCAGATCCTAAGCTTATCCTCTTGCTGGACGAATTTACGGATGTTTTCACGGAGCCACGTGAGCTACCCCCTAACCGATCGCATGACCACTGTATTCCTATTCTGCTAAGCAAATCTCTAGTAAATTTATATTTATACCACTATCCTCACTTACAGAAGGACGAGATTGAGAATATCATCAAAGAGATGCTTGACACCGGGGTGATTCAATAGAGTTGCAGCCCTTATTCTTTACCGGTGTTGCTAGTGCGCAAGAAAGACAGTACATGACAAATGTGCATTGATTATCAGGCCTTAAACGCTATCACCGTCAAGGACAAATATCCTATACTAGTCGTAGATGAGCTCTTGGATAAATTAAAAAGAGCCCAAGTCTTCACTAAATTGGATCTCCATTCCGGTTATCATCAGATTCTGGTATGCACTAAAGATGTTCCGAAAATTGCATTCCATACGTATAACAGCCACTACAAGTTTCTAGTAATGCCTTTCAAACTTACGAATACTCCTACTTTCCCAAGCCTGATAAATGACATCTTTCAAAGTTTTCTACGCAAGTTTGTATTGGTGTTCTTTGATAATATTATCATTTATAGCCCTATGCTTGATATACATTTTCAACACTTATGAACTATTCTAACGATTCTTCGGGAGAATACTCTTTATATTAAACAGTTAAAGTACAGCTTCTTACAGCCTAAAGTGAGTATCTTGGGCACATTATATCAGAGGATGGAGTGGCGGTAGACCCAACGAAGATCGAGGCAATGCAAGGATGGCTAAAACTACAAACATAAAATCGTTGCGCGGCTTCCTTGGACTCACGGGCTACTACCATAAATTTGTAAAAGATTATGGAAAGATTAGTGCTTTGCTTATATTCCTACTGAAGAAAGACTTCTTCTTATGGTTGGAACAAACTTCTACAGCCTTCGAATGACTCAAGGCCGTCATGACGATGATGTCGGTCCTAGCACTATCTGATTTCAATCGCACGTTTATCATTGAGGCCGACGCGTTAGGAGATGGAATTGGGGCTATTCTTATACAAGATGGTTGACTCCTAATTTACACCGAGGCTTCCCCTACACTCCACACGAGATTTTTACAGGAGATACTAATTACTATCAAATTTAAAATATGGTTGGATACAGGTCCATGACATGAAAGAGGAGTAAAACTAGAAGTATTGCAATTCATGCTTACACTAGATTGGACTCTCATCATCCTGAACTATACTAGAGAGTAGTCACTATTCCAGAAAAAAGCTTGACTATCACTAAATACTAACCATATGACACACATGCAAAGAAGAAATGACCTCCCGACAAACTTCAGAATGGATGAAAAAATTAAAGATCAAGGTTTTCTATACCTCTAGCCCGATTAGCAGGAAACTCGAGCTTTAATAAACTGGTCTCCCTATTTCTTTGAGCCTTGTAAAATTGGGAATCATATTGGGGGCTTAACTTGGAGATTAGATTTGCACACCAAATCAAGATTATAATTGATTCGCCATGTATCCCACCATAAATGAAAATTTAAAGAAGATGACTTAGACCAAATCCTTCCAACACCCCAGCTAATGAGGAGGCCAAAGTTCAGTTGATAATAGCATGAGAATCATATAAGGAGCTCATGGAACCTCAACCTTAAGGATAAAGCTGATTTGAAGATGGCGGGTTTGATAGGACTCCAGTAGGGTTGAGTCCTAATCACTTAAAAGTAATCAATAAGAACCCTGTGAGATTGTAATAAAACCCACCTAGTCACTTATATCCTATAAAGAAATGTAGCTAGGGTTTATTTTAGGACCTTAGAGCTTAGTGGTCGTCACCTCTTTTACTGGGCTAGTCGGCTAGGGTTTCCCCTACTTAGGTCAGCTATAGAGCCAACCTAGCTGTCATCTGTTCTCTCTAAGATAGGTAAGTTATAGAAAGAACAAAAAGGTTATTTTAATTAGACAAACACTCCATAGGCTAGGGTTTGTAACCCTATATAATGATGTAGTCATTCCCTCTATTTTATCAAGTAATTATCAATCTTATTTCAACCTTATACCGGAGGGAATAACCTCTATAATATTTTAATAATTGATCCTCCTTAATATTCAAAATTTATAAAACTTTCTTTGATATTCTATCAGCCGCAGAGCGAGAAGCGAGCCCCATCAAGAGGTACGAGGCCCTGCTCGCCGCAATTGCGAGTCATTAAACCAAACGGTTGGAAGCTGTTCAGAACGTGAAATAAAGAATGAGTCCGTGGATGATCTGATGGATTGCTCCTGCCCACCTTGTCAACCTTGATTCGAGGCACGATGTTCTGAGTGAGGAGCACGTCCACCATCTACCTGCCATCCGTTGTGGGCTGATAAAGCGTCTCCTCGAAGAGGATAGCTCCGGAGACGTAGTTGCCTAGGCCTGGAGCAATAACGAGCAGGGTGCGGCAGGCCTACCTATTCGCCTCGGTGTTCTCCAGCCCGATCGAGGCCAGCCTCTTCCCACACGTCGCGTTCGACTCATCCATGGCCAGGATGCCACGCCCGGGAGACGCGATGGTTTTCTGCAGGCAATTCTGTTCAGCGTCTCTACCAGTAGCTGGCAAAGGTTATGGTCGACATTGTTCGTACCGCTGTCTTGACGAGCTCATCCGCGTAGGAGCTGGCGGCGCGGAATGCTAGCGAGGTTGCAGGGTAAGAGCGGACGGCGACGGAGGCGGAAGGGTGGCGAAGAGCAGCGCCCTTCACCCACTCGGACTTCTCGATGATTGGGGAGGACTTGACGAGGGAGGCCGATGCCATGTAGTACAGAGAGAGACTCTCTCTCTCTCTCTCTCTCTCTCTTTCTTTGTGCAGTTAAAACTCAGGGCATGGTCGCAGTTTGGTCTGCTCTTCTTGATTTGTACTTGGAGGGTGTGGCAAGAGATGAGCCATCTGAGGCTGAGATGTAGTGGCCAATGTAGTGTCGCATGGAGAGAGATGAACGTGTGGGTTTCGTTCTTTCACCAAGTTCTAAAAATCTAAACCAGAAATGGCCGATTGAGTGAAGTCTGACGTTTGTCCTTTGTGGTTTGGCATATCAAATGGACGGCTTGAATTCAATTCTGACTACGTTTTTGGAACCATTTATGCAGCCAATGCAAATCAATTGGCTTCTTTTTTCAGCTGCTTGAATCAAGAGCTCAAGTGTCAATGGCAGGTCGTGTTGTTTCCTCCTTTAATTCCTCGTGTTGCTACTGTTTTCTGCACTAGAAAACACCGACGGTGCAGAGAGTGTAAGGAGTCCATTTCCAGTGGTTTGGAAGCTTTGAGCTACCAGTATGAGGTGAACAAAATTTCCCGTGTTTTTGGTATATATCTCCTTAGTTATTGTGATGGATACGGAAACATCGAGATCTCGTTGACACTTGGAGCAGACGAACCTTGAGAAGAGGCCCTGCGGCTCTATGTTTGACAGATGACGCACATAGAATTTATAATGAATAGTAAATTTCACATTCTTAATTTTTATTTATCTTAATTTAAATCCTAATTTTGGGGTTAAATATTTTTAAAAAATGGACAGTGATAATTATGAACATGAAAGAGATAAATAAGACTGAAGATTTATAGTAAAGGATAGAAAACAAGAGATATAGAAAAGAGAAAAAGATATAGACATCGAAAGACTATTCTCAATTATCCATATCTCATGTTAGATCAGTTTGCAGTGAATTTTTACTGTAATCACTTAGGAAGATTTTGTATATTATGCATAGTAATATAGTCCTTATATCTCTGTGATCCTCTTGTGATTGTTGTTTGGGCTTGGTGAAGAAGCCTTGAAATTTATATATTCATTATTTCTATAGTGGATTTTCTCTGACTTGCCCCGTGATTTTTACCCTTAGAGTTGGAGGAATCTTTTACATAAATCTGGGTGTTTATTTGATTGTGATTTCTATTTGATTCCCTTGTGTATGACGGTCTGCTAGTATTTGTTCATATACAAAGTTTCTTCCTATTTTATTCCCATCAACTAGTATTAGAGTAGGATTTTGGTGGTATTTAACTTTTGTATTCGAACATAGAGGCTGATAATATTTCTCGTATGATTAGCTTGAACAAAAATAACTGGATGATATCAAAACCAAGAATGGAAGATATCCTGTATTGCAAGGACTTGTATGGACCTTTGTAAGGGGATAGTGCAAAATCAACAATTATGATAGATGATCAGTGGAAGAGATTAGATCAAAAAATAATTGGCTTTATTTGACAGTGGCTAGATGATAGTGTGTTTCACCATGTTTCTATTGAAAGTTCTACTTACTCTATTTAGAAAAAGTTAGTGTTAGAAATAGAAAGAAATAAAAAAATGCCCATTGAATTTATTGATTCATCATCAATTTATACAAGTGAAGATAAGAGCTCTGATACCATGCTAAATAAAAAGTTCAATTGATTTACTGATCCATCGTTAATTTATACATGTGAAGATAGGAGGATTTCTCTCAACTAACCTATGTGATTCCCTCATTCAATTGGGGAAATCATATCTAAATCATAACTTAATCTTATCTTCTATCATGCCCCCGCAAGATTGAGCTCCTATAAGGATGCCGATCTTGAACTAAAGGTGCTGATCTTAAACCGATGACAATGAATCTGAACGAAGGAAGTCGTTGCGTTAGCAACTGCATGGAGCCGATAGTTGGTAGGGGATTAAACTAAAGGCATCGATCTTGAACCGATGATAATGAATCTGAATGAACGAAGTCACTGTGTTAGCAACAATGTCGAGTCGACAGTTGGTAGGGGATTTTATCGTCGTTTGATAGCGAGAAAGAGTTTGCTGCCCTCTTTGTAGAGTACCGAGAGACGATGGGTGATGGCCTTTATAGGTGCCCTCGATAGAGAGAATAGAACAACAGAGGCTGTAGGTGGGATGACGCCGACAAGTAGGTGTAGAAGCCGTCGTCTACTGCAGATGGGGTAGGGAAGGTGTCGCTGCTCATTGGAGCTGATGTGATAGTGGTGGTGCATGAGAAAGATGACCTTGTGCAGAAGGACGCCTTGGCAAAGGAATAAGAAAGCTGACAGGGTCTAGCGGGGGAAGAGGAAGCCGATGCACCAGAAGTCGTAGAGAGTGGCTTTGACATTGACGAGAGGTTGTCGTTTGATTGCAAGAAGAGATAGAAACTATTATTGGATAATGAATAAAATAAGGATAATCTCTTTTATAGAGAGAGGGGCTCTAATACCATGTTAAAAATAGGAAGAAGTAAAAAATACCCATTGAGTTCATTGATTCATCATCAATTTATACAGGTGAAGATAAGAGAATTTTTCTAAACTAACCTATATGATTTCCTCATTCAGTTGGGGAAATTATATCTAAATTCTAACTTAATCTTATCTTCTATTAGTTAGAAGGTCTTTGTGAAAGAAAAATGATTGGCAACAAAGCTTTTTTGATCAGAAAACTTGTGAACTTGAAATATAAAGAGGGTACTTCGATTCCTGAGCATTTGAATGAAATGTAGAGTGTTACTAGCCAATTATCCTCTATAAAAGTATCTCTTGATAATGAGTTATATACATTATTACTTCTTAGTTCTTTGCTAAAAATTTAGGAGATACTGGTGGTTTCCCTCAGTAATTCTGTACCAGATGGTGTTGTCACAATGAGTTAAGTAACAAACAGTTTGTTGAATGAGGAGTTGAGGAGAAAGAATTCAAAAACTTCTCGGATTGATTCACAGGCACTTATCTCAGAGAACAAAAGAAGGTCAAAGTCAAAGGATAGAAGTGGTTCACGCATAGGTAGAAGTAAGTCAAGATCAAGAAAGGATATTGTTTGCTACAATTGTAGTGAGAAAGGACATTATAAGAATCAATGCAAGCAACTTAAGAAGAACAAGAAAAAGGGGAAAGAAGTAGAGCATACAGAATCAAAAGAGAACATCATAACTAAAGTGTAACGGTAGTCATTATTTGACTTTATCTAATTCTAATGATATTTTTTCTTGTGTGTGCTAGAATCTCGAGTGGATAATTGACACAGGTGCTTCTTATCATGCTACACCATGGAGGGAGTTCTTTGTTACTTACAGGTCTAAAAATTTTGGTGTTGTCAAGATAGACAACTATGACATAACATACATCATTGGCATGGGTAATATCTATATAAATACCAACCTTAGCTATAAGTTGGTGCTTAAGGATGTGAGACATGTGGTTAACTTAAGACTGAATTTTATTTTAGTTAGAAGGCTGGATAATGAAGACTTTGATGTCAGATTTCACAGAGGGCGGTAGAAGCTCAGTAAGAGTTCTCTTGTTGTAGCTAATGGAAAGAAATGTCACACCTTATACAGATTACAAGGTAAAGCTTGTGGTTAGCAGTTGAATGCTATAGAGAAAGACTTCAGCATGGAGTTATGGCATAGGCGATTGGGACACATGAGCAAGAAGGGGCTACAAGTACTTTCTAAGAGAGAGGTATTGCAAGACCTCAGAGGTACATGTCTGAACCCTTATATTAATTATTTGACTACCAAATAACATAAAGTTTTCTTTTTTAGTTCTACTTTATCTAGAAAAATGCATACCTTGGATCGTGTTTATATAGATGTGTGTGGCCCTTTAAGGATAAAAATTCCTAGTGGATCTATTAATGTTCCCAGTATCAGTGGTGAACTTTATTTTATTACTTTTATATATGACTTTTTCCAAAAAAGTTTGGGCCTATGCTTTGAAGACCAAAGATCAGGTTATTAATGTCTTCAATAAGTTTCATACTAGAGTTGAAAGGAAGACAGAAAGACAATTGAAATACATAAGATCATATAATGATGGTGAGTACATATGATTGTTTAATGATTATTGCAAGTCACATGACATCTAGCATGAGTTGATAGTTCCTGGTACACCTCAGTATAATGCAATTGAGAGAGAATGAATCACACCATCATAGAAAATACCAGATATATACCTTCACAGGCTAAGCTACCCAAACAATTTTGGGATGAGGCTTTGAGGACTGCAGTTGATGTGATCAATTTGTCACCATGTATAGCACTATATGGTGATGTTATAGAGCATGTATGATTAGGGAAGGATGTCTCATATAGGCATTTAAGAGTGTATGGTTGTCATGTATTTACACATGTTCCAAACAAGGAGAGGTCCAACCTAGATGGTAAGACAAAAGAGTATAGTTTTCTTGGCTACTCACATGATCAGTTTGGTTACAGGCTTTGGGATGCAGAAAAGCAAAAAGTGTTCAGAAGCAGAGATGTTATCTTCTTTGAGGATTAAATCATCGAAGATTTGAAAGAGGCACTAACTAAGACTTCTGCAGAGGGATTTGTAGACTGTGATCCAGTTATTCATCCAGTATATCAGAGTGATGGGAGAGATGTGCAGAAAGAGGGTGTAGAGAAGATGTTGATATACCTATAGGACATGTTGAGCAGGAAGAAGAAAGAGAGCAAGTTCCCATAGAATCTCAGTTAAAAAGATCTTCTAGACCATGTCTACCTTCTATAAGATACTCTACAGATGATTGAAAATGAATACAAAAGAATAACTTCAGATCATTGTGTGTACATTAAACGATTTGGTGAAGATTTTATTATTCACTTACTTTATATTGATGATATGCTTATCCTTGGTAAAGACATGTTTGTGATTGATAGATTGAAGAAGGAACTGAGTGAGTCTTTTGCAATGAAAGACATAGGGCCAACAAAACAAATACTGGGCATGCAGATTTCTCATGACAGAAGAAATAATAAGATTTGGTTATCATAGGAGAAATACATTGAGAAGGTTTTGGATAGGTTTAGTATAAGCAATGCAAAGCCAGTTGGTTCTCCTCTTACAGGTCACTTCAAGTTATGCTCAGATCAGAGTTTGTCAAGTGATGATGAGAAGGAGAAAATGTAAAAGGTTCATTATGCTTTAGTAGTTGAAAGTTACACGATGGTATGTACGAGGTCTGACATCGTATATACAGTAGGTGTTGCTAGCAGATTTCTTGTAAATCCAGGCAAAGAGCACTGGGTAGCAGTGAAGTGGATTTTTAGATATCTCAGAGGAAGTTTTAAAGTTTGTTTAAGTTTTAGAGGTGGACCACCTGTGTTGACATGTTACACAATTGTAGATATAACAAGAGATATTGACACAAGAAAGTCCACATTATGTTTTGTACTTTTGCAAGGGGAGCTGTGTCATGGCAGTCAAGATTGTAAAGGTGTATTGCACTCTCTACCACAGAGGCATAATATATTGCTACTATAGAGGTTTGCAAAGAAATGTTATGGATGAAAGGGTTCTTACATGAATTGGGGCTAAAACAGAAAAACTATATAATATATTGTGACAGCTAGAGTGCAATCTATTTATGCAAGAACCCAATATTATATTCCAAGTCAAAGCATATAGATGTCAGATATTATTGGATCAGAAGTGTGCTTGAAGAGAAGCAGTTATAGTTTTAGAAAATTCACACAGATAATAATGGGGTAGACATGTTGACAAAGAATTTACCGAAAGAGAGACAAGAGATGTGTCAATAGCTGGTCGACATGGCTTTACATTGATGAGTTATGAGACAGACCCCCTTGTGGGCTGAAGGGAGAGGTTGTTGGATAGATGACCCAGATTCAGTCCATAATGGGTCTTAGTGAAGCCCACATCCATAATCTCCATTTATCTTAACCTAAACCCTAGTTTTGGGGGCTAATGATTGTGAAAAAGTGGGCAGTGACGGCTATAAACATAAGAGAGAAAAAGAATACTGCAGATTGACAATGGAGGATAGAAAATAAGAGATCAAAAAAAAGTTAAAAGACAAGGACAAAGAAATACTATTCTCAATCATCCATATCTCAGGTTAGATCAGTTTGCAATGGATTTTTACTATGATTACTTGGGAAGATTTTGTATATTGTACATAGTAATATAGTCCTTGTATCTCTATGATCCTCTTGTGATTGTTGTTTGAGTTTGGGAAAGAAGCCTTGAGATTTATACATTCATTATTTATATAGTAAATTTTTTATCCTTCGAGTTAGAGAGGTTTTTCACATAAATTTTGATATTCATTTGATTATAATTTATGTTTAATTTTACTATATATGATGAGATGTTAATATTTATTCATATATAAATTTAATTTAATTTTATTCTCATCACTCTAATAAATGTACTCTAAAGAGAAAGAAATAACATTTACAGGTCGACTCTTAAGCTGTAGCTTTGGGCTTCTCATCTGTCCTTTTAGCTGCAGCAGCTCATGTGCACGGAGAAAGACAAGTGAGTGCAGAACTTTGATGTTGTTGAAGCCTAACTTGGATTAAGAAATGCACACTACTTCATAACTTCGAATTCCTTCGAGTGACTGTAAATTCTTTATTTTGATGTTTGTGCCGTTGAACACATTTCTTTGTTCTTTTTATGTGCTTTCAGTTGTCGAAAGATTCACTATTTAGGGATGTGTGTGCATGCCATATACATCTACTATTATATGCTTACTATTCCCCCCTGGTGGATTTCTGTTAATTGTCTCCATTGTGATGCCTCCTATGCCATCATTTTATGTAGAACATTGGTTTTGTTGGTTGATGCTTCACCTTTTATCCATCATAGTTGAAGCTTTTATGTACATCGGTGCGCTTACGGCTGAGATTTTCACACCTTTGTCTGTTCAATTCTATACAATGTTCTTTACCATGAATTATGTTTTATTTTTCTTCCTATCTGTCTTAGGGAAGCTCAAGTAGGATAACGCATATTAATGCGGAACTGTCACGATATCACAAATCAGAATGATATAGTCAACATAAAAATCGAGATTCTTACCTGCAATCATATGAATTTTGAAGATTTTTTAAGAAGCGTATCACTATTCTCCAGACATTATAAAGTATCACCTGCTGATATGATATGAGATTAAGATAGAGATGCAAACAACAAGGGAGGAAGGAATATAATTTGCCCCCATATCTGAAACTTTAATTTCTTAAGAAGTTAGTTGCTGGGCTGATAATGGGCTGATTCAATCATATGCGTTAGAAATAAAGCATACATCGGTTGTCAACCTGACACATCAGAATTTGATCTGGTACAAAAAAATTCGACCTGAACAAAGATGATCATGGAGTGCGAAGCACGACATCGTCTGATGTAGACTCGACACTCGAAGACCTTAAAATCACGTAAGACCATACACCAACTCAGCAAAGGACATTGGTGACATTAAAGACTGAGGTACGATCGACTTCCGACCGACAGGTATAACACCCAATCCTTGATTGAGGTACTGACTTAAGCGTTAGAGGGGCCACATTTGGTACCCTACCTCGATAAGGACTTTGTGCATAAATCTTCGATCAACTCGATATGAACCTCCTAGTAGACGTCACCGATCTAAGCTGAACTCCGAATCGTATCCCCTCAACCCCTCCTGAGTTACTCACCTCTTTCCAATTGACGAGGGTGAGCTTGCGCATATGGGCGGAACCGAGTCATGCTGATTCATCAGCCATGAAATAAAGTTTTACAACATTTTGATGCTAGAAGGAGGGTCCAATGTTGCAAGTGCGCTCATAAAATACTACAAACATAGAATGTCTCAGTGAGGAGACTCACATGCCCCCATCGACCCTTGATGTCAGGGGACCAAGCTTCTTCCCTCTCTCCAGGGAAGTAAACCCGTCAGCACCTACTCCAAACCGCTACTAGAGACTATTCAACAACCTAGGATTCTCTTTCCCGATGATGAATCCTGGGCCCCCTATCATCACTATCGAGGCCCTTACCCACCAAGTCCAAGCATTGGCCAAAATAATGCAAGCCATCATCCCACACATCCCATAGCTTATGCTCATAGTAGTGCCCTCACAACCTGCTCCCTTGTTAGATCCTAGCAAATGCAGCTCGAATTGCCCTATACCCGGGAAGATCAGCCCATACCTCAACCTGATCTTGACGGGCTACGTCGCCTTCCGACCGAGGCGAGATCAGGAACCCCGAATATCATCATCGCACGGTCAAGGAGCCATCCCCGAGGCTCCACTCCCATGGCTCCCGAAATGGACACCCTCTCCTTCGACTCAGTGGACTCGTTAAGGGCACAACTACATTAAGTAAATCAGAAACTAGATGAGGTCTAAAAAGAGTTTGTCAAATCCAAGGAGAAGCTTGGGGAACGAGGAGTCCCCCGAGATTACTTTCAGGTCGAGGAGTACCGTGACCCCAAGATTACTTTCAGGTCGAGGAACAAGGAGTACCTAGATCATGACGACGCCTTAGTAATCTTGGCACAAATTGTGAATGGCCGAGTCAAAAGGATTATGGTTGACATAGGGAGTTCGACCGACATCTTGTATCTTGACACTTTTCAAAAAATGATTTTAACTAACAAAGATCTGGTTCCTATGACATATGCATTGACAGGGTTCACAGGAGACTCGATCTCTCCCCTTGACATGATGACCCTTCCAGCCCTTGTCGAAGAGGAGCCAAGTTCAAAAGCATTAATGGTCCCATTCATGGTAGTCGGACTCCCATTGGCATACAAGCCATTATTAGCTGATTGACACTTAACAAACTAAGGGCCATTGTTTCGACATACCACGGTGCCATGAAATTCCCGACCAGAGCAGGAGTTGGCGAGGCGAGAACCGACCCTTGGTTATCCAGACAATGCTACCTGATGGTAATGATGCTGCCCAAGAAGCTTAAGACTACGACGATAATTGTCAACCCCTGGGATCCGGACAAGGGCACCCTAAATCCCGAGCCAGTGAAAAAGGTGCTAGAGGTTCCCCTCGACCTAGAACATCCGAACAAGGTTATAAAGGTTTTGGCACTCCTGGAGGAACAACGAGTTCAACTAATAGAGTTCCTTGGGCAGAACGCTACCATCTTTACTTGGTCCTCAAAGGATATACCCGGAATCAGCCCAAAAGTAGCCCAACACCACCTCAACATATCACCCGATGCCCAATTAGTGAAGCAACGACTTCGGAAGTTCACTCTAGAATGACAGAAGGCCATCAAGAATGAAGTTGCTTGGTTCTTGGATGTGGAATTCATCGTAGAGGTCAAGTATTCGACTTGGCTATCCAATGTTGTACTTGTTATGATCAATTAGCACTAAGAGAGGGGAGGATGAATTGGTGCAAGTGCTGAAATCTCAATTTAAAGAAAACTTTTGTTTGAAGCAAAACCAGAAATCAGATGCGTTTCGTTCAAGTTGAGTAAGTGAGCAATAAAACTATTTAACGAAGCTAAGTTAAGATCTTACTAAAGGAAAGCTCGAGAACATGTATAATAAAAAAGTAAGGTTAAGAGTCACTCATAATTTATAGTGGTTCGGCCACAACTTGGCCTACATCCACTTCCTGAGTCCTCTTCGTTAAGGCCCGCTGTTATGCCACGGACTTAGCTTAATTTGCCTAAGCTATGGGCACCATAGCAACAAACTTGAAGACTTAGCTGGAATTATCTAAGTCGCGAAGCAACCTTTGCCCAATGTTCTGGATTTAGCTGAGTTTGCCTAAGTTATGAAACATCGAAGCGTATTTGCCCACAAAGGGTTCACCCACTTGCAACCTCGTGCGGGTCCTGAGGGACTTGCAAAAAGAGAAGTTGATTAGTTTTGAAGACGAGCGACAAACAAGTCCCGACGTCTCATAAAGAGGGTAATTTTTATAAGTAATTAGTCGAACACCTTGAGTGCAACAAAGAAAGAGAGAAGAGAGCGAAGCAGGACTTTAGAGGGCTATAGGAACAGTCGCAAGTCCATAAATGATGGTTCTCATGGTATCAGAAGCAAGTCAAGTTCAACTATTAATAAATGCTCATGCCTGATATGTACCCAAAGTTTCATCCAGCCCTGTACCACCTGGGGGGTTCCAATGGGCTAAGATAGCTAATATTTTGCACCACTCAGACTGGTCATCGTAGCACATGAAAATGACTAAAAACTAGACAGTTTTTAGCCTATTTTGGCTCTACGTAATGAGCAGTCATTCTACAGCATTACAAACTATTTTTGCTCATATTTCCTAGGCAAAACCATACAAAATCAAGGCAAAATATATAGCCAAATATCTGTACAAGTAAATAAAAGTGACGAATGGTTTACTAAGTGAAGAGTTACGGTTGAGCGACGACCGTTCATGACATTTTCCCCCACTTAAACTATCGACACCCTCGTCAACACTTGTTGGTAGGCTTTGACGCGGGCTTCTTCATGTCGTAAGGCGTCTTTTAGCTCCTAATTGGCTTCTATTTCGGGAAGCTTTTGCCACTTCACCAAGTATTCAGTTTGCTCGACTCGACTGGGTAGCATAGTCTTGCGATCCACTAGAATAGTCTCAACTTGCTTCTTGTAGGAGGTTCTAATTGGAGGTAGTCGAGTTGAAATATTTTGCTAAGCATCTTGTGGATCTGAATAGTAGAGTTTTAAGTTGCTTGCATGGAAGACATTATGAATTTTGAGCCATGCCGGTAATTGTAACTTATATGAGACATTGCTTACCCTGTTGATAATTGAAAAAGACCCCTCATACTTGCGCACCAATCCTTTATGCCTAAAGAACTGGAGTGATGCTAGTTGGAGCTTCACTAACACCAAGTCACCAACTTTAAACTCCTGTGGTCACCTTTTTAGGTCTGCCCACTTCTTTATCTTTTTGGTCGTCTTCTCCAAGTAGGCCCGAATAATATCTACATTATGATGTCATTCTTTTGCGAAGTGATATACCGACGGGCTATTTCCGGTATAACTAGTAGCCAGGAGATGACAGTTATTGTTTTGTAATAATCTCGAAGGAGCTCTTGTTAGATGTAGATCTCCATCATAAGTTGTAGGAGAATTGGGCTATGTCCAATAGCTTCACCCAATCTCGTTGGTTGGCACTCATATAGTACCGGAGATATTGCTCTAAGAGCGAGTTGATTCTTTCTATTTGACCATCCGTTTAGGGGTGGTGGCTTGTGGAGAAGTATAACTTAGATCCCAGTATCTTGAATTGCTCGATCCAGAATCGTCCTAAGAACTGAGAATTCGATCACTAATGATGTTGTGTGGGACTCCCAATACTTCACCACATTCTTCATCATCAAATTAGTTGTCTCCTCCGCTGAACAATGTAGGGGTGCAACAATGAACATTGCATACTTCAAAAACTAATCGACATCCACGAGTATCAATCTAAGTCCCCCTATTGCAGGCAAGCTTGATATGAAGTCTAAGGAAATGCTCTCCCATGACCTTTCTAGTATAGGTAGCGGCTCCAAAAGTCCTACCGACTTCCACTGTTTTACCTTATCCTATTAGCAAGTAAGGCATATTCGAACATAATCCTCTACATCTGTCCCCATCTTCGGCTAATAGAAGACCCTCTTCATGAGAGCCATTATTCGATAAATATCTGGATGTCCCGCCCAGAGAGAATCGTGACACTCCCTCAGGAGTTCACACCTCAAATTATCTACTCATGGAACATAAACTCTATTCCCTTTGGTGTAGATGAGTCCCTCCTGGACCCAAAATCATTGTGCATTACCCTCTTTGATAAGTTACATTAGGGTTACTGCTTGAGGATCACTATACAATCCATCCCTAATCCTGAAAAGAAAGTTGGAGTGCATCTAACTTGTTTGGACTCCACCTTCCAACTGTATAACGTTCACCAATTCAACTTTCTGGCTCAATGCATTGGCTATGACATTTGCCTTTCTAGGCTTATACTCCATTATCATGTCGAACTCGACCAAGAAGTCATGCCATCATGCTTATTTCGGGGAGAGCTTTTGTTGAGTATGAAAGTAACTCAATGCGACATTATTTGTCCTTAGCACGAATGGTGCTCCCAAGATATAGTGTTGCCAGACTCATAAATAGTGAACCACCACTGTCATCTCCTTCTCATGTACTGGATATCGCCGCTTGGCCTCGTTTAGCTTGCGACTCTCATAAGCCACTAGATGACCCTCTTCAATAAAAACTCCTACAATAGCAAAGTCTGAAGCATCTATATGGATTTCAAAAGACTTCCCATAGTCTAGTATTTTGAGCACCGGTTCTTTTAACACAACAGCCTTTAGGTCTTGGAATGCTACTTCGTATTTGTCTGACCATTTCCAAGACTGCTCCTTCTTTAGCAACTCTATCAGTAGAGCTGCGCACTTCAAATATCTAGTGATGAAGCGTCGATAATAGTTAGTGAAACCAAGGAAGGATCTCAGCTCGAGTACTTTCTTTGGTGTTTACTATTCTGCCATAGCTTGCACCTTCAATTTGTCCATTCGAATGGAACCATTGCTGATACGATGCCCCAAGAATAAGATTTCCGTTTGAGCAAAGTAGTACTTCTCCCTCTTCACAAACAAGGTGTTCTCCCTGAGAACTCTAAAGATTATTCGAAGGTGCTCGACATGATCCTTAAGTGTTTGAATATATATGATAATATCGTCTAAGCATATGACCACAACCTTATCCAGATACTTGAACAATTGGTTCATAAGAGTGCAGAATGTGGTTGGAGTGTTGGTTAAGCCGAAAGGCATCACTAGAAACTCAAATGCTTTATACCTAGTTACATAGGTAGTCCTCGCTTCATCGCCTTCCGTATTGTGCATCTACCAATATCTCGATTGAAATTCGAGTTTAGAGAAGTACTTTACCTTGCCCAATTGATCGAATAAGTCCATGATGAGCAGAATGAGATACTTATTCTTCACCGTCACCTTGTTGAGGGCTCGATAATCCATGCATAACCGGAGGCTCCCATCTTGTTTCTTCTGGAAGAGGACTGGAGCTCTGAAGGGTACTTTTGAACGATGGATGAGATCATCACTTAGCAGTTCATCTAACTACTTCCTCAGTTCTGCTAACTCTGGAGGGGTCATACAATATAGTGGTCTCGCTGGAGGCTTAACTCCAGGCTCCAACTCAATATTACGAACCACACCTCTACATGGAGGCAGAGTCTTCGGCAACTCAGGTGGCATGACATCTGTAAACTCCTTCAGAATGTTCGCCACCGTAGAAGGTTTGTGAATGGCCTCCTCATCAAGTGGTTCTAGCTTCACAACAGCCACGAAAGTTAATTCACCTTTTCATACCCCTTTCTTCAATTGTAGTGTCGATATTTGCTATGGGTCCTTAGTTTATCCTCGAGAAACTAGAACCACATAGGAGTCGTCACCTCCCATTAGGCATAGAGAGTTTAGGAATGACATTGATACCAACTTCACCACGTGTATAAACTTCATTCCAAGAATCACTTGGAAGTCATCCAATGGCACTGCCATCATGTTTGTGCACCCGCTCTATATTCCAATCTTGATAGGGACCCACTTTGCTAGTCCGAAGATCCACTTGGCCTTAGAGTTTATAGCTTTTAGACGACTTGGATTCTTCTACAAGATTAGTCCAAGTCGCTTAGCTTCTCTATCAGTAATAAAGTTATGGGTAGCGCCCATATCCACCATTGCCCAGGTTGTTCGATCATTTAGCTTGATGTCCATATACATCATTTGTTGCACACTACCTTTGATGGCTTTGTCTTTGTGTTCTCCCCCACTTGAACTTGCAATGCATTCAACAAGTGCATTGCTCACATTCGGGGTCCTTACGACTCCTCATCATCGCTGTTGGATTCTGAACTGCTCGAACTATGGGCGACGACTTTCCCTTGTCCGACTTGTGGGGGTGTTTTGATGCAGTTAAAGCATTGAGTGCCTATTTTTGTGGGCACTCCCTCACCATGTGTGGTCCTCCATACAAGAAACATCCGTCTAACTTCGGGGCCTTAACTTTTAAGCTTGGTCCCTTATGTAAGTTCTTCTTCTTTTGTTCACCCCCATACTCCTTTGTTCACGAGTATTTTGTTGAGCGATTTCTCGAGAATTGTTTCTTCTTTCCCAAGTCCTCAGAAGAAGCAAAGTCAGTTGGTCTTTTTGCGGCTGCAATTGCCCTGACTACATTAGTGATATTCCTTCGAGTTAGGTCTTGTCGTGCTTATGGCTTCAGACCATCGAGGAAGCTAAATAGCTTGTCAAACATGTCTTATATATCCAACATTAGTGCTAAAAATTACTTCACTTAATCTCGAATGGATGTATTTTGGCAGAGTTGTCTTTGTTTCTTTCTTGCGACAAACTATATGTTAGGCAAATATTGAGTTTCTCGCTTCAAGTCTTCCTATGTATCCACTCGACATTTGCTTTATTAGATCTCTTCCCAACGGGTTTGCCATTAAAGTTTTGCATCTCCATTCAGATATATTATTGCTATAGAAACTCTGGTTTCTTCATAATCGGGCCTCATAGCACGAAAATACTGTTTCATGTCAAATAAGAAATTTTTGAGCTCTTTGGTATCCCTGGCACCTTTGTAGCAATGCGGTTCGGGTGCCCTGTGTTGCGAAACCTACAGCGGGTGCATCAGATGCACAACGAAAATCAAAATAAAAATTAGTTTCCCACGTAAATCAAATCGTCGTGCAAAAGATTGGGGTCACGAGAAAAATATAAAAACTGATAAAACCACAATGTGTGAGAGATTGATTTTAGTGGGTATTGGATCTCCATCTAATTACCTACTAATCTTACATTATTGGATCTCTATCCAATAATCTCCTTAGGCCTCTAATTGGGCCTTAATTAAGTAGCCCATCAGCATAGGGTCTTATCTAATAAGAATAGGGGCTAATTGGATCTCCATCCGATCCTCTATTCGCTGAAGCATCACCATATGTGTGTGACCCTCTAGGCCCGATACTGAGCTGATCGTGAGTTACTCCCATTAGAACTCCTTCTGATATAGTGAATTATTATCTATATAATAATTCACTCAACTCATCGACTATGGACATACTATGCTACTACGCTAGAGTCCCCAAACGGTACAGGGGGGTCGAATCCATTGGACCTATCTGTCCATAGTTACTATATATCTATAATCCCTCATCCAACTAATATCCCAAAGATCGTATATTGGATATGGTACCATCAAGTCACATATGGAATTAGTTTATCTTCATCTAATCGGATTCTATCGAAAAACTCTTTTTCTCTCAATCTAAATGATCCTGACCAGGGATTTGTCTAAGTAAGTATATATGGATATTCCTCTCGTGATACCGAGAGTGGATGATCCTCTATTGACATTCAATTGCCTTTATAAGGTTGGCTACCAATCCTGATAACCAGTTATACAAGATCTGGAGCTTTCCAAACCTATAAGTCTGGCGTAAAAGAAAAGAGTACTCATACAAGGCATCCTTGGTGTCTTAAGTCCAAGGACCAAATCCACAATTGGGACTATGAAATCGCTGTTTGACATTAGGTATCATTAACCATATAGTATTCCATAAGCAGATCAATCAGTGAACTCATTCTCCAATGAGTACCTGTACTATATCCTTAGTATCTCCACACAAGTGGCTATAAGACCAACCACCTCCATCATATGAACGGGTATATAGTACACCGGTCTGTCTGATTATCTCGATGTCCCTCTCGAGTAACCTATGATCGGGATTATTTAGGATCTGTATTTAAAGATGAATCGATCTCATTATCATGATCTCATCACGATCTGATTCCTATTGCATAGAACCAAGGACATCACAATATATATGCTACATATAATATAATATGAGAATATACCAATATTAATCATAAGTAAAAAGATTACGCAGTATGTCACATGTGCCATCACTCGCGTGATTGGCTTGCAGGGCATCTGTAACTAGCAATCCCCCACTTGACCTAAAGCTAATCACCTATGTGTCTGATTCCCATCAGACCCCTGTGACGCTCAAATACAATCTGAGCCAGCGGCTTCTTCAGTGGATCTGCAATGTTATCTTTGAATGGAACTCTTTCCATTGCTATATCTTTACGGGCTATAATCTCTTTTATCAGATGGAACCTCCTCAGAACATACTTAGACTTCTGATGAGACCTGGGTTCCTTCGCTTGAGCTATCACCCCATTGTTATCGCAGTATATGGGAATTGGTTCTACACTACTTTGTACGACTCCCAAATCTTTAATAAACTTCTTCATCCATACTCCTTCCTTTACTGCTTCTGCTGCAGCAATGTATTCCGCCTTTGTGGTCGAGTGGCAGTAGTATCTTGCTTGCAATTCTTCTAGCTTACTGCTCCTCCATTCATGGTGAAAACATATCTTGAATTTGACTTGCTATCATCAATGTCAGACTGAAAACTTGAGTCTGTGTAGCCCTCAACCTGGAGGCTACCTCTTCCATATACTAGTAAAAGATCCTTAGTCCTTCTCAAGTACTTAAGGATACACTTTACTGCCTTCCAGTATTCTAAACCTGGATCTGTCTGATACCTGCTCGTGACACTCAGAGCATGTGCTATATTAGGCCTAGTACATAACATCGAATACATGATAGATCCTATCGCTGAGGCATAAGGTATCTTATCCATGTTTGTCCTGTCTTCAGGAGTCTTTGGGGACATATTCCTAGAAAGTGATATTCCATGTCTCATCGGTATGAGACCTCTCTTGGAATTTTTCATGCCAAACCTTTTGACAATGGAGTCTATGTACCTTGACTGGGACAAGGCTCATCTTCGTTCTTAACAAAGTCATAAGATCTGATCACCTCATCAAATCTTGTGTTCCAACTTCGGAAAGCTTGCTTCAATCCATAAATGGATCTAAGCAACCTGCACACTTTATCTGAACTTTCTTTAGATATGAATCCCTCTGGTTGTATTATATATACCTCTTCCTCGAGGTTGTTATTGAGGAATGCTATTTTGACATCCATCTGCCAGATCTTATAGTCATAGTGTGTTGCAATGGCCAAAATAATTCTAATGGACTTAAGCATGGCTACAGGTGAAAAGGTTTCATTATAGTTAACTCCTTATCTTTGACGATATCCTTTAGCTACTAGCCTTACTTTATAGGTCTCTACCTTTCTATCCACTCCGATCTTCTTCTTGAAGATTCATTTGTAGCCGATGGGTACAATACCCTCAGGTGTAGCTATAAGGTTCCAAACCTTGTTAGAGTACGTGGAATCCAACTCAGAATTCATGGCTTGTTACCACTTCCCGGAGTCTATACTCATAATAGCCTCCTCGTAGGTCTGAGGATCAACATCCTGAGAGTCATCTCTACTGATATATCCCACATATCTTTCAGGAGGGTGAGATACTCTACTAGACCTACATAAATTTGAAATTTGTGTATTAGGTATCTGAACAGACTCGGGCTCTGGAATGGTGCTTGAGCGAGGTTCTCCAACCTCGCTCAATTCTATCTCACTCCTACTGTTTCCACCCAAAATATGTTCCTTCTCAAGGAACATAACTCCCTTGGCAACAAAGACCTTTTGGTCCTCGGGATGATAGAAATAATACCCACAAGTTTCCTTTGGGTATCCCACGAATATGCACCATTCTGTCCTTGATTCTAACTTATCGGGGTTGTGTCTTCTAGCGTAGGTAGGACAGCCCCAAATCTTAATAATTTTAAGATCGGGTTTCTTTCTTTTCCATATCTCATATGGTGTAGATACTACCGACTTTGATGGAACTCTATTCAGAAGGTAACCTACAGTCTCTAGGGCGTACCCCCGGAATGAGACGGGTAGGTCAGCAAAACTCATCATGGATCGCACCATGTCTAACAGTATGCGATTCCTCCTTTCTGATACGCCATTGAGCTGAGGTGTATAAGGAGGCGTCCACTAGGATAGAATCCCATTGTCCTTGAGGAAATGGGTGAACTCTGTACTCAAGTAGTTTTCTCCTCGATCTAATCGAAGAGTCTTAATACTCTTTCCAATTTGGTTCTCTACCTTATTCTTATATTCTCTGAATTTCTCGAAGGCCTCAGATTTGTACTTCATTAAGTACACGTGTCCATACCTAAAAAAATCATCAATGAATGTAATGAAGTATGAATAACCACATATATCCTGAGTTGACATAGGACCGCATACATCACTATGTATGAGTTCCAATAACTCGATGGCTCTCTCTCCAGTTCCACTAAAAGAAGAGTTGGTCATCTCCCTATGAAGGCAATGTTCGGAAGTTGTATATGTCTCATAGTCAAATGGATCTAAGTATCCATCTTTCAGTAACTTTTGAATCATTCCCTTATATATATGACCTAGCCTACAATGTTATATGTATGCATTATTCACCTCCTCTCTTTTCCTTTTAGATATATTTATATTCATGATATGTGGAGAAGTGTCTAACATATATAAACCATTTATTAGGGTCCCTCTAGTGATGATCTTATCATCCATAATTATTAAACAACTATTGTTCTCAAAAACTAATTTATATCCACTAATTGTCAAACAAGAGATAGAAATAATATTTTTGATAATAGAGGGAACAAAATAGCATGTATCTAATGCAATAATAGCTCCACCAGGCAAATGTAAGGTAACCTCTCTAACAGCAACTACAGCAACTCTTGCTCCATTGCCCATCTTGAGGTCTATCTCGCCCCTAGCCAATCTCTTGGGTCTTGCCAGAACCTGCAATGAATTGTAGATATGATAAACACTCTCGGTATCCAATACCCATATGTTATCATGAAAATCTGATAAGTGGAGACTGATAATGAATATACTTGAAGCTTTTCCAAGCTTCTATCTCGCCTTCTCTGCAAGATAGTCCTTACAGTTCCTCTTCCAATGTCTATCATGGCCATAGTGGAAGCATTGTCCTTTATCCTTTATCAGGTATTTCTGGGCAACCTTTGCTTTACCTGGTCTTTCTTTGCCCTTGCCATTCTCAAGGATCTTGTTGACCTTCCTTTTCTTTTTTGGTCTCACCAATATAGAGAACTGGCTTCTCCTTCTTGATGGCACTCTCAGCTTCCCTCAACATATTGAGGAGCTCAAGGAGAGTCACCTCAAACTTGCTCATGTTAAAATTCATGATAAAGTGAGAAAAGGAATCTGGTAGGGACTAAAGTATAAGATCAATGCATAAATTATCCTCTAGGACTATTCCTATATCTCTGAGTTTCTCGATCCACTCTATCATTTTTAGGACATGGTTCTTAATCGATGTCCCTTCTATCATCCTAGCTTGGAAGAGTTCCTTAGATATCTCATATCTTTGAGTTCTTCCCTATTTCTCAAATAGCTAGTGGAGATGAAGAAGGAAAGAATCTTCATCCATGCTCTCATGTTGCCTTTGTAACTCAGGAGTCATAGTGGCCAACATGTAACATTTTACAAACGTGGAATCATCTATGTACTTCACATAGCGAGCGATCTCATCCTCACTTGCCCCTTCTTCCAGCGTGGGCATGATTGTATCAAGGACGTATGCGATTTTCTCCGTCATAAGAATAATTCTCAAATTACGGAGCCAATTTGTATAGTTTGGACCAATGAGGCGGTTGGTATCAAGTATGCCACATAGGGGATTTGTGAGTGACATGTTTTTGACAAAACAAGATATAGCAAAAATAAATAACATGCAGATTTTGTAGAAAATACTAATTAAGATATGGACTTCTATCTTAATGTGCTCATATTATTTTCTTAACGAATCACGCGACACCCTCGACACGTGAGACGGAAGTCTCCGACAGACTCCTAGTGGGGATCAGGATCCAATTGGCGTCTTAGTGCAACCTCGAGCGACTCGACTAATTGCACTAAGCCTAAAAGGTAGGCAACTCTTGCCAATCACAACTCTTTGTGATTCCCATCATGTTCGGCCTCTGAATCATTATGGTCTCGAGAGACTCAACCAACCATAACGTTCAGTTAAGTCATCACTATCGTTACAAGATGAGTCTAATTCAATGATATGCCCTCGAGGGACTCGACCAAGTATACCATGTCCTCAGGTCACTAGTGACATCTCTATATCATAGGCAAGAACTCGATCACGTAGATAGGTGAGCCTCGAGGGACTCGACCAACTCAACCTATGTCGTGATTCAATTTCTTCCTATAACGATGGAAGGCCACATGGGTCAATCTTATTGTCTCACGCTTACCGACTTAATATTATCGTAGGAGGGTTTTTTGTTTTCTATCGATCTCCTAATATGTCTTGTCACACACATACATATTTAATATATATCTACATCACATGCAAATATATATATATATATATATATATATATATATATATATATATATATATATATATACATATATCTAGTAGGTGTATAACACATCACACATGCAAGCCACATCGGATGATCATGAGCCGTTACCTCATATGATTAAGCCCGAGCCAATGGGCCTAATCACTCATAATAGGATCTATGTGTGCATCAGTGCATCTCCATGCCCTGTGATTGTTGATCTCGTCATCATCGGTTCCGTCGGATCGTCGCATTACCATGCATCGTAATCTCCTGCCATAGCATTGTGGGTCCCACTATCATCTCCACGCTCCCGATGCGCCTCTCCGTATAATTACAAATAATCACAGGCACGCAGGCCCGACAAAAAATGAGAAAAACAAAGACATGCAGGCCCCAATAATAATAATCATAATTACACACATCACAACACATGGCTCATGATCATCCATCCACATCATACATCACATGTACATCACATCATATATAGGATTACTAGATATATAATAATTAATTAAATTATTTAATTAATTATTTTTTTGGAAATCAAAATATGCTCAGAATTTTTAAAATTATCAAGGGAATTTTTATAATTTTGGATAAGAGGACAATCTACAAAATTTCTACAACTATTGATGGTATTTTTAGAATTTTACACATGAGGACAGTCCTCAAAATTTTTAAAAATTAGAGGGGCAGGATCATCCTTTTTCTTAAAAGGATGCCCTAGCCCTCACCTTGCCCCCATCTACGGCAGACACTGTTGCCTTCGGGCGGCACCTCACGGGCTGGCGGCGTCACCTCGTGCAAGCGCCCGCCATCGATCGCTCGCCGGTCGGGGCTGCCCTGCAGTCGCACGGCAGGCTCTGCGGTCACAGTGCCCGTGCGCGGTAGTCGTGCCGCTGGCTACCTGGTGGTGCCTGCGGGGACACGCCGTCGCCCCTGCAGTGGCCGTATGCCCAATTGCCCCTTGCAAGGGCTTCCTTCACTGCGAAAATGCAGCAAGAATGTATAGAACGATTCTACGTGATTCAATCGCATCACACGCAGTTTAAAACTAATCTTTCGCATGAAAATCTTGACTCTGATACCACTGTTGGGAAACCTATAGCGGATGCATCATATGCACAGTGGAAATCAAAACAAAACCTAATTTCCCACACTGATCAAATCGTCGTGCAAAAGATTGGGGTCGTGAGAAAAACATAAAAATCGATAAAATTGTGATGTGTGAGAGATTGATTTTACTTAGGGAAATCGTATATCCCTATATTCCAGATCCGGATGGAGAAGATGAAGAAGGTCAAGCGTCCTCCACTCTAGCAGTATCCACACGATGGATCTCTGCAGCGAAACTCCTCCAATCTGATCTTGCAACTCTTGCTCAAAGGGAAGGAGGAGAATAGGAGGTGGTGGCTAAAGTTGCAGCCTATCAACCAAGAGTCTCCCCTCCTATTTATAGAGAGCCACCAAAAAATCGTAGGGCTCCTGCCTCAGTGGGTATTGGATCTCCATCCAATTATCCACTAACCTTACATTATTGGATCTCTATCCAATAACCTCATTAGGCCTCTAATTGGACCTTAATCAAGGAGCCCATCAACATAGGGTCTCATTTAACAAGAATAGGGGCTAATTGGATCTCCATCCAATCCTCTATTCGCTGAAGCACCACCATATGTGTGTGACTCTCTAAGCTCGATACCGAGCTGACCATGAGTTACTCCCATCAGAACTCCTTCTGATATAGTGAATTATTATCTCTATAATAATTCACTCGACTCATCGACTATGGACGTACTAGGCCACTATGCCATAGTCCCCAAACGGTATAGGAGATCAAATCCATCAGACCTGTCTATCCATAATTACCATGTATTTATAATCCCTCATCCGTCTAATATCCCAGAGACCGTATATTGGATATGGTACTGTTAGGTCATATACAGAATCAGTTTATCTTGCTCTAATCAGATTCTACCGGAGAACTCCTTCTCAATCAATTCAAATGATCCTGACCAGGGATTTGTCTAAGTATATATGGATATTCCTCTCGTGATACCGAGAGTGGATGATCCTCTATTGACACTCAATTACCTTTATAAGATTGGCTACCAATCCTGATAACCAGTTATACAAGATCTGGAGCTTTCCAAACCTATAAGTCTGGCGTAAAAGAAAAGAGTACTCATACAAGACATCCTTGGTGTCTTAAGTCCAAGGACCAGATACACAACTGGGACAATGAAATCGCTGTTTGACATTAGGTATCATTAACCATATAGTATTCCATAAGCGGATCAATCAGTGAACTCATTCTCCAATGAGCACCTGTACTATATACTTAGTGTCTCCACACAAGTGGCTATGAGACCAGTCACCTCCATCATATGGATAATTATATAATACACTGGTTTGTCCAGTTATCTCGATGTCCCTCTCGAGTAACCTATGACTGAGATTATTTAGGATCTGTGTTTAAAGATAAGTCGATCTCATTATCGTGATCTCATCACGATCCGATTCCCATTGCATAGAACCAAGGACATCACAATATATATGTTACATATAATATAATATGAGAATATACCAATATTAATCATAAGTAAAAAGGTTATGTAGTGTGTCACATGTGCCATCACTCGCGTGATTGGCTTACAGGGCACCTGTAACTAGCACCCTGAAGCTTTGTGGTGGCATAGCGCGAGTATTAGTCTCTCCTGCATTAAAAGTCCTTGTAAGCAATGTCACCTTGGACGTGAGTTCCGCCACAACTTTGTGTAGATGTTGCACCTAGTCTTTGGTGTCCTCCATCAGTCAGTCGACAAGGGACTTAACCTCTGTCTATCTGTGATTCAGCTTCTTCTTATGAGCTCTCTACCCCAAGGAGTCTTTATTGCCCTTGTTAGAGTTTCTCTAATCTCACTTCAAGAATATCGAGGTGGGTTTCCACCATTATAAGTCTCTCTTTGTGGCTCCTTTTCCTAGTTGGCAAACTAGATTGTATCTCCACCACTCACGGAGAGTACCCAACTTCACGCTCGTCTTATTCGCTATCGCGCTCCTCATGAGCGGCTCCTACAGCTTGCGAGCTAGTTTACACTTGCAACCTCGTGTGGATCCCGAAGGACCTACAAAAAGATAAGTTGATTAGTTTTGAAGACAAGTGATGGACAAGTCCGAATGTCTCACAAAGAGGTCATCTTTTATAAGTAATTCATCAAACACCTTGAGTACAATAGAGAAAGAGAGAAAGAGAGTGAAACAAGACTTTAGAAGACTGTAGGAATGGTCGTAAGTCCACAAACAACAGTCCCTAATGTATTAGACGCAAGTCAAGTTTAACTATCAATGAATGCTCATGCTCAATATGTACCCGATGCCCCATCCAGCCCTGTGCTACCCGGGGGGTTCTAAGGGGTTAAGATGATTGACATTTTACACTGCTCAGATTGGTCGCCGCAATACGATAAAATGACCCAAAACTGGGTAGTTTTTAGCCTGTTTTGCCTCCGCGCAATGAGCAATTGTTCTATAGTGTTACAGATTATTTTTTCTCACATTTCTTAGGCAAAATCATATAAAGCCAAGACAAAACATGCTGCCAAACATCTGTACAAGCAAACAAAAGTAACAAATAGTTCGCTGAGTGAAGAGTTATGGTTAAGCAACGACCGTTCGTGACAGGTATCAACTACTGATCTTCTTTAGGTGAAGACCTAACTCTTACAAGTATTCCACGTACAACTCATAAGGGAGACTTTTACAAGAATTACAAACTTTCTTGCTCACTGCCTTACTTTCTTTCTTTTTCTTGTATACTATTTTTTTCATAATTTTCTTGCCTAAATTCTTGTGCATAATGTAAGAAGACTTAGGGTATTCATAGACCCCAATTGGCTTTAGAAAATGGAGCCAAAGATTCAAATGTATCTAAAAAATCCAAATACGGGCAGTACAATCGTTGATGTCGGTGGTACTATCAACGAAAGGTGCCCTAAAAATAGGGTGATACTACCATTGAGAATCCTAGAAAAGTGTTTTCTATACTTTTCTTTTTCTGACTTGTATCCATCTCTTTCCAGGTCAACCAAATGAGCTTAGCTTGAGCTCAATCCAAACCCAAACTTAGACCTAGTTTACCTCACTTGAGTTAATTTGGATTCCTTTTAAACTTAACTCAATTAGGACTCGAACATAATTATGACTCATTGATTACAACATATAAGACCATCAAGTTCAACAATCGACCTAACCCCAGGCAATTCGGCAACCTCTAGCATTCTTCCGATAAGTCTTACGGTCTTCTTCCGGTGATCTCTTAATATGTTCCCAACGAGCTTCCCGATTCCTTCGGTAAACTCCTAGCGAACTCCTAGCGAGCTCCCGCCATATCGTCCACACCTTGGCCCGATGCCTGAACTTGATTCTAGCCCAACATCCAGTTGTAATTTCTTTTCTCCATCGTAGTTAATCCTACATTACTTTTTCTAACACACATGTTAGATCAACAAATCATCAATTGATTTTATCATCAAAATTTGAGATTCAACAATCTCCCCCTTTTGATGATGACAACAAATTGATGACCAGAGTTAACCTTAACTGCCCCTATCTCCATGTCATAATCCAAATAAAGTAAACTTAAATTTAGGAGAACCAAACATTTTTAAATTCAAGTATCATGATATATAACATTTCAAATAATTTTCATCAATAGATGTAATATTAAATTTATTTATCAACTTCAGAAATGATGTTACATCAATTTCAATAAATGTAATATTACATTCATTTATCAACTTCAAAAATGATGTAATATCAATTTCAAGCATTTTTACCTTAAGTCATCAATCACCATATCATCAAAGATTTTGCACATATACAACATTACATTTATGCATCAATTATACATTAATTTTAAAATTTTCTCTCTTAAATTATTAATAATTTCTCCCCCTTTGTTTATCAGAAAAGAAATACTCATTTTATCATTTTTCTTACATGTGTCATCAATATGTCATTGCTCCCCCTTTGTAGTCAACAAAAAGGTGAAATATTGAATAAATAATTTCAAGACACATAATTTCATAATGTGTCAAATTTCAAGGTACATAAATAATGATTATATAAAGTTTTCTCATGAAAAACTTTTCTCATAAATAATGATTATATCTAAATATTTTGACCAAATTGCTCCTCCTTAGTAAAATATGATAATAGACTTAATTTTCTCATAAAAAATTTTCTTCCCTATTGTGAATGAGAAAGAAAAAGAAATGAAGGGGATGGGTGTCAAAAATATAAAAATTTAGTATCCAAAATATATTAAGTAGGGAGTGATACATTTGAAATTATTCATCAAATATATAAAAGATCAATGAATCAAAATAATTTTTGAGAGAGGATACAAAAGAGAGCTCATATCAAGCATCATAGAAGTTCATGTCACATAGTTTTTCTTTATAAATATTCATCATGAATTGAAATAATATTTCAGAAATAATAAAAATATCATCATAAAAAGAACTTCGAATCTCATTCTTGTAATGTCAATTTCAAAGAGAATCATTTCTGAAGAGAGCTCATAAAGAACCAAGAAATCCAAGAAAAATAAAAAACTACTCATGCAATTAAATTCATCTTATGTAAATTTAAAAAAAAAAGAAATCTAAAATATAGCAAATCATTCATTTTGATGGTTTAACATTCCAAACTCTCTTCTAATAAACTCAAATTACTCTTCATTTAATGGCTTAGTGAAAATATCTGCTAATTGATACTTAGTATCAATAAATTCCAAAGATATATCATGATTATTCACATGATCTCTAATAAAGTGATGGCTAATATCAATATGTTTAGTTATTGAGTGTTAAACGAGATTTTTAGTTAAACATATTACACTTGTGTTGTCATATTTTAAAGGGATATTTTTTAAATAAATTTCATAATTGTCTAAGGTGTTTTGCATCCAAATAACTTGGTCACAACATGCACTAGCTACAATATATTCAGCTTTAACTGTAGATAAAGCAATCAAATTTTGTTTCTTGGATGACCAAGAAATAGGAGCATGCCCTAATAATTTACATGTCCCGGTAGTACTTTTTCTATCTATTCAACACCCTCCAAAATCGACATCTGCATAAGTAAGTAAATTAAAATTTTTAGATTTAGGATACCATAAACCTAAGTTAGAGGGTCCTTTTAAATATCTAAATATCCATTTAACTGCCTTAAAGTGAGAAAGTTTAGGAATAGATTGAAATCTTACACATAATCCAATATTAAACATTATATTCAATCTAGTAGTAGTTAAATATAACAAGCTACCTATCATTCTTCTATAAGTTATTTGATCAAAATTTTCTCCCTCATTATCTAAGTCTAATTTTGTAGAAGTGCTCATATGTGTATTTATGACCTTAGCATTTTTCATACCAAAACATTTTAGCAAGTCTGAGGTATACTTAGTTTGACTACTAAGGATACCATCATTTAATTACTTTATTTACAATCCTAAGAAAAAAGTTAATTCACCCATTAGGCTTATCTCAAATTCTTGGCTCATGCTTTTAGTAAAAGATTCACATAAGGATTCGTTTGTTGAACCAAAAATTATATCATTAATATAGATTTAAATAACTAGAAAATTATTTTTAAAATACTTAAAAAATAATATGGTATCAACCTTGCCTTTCAAAAAATTATTTGAAATAAGGAAAGAGCTAAGTCTTTTATACCAAGACCAAGGGCTTGTTTCAATCTATAAAGAGCTTTAGAAAGTTTGAAAACATGATTTAGAAAAAGACTAATTTCAAAACCAAGGGATTGTTCAACATACACTTCTTTATAAATGAACTCATTAATAAAATCATTTTTAACATCCATTTAAAATAACTTAAAATCTTTAAAAGATGTAATGGCAATGAGCATCCTTATGGCTTCAAGTCTAGCCATAGGAGCAAAGGTTTCTTCATAATCAATATCTTCTTCTTGGTTGAAACCTTTGACACTAATCTAGCCTTATTTCTAACCATGATACTATTTTCATCTTGCTTGTTTCTAAAGACCCATTTAGTACCAATCACTAAATGGTCACTAGGTCTAGGAATAAGCTCTCATACCTCATTTCTCTCAAATTGATTTAACTCTTCATGCATTACAATAACCAAAGAGTCATCTCTTAGGGCTTCATCAATGTATTTTGGTTCAACTTTAGAAAGAAATATGGTATTAGCACAAAAAAATTTAAAAGAAGAATGGTTTTGAACACCTCTTGATATATCTCATATTATAAGCTCCTTAGGATACTTCTATTCCTTGGGTAAGTATTTAGAAGTAGATTTATCCAAGATGCTTTTAGGAGAGTTGTCATTTAAATTCAAAGTGTTAAAATCAAATTCATCATCAAAATCAATTTTCTTAGGTTTTGAAATCTCATTAAAAATAACATGAATAGATTCTTCAATTACTAAAATTCTTTTATTAAATACATGATAAACTTTTGAAATAGAAGAATAACTAAGACAAATATCTTCATCAGATTTTGCATCAAATTTTTCTAAGCATCCTTTTCATTCAAAATAAAGCATTTGCAACCAAATACTTTAAAATATGAAATATTAGGTTTTTCACAGTTCATAAGGAGTTTTAGAGAGTAATAGTCTTACAAGAACCCTATTCAAAATATAGCATACCATATGAATAGCTTCAGCCCAAAAATATTTGGGTAGGCTATGTTCGTTTTAAATGATTCTAGCCATTTCTTATAAGCTCATTTTTTTTTTCTACTATTCTATTTTTTTGTAGATTTCTAGCAGTAGAGAAGTTATGAATATACCCATTTGACTCATAAAAACTTTGAAACTAATTGTTTTAAAATTCATCACCATGATCACTATGTATTGATGAAATCATAAAACCTTTTTAAAATAATTACTTTTGTGGGCCAAGAAATAAGTCCAAGTATATCTACTATAATCATCTACTAAGACAAAGACATATTTGCTTCCTCCTGAGCTTGTAATATTAATTGGTCTAAATAAATCCAGATGGATCAATTACAGTGGCCTAGAGATGCTTATTTGATTTTTTTGACTTAAGCTAATTTTTATTTGCTTTCCTATTTAGTAAGTATTACACATTTTATCTTTAACGAACTTAAGACTAGATAATCATCTTACTAGACCTTTAGTTGAGATTTGGTTTAGTAGTTTCATGCTAGCATGACCTAGTCTTTTATGTCAAATCCAAGCATTATCATTTAAAGCTAAAAAGCATGTTTCATCATAAAAAATTCAATGTCAATAGTATACACATTATTATTTCTTAAGGCAATCAAAGATTTATTTTCGTGTGGCATTTCAATTATACAAGCATTAGATTGATATTTAATAATAAATTTTTTATCACATAATTGGCTAATGTTAAGTAGATTATGTTTCAAACCATAAACTAATAGCACATCTTCAATTAAAAATTTTGGTTTGTTACCTATGGTTCCTTTCCCAATAATTTTTCCTTTATTGTTGTCTTCGAATATGACAACTCCTTCATTTAGGCTAGTGAGCTTAGAAAAGTAAGTTGGATCTCTAGTCATGTGTCTTGATCATCCACTATCAAGGTACCATTTGGTGCTCCTAGCCTTAGTTTGGAGACAAACTTACAAAAGAATGATTTTAATTTAGGTACCTATTTACTTTGGGTCCCTCATGAAGAGTTTTACCAATTTAACTATAGGTTTTTGGTTGTTGATGGTTCCTTTAGGAACCCAAATTAATTTATGTGGACTATACTTTCTAAATGAATATTTGTAAGTTATATGTCATAATCTACCACAAAAGTTATATTTAATTTTTGGTGGCAAGTTTATAGTGGGTCCCTTAACGAAGATAGTTGGATTTTGTTGAGTATTACCCACAAAGCCTATGCCTTCTTTCCTATGAACATGACTCTTATTTGCAATGATCATGTTTAGGGATTTATTCCCTATTTCAAATTTTTCTCATGTTTATTGTAATATAATATTTTCTTTTCTAAGTTTCTTAAAAATTTCACATTTGGTACATGAACTAAGTGATGCTGATGCTTCATGTATTTAATCAAATATATTAACTAGTGAATTATGCTCTTTCTAATTTTTAATAAATTATTCTAATTTTTCTAAATTCATCATAAGGCCCATGAAAAATATTTAGTAATTTAATAAAAGAGATATCAAAAGACTTATTTACTTTCTCATGGATGGCCATGAGAGCATAGTTGGCAACATCTTCCTTGTTGTGGTCTTCTTCATCCGATGAGTTTGAGTCATCCCAAGTTATCGAGAGAGCATTCTTATTATATGATGCTTTCTTCTTAAATAGTGGACATTCACTTTTGAAATGTTCTGGCCTTTTGCATTCAAAACATATTATGTTGTCATTTTTTGATTCATTTTTATTTTTATGATTTTTATTCTTTTTTATAATTTTTTGATTTTTCTTGTCAATAGTGCAAAGTCATTGTCCTTATCACTCGATGTTTCACTTGAGGAGTCATCTACAGTTTAAAGTGCCAAGTCTTTCTTGTTCTTTGGAAGGTGTTTATCTTTTGTTTTCAATGCTAAGTCATTCCTATTCTTTGAAAGGGATTTTTCAAGTTCATTATGAGCTTTATAGCTCAGTTCATAAGTCATAAGTAATTTAATAAGTTCTTCAAGAGAAAAATTATTAGATCTTTAGCTTCTTGAATTGCAGTTACTTTAAGATCCCAACTTTTATCTTACTAACAAGTTCAAAATTAGAAAAACTTTTACTAAAAGCTTTTAGACCATTGACTACATCCGTGAACTGACTATACATGTCTCCAATGGTCTCACTTTGTTTCATTCGAAACAATTCATAACTACGCACTAAAAGGTTAATCTTAGACTCTTTAACTCTACTAGTACCTTCGTGTGTGATTTTAAGTGTATGCCAAATCTTATAAGTAGCTTCACAAATAGAAACCTGATTAAACTCATTCTTATCAAGAGTACAAAATAAATCATTTATTGCTTTTACATTTAAAGAAAAAATATTATTTTCCAAATCATTCTATTCGTTCATTAGTTTGGAAGACTTTTCAAAACCATTCCCAATGATGCGCCATAAATCAAAGTCCATAGAAATAAGAAAAATACTCATTCTTATTTTTTAATATATATAATCTGTCCTATTAAACATGAGAGGACGTGCAATGGAATGTCCCTCCTTCATGCTAAACAAAATCATTTACTCACTTGGGTGTCAGTTTAAAGAAAAGTTTCGTTTGAAGTAAAATAAAAAATCGGAAGCGTTTTGTTAAAGTTGAGTAAGTGAGCAATAAAACTATTTAACGAAGCTAAGTTATGATCTTGCTAAATGAAAGCTCTAATAAGAACATGTATAATAAAAAAGCAAGGTTAAGAGTTGCTCATAATTTATAGTGGTTCGGCCACAACTTAGCCTATGTCTACTTCTCGAGTCTCCTTTGCCAAGGCCTGTCGTTGTCCACTACTGATCTTCTTTAGGCGAACACCAAACCCTTACAAGTATTTTACTTACAACTCACAAGGGAGACATTTACAAGGATTACAAACTTTCTTGCTTACTCCCTTGCTCCCTTTCTTTTTCTTACACACTTTTAGCACATTTTTTTTATAGTTTTCTTGCCCAAATTTTTGTGCTTAATGCATGAAGACGTGGGATATTTATAAACCCCAATTGGCTTCAGAAAATAGAACCAAAAATTCGAACATATCTAAAAAATTTAAGTACGGGCGGTACAATCGTCGGCATCGATGGTATTACCACCGAAAGCTACCCTGAAAATAGGGAAACAACAGTACAACCATCGACCTAGCTGGTACAACCACCGACCTAAGTGGTACAATTGTCGCCCACCGGCGGTTCTATCGCTAGGAATCCCAGAAAAGTGTTCTCTACACTTTTCTATTCCCAATTTGTATCTTCAGTTGACCCCTTTCCAGGTCAACCAAATGAGCCCAACTTGAACTCAATCCAAACCCAAATATGGACCCAGTTTGCCTCACTTGAGTTAATTTAGATTCCTTCCAGACTTAACTTAATTAGGACTCGAACCTAACTATAACTCACTGATTATAATTATACAAGGCCATCAAGTTCAACAATCAACCTAACCCCCGATAATCCGGAATCCTCTGACATTCTTCTAGTGAATCTTATAGTATTCTTCTAGCGATCTCCTGACATGTACCCAGCGAGCTTCCCGATTCCTTTGGCGAACTCCTTGCGAACTCCCGACGAGCTCCCCCCACATCGTCCAAACCTTGGCCTGATGCCCAAACTTGATTTTGGCCTAACATCTGGTTGTAATTCCTTTTCTCCATCATAGTTAATCCTGCATTACTTTCTCTAACATACATGTTAGATCAATAAATCATCAATTGATTTCATTATCAAAATTTGAGATTCAATAATACTCGTTAAAAAATCTAATGGGAATTGACATATGTACGTTGATTATACCGACCTCAATCGGGCTTGCCTGAAAGATTGTTATCCCCTCCCATGGATCAACCAACTAGTGGATGCTACCTTGGGATATGAACTACTCTCATTCATGGATGCTGGAGCATAACTTTCATCACTCACAATGACACATATTGTTAGAAAGCTATCTTATTTGGACTGAAGAATGCCGGAGCTACCTATTAGCGGATGGTAAATTGTTTGTTCAAGAACTAGGTTGGGGAAAATATGAAGGTCTATATTGACGACATGATAGTTAAGTGCCAAAGAGCCAACACTAACCTCTCAGACTTGGCCGAGATGTTCCAGACCTTAAGGAAGTACGAGATGTGGCTCAACCCGACAAAGTGTATATTCGACATCATGTCAAGCAAGTTCCTCGAATTCGTCATACATTGGCATGGGATCAACGCAAACCCTAAAAAGGTTGAAGCCATTATTAGAATCCTTATAGATTTTAAGCTTGGGGTAATCCCTGTTGAATTTCAGATTTTGATGATGAAATTAATTGATGAGTTATTGATCTAATAGGATTGTTAGAATTGATTGATGCATGATAATTATGATAGAATGATTATTACAATCAGGATTGGCCAAGGTTAAGTCCATGCATCAAGTTGATGCAAAATCAGGAGTTTGTTAGGATGGCGCAAGAGAGTTCGCTAGAAGAAGACCAAGACTCGCTAGAAGATTGTCGGGGGTAGCCGAAAAACTTATTGAGAGTTGGGATGGTCTTGTAATGGATGTTTGACAATTATGATTATATTTAATTAAGTCATAATTAACATTGTATAGGACTAACTATGACAGGAGCAATGGAGTTACAACCAAATGATGGGCCAAGATCAAGTTTAGGCATTGGGCCGGGCTCAGACGATGCGGTGGGATCTCACCATGAGTTCGCTAGGAGATTTGCCAAAGGGATCGGGAAGCTCGATGGGAACACGCAGGGAGATCACCAGAAGAAGACCATCAGATTTACTGTAGGAATGTTAGAGGCTATCAGATTGGCGGGAGTTGGGTCTTGTTTAGCTTGTTAGTCATTAAGTGTTGTAATCATTGAATCATAGTTAGGGTTTGAGTCCAAATTGAGTTGGATTTGGAAGGAACCTAAATCAACTCAATAAGATAATCGGGTCCACTGTTGGGGTTTGATTGAGCTCAAGTTGAGCTCAATTGGTCGACCAAAGGGTTGGTCAACATTAGGTTCAAGCTAGAATTCGAAAAGTGGAGCGAACCACTTTTACGAAAATTCTGACGGGTAAACCACTGGTGAACGACAGTTGGACCACTTGTACGGCTAGTAGCTTTCGATGGGTAAACTGCCTAGGCGACGGTTAAAATACTTGTACCATAGAATCTGGGTGGCAGCCAACGGTTGATTGTAAGTAAACCGCCCATACCTAGTTTTTCCATGTATGTTTGATTTTTTGCTCTAAAAATCTGAAGCCACTTGGGGTATATAAATACCCCAAGTATTCTTGCATTCACAACAACTCTTTCGGGCAATTAAATTCTATAAAAAAAAAATTATGAGTGATTTGTAAGAGAAAGATAAGGGAAGGGAGAAAGCTTAGAGATAGAAATTTTTCTTAAGTATCCCTTGTAAACAAGTGTAAGGGTTTGATATTCACCCAAAGAAGATTGGAGTGGACGCCAATATGCCTCAAGAAGGAAGGACTCGGGAGTGGACATAGGCCATTAGTGCCGAACCACTATAAAAATTATGAGTAATCCTTTACTTTCATTGATTACATATTTCTTGTATTAAAGCTTCCTATTTAACTTATCTTTTAAGAAAACAAAGTTTTCACAATAAGTTTTTTACTTTAAACATTGCTTATCTTTCCGGTTTGATTATGTACTTAGCAACTTTTGTTTGTTCACTCAATCATTTCATTAAGAACGAAAAGCTTCAGTTTTCCTATCTTGTTTTAATCAAAAAGATATCATCTAAACTGAATATTTATACTTGCACTAATTCACACCCCTCCCCCCTCCCCCTGTTAGTGCCAATTGATCCTAACACCCAAGAGAAATTGCTCTTATTGGCTTTCAAAAGAGCTTTTCTATCGTTTGTTCTCCCATATTCAATAGGACAGACTACACTTATTGAAAAACTCGGATGAGAGTTTTCTTACTTTCTTTAGACCTTGATTTATAGACTATTGTTGAAAATGGATTTGAAAAGTCTTCTCTTCCAATGAATAATTAGAATGAAAAAGAAGACTTTCTCTTTAAATACAAAGGCTATGAATGTCTTGCTTTGTGCTCTTGATAAGAATGAGTCTAATCGTGTTTCCGCTTGTGATTCGCTTTCGATATTTGACATACTTTAAAAATCACATATGAAATCACAATTAATATAAATGAATCAATTAATGAAATATCTTATAAAAATAAACTTGAATAACACCTTCCAAAGAACAGGAAGGAATTTGAACTGAGAACATATGAGTCCTCGAGTGAAATCTCGAGTGATGAGGACCTTGAACTTTTGACAAATGAACCAGAAAAATTAATGAATTTGAACCTTAAAAATAATGTAAAGATGGACAAAACCTCTTGTTTTGAATACAAGAAGCCAAGGAGCTCCAAAGATGAAATGCACAACCAAGAAGCGGAGAATCTCTCTCTTATGGCAATCGAAGATGGGGTTAGTGAGTCTTTAAATAATTTTTTTTCAGAATTATTAAGCATGTTTCATGATTTATTCAATGAGTTTAGAAAACTTAGCAAGTCTTTTAAATTGCTTAAAGTTGATCATGATTTGTTAGTTAAAAGACTTGATGAAATGCATGATTTCTTAGCATCACATAAATTATGTTCTAAATGTGATATGATAGATAATATTAAAGAAGAAAATTGCATGCTTAAAATAACACTAGAGAAATTTGAGATAGGGAACAAATCCCTAAATATGTTCCTTGCTAATAAAGGTCATATTAATAATAGAAATGATATAGGCTTTGTTGGCAATGTTCAACAAAAGCCAATCATATTTATAAAAGGACCTACATTAAATGTACCACAAAAAATCATATATAATTTTCGTAGTAATTAGGACATAAGGTAAACAAATGCCTATTTAAAAATTATACTCCACATAAATTAATTTGGATTCCTAAACGAACCATAAATAATCTTAAGCTATTAGAGAAAATGGGAAGAACATGTCATAAAGAACCCAATGTTAAATGGGTACCTAAATTAAAACCTCTGATAATATATTGTTTCCTAACAAGACTAGGAGCGATAAAAATATTGTGAAATTAGATGCTCAAGTCATATTACTGGAGATCTAACACTCTTTCAAGCTTACTAGCCTAAGTAGTAATAAAAAAATTATTAGAATTAAAATTATTGATATTAAATCTCTTAATAATTCATCATTATATAATTAATCTTGATGATGCATAGCTAGAATATATAAGTATGAAAATAAACTAGAACCAAAGAACCTTAGTTATTGAAAAATATGTTGAAATTTACATAAATGAAATGATGATGATTGAATAATAAGTTCAAAATCATTCGTTTGAATATTTGGAAAGGCTATTGTTGAAATTAATGTTTGATAGTTGAATAGTTGTATATTAAGATTGAATGTGTGATGATTACCTTTGAATTTAAATATGAAATAAATAAAAATTTAAAAATGAGTTTGTCAACTCTTTACACTATGTGCAAAAGGGTTAAAAGTTAAAATTTAGATAGGTTAAATTTTGATTGAAGATGTTTTATGAAACCATGCTTGATGATGATTATGTTAATGAGCTTATATTTCAAAATTATGCATGATAATCTTTGTGATTTATAATAAAAACTCTTTTTGGTTTTAAATGAAGATACATGTTTTTATTTGGCTTAAAAGACAAAGACATGTTTGTATGAAATAAAGGAAATATATTTTTTACTTGAAAATTTATTTATCTTATAAATCTTTCAAACAGAGATTAATGAATCGATTATGTTATCTTTTATAAATCTCTTAAACTATGAAAGTGATTTTGATGATTTGATAATTTGAACTTGGATAAGTTATTATCATGATTTTTGGCAAGTTTAGAAAATGAAACTTGAAATCTTTACATAAATACTTTGATTATGAAAAATCTTTGTTGAATGAGGAACGATTTACCAAAATTAAAATTATGAATTTAAAATACATGAGATTTTATATGATTAGATTTCTATTTTACTTGGAATTTTGAATACATAAGATTTCTTAATTACTTATGTTAAAATTTACAAACAATAAGGAGGGGCAAATTTATTAACTTAAATCATGTCTTTTCGTATTCATGAATATCTTTTCATATCAATATCTTTCTTGATATAATTTATTTTAAAACTCATGAGTGACATAACTTATCACCAAAATTATTTCTTAAATTTGTGATAAGTTAAAAATTGAAAGAGATTTGTAATATCATGAATATTTTTATAATTTTTTGACTTAACTTTTATGTTATGGGAATCATGTTATTGATCTCTATGATTTTTTATTTTTTAATAAAAAGGATACTTATGATCTTAACAATAATAATTGAAATTTTTATAAAGATCATTTTTTAATTAAAAATTTATCTTAGATGAATTGAGATTATCCCTTAAGACTCATTTTTATTATTTATAAAAAATGAAAAGAAACTTATTAAACGAAATCATGTCTTTTGATATTCAAAATTTTGATTTTATCTTTAATGACATGATCCTCTTGTACTTTTTGGCGTAATTTGAATATGGATTTAAGAAGAAATTATACAATCATATTTTTTTATATTAACAAAGGGGGAGATAAAATTGGAAGCAAATTGGATATGATAATATTGAATAAAAAACAATTTACTTAGATGGAAATTTAGAATTTTAAATTATCTAAATATATATATAATGCATAATTCATAATTTGAGCTTAATCTACTATCATGTTTTCTTTTGAAATTCATGATGATTGTTATCAAAATTACATAAGATGATTTTAAATACATAAGTAGCTCTTAAACTCTTGAATCTCATTGAATTTCTTAAGGTCTTGAGCTTAATTTCGAAATTCACATCCATAAAATTTACATCTTTAAAATTGAGTATTTTTATAATATGGTGTTTTTCATTTCTCTACCTTGATTCTACATTCTTATTCATAAAAAGTGGAGAAAGGAAATCACTAGCATTTCAAAAGACCAATAAGTCTATTAATTTTATTTTGAATCTCTTAAAAATAATTTTGATGATTTTGATTATTAAAAATTAAATAAGTTCTTTACCTATATCATGATTTTGATTCCTCGGAATTATAATTTAAAATCTTTAATAAATCAAATCTCTTATATCTTCTCGTATTATTTAAAATGAAATTTTTGCATAAATTATGATCTTGACAAGTTGAGAATTATAATGCATGAATCAAGATATTCTATGATTTGTTTCTTAATATTCACAATTTATTTTCATAAATTGAATATCTCATCACTATGTTAATTGTTCTTGATATATTTCATGTGATGATTGATATATTTCTTGATATATTTATTAAAAAATAATGTAATGGAAAAGGTTTTGCATTATTCTAACCATCCCTTCTTGTTTACAATGACAAAAGGAGAGCAAAACTTATTAGCTTATAAAATTGCTAGCTAGAACAATGCAAATGAAACAAATATTTGCTAGCTTACACTTCTCAAAAGAGAAGAATAAATTCACTAGTTTGCATGTTCAAAAGTAATTGCTAAGCTTTCATATGTCAAAAACTTTATAATTACACTTCTCCTTTTGTTGATGACAAAGAGGAAGAAGGTACAATGATGTGAAATCATGTATGATGATCATGCATGTAATAATAATTTTAAAAATCTATATAAAGATAATGATTTATTATTGTTCGAATTTACTTGCTATATTTACTTGAAATTTATATGAGAAACAATTGTTGAGCTTATATTTGGAATTATATATACAATATTTAGGTTAAGACCTAAAAATGCTAAATCAAGAAAATATATAAATTGCTAATATAGATTTCATGAAATGAAGCCTTTTTGTGATAATATTTCTTAAAAAATTTCTCCATAATTTTAGATTATTATTTTCAAAAAATGGGAGAAAAAATTAAATGAAGATGTGCCATATTTGAAAATTACAAGAGATAACTTTTTCTATATTTGAAATATATAAGTAGTCTTTAAATCTCTTGAACTTTTTGAGCTCATATTATTATTATTTTTAAAATCTATTAAGAGCTCTTCTCTATGATGAAATGATTCAACAACAACTCCCTTATTTCTCTTCTTATTAAAGGGGAAGAAAAATTTTAAAATGCATATACTAAGGGGGAGTAATGCCATCATGTGCTTTGAAATTATTAGCAATATTTCACCTTTGTGTTGATGACAAAGGGGAAGAAATATATATTGATAACACATGATATAAATTGATGAATACATTGATGATACATGATCTTATTGAAAAATATGAATATACATTGATATGGATATGGATTGATATATATTGGATATAGATATGAGTGCATAATTTCCTTTTACTCATGATTTGATATCTTGGATATACAAATGTGGGTTGAAATTTGCATAAAATTTTGATTGCTTGAATTTAAGAGTGTGTGATTCTCTTAAATTTAAGTAGTATAAATTTAGGGGGAGTTAGTATTAACTACTATCATCAATTGATTGTCATCATAAAAAATAGGAAGATTGTTGAATCTCAGATTTTGATGATCAGATCAATTGATGGATTATTAATCTAACAGGATTGTTAGAATTAATTAATACAGGATTAATTACGACAGAATGATTATTACAATCAAGATTGGCCAAGGTTAAGTCCATGCATCGAGTCGATGCGATTTGGAACTCGCGAGGAGTGCGTCGGGAGTTCGCTAAGGGTATCGAGAGTTTGCTAGGATGGCACAAAAGAGTTCGCCAGAAGAAGATCGAGACTCATCGGAAGATTATCGGGGGTAGTCGAAAAGCTTACCAGGAGTTGTGATGGTCTTGTAATGGATGTTTGGTAATTATAATTATATTTAATTAAGTCATAATTAGCATCGTGCAGGACTAACTATGATAGGAGCAATGGAGTTACAATCAGATAATGGGCCAAGATTAAGATTGGGCATCGGGCCGGGCTCGAACGATGTAGTGGGATCTCGTTGTGAGTTCGCTATGAGATATTCGCTGAAGGGATCAGGAAGCTCACTGGGAATACGTAGGGAGATCACTAGAAGAAGACTGGAAGACTTGCTACAAGAATGCTGGAGGCTGCCGGATTGACGGAAGTTAGGTCTTATTTAGCTTGTTGGTCATTAAGTATTATAATTATTGAGTTATATTTAGGGTTTTAGTCCAAATTGAGTTAGATTTGGAAGGAATCTAAATCAACTAAATAAGATAATTGGGTCCATTATTGGGGTTTGATTGAGCTCAGGTTGAGCTCAATTGGTTGACCAAAGGGTTGGTCAACATTACATTCAAGCCAAAATTTGAAAAGTGGAGGGAACTACTTTTGCGGAAATTCTGACAAGCAAACCATCGGTGAACGATGGGTGGACCGTCCGTACCATAGAATTCGGGCGGCGACCAGTAGCTTTCGGTGGGTAAACCCCCCAGGTGGTGGTTAAACCACCCGTACCATAGAATTCGGGTGGCGGCCAACGAGTAAACTACCTAGGTCGGCGGGTAAACCGCATGTACCCAGTTTTTCTGGGTATGTTTGATTTTTGGCTCCAAAAATTTGAAGCCACTTGGGGTCTATAAATACTCTAAGTATTCTTGCATTCACAACAACTCCTTTGGGCAATTAAATTCTATGAAAAAAAATTATGAGTGATTTGTAAGAAAAAGAAAAGGGAAGGGAGAAAGCTTAGAGATAGAAATTTTTCTTTAGTCTCCCTTATAAGCAAGTGTAAGGGTTTGATCTTCACCCAAAGAAGATTGGTAGTAGACGCTGGTGTGCCTTAAGAAGGAGGACTCAGGAGTGGACGTAGGTTATTGGTGCCGAACCACTATAAAAATTATGAGTGGTTCTTTGCTTTCATTGATTATATATTTCTTATAGTAAAGCTTCCTATTTAACTCATCTTTTAAGAAAGCAAAGTTTTCACAATAAGTTCTTTACTTTAAACGTTGCTTATCTTTTCGGTTTGATTATATACTTAGCAACTTTTCTTTGTTCACTCAATCATTTCACTAAGAACGAAAAGCTTTGGTTTTCCTATCTTGTTTTAATCGAAAAGATATTATCTAAACTGAATATTTACACTTGCACTAATTCACCACTACCCCACCCCCTTCTTAGTGCCAATTGATCCTAACAATCTCTATTGGGGATTGGCCTCCTTGGAACCCTCCTTAGTTTTCTGCACAAAGGCTTAATATATTGAATATGAAAAGAGGGAAGAATACAAGCTATTTATAGGGCTTCTAAACCCTAGCTAATATTAGGATTCCTACTTAAGACTCCTATTCTTAATAACTTCATCTCTAACTCTAAGAAGTAACTCCTACTTCTAACAACTCCAATTGCTTCTCTAAAAAGCAACTTCATGGCTAGCCCTAATTAGAAGAAGCTGGCTGCAATAGACTCTTAATCCTCCTCCAAGTTAACCCTAACCCCAGCCGACCTTTTACTAAAGTAGGGGTGACTAGTTAGGGTTTACATGTGCCACAACTCCTAACTCAATCCCTCATCCTAGCCGACCTCTCTTAAGAGAAGGAGGGGTTAACAGACTCCTATCCCATAAGGACTCCTCCCCAATCTTAGCCAACCACTTCTTTATTAGGGGGTGACGGCTAGATTAGAGTTTATTACATTCATGACTTAATTGACTCTGACCCATATCTAACTCTGACTCCTAATCAAACTCAAGTTCAGTCGAATCATAACACTACTAGGATTTGAGCTGATTTATTACAATGGACTTCAATCTTCTCCTAGCCAACCTATTGTCAGGTCTAGGTTGGCCAATAAGGCCTAATCTAAGGATTTAACTCAATCGACTAGGACCCGACTCAGCTAGAGTCCTAACAGACCCACCCTCTTTAAATCAACCTTATCTTCAAGGCTGAACTCTATGTCTTTGGGTCTTGATCTATAACTCCTCACGAGGCTCCCTCATGGCCACTATAGTAGGCGCATCCTGCTCCTACAGTTCAATGTCAGTAGTAGTGACTGGAAGCTGCGAGCCCATGCAATCATCAACTGAACCTAGGCCTCCTCATCAACTTGGGTGTTGGGTGGATAGATTTGGGCCAAGCCATCATTCTCTAAACTTCCATTTGTAGTGAGATTCCTAGAGGATCAATTATAATTTTGAATTAGTGTGTCGATCTGATCCACAAGTTATGGCTCTAATGTGATCTCCAATTTTGTAGGGTCCAAAGAAACTATGAGACCACTTCAGTGAGGCTTGAATCTCATAAATTCCTACTGGTAGGGATGAAGATAAAGGATGACTCGATCTTTAATAGCAAACTTCCTTCTACTCTAGCATTTGTCGAGTGGCTATTTCTTTTTTACATGGGCTAGCATATGATTGTTCTTTTTTCCTCTATGATGGTGATTGCCCTATAGTAGAGTCCATGGTAAAATAAACCCGATCTGAGTTTGGAGGGAGTAGAAGTTGTAATTTTTCAGGACTTAATTTTATCTCGTCTTTGTACTATTGTCCGGTATCATACCAAGCCATAAATTCAGCAAAGGTTAGCATTCTCTCATTGTTAATTGATAGCTTTAGGTGATTTGGAGTGAGGGCTTTGCTGAGATAGGCTAGGGTTCGACTATCTTACATGTGGATAATACAATTTCTAACTCCCGATGCATCAATAACAAACACTTTGTCGGAGTTGGGTAAAGCTAGAACCAATAAAGAGTAGGGGCTGCAACTTGGCCGAATGACCCATATTTCCAGCATCTCTTCTTCAATCCTCTCTATTTCAGCTTTCTGGAAGTGAGGATACTGATATGACTAAGTGTTTGCTACTAGTTTTCTCGGGAGAATCAAAATTCAATGGTCATGTAAGCAGGTATAAAGTAGGCTACGCGGTTTAATGAAAATGTTTAAAAATTTAGCAAGCGATTGGAGAACCCCAGAAGGAGCTCTATAGATTTTTATCTCTGAGGGAGATCAACTCTTGGAATGCTATAGGGGTTCCTCTGATAGGACTCCAGCAGAGTTGAGTCCTAATCTCCCTAGAAGTAGTCAATAAAACCCTATGAGATTATAATAAAACCCCACCTAGCCATTTTTATCCTATAAAGAAGTGTGATTAGGGTTTAGATTGGAGCCTTAGGATTTAGTAGCCGTCGCCCCCTTTGCTGGGCTAATCGGCCAGGGTTTCCCCCTGCTTAGGTCACTATAGAGCCAACCTAGCCGCCACTTATTCCCCTATAAGGTAGGTAGGGGCAAAAGGATAATTTTAGTTAGGCAAGCATGCCCTAGGGCTAGGGTTTGGAGCCCTATATAGGCATATAGCCTCTACCTCTTTTTATCAAGTAATCATCAATTTTATTTTAGCCTTATGTCGAGTCTAGGAGGGAGGAACCTCTACTGCATTCCAAGGGTTGATCCCCCTCAGGGGCCAAAATCTATAGAGCTCCTTCTGGGGTTCTATCATCTGGTATCAGAACTGCATTCCTACTGCCTTATAGCCATCATCCACGTCTCCATCTTCTAAGCAATTCGCACAATTGTTTTTGACGTCGCCTCCATCCATTATGGCCCACCAATTCACAGATCCATCTATCTGCTGCCACCCCCTGCGTGATCTAGAAATCTAGTATATTTTTATCATTTACACCTCTTTAATACTATATGATTTCTTACTTTACATGTTAAAGATTTTTCCTAAATTTTATTTGCTATAAATTTCGTTCGTCGCAAATGTTATCATTGTTGCGAATGTAAAACGTTGTAGAAATTTTTAGCCGCATTATCATCTCTTGAAACTAGTTTATTCTCCTCCTTTTTGGCCAAAATTTTCATAAAATTCTATAGATCAACTCAGCTTTCATCTAAGATTGATTTCTAGAAAAAAATTTCTTCTAGGATTGGTTTTATTATGCCTTCTATCATCGTCACATAGTGCTAAAATTTTTACAATGAAGAATCTGCCCTTCGCATATTGGCATCTTGAAATCGAACATTTGTTTATCCTTTTTAGCTAAAATTTTTACATAAATTCATAGATCATCTTAGATTCATTTAAAATTAATCTCTGGAAAAGACTCCTTCTAGATCCGGACTTATAGCGTTGCAATCCTTCATCACGCAGTGCTGAAATTTTATGATGAGAATTCTATTATCTTGTTTGCAATAATTATTCTACCATTACACTGCTGAAATTTTCTTGATCCACATTATTACTACTATCATCATCTGAACCGAGATTCTGATGTTGAAATTCTCCATAAATTTCTTGGATTTTTTGGGAATTAACATTGAGAAACTGCTGCTTCTTCGATGGGAATTCTGTTCGGTAGTATAGTGTATTCTGTAGCGATCTTTTGTTGAAATTTTATTAGATCTTGCTACCATCTTTTCCAGATTTGAGACTCCCCCTCTCATCTTCAATTCCTACTATTACTCCCTAAAAGACCCTAACAAAACCATAGCCAAATAACCATCCTAATCAGCCCTAACTGTAACCTACTTCCTTATCGATCTACTTACCTTTTTTAGACAACTTTCCTTACCAATACACCTACCTTTGCTGCCATCTATCCCAGATCTAAAATCTATTTCCCTAACCTTCATCTACTGCTATCACAGCACTAAAACCATACCAATTTGTAGCCTAAACTCTACCAACCTTTCAGCCACCTAATCTCCCTTATCCCTTCAACCGTAGCATGCATCTTTCACTGCTCAACGCTGCCAACAGTTACCTCTTATTGCCATTCTCCTTGATCACATCCAGTAGTGATCCTTATGGCAAAAAGCTACTAACAATGATCATTCGTTGTAATTTGTTTACATCGCAGCCTGCAACAATCGTTCACTACCAACTATCTTGATCATGGCCAGCAACAAATTGAACACAACAGTAGTCATCTCTCGCTCCATACTACTACTACCCTCCTCCGCAATAGTTGTGTATATCGTTGCCCTGTCTTCCTCCTATTGCAATCGCACCCTTGCTGCAACCGGCGCCACCTACAGCCACGAAGTCACATCGTAGCCACAACCGACATTGTTGTTGCCCTCTTCTTCCTCCACCTTCACTGTTGCCTTCCGACTCAGATCTCTTGGCTGCCATCTTTTGACAAATATCAGCCACCTAAAAAATCACAGCTTCGATGACATTGTAGCATCAACATTACAGCATCACCGAAGGACCACAGCCGACATTACTACTGTCATTTTCTTCCTCCACCGTTGTTGCTACCCTTGGTTGTCCTCCACTTGGAGACTTCACCATCGCAGCCCTGATATCATTGTCATTGTTGTCTTCATCCTGAAGATTGTAGCTACACTCTTTAATCGATTTGATTTGACAGGTTGGAGATCCTTATACCATGACATCGATGGGCTTATTCAAAGCCAAATTGAAGGCTCTTGAGACGCATATGGATGTTAAATTATGTACTCTCTTTGAGGAGTTTAGATTGAGCTGATCACCAAGCCTAATAAGATCACAACGCGGTGCAAATTTGGATTGTAAAAAGAACCTTAGTGAAGAACTAGCGATGATCCATCAAACCTCCACCATCTAAGAGTACCAAACTAGGTTTAAGAGGTTATCTAATAAAACTTATGATTAGTTTGAAAAATAGATATTGAGGACTTATATTGAGGGCTTGAAGTCGAAGATTTAGGAAGAAGTTAAAGCGCGATAACCGTACACACTTAAGGAAGCTATCTCCTTTGAGCGACATTAAGAGGAGTGATTGAATTATGAAGCTCGGAAGACTAGAGTTGCTCCCCGACTAGCGGCACCAAAGCTTTCATCTCCTCCTACTGTCAGCTGACCCCCTCAGCCATAGAAATTAACAAGAGAAGACCTTCATAACAAATCGACAAAGGGCCTATGTGGGTGTTGTGATAAACTGTGAAACCTAGAACATAAATGTAAAAAAGAGACACCGCTGATGATTGCACCCACTGAAGAACCCAAACTTGAAGATATGACTCTCGAGCCCAAGGAGAAGGATACACCACAACCAACCACTCGCATGGTTCCTGCCTTAGCTAGCTACACTAACTTGTAAAAATTAAAGATCGAAGGGTTTCTTGAGCAGCAGTCCATCATCATCCTCATCGACGCCAAGAGCACACACAACTTCATGAGCAGTAAGGTTGTTGTCCACTTAATGCTTCAAAAAGAAGAATACAATGGGTTCGAAGTCAAGATAGCTAATAGCCAAATTGTGAAGTACAACTAGAAGTGCCCGCGAGTAAAACTAATCCTACAAGAGCAAGATGTAGTTGCTAATTTTTTCCTCCTCCCTCTTGATGGTTGATATGGTGCTTGGCATTGATTGGATGTCTGCAATTAAAGATGTTTTCTGAAATTTTTTGAAGCTAACTATTAAATTTTTTAGAAAATAAAAGTAATTAATTTTATCAGGGAGCCCAGCGGTTTCGTAATTCAAATTCAAGAGTTTCATGAGATTGAAGATAAGAACCCTCTCCCACAGTTTACTGAAATTTTGAGTGTCTCCACTAAACCGAGTCGATTACCTCCTCTGAAGTTGTCCGACCCCCTATGCTGAACAAGCCAAAACTTCTACTAGTTGTTGATCGGCCATATTGCTTCCTACAACTTCAGAAGGTCGAAAATAAAAGGGTCATCCAAGAGATGATAAAGACACAGATTGTTTGGTCATGCTTGTTTCCCATTATAACACATTCTTACATCCTTTTCCCTAGAGATAAGCTACTTCTAAATTGTTACATCCCATCGAACTCACCAAGGTTGCTGATCTCAGGTGACTTCCATGACTTTCCCCAGGATCAGACCATGATACTTAAAGACTTTGTTGATGATGACCTCCGATCTATGGCCCAAGACTATGAGAAAATTGAGCCCCTCTAGTAACTTTTGAATCCTTCCCTCATGTATATGACATAGCATATAATGTCATAGGTATGTATTATTCACCTCATTTCTTTTTCTCTTAGATATATTTATATTCATGATATGTGAAAGAAGTGTCTAACACATATAAGTCATTTATAAAGGTCCCTCTAGTGATGATCTCATCATCCATAATTATTGAACAACTATTATTCTCAAAAACTAATTTATATCAACTAATTATCAAACAAGAGATAGAAATAATTTTTTAATAATAGAGGGAACAAAACAGTATGCATCTAATGCAATAATAGCTCCACCAAGCAAATGTAGGGTGACCTCTCCAATAGCAACTGCAACAACTCTTGCTCCATTGCCCATCTTGAGGTCCATCTCGCCTCTAGCCAATCTCCTAAGTCTTGCCAGAACCTGTAACGAATTGTAGATATGATAAACACTCCCGGCATCCAATACCATATGTTATTATGAAAATCTGACAAGTGGAGATTGATCATGAATATACCTGAAGCTTCTCCAAGCTTCTGTCTCGCCTTCTCTGCAAGGTAGTCATTGTAGTTCCTCTTTCGATGTCCATCTTGGCCATAGTGGAAGCATTGTCCTTTGTCCTTTCCTGAGTATTTCTTGGCAACCTTTGTCTTACCTGGTCTTTCTTTGCCTTTGCGCTTCTTAAGGGTCTTACTGGCCTTCCTTTTCTTTTTGGTCTCACCAATATAGAGAACTGGCTTCTCCTTCTTGATGGCACTCTCAGCTTCCCTCAACATATTAAAGAGCTCAGGGAGAGTCACATCAAACTTGCTCATGTTAAAATTCATGATGAAGTGAGAAAAAGAATCTGGTAGGGACTGAAGTATAAGATTAACGCACAGGTTATCCTCTAGGACTATTCCTAGACCTGTGAATTTTTCTATCTACTCTATCATCTTTAGGACATGATTCTCAACCAATGTTCCTTCTGTCATCCTAGCTTGGAAGAGTTTCTTAGATATCTCATATCTTTGAGTTCTTCCTTATTTCTCAAATAGCTGGCAGAGAAGAAGAAGGATATAATATGCATTTATGCTCTCATGTTGCTTTTGTAACTCAAAAGTCATGGAGGACAATATATAACATTTTGCCAATGTGGAATCATCTATATACTTCATATAGCAAGCGATCTCATCCTCGTTTGCCCTTCTTCCGGCATGGGCAAAATTGTATTAAGGACATATGCGATTTTTTTCACCATGAGAACAATTCTCAAATTATGGAGCCAATCTGTATAGTTTGGACCAGTGAGGCAGTTGGCATCAAGTATGCCACGTATGGGGTTTGTGAGCGACATGTTTCTGACAAAACAAGATATAACAAAAATAAATAAGATGCATATTTTATAGAAAATACTAATTAAGATATGGACTTCTATCTTAATGTACTCCCACTATTTTCTTAGCAAGTCATGTGACACCCTCGACACGTGAGATAGAAGTCTCCGGCAGACTCCTAGTGGGGATCGAGATCCAATTGGCATCTTAGTGTAACCTTAAAGGACTCGGCCAGTTACACTAAACCTAAAAGGTAGGCAACTCTTGCTAATCACAACTCCTTATGATTCCCGTCACGCTCCGAACCATCATGGTCTCGAGGGACTCAACCAACCATGATATTCAGTTAAATCATCACCATCGTTACAAGATGAGTCTGATTTGATGATATGCCCTCGAGGGACTCGACCAAGCATACTATGTCCTCAGGTCACCGGTGACATCTCTATGTCATAGGTAAGAACTCGATCACGTAGATAGGTGAGCCTCGAGGAACTCGACCAACTCAACCTATGTCGTGATTCAATTTCTTCTTATAACGATGGAAGGCCACTGGATCAATCTTATTACCTCATGCTTACCGACTTAATATTATCGTAGGAGGGGTTTTTGTTTCGTATCGATCTCCTAATATGTCGTGTCACACACATACATATTTAATATATATCTACATCATATGTAAATATATATATACATATATCTAGTAGGTGTATAACACATCACATATGCAAGCCACACCAGATGATCATGAGACATCACCTAATATAATTAAGCCCTAGCCAATGGGCCTAATCACTCACAATAGGATCTATGTGTGCATTAGCGCATCTCCATGCCCTGTGATTGTTGATCTCGTCATCATCGGTTCTATCGGATCGTTGCATCACCATGCATTGTAATCTCCCGCCATGGCATCGTGAGTCTCGATGTCGCCTCCACGCTCCTATTGCGCCTCTCCATATAATTTCAAATAATCACAGGCACGCAGGCCCAATAATAAACGAGAAAAACATAAGCTCGCAGGCCCCAATAATAATAATAATCACAATTACACACATCACAACACATGATTCATTATCATCTGTCCACATCAAACATTACATGTACATCACATCATATATAGGATTACTAGATATATATAATAATTAATTATTTTTTTAGAAATTAGGACATGCTTGAAATTTTTAGAATTATCAAGGGTATTTTTATAATTTTATATATGAGGATAGTCCTCGAAATTTTTAGAATCATTGAGGGTATTTTTAAAATTTTGTACATGAGGATAGTCCTCAAAAATTTTGAAATTCAGAGGGGCAGGATCGTCCTTTTCCCAAAAGGATGCCCTAGCCCTCTCTTTGCCCCCCTTTGCGCCATCGTCGTTGCCCCTACGCGCGGGCGGCGGGCCAGCAGCAGCGGTCGCCTCGTGGGCGCGAGCGCCACCCCTACGGGCCGCGGCCGTGCGGTGCCATCGCTCACGGGTGGCCGCCCCTTTGTAGGGGGGCCTTGGCTGCAACCGATCACCCCCCTTGTAGGTGGTCAGGCCATGCCCTGCTGCCCCTCCTCCTCGTTGCCTTCGCTACGAAAACACAGAAAGAATGCGTAGAACGACACGATTCAATCTCATCACACGTAGTTTAAAACTAATCTTTCACACAAAAACCTTAGCTCTGATACCACTGTTGGGAAACCTCAGTGGGTGCATCACATGCGTAGCGAAAATTAAAACAAAAATCAGTTTCTCATGCAGATCAAATCATCAGATAAAAGGATTGGGGTCGCGAGAAAAATCGTAAAAACCGATAAAATCGCAATGTGTGAGAGATTGATTTTACTTAGGGAGATCGTATATCCCTATATTCCAGATTCGAATGGAGAAGATGAAGGAGGTCAAGCATCCTCCTCTCTAGCGGTATCCATACGATGGATCTCTGTAGCAAAACTCCTCCAATCTGATCTTGCAACTCTTGCTCAGAGAGAGGGAGGAGAATAGAAAGTGGTGGCTAAAGCTGCAGCCTATCAACCATGAGTCTCCCCTCCTATTTATAAAGAGCCACCAAAAACCCTAGGGCTCCTGCCTTAGTGGGTGTTGGATCTCCATCCAATAACCCACTAATCTTGTATTATTGGATCTCTATCCAATAATCTCCTTAGGCCTCTAATTGAGCCTTAAGCAAGGAGCCCATCAATATAGGGTCTCATCTAATGAGAATAGGGGCTAATTGGATCTTCATCCAATCCTCTATTTGCTGAAGCATCCACCATATGTGTGTGACCCTTTGAGCCCGATACCGAGCTGGCCATGAGTCACTCCTATTAGAAATTCTTCTAATATAGTGAATTATTATCCTCATAATAATTCACTCGACTCATTGACTATGAACGTACTAGGCTACTATGCCATAGTCCCCGGACGGTACAGGGGGATCGAATTCGTCGGACCCATCCATCTACAGTTACCATGTATCTATAATCCCTCGTCAAAATAATATCCTAGAGACCGTATATTGGATATGGTACTTTCAGGTCATATATGGAATTAGTTTGTCTTGCTCTATTCAGATTTTACCAGAGAACTCATTCTCTTTCAATCTGAATGACCCTGGCTAGGGATTTGTTTAAGCAAACACATATGAGATATTCCTCTCATGATACAAAGAGTGGATGATCCTCTATTGACACTCAATTGTCTTCATAAGGTTGTCTACCATTTCCGATAACCAGTTGTACCAGATTTGGAACTTTTCAAACCTGTATGTCTAGCGTCAAAGAAAGGAGTACTCATACAAAACATCCTTTATGTCTCAAGTCTTAAGACTAGATATACAACTGGGACTATGGAATCACTGTCTGACATTAGGTATCATTAACTATAGAGCATTCCATAAGCAGATCAATCAGTGAACTCATTCTCCAATAAGCACCTGTACTATATCCTTAGTGTCTCCATACAAGTGGCTATGAGACCAGTCGCCTACATCATATAGATGGGTATATAGTACACCGATCTATCCGGTTATCTTGATGTCCCTCTCGAGTAACCTATATCTGGGATTATTTAGGATCTGTGTTTAAAGGTGAATCAATCTCATTATTGTGATCTCATCATGATCCGATTCCCATTGCACAGAACCAAGGACATCACAATATATATGTAACAAATAATATAATATAAGAATATACCAATACTAAGCATAAGTAAAAAGATTACACAACATGTCACACGTGCGATCACTCACATAATTGGCTTGTAGGGCACCTGTAACCAGCACTATTAAGCATGCCCTCTTTGAATCAGCCTTGTGCTCAAGGCTGAGGGTTCATGAACTCTAGGAACCAGGTCTTCAGCTCCTTATATGATTCTCATATGATCATTAATTGAACTTTAGTCTCCTCATCAGCTTGGGTGTTAGTTGGAAGGATTTGGTTGAGGTATCTTCTTTAAATTTCAATTTGAGGTGGGATACCTGGAGGATCAACTATAATCTTGATCTGGTGCGCGGATCTAATCTCCAAGTTATGGCCCCAATGTGATCCCCAATTTTGTAATGTCCAATAAAATAAGGAGACCACTTCCTTAAGGCTTGAGTTTCTTGCTGATCGGGTTGGAGGTGTAGGAAAACTCAATTTTTAATTTTTCGTCCATTTTGAAGTTTGTCGGAAGGTTATTTTTTCTTTACATATGTTGTCATATGGTTAGTCTTTATTAATAGCCAACCTTTTTTCTGGAATGGTTGCTGCTCTATGGTATGGTTCAGAATGATGAGAGCCCAATTTGGTGTGAGCATGGATTGTAATTCTTCTAGGCTTACTCCTCTTTTGTGCCATGGACCATCTTGCATAAGGGTGACACTGATCCCCACCCTAGATGTGTCTGCTCCAATCATAAATATCTGGCCACGACTTGGTGTGGACAATATCATGGTCATGAGGGTTATAGTTTTACTCGGCCAAGGTGGTGATAGAATCCCAGATGGAGCTCTATAAATTTTGACCCTTGAGGGGAATCAACCCTTGGAACGCTGTAGGGGTTCCTACTTTCTAGATTCGGCACAAGGCTGAAATAAAATTAATAATTATTTGATTCAAAGGGGGGGGGGTGTGGCTACATCTTTAAATAGTGATCGAAACTCTAGCCTAAGGGGGTTCTTACCTAAGTAGAATTATCCCTTTGCCCCTTCTATAGCCGACCTACCTTAATAGGAACATGGGGTGGCTAAGTTGGCTCTATAGCTGACCTAAGCAGGGGGAAACCCTAGCCAACCAACCCGGTAAGGGGGGTGGCGGCTACTAAGCCATAAGGGCTAATCTAAACCCTAGCCATAATCCTTTATAAGATAGGAGTAGCTTTATTATAGTCTTACAAGGTTTTTATTAACTAGTACTAATATAATTAAGACTCAATCTTGCTAGAGTCCTATCAAGTCCGTCCTCTTCAGATCAACCTTCTCCTCAAGGCTGAGGGTCCATAAACTCTGAAAATTGGATCTTTAACTCCTCATTTGACTCTCATGCTATTATTAACTGAACTTTGGCCTCGTCATTAGCTGGGGTGTTAGTTGAAAAGATTTGGACTAAGTTATCTTCTTTAAATTTTCATTCGAGGTGAGATACCTGGTGGATCAAATGTGATCTTGATCTGGTGTACGAATCTGATCTCCAGGTTAGGACCCCAATGTGATCCTTAATTTTGCAAGGCCCAAAGAAATAGGGAGACCACTTCATTAAGACTCAAGTTTCTTGCTGATTGGGCTAGAGGTGTAGAAAAACTCGATCTTTAATTTTTCATCCATTCTGAAGTTTGTTGGGAGGCTGTTTCTTCCTTGCATGTGCTACCATATGGTTAGTCTTTAGTGATAGTCAATCTTTCTTCCAGAATAGTGACTACCCTCTAGTACGGTTCAGGATGATGAGAGCCCAATCTGGTGATGGCTCATGATCATCCGGTGTGGCTTGCATATGTGATGTGTTATACACCTACTAGATATATATATATATATATATATATATATATATATATATATATATATATATATATATATGTGTATATATATATATATATGTATATATATATATATTTGTATACGATGTAGATATATATTAAATATGTATGTGTGTGACACGACATATTAGGAGACCGATAGAAAATAAAAACCTCTCCTGCAATAATATTAAGTCGGTAAGCGTGAGTCAATAAAATTGACTCACGTGACCTTCCATCATTATAGGAAGAAATTGAATCACAACATAGGTTGAGTTGATCGAGTCCCTCGAGACTCACTTATCTACGTGATCGAGTTCTTGCCTATGACATAGAGATGTCATCGGTGACCTGAGGACATGGTATGCTTGGTCGAGTCCCTCGAGGGTATATCATCAAATCAAACTCATCTTGTAATGATGTTGATGACTTAACTAAATATCATGGTTGGTAGAATCCCTCAAGACCATGATAATTCGGAGGTCGAACATAACGGGAATCATAAGGAGTTATGATTGATAAGAGTTGCCTACCTTTTGGGCTTAGTGTAATTGGTCGAGTCCCTCGAGGTTGCACTAAGACGCTAATTGGATCCTGATCCCCACTAGGATTCTGTCAGAGACTTTTGTCTTATGTATCGAGGGTGTCACGTGATTCGCTAAAAAATAGTGGGAGTACATTAAGATAGAAGTCCATATCTTAACTAGTATTTTCTACAAAATCTGTATGTTATTTAATTACGCTATATCTTGCTCGTCGCTTATAAAACCCCTACGTGACATACTTGATGCCAACTATCTCATTGGTCCAAAAGCTCCATAATTTAAGAATTGTTCTCATGAAAGAGAAAATTGTATATGTCCTTAATATGATTGTGCCTACGCTGGAGGAAAGGATAAGCGAGGATGAGATCATTCGCTTTGTAAAGTATATAGATAGTCCTAAAGGATAACCTGTGCATTGATCTTATACTTCAGTCCCTATCGGATTCCTTTTCACAGTTCATTATTAACTTTAATATGAACAAGTTTGGGGTGACTCTCTCTGAGCTCCTTAATATATTGAGGGAACTTGAGAGTGTCATCAAGAAGGAGAAGCCAATTCTCTATATTGGTGAGACCAAAAAGAAAAGGAAGACCAGTAAGATCCTTAAGAAGGGCAAGGGCAAAGAAAGACCAGGTAAGGTAAAGGTTACCAAAAGAGACCCGACAAAGGATATAGGATAGTACTTCCAATGTGGCTAAGACAGGCATTGGAAAAGAAACTATAAGGACTACCTTGTAGATAAGGTGAAATATAAGCTTAACTTCACGTATATTCATGATCAATCTTCACTTTTCAGATTTTCATGATAACACATGGATATTGGATACTAGGAGTGTTTATTATATCTGCAATTCGTTGCAAGTTACGGCAAGACCTAAGAGACTAGTCAGAGGCAAGATGGACCACAAGATGGGCAATAGAGCAAGAGTTACTACAGTTGTCATTGGGGAGGTCACCCTACATCTGTCTTGTGGAGCTATCATTGCATTGGATGTATGCTATTTTGTTTTCTCTATTATCAAAAATATTATATATATGTCTTATTGGACAATTAGTGGATATAAATTAATTTTTTAGAATAATAGTTGTTTAATAATTATGGATGATGAGATCATCACTAGAGGGACCCTTATAAATGGCTTATATGTGTTAGACACTTCTCTACATATCATGAATATAAATATGTCTAAGATGAAAAGAGATGAGGTGAATAATACATACCTAGGGCATTGTAGGCTAGGTCATATACATGAGAGAAGGATTCAAAAGTTACTAAAAGATGGATACTTAGATCCATTTGACTATGAGACATATGCAACTTGCGAACCTTACCTTCGTGGGAAGATGACCAACTCTCCTTTTAGTGGAACTGAAGAGAGAGCCACCGAGTTATTGGAACTGATATATATAATATATGTGGTCCCATGTCGACTTAGGCTATAGGTGGTTACTCATACTTCATTACATTCACTAATGATTTCTCTAGATATGGACATGTGTACTTAATGAAGTACAAATCTGAGGCTTTCGAGAAATTCAGGGAATATAAGAATGAGGTAGAGAACCAAATTGGAAAGAGTATTAAGACTCTTTAATCAGATCGAGGAGGAGAGCACTTGAGTAAGGAGTTCACCCATTTCCTCAGGGACAATAGGATTCTATCCCAGTGGACACCTCCTTATACACCTCAGCTCAATGGTGTATCAAAAAGGTGAAATCGCACGCTGTTAGATATGGTGCGATCCACGATGAGTTTCACTGACCTACCTATTTCATTTTGGGGGTACGCCCTAAAGACTGTAGCTTACCTTCTGAACAGAGTTCCATCAAAGTTGGTAGTGTCTACACCATATGAAATATAAAAAGGAAAGAAGCTCGATCTTTAAGATTGTTAAGATTTGGGGCTATCCTGCCCACGTTAGAAGACACAACTCTGATAAGTTAGAATCAAGGATAGAATTATGCATATTCATGGGATACCCAAAGAAAACTTGTGGGTAGTATTGCTATCATCCCGAGGACTGAAAGGTCTTTGTTGCCAAGAGAGTTGTGTTCCTTGAGAAGGAACATATTCTTGGTGGAAACAGTGGAAGTGAGATAGAATTAAGCGAGGTTGGAGAACCTAGCTCAAGCACCATTCTAGAGTCCGAGCCTGTTCAAGTACCTAACACACAAGTTCCAACTTTACATAGGTCTAACAGAGTATCTCACCCTTCTGAAAGATATATGAGACATATCAGTGGAGATGACTCTCAGGATGTTGATCCTCAGACCTACAAGGAGGCTATTATAAGTATAGACTCCGGGAAGTAGCAAGAAGCCATGAATTCTGAGATGGATTCTATGTACTCTAATAAGGTTTGGAACCTTATGGATGCATCTGAGGGTATTGTACCCATCGGTTGCAAATGGATCTTCAAGAAGAAGATCGGAGTGGATGGAAAGGTAGAGACCTATAAAGCAATGCTGGTAGCTAAAGGATATCATCAAAGATAAGGAGTTGACTATGGTAAAACCTTTTCACCTGTAGCCATGCTTAAATCCATTAGAATTATTTTGGTCATTGCAACACATATGACTATGAGATCTGGTAGATGGATGTCAAAATGACATTCCTCAATGGTAACCTCGAGGAAGAGGTATATATGATACAACCAGAGGGATTCGTATCCAAAGAAAGTCCAGATAAAGTGTGCAGGTTGCTTAGATCCATTTATAGATTGAAGCAAGCTTCCCGAAGTTGGAACATAAGATTTGATAAGGTGATCAGATCTTATGACTTTGTTAAGAACGAAGATGAGCCTTGTATATACAGGTAGGTAAGTGGAAGTGTTATCACCTTCTTGGTGCTATTTGTAGATGACATCCTAATCATTGGAAATGATGTAGGAATGCTCTCCACAGTAAAGGCTTGGCTATCTAGAAACTTCTCCATGAAAGACTTAGGGGAAGCATCCTATATTTTGGGATCCAGATCTATAAAGATAGATCAAAAAAGATGTTTGGCTTGTCTCAATCTAGGTACATAGACTCAATTATCAAAAGATTTGGTATAAAAAATTCCAAGAGAGGTCTCACACCAGTGAGACATGGAATATCACTTTCTAGGAGTATGTCCCCAAAGACTCCTGAAGAAAGGATAGATATGGATAAGATACCTTATGCCTCAGCGATAGAGTCTATTATGTATGTGATGCTATGTACTAGGCCTGATATAGCACATGCTCTGAGTGTCACGAGTAAGTATCAGGGAGATCCAGGTTTAGAACACTGGAAGGCAGAAAAGTGTATCCTTAAGTACTTGAGAAAAACTAAGGATCTTTTACTAGTATATAGAGGAGGTAGCCTCCAGGTTGAGGGCTACACAGATTCAAGTTTTCAGTCTGACATTGATGATAGCAAGTCAAATTCAGGATATGTTTTCACCATGAATGGAGGAACAGTAAGTTGGAAGAGTTCCAAGCAAGATACTACTACTGACTCGACCACAGAGGCTGAATATATTGCTGCAGTAGAAGCAGCAAAGGAAGGGGAATGGATGAAAAAGTTCATTAAAGATTTGAGAGTCGTACCAAGTAGCGTGGAACCAATTTCTATATACTGCGACAATAATAGGGCGATAGCTCAAGCGAAGGAACTCAGGTCTTATCAGAAGTCTAAGCATGTTCTAAGGAGGTTTCATCTGATCAGAGCGATGATGACCCGAAAAGATATAGCAATGGAAAGAGTTCCATCCGAAGATAACATTATAGATCCACTGATAAAGCTGTTGGCTCAGATTGTATTTGAGCGTCACAGGGGTCTGATAGAGATCAGACACATAGGTGATTGGCTTTTGGTCAAGTGGGAGATTGCTAGTTACAAGTGCCCTGCAAGCCAATCACATGAGTGATGGCACGTGTGACATGCTGTGTGATCTTTTTGCTTATGATGAATATTGACATATTCTCATATTATCTATTACATATACATTGTGATGTCTTTGGTTCTGTGTAATGGGAGTCGGATCATGATAAGATCACGATAATGAGATCGATTCACCTTTAAACATAGATCCTAAATAATCCCGATCATAGGTTACTCAAGAGAGACATTAAGATAACCGGACAGATCGATGTACTATATACCCGTCCATATGATGAAGGTGGCTGGTCTCATAGCCACTTGTATAGAGACACTAAGGATATAGTACAAGTGCTCATTAGAGAATGAGTTTACTCATTGATCCGCATATGGAATGTTGTATGGTTAATGATACCTAATGTCATATAGTGATTCTATAGTCCCAGATGTGTATTTGGTCCTTAGACTTGAGACACTAAGGATGTCTTGTATGAGCACTCCTTTTTTTGATGCCAGACTTACAGGTTTGGAAAGTTCCAGATCTAGTATAGTTAATTATCAAGATTGGTAGCCAATCTTATGAAGGCAATTAAGTGTCAATAGAGGATCATCCACTCTCGGTATCATGAGAGAAATATCTCATATGTACTTGCTCAGACAAATCCCTAGCTAGGGTCATTTGGATTGAGAGAGAAGGAGTTTTCTGATAGAATCTGAATAGAGTAAGACAAACTGATTTCGTATATGACCTGATAGTACCATATCCAATATACAGTCTCTGCGATATTATTTGGATAAGAGATTATAGATACATGGTAACTATGGACAGACAAGTCCGATAGATTTGATCCCCCTATACTGTCTGGGGACTATGGTGTAGTGGCCTAGTAGGTCTATAGTCGATGAGTCGAGTAAATTATTATGGGGATAATAATTCACTATATCAGAAAGAGTTCTGATGAAAGTGACTCACGGTCAGTGTAGTATCGGGCCTAGAGGGTCACACACATATGGTGGATGCTTCAGTGAATAGAGGATTGGATAAAAATCCAATTAGCCCCTATTCTTATTAGATGAGATCCTATGTTGATGTGCTCCTTGATTAAAGCCCAATTATAGGCCTAAGGATATTATTGGATAGAGATCCAATAATGCAAAGTTAGTGGGTTATTGGATGGAGATCCAATACCCAGTAAGGAAGGAGCCCTAGGGTTTTGGTGGCTCTCTATAAATAGGAGGGGAGACTCATGGTTGATAGACTATAGCTTTAGCCACCACATTCTATTCTCCTCCCTCCCTCTGTGCAAGAGTTGCGAGATCAGATTGGAGGAGTTTCGCTACAGAGATCCATCATGTGGATACCGCTAGAGAGGAGAATGCTTGACCTTCTTCATCTTCTCTATCCAGATCTGGAATACAAGGATATACGATCTCCCTAGGTAAAATCAATCTCTCACACATCACAGTTTTTTAATTTTTGTGATTTTTCTCACGACCCTAATCTTTTGCATGATGATTTGATCTACGTGGCAAACCGATTTTTGTTTTGATTTCCGCTGCGCATGTGATGCACCCACTGAGGTTTCCCAATATTATGCTTATCTTCAATTAGGGTGCCTTGTAGTTGGAAGAGCTCGGTCAAAATTTACTTGTAAATACCCTGTCACGGTTGCTCATAATTGAACTTGGCATCTCATGCAGTTTTATAATACTTTTTGTAAAAAGCTTAGCAATGCTAATAGTGGTATAAGGATGTCTCACATCACAAAAATAAGCATATTTAGTTAGACGATCTATCACCACAAAAATCATGCTTTTACCTTGAGTTGATGTCAGTCCTTTGATAAAATCAATGGAGATGTCAGTCCATGCTGAGTCCGGTATAGGTAGTGGTTGTAGTTTGCCCAGATTTGCCATCGTTTCACTTTTCTGCTGCTGGCATACATCACATTTAGATATATAAATTAATTTTTTCATGCCCTTCTAAAAGAAGTTTTGTTTCACCCTCTTGTAAGTTATCAAAAATTGCCGAAGGTGAAGAGTGCATCTCATGCAAAATAAATTAAATATAAGGGGAAGAAGGAATGACAACAATTCGGTCTTTGTAACGTAAGTCCTTCGAATCCCATGTGTAGTGACCTATGGAACCCGGATCATTCTCCAATTTTTCTATGATATCTCGGGTCTCTGAGTCATTCTTTCATTCCTCCCTAATGTCTTTGAGGAAGTTGGTGGAAGGAAGGGAAATGGCTGAAATTTTGACTTGTCCCGGTAGCCGTGATAAAGCATATACAACAATATTCTCTTTCCCTTTTCGATAAGTAATTTCATAATCAAAGCCAAGAAGTTGAGTTACCCATCATTGCTACTCTAGGGAAGATATTTTTTACTCCAAAAAATATTTAAGGCTTCGGTGGTCGGTCTTAATTTAGAAGCATCAGTCAATCAGGTGGGTCTCCACTTCATAACGGCATGTATGATGACAAGCATTTCTTTATCATACACGAATATTTTAAGATGTGAGGGGGATAAAACTTTACTAGTGTAAGCAAGGAGTTGGTCATCTTGCATTAGAACAGCTCTAATTCCAACTCCTAATGCGTCAGCCTCAATGACGAAGGTGCGACTGAAATCGGGCAGCGCTAGGATCGACATCATCGTCATAGCTACCTTAAGTTGTTTGAAGGCTGTAGAGGTTTTATCTAACCACAAGAAAGAGTCTTTCTTCAGTAAGGATGTGAGTGTCACATTGATCTTATCATAATCTTTCATGAATTTTTGATAGCTACCTTAAGTAGCTCGTGAGTCCAAGGAAGTCGCGTAGCAATTTTATGTTCGTAGATCTCGGCCATCCTTGCACTGCCTCGATCTTTGTCAGGTCTACCACCACTCCACCACTCCATCCTCTGATATAATGTGCCCTAGATACTCCATTTTATACTGTAAAAAGTTATACTTTGACTATTTAACATAAAAGGTGTTCTCCCGAAGAATCATTAGAACAGTTCGTAAGTGCTGAAAATGCATATCAAGCGTAGGGCTATAAATGAGAATATCATAAAAAATACCAACATGAACTTACATAGAAAACTCTGAAAGATGTCATTCATCAGGCTTTGAAAAGTGGAAGGAGCATTTGTAAGTCCGAAAGGCATTACCAGAAACTCGTAGTGGCTATTATGTATGCGAAATGCAGTTTTCGGGACATCTTCAGCACATACCCGAATCTGGTGATAACTGAAATAGAGATCCAATTTTGTGAAGACTCGGGCTCCTTTTAATTCATCCAAGAGTTTATCTACAATTGCTATAGGATATTTATCTTTGATGGTGATGGCGTTCAAAACCCGGTAATCAACGTACATCCGTCACGTACCATCCTTCTTACGCACTAGCAATATTGGCGAAGAGTAAGGGCTGCAACTTGGTCGAATTACTCTAGTGTTGAGCATCTCCTTGACAATATTCTCAATCTCATTCTTCTGCAAGTGAGGGTAGTAGTATGGCCTCAAATTTGATGGAGGTTTACCTAGCAGAATAGGTATACGGTGGTCATACGATCGGTTAGGGGGCAACCCTTGCGGCTCTGTGAAAACATCCACGAATTCGCCCAGCTAGAGGGCAAGCTTAGGATATGAATTTTGCACATTCTCCTCCTTGGATGGCTGATGGATATGCATCAAAAATTCTACATATACTTTGTACAAAACTTTCTCCATTTGAAACGGTGGAAATATAGCTCTCGCACTTACCTCATAATGTGACTTGTCTCTCTTTATAATAAAACTTCATAATTAGTTTAGAAAAATTCTAAGAGATATCACTTAGCATTATGAGTAATTCGATCCCAAGCATGGCTTCATAATCATTGAGGGGTAGGAGGAAAAAATTAGCTACCACTTCTGGTCCTGGAGGAGTAGTTTTACCCACAGGCACCGATAGTCACAATTGAAAATTCAACTATTGATGACTTTTACATCAAACTTGTTGCAACCTTCAATTTGAAGCACCATACATGCAACAACCTTACTGTTGAGGAAGTTATTTGTGCTACCCATATCAATGAGAATGGTGATGGATTGATGTTTTAGAAGTCCTCCAACTTTCATCATCTGCGGGTTGGAGTAGTAGGCCAACGCATGCACTGCATAGTCGGCCGATTGGAGCTCTTCCTCCATGGCTTCCTTTCAGGTTCAAGACCTTCTTCAGATGGTTTACTGTCCTCATCTTCCAGTGGTTCAATCACAAAGAGCCAGCCCTTTTGTAGTAATGTTCTTGGCTCCACGAATTATCACAGTGCCAACACAGCCCCTTGGCCGAACGTTCACGAAGCTTGTCTCTTATTAATTTCTTTGGTGCAGGGGCTCGAATGGTAGTAAAGGGGGCTGTAGGCCTTGGCATGGCTGGTCAGGGAGTGAGTCTTATCCTTCGTACCTCGTGGTTTAATCATTCTTCTTAGATACGTATGAAGAAAATCACCGCCATAAGAGTGTACGGTTGTCGCGTCTTTACTTCTCCTTGAAACTTCGGCTTTAGGCCCTTAATAAAAGTTTCTAAAAGTTATTTTTAGACCAATCCATAGTTTGGTTAGATAAACATTCAAACCTTGTTTAGTATTCTTATATTGTAGAGGTTTGACGAATTTTTGCCAATTGTCCATCGATGTTATCAAAATTGGTTAGTTCGAAGCGGTTTAGTAGTCTTTCATTGAATCACTGCCAAGAGAGACCTTCATGGGTGTACTTGAACCAATTGAACTACTGAATAGCATCTCTCTCGAGGTGGATGGCAGCAATCTCCACCCGTGTAGTGTTGGCAGTTCGGTATAATCGAAAATAGCGCTCTGTGCGTGAGATCCATCCGATCGGGTCTCCCTCTTCCCATCTTGGAAAGTCCACCTTCATGCATGGATTATTCTGATCAAGGATGATGTGTCCATGCTCTTGAGGATCGTCTCACCGATCTGAAGTCTCTCCATGTTGTGACTTCCTCAGACTTGATGGTCAGCCTATTCTGAATTTGGCGAATAGGGATCACATCTTCTCCTTCATGTGGCTTTCAAAGGCTTCGAACTTGGCATCGATGGACTCCTCTGATGCCATGGTGTATGCCTCTAGACTTGTAATATTAAGATCTTTTTTCTGTTGACAGGTTAGTGGCATGAGAATTTTTGGAGTGGTAGTGGCCGATTGGATTGGTGGATCGGTGGAGATGCAGGTAGGCTACAGTTTAGGGCTGATTGGGATGGTTATTTGGCTATGGTTTTATTAGGGTTTTTTGAGAGGTAATAGTAAGTATTAAAGATGAGAAGAAGAGTCACAAATATGGAAAAGATGGTAGCAAGATTTGATAAAATTTTGATGAAAAATTGCTATAGTATACACTGTACTGCAGAACAGAATTCCCATCGAAGAAGCATCAGTTTCTCGACATTAATTCTATCAAAAATCTAAAATATTTAAGGAAAATTTTAATATCAAAATCTTATTCAGATGGTGACAGTAGTATTAATTTGGATTAGGAAAAATTTTGACAGCGTAACGGTAGAAAAATTGTTGCAAACAAGATTGTATAATTCTCATCGTAAAATTTCAAGACTACGTGATAAAGAATTGAAGCAGTATAAGTCTAGATCCAGAAAGAGTTTTTTTCAGAGATTGATCTTAGATGAAAGCTAAGATGATCTATGAATTTGTGTAAAAGTTTCAGCCAGAAAAGAAGATCAAAAGTTTAGGTTCAAGAGGCAACAATCGGCCAAATTTGTTTTACAGCTTTCCCCGTCGCAATGATGATAATGTTTACAATGGTAAAATTTTGCAACAAAGAAACTTTAGAAAAACTTCTTCCATGTATAAGATAAAGGAATAGTAGTAGTAAGAGGCATAGGTTTTGGAGTTTTTACTAGATCTATGATGTTGACACAGAGAACAATAGTAGATTGATGGATCTACGACTTGATGGGCATGGTGGATGAAGGCGGCATCAAAAGTAATTGTGGAAATTACTTAGAAGATGGAGGCAGCAGAGATGGCTACAGGGCAGTAGGAACATAGCTCTGATACCACATGATAGAATCTCAGAAGGAGTTCTATAGATTTTTGACCCTTGAGAGGGATCAACCCTTGGAACGCTGTAGAGGTTCTTCTATCCTAGACTCAGCACAAGGCTGAATAAAAGATGATAATTATTTGATAAAAGAGAGTGGGTGGCTACATCATTATATAGGGTTTTAAACCCTTACTCATGGGGTACTTACCTAAGTAAAATTACTCTTTTTTATAGGAACAGGTGTCGATTAGGTTGGCTCTATAGCCGACCTAAGTAGGGGAAAATCTTAGCCGACTAGCCTAGTAAAGAAGATGACTATTGGTAAGTCCTAAGACCCCAATCTAAACTCTAACCACATTTCTTTATAGGATAGAAATGACTATGTGGGATTTTATTACAATCTCACAAAGTTTTATTGACTACTCTTAGGGAGATTAGGACTCAACCCTGCTGAAGTCCTATCAATTTTTTCTTATTATATCCCATAAATAGTTCCTTTTAAAAATATCAATCACAACACCCAAAGTGATATATGTGCAAAATCTATAGTGAGTTCTCTTTATCTAATGTTCCTATACATTTTGGCACATTTTCTTCCTCATTTATATATACTCTTATTATTCACCACCAATGATGGAGTAAATTAATATAAGGAGTAATAATATTTATAAAGAGAAATTTTCAATATTAAGAAGATAAAAAAATAATTATTAAACTAATACATTATAGAGATTGATATAATGTAAGCATATGTCACGGTTTTGTCTACTTATTTTGATGAAGTAAAAGATGTTGAAGAGTGAAAGAATGCTATTCATAAAGATGAAAAACCACAGGAGTGCGCCAGACCGAGAAACATGAATGGAAGTTGGAAATAAAGAATTAGATATAGTAAAGACAGAGCAGGGCTTGTGCTGTACTCCAGTGAGTGAGATTTGGATTGATGTGAAATAATAATGCTTGGCTACTCGGCTGCTAGCTTAGATTAGTAATTAGTTGACCTCTTACTTCCCATCCACTGGTGTATTCTTGTACTGACTGATTTTATATTTATTGTCAAGTTGCATTCTGTAGCTCAGTGAGATACCTTAACTTGGATTTTGTGCCAAGCTCTATAAATTTAGATTAAATTATTTTTAAAATAGGTCTATATGTTTCTATCGTAAGTCAACAAAAATATAGAGACGACCGATTTGCAACAGGTTAACTTAAAAATATGAAAAAGATAATGCATATGACCAAGATGATTGGTAAGAACATTTATATGACACAATCATTGGAATATAATTCTATTTCTAAACCAAATTATATTTGCAAGCTCAAGAAGACCTTTTATGGGTTAAAGAAAAATCTTGATATTAAAAAAATACTCAATACTTATACTTCTCTGCTTATTCTTTTTATTGATTCTAGCCTATTTATTCAAATGCAAGGAAGCCTACTTATTATTATTTTTGTATATGATATAATCATGACCCATAATGACGAAATGAAAATTTCAAATTTTAGTGGTGATCTTTCACTAAAAAAAATTATTTGAAAGGTTTAGAATTAAAGTAAGAAAGTTTCTACTCTACTTGATGTAAATATAAAGCATAAAGCTAAGTTGCAATGATGACAAGACTCTTTTGACCCATGATCGTTTCATGCTCTTATTGGTGGTCTCATCTATTTAACAATTATAAGATCAGATATTGTATTATCAATTGATTTTATAAGTCATTTTATGCGATCTCCAAAGAAACCACGTCTTGATACAGTACAGAAAAATTTAAAATATGTGAATTTTATCATTGATTTTGAATTATTATACAAGAAGCATATACATTTTTATGTAGATCTGGGAGATGATTTGGATAATTGTAAATCTATTTTTGGCTATCTTTTTAATATGGTTCTACATGTATCTCATTGTGTAGTAAAAAATAATAATAGGTATCCCTTTCTAAAATCAAAAGCAGAATACAAGCCTTCCTTACTTGCTACTTAAGAATGTATATGGTTAAGGCGGTTGATCAAGGATGTTTGTTATAAAATTAACAAATCACCTATTTTATATTGTGATAACTAAAGTGTCTGACAATTGACTACAAATCCAATTGGTCATGCAAAAGACCAAGCATAATGTAATTGAACATCATTTTATCCTAAAAAATTATTTTAAAGAGTCATTGAGATCATTAGATCAAGTGCAAAGATAATGTCATAAACATCTTTATTAAATATCTCTCAAAAGTACCATTGGAGATCTTCAATGCGAGTTAATATTTATCTCCAAAAACATACTTTAAGAGAGAGTGTTAAGATTTAAAATATATTTTTGAAAGATTTTATATTATTATTCTACACATATTATTATTTTAGAGATAAGAGTCTCATGATTTAAATTATTATTCTACGCATATAAATGGATGACATCGAAGTCTAAAGATTTGTAATAATAGGGCTCAAGTTCAAGAGTAATTTAAGATCTCAAGAGTTATTTAAGATCTATAAATGGATTTTATTTTTGATAAGCTCAATATAGTTTTTTATTTTCTATTTTCACCTTGGTTTTTTTCTTCTATTTGGTTTGATTTTGAAGTACCTTAATTTTTTTTTCTTTTATTTGGTTTGATCATTAGCTAGTAGTATATTTTTATTATTATTTGGGAAAGGATTGTACTTGTGATGCCTTTCTTTCTTCACTGAAAGATCATTGATGACCTCTGCATTTTGTAGATATCTTCTGCCATGTGGTGAACATACTCCGTGCTAATTCGAAGATCCTACGTAGTTCAAGTATCTAGCTTGTTTGATGATATTTTCTAAGTTGATCAGCTTTATCATTCTTTAATTTGATCAACCATCAAACTGGAACAATTCTTTAATTGTTCAAGGCTCCAATCTTGCAATCACTTACATAATTAGTTATTGACTTCCAAAGGTGATCTAGTCAAAAATGACGATCAACTTATAGCTCGAGAGGACGCAATTTGCTCGTCCTGAAGGCATGGCATGTTCAAATCGAGGATGCTGAATACGAATGCTTACTCAATAATTAGTTTTAATTGGACCTGATGGGACTTTGCCTCAAACGCTTCCCATCAGATTGGCATCAAGTCCTGCCATACTCGATGGCAAAATCGAGGACTCGCTGAAAGCAAAGACTCTACTAGACTATGATTGATGCAACTTAACCCAATCAGGAAAGAAGAGAACCTGAGTCAGAGCGACTAACCACAGATCTTGAAGACATCCCAAGGCACAGGAGCTGCTGAAGGTGTGGAAATAACCTCAGGGTTGCGTCATCGCCGCTCGCAACAAACATGGTTGCCTTATCTAGGTGCCCATCAGTAACAACCTCCCGATGTACCCACCGTCGCCGATGTCACCTTCATCGCCACTGACATAGGATTCCAGATCAGCCCTGGACCAAGTTGCCCATATCGGCCACGGCCCCGATGTGGACAGAACGGGTTCCGTTGACCCGCTGTCACCTCAGGGTTGCGTCATCGCCGCTCGCAACGATTTCTGTAGATAGATCAGGCGCCGATTTCTCCGATCCGCTTCGCTATATTGCCCCGTACGTGTTTCCACACTGGGCTCGTGTCTGCGATGAGTCAGGCACCGGCTGAATACGCAGTTGGAGTGGCCATGTTTCTAGCCCCCCCTGATATTTTCAACACCTATGCGGGTGTTCAAATCGGCACATTCCAATACCTCACACACGACATCTCAAAAACATTAAAATTTATAATTTTTTAGAAATTTTAACTATATTTAAATTTATTAAAATAATTCTAATCAAATTAAAACTCTATGATGAATTAATTTTTTTAAAATATATTTTATATCTTAATATTTTGATGAGAAAAAAAAATAAAACACTTTGAGTACTCTGAGAATAATCTAAATATCCTAAGGTGTATAAAATGAGTTGAGTGGGGATACCTCAAGATTTTTATAATAGATTTTATATGTTAAAGAATTTAATTTTTTTGATAGACACATTAAATAAATTTCTTCTTATATTATTTATTTGTTATTCTCTTGGGATTTCTCTTTTTTTTCTAACTTCTGATCTCTTTATATAGGTAATTAAAATTGATATGCCTTGATATATTTTTATTTTATGTATTTGATAATCCGTATGTTGATAATTTAGGATGACATTATCCACTGTCCTTATATATCTATTGCATCCGACACATTCTATTTGTTGAATTTTGAATTTTGATGATGAAATTCATTGATAAAGTTATAATTTAATGAGCATTTAAATGACACAAGACTAATTTGATCATCGAAAGGTAAATCAATCAAAGCAGGTGAATCAAATATTAGATCAAAGTGGGTTATGTCAGAGATTGGATGTCGGGCCAACGGATTGGTCGACATACCAAAAGATAGATTTTGTGCCTAGAGATCGAGCCGAAAGAATTTGATATTGCACCAAGATCAGATGTTATGAGAGTCAACATATCGATGGATTGGGCAATACGTCGAAAGAGAGTACAATATGCCAAAGAGTTGGATAAAGCCTCAAATGAACCAATAGCATACCGGACAACATAGGATTCGTGCTTTATAATTAGTTATGTCTTGATCGATGAAGCTTATGTTATAGTTAAGTTGGTTTTGGATATAACCATGCCAACTCAATTAAGACTAGGACTAACCCATTGGGAGGCCCATTCAGTGACCTACAACCGCCTATGAGCTGAGAACATAGTCTCCCATATTGTCAAGCGATGGTACCACCCAGACACAGCCTCCCAAACTATATTAAGCGATGGTACTGTGTAGTATGGGCGGTGGTACTGCCAGTGCATAGGGTGGCAGCCGGTGATATCACCTAGTATGGGTGGTAGGTACTACCAGTATACTTAAAACCCAAAAAATTTAAAATTTGGCTCTATTTTTTAAAGTCATTTGGGGCCTATAAATATCTCACTCATTCTTGCTTGAGGATGCAAGAAAAGAGAACAAAAACCTTATGATTCTAAGGTTGTGAACTCTTTTAAAGTGTTAAGTCCCGTCTCCTAGAGCTTAGAGATTGTCCTAAGAGAGGTGAGTGAGAGAATACTTGAAAAAGAGGGGTGTAAAGAATCTCTCCTGAAATTGTGAAAAAGAAAAAGAGTTATAAAGGATGGTTGAACTTTGTCGATTGAAAACAAGATTAGTAGTGGAAGATGGTGGCCTTAAGTGGAAGAATCAAGAGTGGATGTAGGTCATGACGATCAAACCACTATAAATCCAGTATGCAATTCCTTTCATGTTTTTTATTTTATTACTCACTAATTTACTTGCTCACTATTCTTATGAACATTTTTAAGTTAAATGTATTTTTGATACGGGTTTGATCGAATGAGTTTTATAATCGATGTAATTTTATAATCACTAATTTACTCTTCCCCCCTACGCGCAAACCAACCCCCCCCCCCCCCCCGCTTGGTGCCAATACAATCCTAACACTATGCATGTGGTTGGAGTTGGTATATCCCGATTTACTCATGTCTTATTTATCTAACAACCTTTTGTTATATCTCGAATTTTGATAATGAAATCTGCTAGTTACAGGTGCCCTACAAGCCAATCACGTGAGTGATGGCACATGTGACACACTACGTAATCATTTTGCTTATGATTATATTGACATATTCGTATATTATATTATATGTAGCATATATATTATGATGTCCTTAGTTTTGTGCAATGAGAATAGGATTATGATGAGATCACGATAATGAGATCTATTCATCTTTAAACACAGATCCTAAATAATCTCGGTCATAGGTTACTCAAGAGGGACATTGAGATAACCGAACAAATCGGTGTACTATATACCCGTCCATATGATGGAGGCGGCTAGTCTTATAGCCACTTGTATGGAGACACTAAGGATATAGTACAGATGCTCATTGGAGAATTAGTTCACTAATTGATCTGCTTATGGAATGCTGTATGGTTAATTATACCTAATGTCAGACAACAATTCCATAGTCTCAGTTGTGTATCTGGTCCTTAGACTTGAGACACCAAGGATGTCTTGTATGAGTACTTCTTCCTTTGACATCAGACTTATAGGTTTGGAAAGTTCCAGATCTGGTATAGCTAGTTATCAGGATTGGTAGTCAATCTTATGAATGCAATTGAGTGTCAATAAAGGATCATCCACTCTCGATATCATGAGAGGAATATCCCATATGTGCTTGCTTAGATAAATCCCTGGCCAGGGTCATTCGGATTGAGAGAGAAGGAGTTCTCCGGTAGAATCTGATTAGAGCAAGACAAACTGATTCCATGTGTGACCTGACAGTACCATATCCAATATACGTCTTTGGGATATTAGTTAGATAAGGGATTATAGATACATGGTAACTATGGACAAACATGTCTGACGGATTCGATCCCCCTATACCTTTTGGGGATTATGACGTAGTGGCCTAGTACGTCCATAGTCGATGAGCCAAGTGAATTATTATAAGGATAATAATTCACTATATCAGAAGAAGTTCTGATGGCAGTGACTCACGGTCAGCTCGGTATCGGGCCTAGAGGGTCACACACATATGGTGGATGCTTCAGTGAATAGAGGATTAGATGAAGATCCAATTAGCCCCTATTATCATTAGATGAGACCCTATACTGATGGGCTCCTTGCTTAAGGCCCAATTAGAGGCCTAAGGAGATTATTGGATAGAGATCCAATAATTCAAGGTTAGTGGGTTATTAGATAGAGATCCAACACCCACTAAGGCAGGAGTCCTAGGATTTTTTGTGGCTCTCCATAAATAGGAGGAGAGACTCATGGTTGATAAGCTATAACTTTAGTCACCACCTCCTATTCTCCTCCCTCCCTCTAAGCAAAAGTTGCAAGATCAAATTAGAAGAGTTCCGTTGCAAAGATATATAATGTGGATACCGCTAGAGAGGGGGATGCTTGACCTCCTTCATCTTCTCTATCTGGATCTGGAATACAAGGATATATGATCTCCATAGGTAAAATCAATCTCTCACACATCATAATTTTTCAGTTTTTGCATTTTTCTCGTGACCCCAATCTTTTGCACGACGATTTGATCTATGTGGGAAACCAATTTTTGTTTTGATTTCCCCTGCGCATGTGATGCACTCATTGTAGATTTCCCAACAGTGGTCTTAGAGCCAAGGTTTTCATGCAAAAGATTAGTTTTAAACTGTGTGTGATGAGATTCAATCGCGTAGAATCGTTCTACGCTTTCTTGCTATGTTTTCACAGCGAAGGAAGCCATTGCAAGGGGCAGCTGAGCATGGCCACGACTAGCCCCTTGCGGTGGGCCACCGCAAAGGCGACAGGCTCCCGCAGGCGGCTTACCCTATAAGGCGGTTGCAGCCAAGGCCCCCAAGGCGTGGATGCGGCCAAGCCCCGCAGGCGACCACCGTGGGCGACAACCCCAGCACGACCGGCCCGACGCAAAGCCGCCAGCCACGGCCATAGGTGGCGATTCTTTGGTTACAAGGTCGCAAGCGCCGCCCAGGCCGCCTACAAGGCGATCGTTGGCGAGCGACCGCCGGCGGCGTTGCCCGCGGCGCCGCGCCATAGGCGGTTACCCACACACGTACAACACCGCCACCTCGCAGGCGTGGCCGGCCAGCAGATGGGGTGAGGAGAGGGCTAGGGCATTCTTTTAAGAAAAAGGATAATCTTGCCCTTTGATATTTAAAAATTCTAAGGATTGTCCTCATGTGTATAATTCTAAAAATACCCTCAATAATTCTAAAAATTTCGAGGATTGTCGTCTCATCCAGAATTATGAAAATGCCCTTGACAATTCTGAAAATTCCGAGCATGTTTTGATTTCTAGAAAAATAATTAATTATAATTTAATTAATTATTATATATATCTATTAATCTGACATATGATGTGATGTACATGTGATGTATGATATGGATGGATGATCATGAGTCATGTGTTATGATGTGTGTAATTATGATTATTATTATTGGGGCCTGCATGCCTCTATTTTTCTCGTTTTTTGTCGGGCCTACGTGCCTGTGATTATTTGTAATTACATGAAGAGGCGCATCGGGAGCGTGGAGATGACAGCGGGACCCATGATACCGTGGCGGGAGATTACGACGTATGGTGATGCGACGATCCGACGGAACTGATGATGACGAGATCAATAATCACAAGGCATGGAGATGTGCCGATGCACACATAGATCCTATTATGAGTAATTAGGCTCGTTGGCTCAGGCTTAATTATATTAGGTGACGGCTCATGATCATCCGATATGGCTTGCATATATGATGTGTTTATACACCTACTAGATATAGGTATATATATATATATATATATATATATATATATATATATATATATATATATATATATATATTATTTACATACGATATAGATATATATACATTAAATATGTATGTATGTGACACGACATATTAGGAGACCGATACAAAAACCCCTCCTAAGATAATATTAAGTCAGTAAGTATGAGGCAATAAGATTGATCCATGTGGCCTTCCATCGTTATAGGAAGAAATTGAATCATGACATAGGTTGAGTTGGTCGAGTCCCTCGAGACTCACCTATCTATATGATCGAGATCTTACCTATGACATAGAGATGTCACCGGTGGCCTGAGGACATGGTATGCTTGGTCGAGTCCCTTGAGGGCATATTATCAAATCAGACTCATCTTGTAACGATGGTGATGACTTAATTGAACATCATGATTGGTCAAGTCCCTTGAGACTATGATGATTCAGAGGCCGAACATGACGAGAATCACAAGGAATTGTGATTGGCAAGAGTTGCCTACCTTTTGGGCTTAGTGTAATTGGTCGAATCCCTCGAGATTGCACTAAGATGCCAATTGGATCTTGATCCCCACTGGGAGTCTGTCGGAGACTTCCGTCTCACGTGTCGAGGGTGTCACGTGATTCGCTAAGAAAATAGTGGGAGCACATTAAGATAGAAGTCCATATCTTAATTAGTATTTTCTACAAAATCTGCATGTTATTTATTTTTGTTATATCTTGTTTTATTAGAAACATGTCACTCATAAACCCCCTACGTGGCATACTTGATGCCAACTGCCTCACTGGTCCAAACTATATAGATTGGCTCTGTAATTTAAGAATTATTCTCACAATAGAGAAAATCGCATACGTCCTTGTTACAATCGTGCCCACACTGAAAGAAGGGGCAAGCGAGGATAAGATCGCTCGCTATGTGAAGTACATAGATGATTTCATATTAGCAAAATGTTATATGTCGGCCTCCATTACTCCTGAGTTACAAAGGCAATATGAGAGCATGGATGCATATTTTATCCTTTTTCATCTTCGCTAGCTGTTTGAGAAACAAGAAAGAACTCAAATATATGAGATATCTAATAAACTCTTCCAAACTAGGATGACAGAAGGGACATTGGTTAAGAACCATGTCCTAAAGATGATAGAGTGGATCGAGAAACTCACAGGTCTAGGAATAGTCCTAGAGGATAATCTATGCATTGATCTTATACTTCAATCCCTACTAGATTCCTTTTCTTTCTTCATCATGAATTTTAACATGAGTAAGTTTGAGGTGACTCTCCATAAGCACCTCAATATGTTGAGGGAAGCTAAGAGTGCCATCAAGAAGGAGAAGCCAGTTCTCTATATTGGTGAGACCAAAAGGAAAAGGAAGACCAGCAAGATCCTTAAGAAAGGCAAGGGCAAAGAAAGACTAAGTAAGTCAAAGGTTGCCAAGAAATACCCAACAAGGGACAAAGGATAATGCTTCCACTGTGGCCAAGATGGACATTGGAAAAGGAACTATAATGACTACCTTGTAGAGAAGGCGAGATAAAAGCTTGGAGAAGCTTTAGGTATATTCATGATCAATCTCCACTTGTTAGATTTTCATGATAACACATGGGTATTAGATACCAGGAGTGTTTATCATATCTATAATTCATTGTAGGTTCTGGCAAGACCTAGGAGATTGGCTAGAGGTGAGATGGACCTCAAGATGGGTAATGGAGCTATAGTTGCTGTAGTTGCTATTGGAGAGGTCACCCTACATCTGCTTGGTGGAGCTATTATTGCATTAGATGCATGCTATTTTATTCCCTCTATTATCAAAAATATTATTTCTATCTCTTATTTGTTAGTGGATATAAATTAGTTTTTAAGAATAATAGTTGTTTAATAATTATAGATGATAAGATCATCACTAGAGGAATCCTAATAAATGGCTTATATGTGTTAGACACTTCTCCACATATCATAAATATAAATATATCTAAGAGGAAAAGAGATGAGATGAATAATGCATACCTATGACATTGTAGGCTAGGTTATATACAAGAAGGAAGGATTCAAAAGTTGTTGAAAGATGGATACTTAGATCCATTTGACTATGAGACATATGCAACTTACGAAGCTTGCCTTCGTGGAAAGATGATCAACTCTCCTTTTAGTGGAACTGGAGAGAGAGCCACCGAGTTATTGGAACTCACACATAATGATGTATGTGGTCCCATGTCGATTCAGGCTATAGGTGGTTACTCATACTTCATTACATCCACTGATGATTTCTTTAGGCACGGATATGTGTACTTAATGAAGTACAAATCTGAGGCCTTCGAGAAATTCAGGGAATATAAGAATGAGGTAGAGAACTAAATTAGAAAGAGTATTAAGACTCTTCGATCAGATCGAGGAGGAGAGCACTTGAGTACAGAGTTCACCCATTTTCTCAAGGATAATAGGATTCTATCCCAGTGGACACTTTCTTACACACCTCAGCCCAATAGTGTATCAGAAAGGAGGAATCACATGTTGTTAGATATGGTGTGGTCCATGATGAGTTTCGCTGACCTACCCATCTTATTTTGGGGGTACGCCCTAGAGACTGCAGCTTACCTTCTAAATAAAGTTCCATCAAAATCGGTAGTGTCTACACCATATGAGATATGGAAAGGAAAGAAGCTCAATCTTAAAATTGTTAGGATTTAGGGTTGTCCTGCCTATGTTAGAAGATACAACCCCGATAAGTTGGAATCAAGGACAAAATAGTGCACATTCATGGGATACCCAAAGGAAACCTGTGGGTATTATTTCTGTTATCCCGAGGACTGAAAGGTCTTTGTTGCCAAGAGAGCTGTGTTCCTTGAGAAGGAATATATTCTTGGTGGAAACAGTGGGAGTAAGATAGAATTGAGCGAGGTTGGAGAACCTAGCTCAAGCACCATTCTAGAGCCCGAGTCTGTTAAAGTACCTAACACACAAATTTCAAATTTACGTGGGTCTAGTAGAATATCTGACCCTCCTGAAAGATATATGGGACATATCAGTGGAGATGACTCTTAGGATGTTGATCCTCAGACCTACGAGGAGGCTATTATGAGTATAGACTCCGGGAAATGGCAAGAAGTCATAAATTCTGAGATGGATTCCATGTACTTTAATAAAGTTTCAAACCTTGTGGATGTACCTGAGGGTATTGTACCCATCGGCTGCAAATGGATCTTCAAGAAGAATATCGGAGTGGATGGAAAGGTAGAGACCTATAAAGCAAGGCTGATAACTAAAGGATATCGTCAAAGACAAGGAGTTAACTATGACGAAACCTTTTCACCTGTAGCTATGCTTAAGTCCATTAGAATTATTTTGGTCATTGCAGCACACTATGACTATGAGATCTAGCAGATGGATGTCAAAACAACATTCCTTAATGGCAACCTCGAAGAAGAGGTGTATATGATACAACCAAAGGGATTCGTATACAAAGAGAGTCAAGATAAAGTGTGCAGGTTACTTAGATCCATTTATGCATTGAAGCAAGCTTCGTAAAGTTGGAACATAAGATTTGATGAGGTGATCAGATCTTATGACTTCATTAAGAATGAATATGAGCCGTGTGTGTACAGAAAGGTAAGTGTAAGCACTATATGTGGATGACATCTTAATCATTGGGAATGATGTAGGAATGCTCTCCAAAGTAAAGGCTTGGCTATCTAGAAACTTCTCCATAAAAGACTTTGGGGAATCATCCTATATTTTGGGGATTAGGATCTATAGAGATAGATCCAAAATGATATTTGGCTTGTCCCAGTTTAGGTACATAGACTCCATTGTCAAAAGGTTTGGCATGAAAAATTTCAAGAAAGGTTATATACTGATGAGACATGGAAAATTATTTTCTAGGAGTATGTCCCCAAAGACTCCTGAAGAAAGGGTAAATATGAATAAGATATCTTATACCTTAGCGATAGGATCTATCATGTATGAGATGCGATACTAGGCCTAATATAGCATATGCTCTGAGTGTCACGAGCATGTATCAGGCAAATCCAGGTTTAGAACACTGGAAGGCAGTAAATTATATCCTTAAGTACTTGAGAAGGACTAAGGATATTTTACCAGTATATGGAGAAGGTAGCCTCCAGGTTAAGGGCTACACAGACTCAAGTTTTCAGTCTGGCATTAATGATAACAAGTCAAATTTAGGGTATGTTTTCACCATGAATGGAGGAGCAGTAAGCTAGATGAGTTCCAAGTAAGATACTACTACCAACTCGACCATAAAGGTAGAATACATTGTTGCAGCAGAAGCAACAAAGGAGGGGGTATGGATGAAGAAGTTTATCAAATATTTGGGAGTCATACCAAGCAGTGTAGAACCAATTTCTATATACTGCGACAACAATAGGGCGATAGCACAAGCGAAGTAACTCAGGTCTCATCAGAAGTCTAAGCATGTTCTGAGGAGGTTCCATCTGATAAGAGAGATCATAGCCAGTAAAGATATAGCAATGGAAAGAGTTTCATCCGAAGATAACTTTGTAGATTCACTAACGAAGCCGTTGGCTCAGATTGTATTTGAGCGTCACAGGGGTGTGATGGGGATCAAACACATAAGTGATTGGCTTTAGGTCAAGTGGGAGATTGCCAGTTATAGGTGCCCAACAAGCCAATCACGCGACTGATGACACGTGTGACACACTACGTAATCTTTTTGCTTATGATATTGGCATATTCTCACATTATATTATATGTAGCATATATATTGTGATATCCTTGGTTCTATACAATGAGAATTGGATCATGATGAGATCACGATAATGAGATCGATTCATCTTTAAACACAGATCCTAAATAATCTCGATCATAAGTTACTCGAGAGGGACATTGAGATAACTGGACAGACCGATGTACTATATACTCGTCCATATGATGGAGGCGGCTGGTCTCATAGCCACTTGTGTGGAGATACTAAGGATATAGTATAGGTCCTCATTGGAGAGTGAGTTCACTGATTGATCCGCTTATGGAATGTTGTATGATTAATGATACCTAATGTCAGATAGTGATTTCATAGTCCCAGTTGTATGTCTGGTCCTTGGAATTGAGATACCAAGGATGCCTTGCATGAGTACTCCTTTCTTTGACGCTAGATTTACAGGTTTGGAAAGCTCCAATTATGGTACAACTAGTTATCGGGATTAGTAGCCAACCTTACGAAGGCAATTGAGTGTCAATAGAGGATCATCCACTCTTGGTATCACGAGAGAAATATCTTATATGTGCTTGCTTAGATAGATCCTTGGTGGCCAGGGTTATTTGGATTGAGAGATAAGGAGTTCTCTAGTAGGATCCGATCAGAGTAAGACAAACTGATTTCGTATGTGACCTGACAGTACCATATCCAATATATGATCTCTTGGATATTAGTCGGATGAGGGATTATAGATATATGGTAACTATGGACAAATAGGTCCAACGGATTCGATCCCCCTATATCGTCTAGGGACTATGGCATAATGGCCTAGTACGTCCATAGTCGATGAGTCGAGTGAATTATTATGCGGATAATAATTTACTATATTAGAAGGAGTTTTGATGGGAGTGACTCACAGCTAGCTCGGTATCGGGCCTAGAGGGTCATACACATATGGTGGATGCTTCAGCGAATAGAGGATTGGATGAAGATCCAATTAGCCCGTATTCTCATTAGATGAGACCCTATGCTGATGGGCTCCTTGCTTAAGGCCCAATTAGAGGCCTAAGAAGATTATTGGATAGAGATCCAATAATTCAAGATTAGTGGGTTATTGGATAGAGATCCAACACCCACTAAGACAGGAGCCCTAGGGTTTTTGGTGGCTCTTTATAAATAAAAGGGGAGACGCATGGTTGATAAGCTATAATTTTAGCCACCACCTCCTATTCTCCTCCCTCTCTCTGAGCAAGAGTTGCAAGATCAGATTGGAGGAGTTTCGTTGCAGAGATCCATCGTGTGGATACCACTAGAGAGGAGGACGCTTGACCTCCTTCATCTTCTCCATCCGGATTTGGAATACACGGATATACGATCTCCCTAGGTAAAATCAATCTCTCACACATTGTGATTTTTCAATTTTTGTATTTTTCTTGTGACCCCAATCTTTTGCACAACAATTTGATTTGCGTGGGAAATTGATTTTTGTTTTGATTTCCGCTGCGCATGTGATGCACCCACTGTAGGTTTCCCAACAAAATCAATTAATGAGTTTTATTATCTAACCTGTGTATTAGAGATGAATGATGCAAGATTAACTATGACAAGGTAATACAATCAGATATTGGGCCAGAGTCAAATTCGAGTATCGAGCCGAGGTTTAGACGATGCAGTGCAAACTCGTCACGAGATCACTAGAAGCTCATTGAAGGTATCGAGGGCTTACTAGGAGTTCGTTGGAAACTCGCCGAAGGTATGAGGGTCTTGCTGAGAGCTCACCGAGGGTGATCGAGGGCTTGCTGGGAGTTCATCGAGAGCTCGCCGAAGGTGATCAGGAGTTTACTGGGAGCTTATCGAAGGTGTTCGGGAGCTTGTTGGGAATGCACCGGGGTTCGCTAGAAGATAATCGAGACTCGTCGGAAGTTCGCCAGAGGTTGCCAAGAAGATCATCGAGAGTTAGGAAGATCACTTGACATGTTTATCAAATTGATTGTATTTATATGCCTTAGTCTGTCATAGTTATCATTGGTTTAGTTTAAAGTCCAAATTGAGTTAGATTTGGAAGAAATCTAAATTAACTCAATGTGAGGTAAACCGGATCCACTTTGGGTTTGGGTTAAGCTCATTTAATTGACCTGGAAAGGGATCAACATGAGGTACTAGTTGGTGGAAGTACCACCCAAGTCGACGGTAGTACTGTCGTAGTGCTATTTTAAGGGCACTTTCAGCAATAGTACCATCCATATATAGAATTTATGAAATGATTTGAATTTTAGCTCCATTTTTTAAGCCAATTGAGGTCTACAAATACCTCAAGTTTTTTTGCTTAGAGGAGAAAAGATGTTGTGTTAGGATCAATTGGCACTAAAAGGGGGTAGTGAATTAGTGAAGTGTAAAAATACTCAATTTGAAAAACTTGCTTGAAGTAAAAGAAAAATTGGAAGCGTTTATTGGACTTTGTTGAAAGCGAATAAGTAAGCTATTTAAAATAAAGTCGAAAGATGATGCTCGTGTCTTTCTTCAAACTAATTAAGAACAATTAAATGCAATAGAAAAGGTAAGAGTAGAGATGCTCATAGATTTTATAGTGGTTCGGCCAGAACTTGACCTACATCCAATTTTCAAAGTCCTCCTTCGTCAAGGCCCACCGGAATCTACTAAATAATCTTCTTCCATAGGTGAAGACCAAATCTCTTACACTTTCTCTTTTTCATAAGTTCCGGAGAGTAACCTTTTACAAGAGTTTCTCACTTCCATTGGACTCACTTTTACACTTTGAAGTACTCAAAAGAAGCTCTCAAATTTTATAACACTTTTCATAAGAATTTTCTTTCTTTTTTGTTCACCACCCTTGCTTCTCCAAGCAAGAAAACTTGGGGTATTTATAGACCCCAATTGGCTTAAAAAATGGAGCCAAAAATTAAATCTTTTCATAAATTCTACGTACGAGCTGTACTAGCATCGACACCGATGGTACTACCATCAACACCGATAGTACTACCACTGAAACCATCCCTAAAACAAGAGCGACAATGGTACTATCATCGACTGGGTAATACAACCATCAACCTGGGTGGTACTACCACCACCCACCGATGGTACTACCGTTGGGAATCTTGCAAAAGTCATATTTTTCATACTTTTATGTACCCAACTCGTACCTCCTATTAACCCCTTTCTAGGTCAACCAAATAAGCTCAAGCTGAGCTCAAATCTAATCCAAAGTAGACCTAGTTGCCTTATATTGAGTTAATGTGAATTTCTTCTAAATCTAACTTAATTTGGACTCTAAACTAAACTAATGCTAACTACGACATACTAAGACATACAAATACAATCAATTTGACTAACATGTCAAGTAACCTTTCTAACTCTCCGTGATCATCCCGGCAACCTCTAGCGAATATCCAATGAGTCTTGGTTATCTTCTGGCGAACCCTCAGTGTATTCCCGACAAGCTCCCGATCACCTTCGATAAGCTCCCAGCTCGGCCCGATACTCGAACTTGACTCCGGCCTAACATCTGATTGTATTGCCTTGTCATAGTTAATCTTGTATCATTCATTTCTAACACACAGGTTATATCAAACACTCATCAATTAATTTCATCATTAAAATCTGAGATTCAACAATCTCCCTCATTTTTGATGATGATAATCAATTAATGACGGGAGTTAACCTTAACTCTCCATAGGTCCATGCCATAATCCAAATAAAGTAAACTTAAATTCAAGAAATCAAACACTCTTGAATTCAAGTATCATGATATAATATCTTAAATATTTTTTATTAATACATAAAAGATTTTTAAAGTATATCACATTACATGCATTAGTCATACATTAATTTGATTCTCCCCCTTAATTCATCAATCATTTCTCTCCCTTTATTTATCAACAAAAATGAGAAATACATATTTTACTATTTTTCTACATATGTCATCAATATATTATTTCTCCCCCTATGTCATCAACAAAAAGGTAAAATATTAAGCAAATAATTTTAAGTCAAACGCTCATCATATGTCAAGTTTCTCTACATTTATTATTAAAAAGGATAAATATTGATTATATATATAAATATTAAGTGTATGAAGAAATTATTTCATTGCTCCCCCTTAGTAAAATAGGATAAGAGACATAATTTTCTTGTTAAAAATTTTTATTCCCCTTTGTGAATAAGAAATAACAAGAAATGAGGGGGGTGGGGGTCACAATATGAGACTTTTAATCTCAATCTTATAAACCTAAATTTTGAAAATATTATTTTGAGCTCAAAAATTCAAGAAATTCAAGATTCACTTATGCATTCATCTTATGTAAAATTCTTAAGATGAAAAACCAAGAAATTCAAATAATATGGTAGAAAATCATGCATTTGGAGATTTAAAATCCATTCAAATTTTATTCTAATTAAATTATTCATCATCCAATGTTAAAATATTTTTCATATCCAAATTTCTTTTAACCAAATTAACAATTTTGTCTCTCCATTTGTTCTGTCAAAAAGAAATATAATAGTTTAATTAATTTTTTTTACTCCCATGTTCTAATTATGGCCATGAGTACAACGAAATCATGTCATTAAAGATGCAATATCAAATGGTAAGTACCAAAGGAGATGATTTTTTCTTTATAAATAATGAAAATGAGTCTTAAGAGATTAAATAAACTTGATTTATCCTAGATAAATTTTAAGACATTTAATTTATTTAGATAAATCTCTTAACAAAAAAATGATCTTGATAAAAATTCTCAACTTATGATTATTAAGATTAAGATTGTAAATCTTCTTTTTATTAAAAAAATTATAGAGATTAAAAATTAATTTTCATAAAGAATTAAGATAAGTCAAGAAGTTAAGGGAAAGTTCATAAAAAATATTCAATTTTTATCTTATCACAATTTTAGGAAACATTAATTTTATGATAAGATATACTATTCATGAATACAAGTCAAGGATAAATCATGACATGAAGGATATCAAATCGTGAATACCAAAGGTCATAATTCAATTTGACAAATCTCCTCTTAGATAACAAAAAGGAATTTTATGAGATTAAGTAATAAGTAAGATCTTGATTTATGTAAAAATAATCAAGTTACAAACATCAAGAAGTCAAAATCATGAATAGAATGAAAACTTTTCTTCGCAAGTTGCATGGGAGGAAAGATAAAAGATCTTGATTCTTATGTAGGAAATTTCAAGTTATCAAGATCATGATTTATAATGAAAAAATCTCATATTATAATTTCAAAAGATCAAAAAGATAAATAACAATTTATTTGGATAATTTACTCTGATAAAACATAAGAATCATAGTAAACTATCTTGATTTATATGAAGATCTCAAGTTACAATTTTCAAGATACTTATATTATAATTTAGATAATAATTTATTCAAGTTTAAATTGTCAAATCATTAAAATCAAGATTTAAGAATATCATAAATAGATCCATCAATCTCTTATTGAAAACTCAATAATATAGAGATTGAGAAATTTTCAAGAAAAATACTTTCTTCTTTATAGTTGTTTCAATTTATGTAATTTATTTCAAGAATGTCTTTATACAATGTCACTTAAAGTCAAAAATTGAGTTTTATTTGAAAGAGGAAACATCAATATTATTACAATAAAATTTTTTAAACAAGAGCTTTGATTTATTTTAATTTCAATAATTTTCTTTCTTAAGTGAGCCTAACTCTTTAGACTTAGTGAAATGAGTTGCCATGCTAATTTAATTCTCATTTTAAAAATATTTTTAATTTTTTAATAAAATACTAGAAGCATGATTTTTCTCTCGCCCTTTGTTTTTATTTTATTCTAAGCTCAAATTCAAGAATAATCTAACATTCGACAACAAACATTCAATCATATTTTAAGTCAATCATTCAACATTAACATTTACATTTATATCAACCAACAAATCATCATCAAAATCTCTTTTTCATAAATTTTAACATAAATAATTTTTCATTAAAAGCAACTAAGGTTTTTTTATTCTAATTCATTTTTATACTAGAATGCATTGGCCATGCATAAGTCATTCATAATCGAAAGACAATTAAGATTAATTTGATAATCATGAACCATTATGAGATTTCTTGTCAATAAACTTAATTTCAATAAGTTTTTTTATTATTGTTGCTTAGGCTAGCGAGCTTGAAAGGAGTGTTAGATCTCAAGTCATGTGGCTTAAGCATCTACTTTCAAGATACCATTTAGTGCTTCTAGCCTTATTAGAAGACAAATTTATAATATGTGAGGTTTTCGTTTAAGTACATATTTGACTTTAACAAAGTGTCCACATCTACCATAAAAATTATATTTATTTTTGAGCGAAGAGTGTAATGTGGATCTTCTAATAAGGCTAGTTGGCTTTTGATGAGTATTGTTCATAATGCCAATATCTTCCTTCCTATAAACATGACCCTTATTTGCAAGGATCATGTTTAGGGATTTATTCCCTATTTTAAATTTTTCTAATGTTTGTTGTAATACAATATTTTCCTTTCTAAGTTTCTCTAAAGTTTCACATTTATTGTATGAACTATGTAATAGTGCTACTTCATGTTGAATCTAATATTTTAATGATGAAATCAATTGATGGGTGTTTGATCTAACCTATGTGATAGAGATAAATGGTGTGTGATTAACTACTATATGGTAATACAATCAGATGTTTGGCCGGAGTCAAGTTCGGGCATTAGGTCGAGATTCAGACGATGCAGTGGGAACTTGTCAGGAGATCATCGGAAGCTCGCCGAAGGTGATCAGAAGCTTGCCGGGAATGCGTCAGAGGTTTGCTAGAAGATAACCAAGACTCACCAGGAGTTCGCTAGAGGTTACTGGGAAGATCGCCAGGAGTTGGGAAGGTCACTTGACATGGTCAAATTAATTATATTCGTATACCTTAGTATGTCATAGTTAGCATTAGTTTGGTTTAGAGACCAAATTGGGTTAGATTTGGAAAGAATTCAAATTAACTCAACGTGAGATAACCTGGTCCTCTTTGGGTTAGATTTGAGCTCAGGTTGAGCTCATTTGGTTGACCTGAGAATGGGTCAATAGGAGGTATGAGTCGAGTATGCAAAAGTATGGAAAATGTGGCTTTTAGGGGATTCTCGATGGTAGTACCTATTAGGAAATCTCAGCGGGAGCATCATATGCATAGCGGAAGATAAAAATAAAACATGTTTCCCACATAGATCAAATCATTATATAAAAGATTGGGTTATAAGAAAGCCATAAAAATAAAAAAATCATGATATGTGAGAGATTGATTACCTAGAGAGATTGTATATCCTTATTTTTTCAAATCCAGATGGAAAGGATGAAGAAGGTCAAGTGTCATCCTCTCTAGCGGTATCCACATGATAGATCTCTATAGAGAAACTCATCCAATTAGATCTCGTAACTCTTGTGCAAAGGGAGGGAGGAGAATAGGAAGAGGTGGCCAAAGCTACAGCTTATCAACCATGAGCCTCCCCTCTTATTTATAGAGAGCCACCAAAAACCCTAGGGGTCCTATCTTAGTGGGTATTAGATCTCCTTCCAATTACCTACTAATCTTGTATTATTGGATCTCTATCCAATAATCTCCTTTGGCCTCTAATTGGGCCTAATGCAAGGTGCCCATCACTGCAAGGTCTTATCTAATGATAATATAGGCTAATTGGATCTCCATCCAATCTTCTATTCGCTGAAGCATCCACCATATATGTGTAATCCTCTAGGCCTAATACCGAGCTAGCCGTGAGTCACTCCCATCAGAACTTCTTCTAATATAGTGAATTATTATCCCCATAATAATTCACTCGACTCATCGACTATGGACGTACTAGGCCACTACACCATAGTCCCTACATGGTACATGGGATTGAATTCATTGAACCTGTCTATCCACAGTTACCATGTATTTATAATCTCTTATCCAACTAATATCCCAGAAATTGTATATTGGACATAGAACTATTAAGTCACATACGAAATTCGTTTGAGACTCGCTCTAATCGGATTCTCCCGATAACTTCTTCTCTCTCAATCCGAATGACCCTAACTAGGGATTTGTCTGAGCAAGCACATATGAGATATTCTTCTCATGATACTAAGAGTGGATGATCTTTTATTGACACTCAATTACATTCGTAAGGTTGGCTACCAATCCTGATAACCGACTGTACTATATCTGAAACTTTCCAAACTTGTAAGTCCAGCGTTAAAGAAATGAGTACTCAAATAAGACATCCTTAGTGTCTCAAGTCTAAGGAACAGATACACAACTAGTACTATGGAATCACTATTTGACATTAGATATCATTAACCATATAATATTTCATAAGCGGATCAATCAGTGAACTTATTCTCCAATGAGTACCTGTACTATATCCTTAGTATCTCCACACAAGTACTTTGAGAGCAGCCACCTCCATTATATGGATGGATATATAGTATACCGATTTGTCTAACTATCTCGATTTCCCTCTCGGGTAACCTATGACCGAGATTATTTAGGAGCTATGTTTGAAGGTGAATCAATTTCATTATCATGATCTCATCATGATCTGATTCTCATTGCACAGAACTAAGGATATCATAATGTATATATATAATAAATAATATAATGTGAGAATATGTCAATAATAATCATAAGCAAAAAGATCGCACAACATGTCACATATGCCTTAACTCATGTGATTGGCTTGCAAGATACTTGTAACCAACAATCTCTCACTTAACCTAACGTCAATCACCTATATATCTGATCTCTATCAGACCCCTGTGATGCTCAATACAATCTAAGCTAGTAGCTTCGTTAGTGTATTTGTAATATTATCTTTGGATAGAACTCTTTTCATTACTATATCTTTTCAGGCTATGATCTCTCTAATTAAGTGGAACCTCCTTAGAACAATTCTGATGACACCTGGGTTCCCTTGCTAAAGTTATCATCCTATTGTTATCGCAGTATATAAGAATCAACTCCACGCTGCTTGGTACGATTCTCAATCCCTAATGAACTTCTTCATCCACATCCCTTCTTTTGTTGCTTCTGTTGTAGTAATGTATGCCACCTCTATGGTTGAGTCAGCAGTAGTATCTTGCTTGGAACTCTTCCAGCTTACTGCTCCTCCATTCAGGGTGAAAATATACCCTGAGTTCGATTTTTTATTATCAATATTAGACTGAAAACTCGAGTATGTGTGGTCGCCAACCTGAAGGCTACCTCTATATACTAGTAAAAGATCCATAGTCCTTCTCAGGTACTTAAGGATATACTTTACTACCTTCCAGTATTCGAAACCTAGATCCGCTTGATACCTGCTCATGATACTTAGAGCATGTGCTATATCAGGCCTGGTACATAGCATAACATATGTGATAGACCCTATCGTTGAGGTATAAGATATCCTATCCATGTTTATCCTTTCTTTAGGAGTCTTTAGGGACATACTCCTCGAAAGTGATATTTCATGTCTCATTGGTATGAGACCTCTCTTGGAATTTTTCATGCCAAACCTTTTGATAATGGAGTCTATGTATCTCGATTAGGACAAGCCAAGCATCCTCTTGAATCTATCTCAATAGATCCAGATCCCCAAAATATAAAATGCTTCCCCTAAGTCTTTCATGGATAAGTATCTTGATAGCCAAGCCTTTACTAATGGAGAGCATTCCTGCATCATTCCCAATGATTATCATGTCATCCACATACAACACCAAGAAGATGATAACACTCTGACTTACCTTCCTATATACATAAGGCTCATCTTTATTCTTAACAAAATTATAAAATCTGATCACCTCATCAAATCTTATGTTCTAACTTTAGGAAACTTGCTTCAATCCATAAATGGACTTAAGCAACCTGCACACTTTATTTGGACTCTCTCTAGATATGAATCCCTCTGGCTATATCATATACACCTCCTCCTCGAGGTTTCCATTGAGGAATGTTATTTTTACATCCATCTGCCAGATCTCATAGTCATAGTGTGTTGCAATGGCCAAAAAAATTCTGATAGATTTAATAATGGGTACAAGTGAAAAGGTTTTATTATAGTCAACTCATTGTCTTTGACGATATCTTTTAGCTACTAGCCTTGCCTTATGGGTCTTCACCTTTCCATCCACTTCGATCTTCTTCTTGAAGATCTATTTGCAGCCGATGGGTATAATACCCTCAAGTGCATCCATAAGGTTCTAAACCTTGTTAAAGTACATAGAATCCATCTCAGAATTCAGGCTTCTTGTCACTTCTCGAAGTCTCTACTCATAATAGCCTCGTTGTAGGTCTGAGGATCAACATCCTGACAGTCCTCTCCATTGATATGTCTCACATACCTTTTAGGAGAGTGAGATACTCTGTTAGACCTGCATAAAGTTAGAACTTGTGTGCTAGATACCTGAACATACTCAAACTCTGGAATGGTGCTTGAGCTAGATTCTCCAACCTTGATCAACTCTATCTCACTCCCACTGTTTCCACTAAGAATATGTTTCTTCTTAAGAAACACAGCCCTTTTGGCAATAAAAACCTTCAAGTCCTCGGGATAATAGATATAATACCCACAAGTTTACTTAGGATATTCCATGAACTTGCACCATTATGTCCTTTATTCTAACTTGTCAGCATTGTGTCTTTTAACGTGGGCAGGATAGCCCCAAATCTTAACCATCTTAAGATCAGGATTCTTTTCTTTTCATATCTCATATGGTGTAGACACTACCAACTTTGATGGAACTCTGTTCAGAAGGTAAGCTATGGTCTCTAGGGCTTATCCCCAAAATGAGATGAGTAGGTCAGTAAAACTCATTATGGATTGCACCATGTCTAACAGCGTGCGATTCCTCCTTTCTGATACACCATTAAGCTGAGGTGTGGATAGAATCTCATTGTCCTTGAGGAAATGGGTGAACTCCATACTCAAGTACTCTCCTCAATCTGATCAAAGAGTCTTAATATCCTTTATAATCCTCATTCTTATATTCCTTAAATTTTTTAAAGGCCTCAGACTTGTACTTCGTCAAGTACACGTGTCCATAGCTGAAGAAATTATCAATGGATGTAATGAAATATGAGTAACCACCTATAGCCTGATTCGACATGGGAGCATATACATTACTATGTATGAGTTTTAATAACTCGATGGCTCTCTCTCCAGTTCCACTAAAAGTAGAGTTAGTCATCTTCCCACGAAGGCAAGATTCGTAAGTTGCATATGCCTCATAGTCAAATGGATCTAAGTATCCATCTTTCAGCAACTTTTGAATCCTTCCCTCATGTATATGACATAGCCTACAATATCATAGGTATGCATTGTTCACGTCATATCTTTTTCTCTTAGATGTATTTATATTTATGTATGTGGAGAAGTGTCTAACACATATAAGCTATTTATAAGAGTCACTCTAATGATGATCTTCTCATCCATAATTATTAAACAACTATTATTCTCAAAAACTAATTTATATCTACTAATTGTCAAATAAGAGATGTAAATAATATTTTTGATCATAGAGAAAATAAAATAGCATGCATCTAATGTAATCTTAGCTCCACCACGAAGATGTAGGGTGACCTCCCCAATTGCAACTGTAGCAACTCTTGCCTATTACCCATCTTGAGGTCCATTTCGTCTTTGGTCAATCTCATAGGCCTTGTTAGAAACTGCAAAGAATTACATATATGATAAGCACTATCAGTATCCAATACCCATATATCATCATGAAAATCTAACAAGTGAAGACTGATCATAAATATACCTAAAGCTTCTCTAAGCTTCTATTTTTCCATATCTGTAAGGTATCCTTATAGTTCCTCTTCCAGTATCTGTCTTAACCGTAGTGAAAGCACTGTCCTTTGTCTTTTACCAGGTCTTTCTTAGTAACATTTGTCTTACCCAATCTTTCTTTGCCCTTGCCCTTCTTAAGGGTCTTACTAGCCTTCCTTTTCTTCTTGGTCTCACCAATATAGAGAACTGGCTTCTCTTTCTTGATGGTACTCAACTTCCCTCAACATATTGAGGAGCTCAGAGAGAGTCACCTTAAACTTGCTCATGTTAAAATTTATGATAAATTGAGAAAAGGAATCTAGCAGAGATTGAAGCATAAGATCAATACATAAGTTATCCTCTAGGATTATTCCTAGACCTATGAGTTTCTCGATCCATTCTATCATCTTTAGGACATGGTTCTCAACAGATGTTCCTTCTATCATCCTAGCTTAGAAGAGTCTCTTAGATATCTCATATCTTTGAGTTCTTCCCTATTTCTCAAACAGCTGGTAGCGATAAAGAAGGATATAATCTACATCCATGCTCTCATGTTGCCTTTGTAACTCAGGAATCATGAAGGCCAACATGTAACATTTTGTCAATATAAAATCATCTATATACTTCACATAGAGTGCAATCTCATCCTCATTTGCCCCTTTCTCAGGCATGGGCATAATTGTATTAAGTACGTATGCGATTTTCTCTATCGTGAGAATAATTCTCAAATTATAGAGCCAATCCGTGTAATTAGGACCAGTGAGTCGGTTGGCATTAAGTATGCCACGCACGGGGCTTGCGAGCGACATATTTTTGTCAAATAAGATATAGCACAAATAAATAACATATAGATTTTATAGAAAAACTAATCAAGATATTGACTTCTATCTTAATGTACTCCCACCATTTTCCTAGCGAATCACGCGACACCCTCGACACGTGAGACGAAAGTCTCTAGCAAACTCCTAGTGGGGATCGGGATCCAATTAGTGCAACCTCGAGGGACTCGACCAATTACATTAAGCCCAAAAGGTAGCGACTCTTGCCAATCACAACTCCTTGAGATTCTCATCATGTTTGACCTTCGAATCATCATGGTCTTGACTAATCAACTAACTATAAAGTTTAGTTAAGTCATCACCATCATTACAAGTCTGATTTGATTGATATATTCTCGACTGCTCGACCAAGTCATACCCTCAGGTCACTGGTGACATCTATATATCGTAGGTAAGAACTCGATTACATAGATAGGTGAGCCTCAAGGGACTTGACCAACTCAACCTATGTCATGATTCAATTTCTTTCTGTAACGATGGAAGGCCATGTAGGTCAATCTTATTACCTCACGCTTATCGATTTAATATTATCGTAAGAGGGGTTTTTGTTTCGTATCGATCTCATAATATGTTATGTCACACACATACATATTTAATGTATATCTACATCGCATGCATATATATATATATATATATATAATAGGTGTATAACACATCACATATACAAGCCACACCGAATGATCATGACTATCACCTAATATGATTAAGCCCGAGCTAATGGGCCTAATCACTCACAATATAATCTATGTGTGCATTGGCGCATCTCCATGCCCCGTGATCATTGATCTCATTATCATTGGTTTCGTCAGATACTCGTCATATCACCTTGTATTATGATCTCCCGCCACGGCATCATGGATCTCGCTGTCACCTCCACGCTCCCACTGAGCCTCTCCATGTAATTACAAAATAATCACAAACGCGTAGACCTGACAATAAATGAGAAAAATGGAGGTCCACAAGCCCCAATAATAATAATCATAATCATAATTATACACATCACAACACATGGCTCATGATCATCCATCCACTTAATACATCACATGTATATATCACATCACATATAGGATTACTAGATATATAATAATTAATTAAACTATTTAATTAATTATTTTTAAAAAATCAAGATATGTTGGGAATTTATAAAATTATCAAGGGTATTTTAAAAAATCTGGATAAAAGAACAATCATTGAAATTTCTAGAATTGTTGAGGATGTTTTCAGTATTCTGGCCATAGGACGGACCCTAAAGTTTATTAAATTTTAAGGGGCAAAAATGTCCATTTATCAAAAAAAAACCCTAACCCTAGCCCTTGCCCTCACTATGCCACTGTGCCGCTGCCGCTGACCTCAGGGTGGGCGTCGTGCGTCTCTATGGGCGCCTGTGGGTCACGTGCCGTCACCCCTGGACATGGGTAAGCATCGCCTTGGGCTAGCTGACGCTACCCCACACAAGCTAGTTGTCACGAACGGTCGTTGCTCAACTACAACACCTTTGCTCAATGAACCATTCATCACTTTTGCTTACTTGTATAGAAGCTTAATAGCCTATTTTGTCTTGTTTTTATGTGTTTTTGCATTAGAAAGCGAGCAGAAACAGTTTGGAATTCTACAGAATGACTGTTCTCTATGTAGAACCAAAACATTCCAATTTTTGACCATTTTCACATGTTGCGGCATGCATTTTGAATGGTGCACAGTGTCAGCCATCTCAGGCCCTTGGAACCACCCAGGTGGCACAAGGAGGGATGGGGCTTTGGGATAGTATCGGACGTGAGCATTCATAAAGAGTTGAATATGACCTACGCCCGATACCTTGTGAACTATCGTTTGTGGACTTGCGACCATTCTTACAGCCCTCTAAAGTCTTGTTTCTCTATCTTCTCTCTTTCTCTATTGCACTCAAGGTGTTCGATGAATTGCTTGTAAGAGCCGCCCTCTCTGTGAGACATTGGGACTTGTCCGTCGCTCATCTTTAAAATTAATCAACTTTTCTTTTGTAGGTCCTTCGGGACCTGCACGAGATTGCAAGTGGGCTGACCCTTTGTGGGCAAATAACACTTCGACATTTCCTGACTTAGGCAATCCTAACTAAGTCCAAAACATTGGGCAATGTTGCTCCGCGATTTAGGCAATTGTAGCTCAGTCTTCAAGTTTGCCACTAGGGTGTCGTACGGCTTAGGTAAATTTAGCTAAGCCATGACATATGATGTTAAAGCAGGCAAGTAATTCAAATAAGTAGTGAAGAACATTCGCAATCTCACCATGGCAAAGCACCATGGTGAATCAAGCAAGATGGGGCAAGTCGGACCCTTGCCCCAAGCAGTCGTAGGTGTGCTGCTAGTGCAAACTCGCTCACAAACTATTGGAGCCAATCATGAGGAGCGCGATAGCAAACAAGATGAGTGTGAAGTTAGGTACTCTCCACGAGTGGAGGAGTCGCAATCTGCTACGCCAATTGGAAAAGGAGCCACAAAGAGAGACTTACAACGGTGGAAACCCGTCTTGATGTTCTTGAAGCGAGCTTGGAGGAATTCTACCAAGAACTACGAAGACTCCTTGGGGTAGAGAGTTTGCAAGAAGAAGTTGAATATCGAATAGACAGGGTTGAGTCCCTGGTCAATCGACTAACGGAGGATACCAAAGACTCAGTACGATATCTACAAGAAGTTGTGGTGGAACTCACTATAAAGGTGATGTTACTCACAAGAACTCTTAATACAGGAGGGAACAATAGCCATGTCGTGCCAACATAAAGCTTCATGGCACCTAAGCCGCATTATTACGGGGGTGCCAGAGATGCTAAGGAGCTCAAAATTTTTCTATTCGACATGGAATAGTATTTTCTTACTACGAGACCCGATTCAAAGGAAACCAAAGTTTTTATAGCAAAAATGTATCTAACGGAATTGCAAAACTTTAGCAGCGAACCCGTTGGGAAGAGATCCAATAAGGTTAATGTCATGTGGACACATAGGAAGACTTGAAGCGAGAGTTGAGAACTCAGTTCTTGCTTGAGAATATAAAGTTTGTCACTAGAAGGAAACTAAGACAACTCCGCCAAAGTACATCCATCAGAGACTATATGAAGTAATTTTCAGCCTTAATGTTGGATATACAAGACATATCTGAGAAAGATAAACTATTCAGCTTCCTCGATGGCCTAAAGCCATGGGCGCAACAAAAACTACATCAGAGAAATGTCACGGACATGGTCGGGCCAATTGCAGGCACGTAAAAGTTAATTGATTTGTTTCTTCGAAGGACTTGGGAAAGAAGAAACAATCCTGGGAAAATCAAACAATAAAATACTCTCATGCGAAGGAGTTTGGGGGCAAACAGAAGAAGAAGAGCTTCCACATGAGACCAAGCTCGAAAGATAAAGCTTCAAAATCTAGCGAATGCTTCCTGTGTGGAGGACCGCACATGGTAAGGGAATGCCCGCAAAAGTAGGCACTTAATGCTTTAACAACATCAATACACCCCCAACAAGTCAGACAAGGGCAAAGCTGTCATCCTTAGTTCGAGCAGTTCTAAATCCAGCAATGACGATGAGGAGTCTCAAGGACCCTGAATGGGAGCAATGCGTTTGTTGAATGCATTGCGGGGTTAAGTGGGGGAGAACACAAAGGAAAAGCTATCAAAGGCAATGAGCAGTGAGTTTATATATGTGGACATCAAACTAAATAGTCGAACAACTTAGGTAATGATGGACACAAGCGCTACTCATAATTTTATTGCCGATCGGGAAGCTAAGCGACTTAGACTAACATTGGAGAAGAACTCAAGTCATATGAAGGTTATGAACTCGGAGGCCAAGCAGATATCTGGACTTACAAAGGGGGTCCCCATCAAGATCAGAACATGGAACGGGTGCACAAACATAAAGGCGGTGCCCTTGGACAACTTCCAAGTGATTCTCAGAATGGAGTTCATGCATATAGCAAAGTTGGTGCTAATATCATTCCTGAACTCCTTACGTCTAATGGGAGTCGACGACCCCTGCGTGGTTCTAGTTTCTCGAGGAGGAACCAAGGATCCACAACAAATATCAGTAATATAATTCAAAAAGGAAGTACGAAAAGGTGAATCGACCTTTGTAGCTGTCATAAAGCTAGAAACACTTGACAGGGAGGCTATTCAAGAACCAATCGCAGTGAAAAATATTTTGAAAGAGTTCTCAAATGTGATGTCAACTGAGTTACCAAAAACCCTTCTACAACACAAAGGCATGGATCATTGTATCGAGTTGGAGCCGGGAGTCAAGTCTCCAGCGAGACCACCATACCGCATGACCCCTCGAGAGTTGGTAGAACTCAGGAAGCAGTTAGACAAACTGCTGAGCGGTAGTCTCATCCGTAGTTCAAAAGCACTATTCAGAGCTCTAGTCTTCTTCAGGAAGAAACAAGATGGGAGTATCTGATTAGGTGTCGATTATCAAACCCTAAACAAAGTGACAATGAAGAACAAATACCTCATCCCGCTCATTGCAGATATGTTTGATCAACTAGGCAAGGCCAAGTACTCCAAACTCGACCTTCGGTTGAGGTACTGGTAGGTGCATATTGCAGAAGGTGACGAACGAAGACTACCTGTGTGACCAGGTATGGAGCATTTAAGTTCTTGATGATACCTTTCGGCTTAACCAATGCTCCAACCATATTTTGTACTCTAATAAACCAACTATTCAAGAAATATTTGGACAAGTTTGTGCTCATCTACCTGGACGATATAGTCATCTATAGCTAAATACTTGAGGAGCATATTGAGCACCTTCGGACAATTTTCAAAGTTCTCTAGGAGTACACTTTATTTGTAAATAGGGAGAAGTGCTACTTTACTTAGACGGATATTATATTCTTGGGGCATCGAATCGGCAATGGTTATATCCATATGGGAGAGCATTTCCTTGGACTTTATATCAAGCTTGCCCGCAGTAGGGGGACTTGGATCGATACTCATGATAATCGATCAGTTTTCGAAGTATGTAATGTTCATTGATGCACCCCTACATTGTTCAACAAAGGAGGCGACTAAGTTAATAATGAAGAATGTGGTGGAGTATTGGAGAGTCTCATGCAACATCATTAGTGATCGAGATTCTTGGTTCTTTGGACGATTTTGGACTGAGCTATTCAAGCTATTGGGGTCTAAATTATACTTCTCCACAAGCATCCACCCTCAGACAGATGACCAGACTGAAAGAATCAACTCGCTTTTGGAGCAATATCTTCAGCACTACGTGAGTGCCAACCGACGAGATTAGGTGAAGCTGTTGGACAAAGCCCAATTCTTTTATAACTTATAACGGTGCTCTGCATCCAATAAGAGCCCCTTCGATATTATCATAAGACAACAACCGTCGACTCCTCACACATTGGCTATTGGTTATACTGGGAGTAGCCTATCGGTATATCACTTCACAAAGGAATGACATCGAAATATAAATATTACTCAGGCCTACTTAGAGAAGGCGGCCAAAAAGATAAATAAGTGGGCAGATTTGGGAAGGCGACCACAGGAGTTTAAAGTTAGTGACTTGGTGTTGGTGAAGCTCCAACCAGCATCACTCTAATTCTTTAGGCATAAAGTACACAAAGGATTAGTACACAAATATGAAGGGTCTTTCCTAATTATCAGTAGGGTGGGCAATGTCTCCTACAAGTTACAACTGCCGGCATGGCTCAAAATTCATAATGTCTTATATGCCAGTAACTTGAAAGCCTACCATTCAGATCTGCAAGATGCTTTCTGAAATATTTTGACTCGACTACCTCCCATCAGAGCCTCCTATGAGAAGCGAGTTAAGACCATTTTGGCAAATCGCAAGACTAAGCTACCTAGCAGAGCAAAGCAAATTGAGTACTTGGTGAAATTATAAAAGCTTCCCCAAACATAAGCTAGTTAGGAGCCAAAAGACGCCCTACGACATGAAGAAGCCCACGTCAAAGCCTACCAACAAGTATTGATGAGGGCGTCAATAGTTTAAGTGGGGGAGAATGTCACAAACGATCATCGCTCAACCGCAACACCTTCGCTCAACGGACCGTTCATCACTTTTGCTTACTTGTATAGATATTTAGCAACCTATTTTGCTTTGTTTTTATGTGTTTTTACCTAAGAAATACAAGCATAAATAGTCTAGAATGCTATAGAATGACCGTTCATTGTGCAGAACCAAAACAGCCTAAAACGGCCCAGCTTTGGGCCATTTTTGCATGTTGCGGCATGCATTTTGAGCGGTGTAGAGTGTCAGCCATCTCAGCCCTTTGGAACAACTTGGGTGGCATAAGGGGGGAAGGGACATTTATCGGGCGTGAGCATTCATAAAGAGTTAAACTTGACTTACATTTGTTATCTTAGGAACTATCGTTTATGGACTTGCGACCTTTCTTACAGCCCTCTAACATCCTATTTTACTCTCTTTCTCTCTTTCTCTGTTGCACTCAAGGTGTTTAATGAATTACTTATAAGAGCTGCCCTCTCTACAAGATGTTGGGACTTGTCCATCGCTCATCCTCAAAACTAATCAACTTCTCTATTGCAGGTCCTTCGGGGCCCGCACGAAGTTGCAAGTGGGCTGACCCTTTACAAGCAAATAATGCTTCAACATTTCCTGACTTAGGCAATCACAGTTAAGTCTGGAACATTGGGCAAAGTTGCTCTGCGACTTAGGCAATTTCAGCTAAGTCTTTAACTTTGTCGCTATGATGCTGCACAGCTTAGGAAAATTCAGCTAAGCCCGTGACAGAGTGTCGCCCCTTGCAGGCTAGCCATGGGAGGTCACCCTTGCTGGCAGCCCTAGCCACATGTGGCCACCCCTGCAGGTGCCTAGCCGTGGCCAGCCATCCTTATAGGGGGCCTGGGCCATGGTCACCCCTTTTGAGTAACCTATAACCGAGATTATTTAGGATCTATCTTTAAAGGTGAATCAATCTCATTATCATAATCTAGCTACGACTAGATTCTCATTGCATAGAACTAAACACATCAACAATATATATGCAACAGATAATATAATGTGAGAATATACCAGTAATAATCATAAGCAAAAATATCGTACTACGTGTTACATGTGTCATCACTCACATGATTGGCTTACAGGGCACTTATAACTAATAGTACCATCGGTGGGCAGTGGTAGTACCACCCAGGTTGGTGGTTATACCACCCAGGTGATAGTAGTACCATTGCTACCCTTATTTTAGGGGCGCATTCGGCAGTAGTATCGCCGATCGATGGTAGTACCGCTCATACATAGAATTTATGAAAAGGTTTAAATTTTGGCTCCATTTGTTAAGCTAATTAAGGTCTATAAGTACCCTAAGTTTTCTTGCTTAGAGAAGCAAGGGTGGTGAATGAAAAAGAAAGAAAATTCTCGTGAAAAATATTGTAAAATTTAAGAGCTTCCCTTGAGTTCTTCAAAGTATAAAAGTGAGTCTAAGCGAAGTAATAAACTCTTTTAAGAAGGTGATAGAACCCCTGAAGGAGCTCTATAGAATTTTATCTTTGAGGGGGATCAACCCTTGGAATGCTATATGGGTTCTTCCCTCCTAGAACTCGACACAAGTCTAAATAAAATATAATCTTTGCTTGATAAAAGAAAAGGGGCGACTACATACCATTACCAAAAGAAAGACAATATCATAACTCATAAATTATGGAGAGAAAAACCAAATTTTAAAAATAGTAGAAACATAACATATGCCAACAAGATCCATCAAAAGACAATATCTTTCATATTTTTTTGGTTTTTGGTTAAAAGAAATCATTGCATATTATCAGTTGATGCACTAGAATCAATCCACCAAGTATGAAAAGGAACTTCTATAATATTTGATTCGGAACATACAAAGGTCGAGTTTATATATTTCTTTTTTAACCAAGTCTTATATTTAATGTAGTCCCTTTTCACATATCATTTCTTATCATTAAAGAAGTACTTTATCGTGATGTCTTTATTTTCATTAGTTTACTTAACATTTTAAAAAACCTGATAAATTTGTTTGATGGATGATATTTTAACCTTCTTTTCTTGTTACCAACTCCTTGAGTAGTAGTCAGAAGATTATGAGATCTTCTTGCCTTAATTTTAATTCTTATTGAACACACATACTAGTCAGCTCATTCAAGTCTCACTTATCCTTATTTATATAATAATGAATCTTGAATAAGCCAAACTAAGAAAGAAGAGAATTAGAAATAAACTACATAAATAAAAACTCATTAACATACATGTCTAATGCTATAAGTTTCACAGCCTTGTTAGTCATATTGAGGATGTCATCCTAAATCCCTTGAGTATCATCATACTGAGTCGTAGTCAGTACCTTCACTAATATGTCAGTCAATGTCTTATCAATAGATTTAATATGTCTTCAATAGCCCTTAAATATTCTTATGCACTAGTTGTATTCGATAATAAAATCTTTATGTTATTTACAATTGTCATTCTTCTAAATATTAAACTAAACCTATTAGACTTTTTCTAAGCATTTATTTCATTTATTTGTTCCATAATAGTTTTATTATCAAATTGTGTGGCATTTCAACAAGCAATATTAAGTCAAGATCTAATACACATAGTATCAATTACACTTGTACTATACCCTTAGTGTCCTCACACGAGCGGCTATGAGGCCAGCTGCCTCCATCATATGGATGGATATATAGTACACGGTCTATCCAGTTATCTCGATATATCTTTTGAGTAACCTATAACTAGGATTATTTAGGATTTATGTTTAAAAGGGAATCAGTCTCGTTATCGTGATCTCATCACCGTCCGATTCTCATTGCATAGATTCAAGGATATCACAGTATATACAATAGGCAATATAAAGTGAGAATATTCTAGTAATAATAATAAGTAAAAAGATCGTGTATTGTGTCATACGTGTCATCACTTATGTGATTGGCTTGTAGGGCACCTGTAACCAGCAATCTCCCCCTTGACCTAAAACTAATCACTTATATGTTTGATCCCCATCAGACCCCTGTGATGCTCAAAGATAATTTTGTTAGGATCAATTGGCACTAGGGGGGGGGGGGGGGTGGTGAATTAGTGCAAGTATAAATTCTCGTTTTAACGAAAAAAAATTCGCTTGAAGTAAGATAAGAAATTTTGAAGCTTTTCGTTCAAGTAAAGCAATTCAATCTTATAAAAAAATACTAAGCTTCTTGCTTAAAGACAACTTAAGAAAGAATAAGCAAATCCAAATTACAAGATAGGCAATATCGTAAGTAAAGTGATTGATTTCGAAATATTACTTTCAAAATATAAATAAAATTGAAAGAATCAATAGAAAAGTAATGAGCAAGATAAGCAAAGAGAACTCACAGTTTTATAGTGGTTTGACACCAATCGGCCTATATCCAGTTCTAAGTCCTCCTCCTTGAGGCACACCGGTGTCCACTACCGATCTTCTCTGGGTGAAGACTAAACCCTTACAATCTTATAAGGGAGACAAGATTATAATTCTTTGATCACTTCCTTACCCCTTTTCTTTTTCTTATAATTCACATAAGTTTTTCATAGAATTTATACCCTAAAGTGTTGTATGGAATGCAAGAAAACTTGGGCTATTTATAGGCCCCAAATGGCTTCAAAAATTAGAGTCAAAATTCAAACATATCTAAAAAATCTGGGTATGAGCGGTTCAGCCGTTAGCCTAGGCAGATCAACTATTGAAAGTACCTAGAATCTAGGGTACGAGCGATTCAACCACCCAACTTAGGCGGTTCAGCCGCTAATAGTCACCCGAAATCCTGGGCGGTGGTGGTACACCCTATCACGGACTTAGTTGATTTTGCCTAAGTCGTGTAGCACCCTTACGAGTCCATCCATAAAGGTCAGCCTCTCCTAAATCTCTTAGGGTCTCTTAGGACATACAAAAGTAAAAACGGGTTAAAAGAAGCACTTCCCACAGATCCACAAGTAACAGCTTTAGCAAATACTTTATATAGCTAATACAAATAACAACCATAGACTTTACAAGCTCTGCACAGTTGCACATGAAGGATCAAGGTCCATTACAAACTGAAATCCTCACAAGTGTCCAAATGACACGACTCTCATTTACAAGTCAAAACCGACCATGAAAGTTAACCAAATGATGGCTGCCAAGCCTACTATAAGCCCGCTACTTGCTATACAAAGCATGTACAAAAATTGAAGGACACAGACAAACATGAGCATTATATCAAATACTTTGTTTATATTTTTGTCCGTGATATTCTCCCCCACTTATTTCTTCGACGTCCGCGTCGAAGCCACCGTAGACGCTACATCTTCTAGCCTTTTGCTGAATCTTCAATCTTCTACTTTGGCTGCAACATGCTCCTTGGCTCCCAGCTGCTCTCTGTCGTTGTTGTTAAGTAGTCAAACTCTGATCTGTCATGCTACTTCAACTCGCCAATGACTGACTCTTGTGTGGGGTTGGCCTTGTTGATTTATGTGGATCCTTCTAATGAAGAAAAAGACCTTCCTTGTTATGTGCCAGTATTGTAATAGATGTTTATTGGAGCTTTAATGAGCATCGTTTCATAGACTTTAAAGTTTTTTAGATCCTTCCTTCACAAAATTTGCCCATCAATTCTTCTTCAAACTAGTTATCACTTCCAAGTAGGTTCACATCACTTCCACTTTCGATTGACATTCTATTAGGAAATGAAGTGGACAATATACTCTCAGTAGTACTGATCACCATTGGTGAGGATTTGACAACTCATCTCCCATTAGATTTCTTTGAAGGGTCTTGGAACTTATGCAGAGCTCCTCTGCTGAATAAATAAGAGAATCAGAATACTAAGTTTCACCCATTCTCTTTGAGTTAAGAAGACAAAGGTTACTTGATTTCGCCCATCTCCTCGAGGTACAAGAACTGGGGTACTCGGTTTCACCCACTCTCTTGAGTTGAGAAGGCAAGGGTTACTTAATTTCACCCACCTCCTCGAGGTTGTACTTTATACATCGAGCTGGCTACTAGCATTTTACCTACTCTTTGCTCATACTTTAGAGGTACTCAAAGTGTTTGTATTCCTTACATTGAGTTAGCTACTGTAATTCACCTTCCCACTACTATTAAACTTCCAGAATACAAGAATTTTTACCCAAAAAGGGTAAAAGTTTACCCCAGCTTGGAGTCCCCTAACTTGGAGTAAGTCTTTGATAGTTCTGTTCTAGTCGCCTCTGGGATAGTACCATCTTCTACATTATCTTTGTCGCCTACTCCTCTGAGTGGAAAAGGTATAGCAACACGTACTACCTACTTCTTTCTTGGTTGAGCACTCCTGCATTAACCCGAAGTCCCTCACTTTCGGCTATTATAATGAGAAGCCCGTCTACACCAGTCTTATGAAGTTCCATAGCCTATGTCCTTCTGTCCTGTCTTGGTACTTGGAGTTTCCCTATGCATTCTCTACCTCCTTGGCCCCTTTTACGACCAACGCTCTCCCTCTATGAGAGCAAGGGATCGATGACTCCATGGAATTCCTGCCTCTGCGATACTATGTAATGTCAACCCATGGCCCTACTATTTGTTTCCTTGCATCTGCGTCCCTTTTATCACGATCGGTAGGTTCGCCTCTGCGATACTATGGCACTCCTCCAAGTCTACCTCCTTTTTTATCAACACTTTACTTTTGGGTAGCTGAGCCCATCTAGACTCATTGTTGCTTCCTCACCCCTTTCGACCACCTGTTTTAACACCTCTATATTCTCCTAGTAGTTCTCTTTGGTCGATAAAAAGATAGACTACAACTCTCATGCATGACCTCCGTCATCTTGTTGTAAGGCTTGCACCTATTCTATTCTCCTTAGCTTCCTTAGTGGCAATGTTCGCTTACTCGGTCTTATCCTCTGACTTGTCGAGCTCCCTTAAATGAATATAAGCATTGAAGTAGTCTAACTCTCCAGTCGCTCCTATCATACCTCTTTATAATCAAGTCCCCTCCATGGGACTCACTGTTACTTACAATCTGACTTCTCCCTCTATGGTACACAACCCCCATATGCTGGTGATTAAGGTTTTCATTCGATGCAAGATTCAATATACACACTGAAGACCCGTCATTGTGATACCATAGCATTCACTCTTTAAATTCGTGGCTCTTCTTTCCGTTATATTGTTCATCGAAGTGGAGCTCCCAATAGCTCCTACTCATATCTCTACATGATCGTGTCCTTCACGGGACATCTCCGCGGGTGTTATATTGCCGCAAACTATTCCACCACGATCCACTACACTATGATGCCTCCTGGTGACATCTTCATTACATTTAGGTTCATATGTGATGAACTCGGACTACAATCTCTCCCTGTGTGGCCTCTGCCAATACATCGCAGGGCCTCCGCCACCTCCAATTGCGTTGGCTCCTTTGGCACTTCACCTTCGCCCGCCCATTCTCTGGTTAGTCCTAGATGAAGTATCGCTCTAGGACAGTCATTGCATAGTAGCTCTCGAAGTCCCTAGACTTCGCTAAAATTGGTGCACCATTGTCTAGATCTTAGGCCTCTATCCTCCACCAGCATAATCTCCACTACGCATCACTTTCTTTATGATAACTCGAATGGCAGCACTATGGTATATTCTTTAAGAGTATCCACCTATATGTCCTTTTGCCCCATGCTAAGGCCTTCTGATCCCAACTTCATCTCTGTAAGTTAAATCACCTTAGTCCCTCTATCAAATGTTTCTTTGAGATAAGGTGCATGTGCCTAGAAGCTCCCTTCATCTTTGACACCATACAAAATGAGTCCGCTCCATCAGAATGAAGAACCCATGGAATGATATAATCTCACTTTTACCTCTACAAGAGTTGATATCCTTGACCTCTGTCCAAGGAAAGCTTCGTGCTTCCACTCCATGTTTTCATCTTCTCCGTCGATTCCCTTCATGCGGCTTGGATACTTCAACAAGTTCCACCCAAATTGCTCCACCTCTCGATTTGCATTGAGTTGATGGTGGCCCTCATGCCTACTATTACATGGGTTAGCCCTCCGTTGAGTTTGATTTCCACATCGACTCTAAGTATGTCTTTGTATGATGTTGTCATTATCACTCTCTCACTTGATCTCGCAATGTATCCACTAATGCATTACTTCATTCGAGATCATGCAATAACTCCTTACTGCTCACTCGGTCCATTAAGCTTTGTAGAGATATTGTCTTCAGGAACTCTTCCTCAACATATATGGTCCGCAGCACATGATTCTCCCTCTGGAGAACCAGGACCTATCCCTCCTGGATATCTGTCATGTTGGAGCAACTTTTCTATTTGCATTCTTCCCTCTAAAAGTTTCGGAGACCACCATCCACTTGGACTACTACATCTTATTGAACAATCTGTGCATTGTCCTACCCTCGTAAATGTGCTTGCTGCTGGTTACAGGTGCTCTGCAAGCCAATCACGTGAGTGATGGCATGTGTGACATGTTGTGTGATCTTTTTGCTTATGATTAATATTAGAATATTCTCACATTATATTATATATATATATATATATATATTGTGATGTCCTTAATTCTGTGCAATGGGAATCGGATCGTGATGAGATCACGATAATGAGATCGATTCACCTTTAAACACAGATCCTAAATAATCCCGGTCATAGGTTACTCAAGAGGGATCTTGAGATAACCGAATAGATCAGTGTACTATATACCCATCCATATGATGGAGGTAACTAGTCTCATAGCCACTTGTATGGAGACACTAAGGATATAGTACATGTGTTCATTAGAGAATGAGTTCACTGATTGATCCGCTTATAGAATACTGTATGGTTAATGATACTTAATGTTAGACAACGATTTCATAGTCTCAGTTGTGTATCTGGTCCTTAGACTTGAGACACTAAGGATGCCTTGTATGAGTACTCCTTTCTTTGACACCATACAGGAGGAAAGTTCCAGATCTAGTACAATTGGTTATCGGGATTGGTAGCCAACCTTACAAAGGCAATTAAGTATTAATAGAGGATCATCCACTCTCAGTATCACGAGAGGAATATCCTATATGTACTTGCTCAAATAAATCCCTAGCCAGGGTCACTCAGATTAAGAGAGAAGAAGTTTTCCAGTAGAATCCGAATAAAGCAAGACAAATTGATTCCATATATAACCTAACAGTACCATGCCCAATATACGGTCTCTGGGATATTATTTGGATGAGGGATTATAGATACATGATAACTATGAACAGACAGGTCCGATAGATTTGATCCCCCCATACTATCTGGGGACTATGGCATAGTAGCCTAGTACGTCCATAATCGATGAGTCGAGTGAATTATTACGGGGATAACAATTCACTATATCAGAAGGAGTTATGATTAGAGTGACTCATGGCTAGCTCGGTATCGAGCCTAGAGGGTCACACACATATGGTGGATGCTTCAGCGAATAGAGGATTAGATGAAGATCCAATTAGTCCCTATTCTCATTAGATGAGACCCGATGCTGATGAGCTCCTTGATTAAGGCTCAATTATAGGCTTAAGGAGATTATTGGATAAAGATCCAATAATGCAAGGTTAGTGAGTTATTGGATGGAGATCCAATACCCACTAAGGAAGAAGCCCTAGGGTTTTGGTGGCTCTCTATAAATAGGAGGGGAGACTCATGGTTGATAGGCTGCAGCTCTAGCCACCACCTCCTATTCTACTCTCTCCCTCTATGCAAGAGTTACCAGATCAGATTGGAGGAGCTTCACTGCAAAAATCCATCGTGTGAATACCGCTAAAGAGGAGGTCGCTTGACCTCCTTCATTTTCTCCATCCGGATCTAGAATACAGGGATATATGATCTCCCTAGGTAAAATCAATCTCTCACACATCGCGGTTTAATCAGTTTTTATATTTTTCTCGCGACCCCAATATTTGCATGACCATTTGATCTACGTGGGAAACTAGTTTTTATTTTAATTTTTGTTGCACATGTGATGCACCCGCTGAGGTTTCCTAACAATGGTATCAGAGCCAAGGTTTTTCATGCAAAAGATTGGCTTTAAACTGCGTATGATGAGATTGTATCATGTAGAATCGTTCTACATGTACTTGTTGCATTTTTACAGCGAAGGCAACGAGAAGGAGGGGCAGCCAGCCACGGCCAACCCCCATGTAGGGATGGCCACCCACGGCCAGGCCACGGCCAAGGCCAACTGTAAGGCGGTCGCGCGGGTAGCAAGGGCGGCGCTTATGGCTCGGTGGGCTGGCTAGCCCCACCGCACACGCAAAAGGTAGGTCGGCGCACAAGGGTTGCCGCAGGCCACAGGCACAGGCGGGCGCAAAGGGCGGCAAGGAGAGGGCTAAGGCATCCTTTTGAGAAAAGGATGATCCTGCCCCTTTAAATTTTAAAAATTTCGAGAACTGTCCTCATGTATAGAATTATGAAAATGCCCTCAATAATTTTAAATTTTCTAAGGACTGTCCTCTCATCCAGAATTATGAAAATACCCTCAATAATTCTAGAAATTTCGATGACTATCCTCTCATCCAGAATTATGAAAATACCCTTAATAATTTTAAAAATTTTGAGGACTGTCCTCTTATCCAGAATTATAAAAATATCCTTAATAATTCTAAAAATTATGAGCATATCCTTATTTCCATAAAATAATTAATTAAATAATTTAATTAATTATTATATATATCTAGTAATCCTACATATGATGTGATGTATATGTAATGTATAATGTGGATGGATGATCATGAGCCATATGTTGTGATGTGTATAATTATGATTATTATTATTATTATTGGGGCCTGCGAGCCTGTGTTTTTCTCGTTTATTATTGGGCCTACGTGCCTGTGATTATTTGTAATTACATGGAGAGGCGTAGCGGGAGCATGGAGGTTATAGTGGGACCCACAATGTCGTGGCGGGAGATCACAACGCATGGTGATGCGACGATCCGACGGAACCGATGATGACGAGATCAACAATCACAAGGCATGGAGATGCGCCAATGCATACATAGATCCTATTGTGAGTGATTAGGCCCATTAGCTTAGGCTTAATCATATTAGGTGATGGCTCATGATCATCCGGTGTGGCTTACATATGTGATGTATTATACACCTATTAGATATATGTATATATATATTTGCATACAATGTATATATATATTAAATATGTATATGTGTGACACGACATATTAGGAGACCGATATGAAACAAAAACCCCTCCTACGATAATATTAAGTCGATAAGCATAAGGTAATAAGATTGACCCACGTGGTCTTTCATCGTTATAGGAAGAAATTGAATCACGACATAGGTTGAGTTGGTCGAGTCCCTCGAGGCTCACCTATCTACGTGATCAAGATCTTACCTATGATATAGAGATGTCAACAGTGACTTGAGGAAATGGTATGCTTGGTCAAGTCCCTCGATGGCATATCATCGAATCAGACTCATCTTATAACAATGGTGATGCCTTAACTGAATGTTTTGGTCGAGTCCCTCAAGACTATGATGATTCAGAGGCCAAACATGATGGGAACCACAAAGAGTTATGATTGACAAGAGTTGCCTACCTTTTAGGCTTAGTGTAATTGGTCGAGTCACTCGAGGTTGCACTAAGATGCCAATTGGATCCCGATCCCCACTAGGAGTCTACCGAAGACTTTCGTCTTACATGTCGAGGGTGTCGCATGATTCATTGAGAAAATAGTGGGAGTATATTAAGATAGAAATCTATATCTTAATTAGTATTTTCTACAAAATCTGTATGTTATTTAGTTTATGCTATATCTTTCTTGTCGTGTGCAAAACCCCTACATAGCATACTTGATGCCAACCGCCTTATCGGTCCAAAAGCTCCGTAATTTGAGAATTATTCTCACGGAAAAGAAAATCATATATGTCCTTAACATGATTATGCCCACGCTAGAGGAAAGGATAAGCGAGGATGAGATCGCTCACTTTGTGAAGTATATAGATAGTCCTAGAGGATAACCGGTCTATTGATCTTATACTTTAGTTTCTACTAGATTCCTTTTCATTGTTCATTATTAACTTTAATATGAACAAGTTTGATGTGACTCTATCTGAGCTCCTTCATATGGAGGGAAGCTGAGAGTATCATCAGGAAAGAAAAGCTAGTTCTCTATATTGATGAGACCAATAAGAAAAAGAAGGCTAGTAAGACCCTTAAGAAGGGCAAGGGCAAAGGAAGACCAGGTAAGGCAAAGATTGCCAAGAAAGGCTTAGCAAAGGACAAAAGATAGTGCTTCCACTATAGTCAAGATGGGCATTGGAAGAGGAACTGTAAGGACTATCTTGTAGATAAGGCAAAATAGAAGCTTAGAGAAGCTTTAGGTATATTCATGATCAGTTTCCACTTGTCAGATTTTCATGAGAACATATGGGTATTGGATACCGGGAGTGTTTATCACATTTGTAATTCTTTGCAAGTTCTGGCAAGACCTAGGAGATTGGCCAAAGGCAAAATGGACCTCAAGATGGGCAATGGAGCAAGAGTTACTACAGTTGTTGTTGGGGAGATCACCCTACATCTGCCTGGTGAAGCTATCATTGCATTGGATGCATGTTATTTTATTCTCTCTATTATCAAAGACATTATACCTATCTCTTGTTTGATAATAAGTGGATATAAATTAGTTTTTGAGAATAATAGTTGTTCAATAATTATGGATGATAAGATCATTACTAGAGGGACCCTTATAAATGGCTTATATGTTTTAGACATATCTCCATATATCATGAATATAAATATGGTATGGTCCATGAAGAGTTTCACTGACCTACCCATCTTATTCCAAATTTACATAGGTCTAGTAGAGTATCTCACCCTCCTGAAAGATATGTGGGACATATCAGTAGAGATGACTCTTAGGATATTGATCCTCAGACCTACGAGAAGGCTACTATGAGTATAGACTTCGGGAAGTAGCAAGAAGCCATAAATTCTTAAATTGATTCTATGTACTCTAACAAGGTTTGGAACCTTGTGGATGCACCTAAGGGTATTATACCCATCGGCTGCAAATGGATCTTCAAGAAGAAGATCAGAGTGGATGAAAAGTTAGAAACCTATAAAGCAAGGCTGGTAGCTAAAGGATATCGTCAAAGATAATGAGTTGACTATGACGAAACCTTTTTACCTGTAGCCATGCTTAAGTGTATTAGAATTATTTTGGCCATTGCAGCACACTATGACTATGAGATCTGACAGATGGATGTCAAAACGGCATTCCTCAATTGCAACCTCGAGGAAGAGGTGTATATGATACAACCAGAGGGATTCATATCCAAAGAGAGTCTAGATAAAGTATGCAGGTTGCTTAGATCCATTTATGGATTGAAGCAAACTTCTCGAAGTTAGAACATAAGATTTGATGAGGTGATCAGATCTTATAACTTCGTTAAGAACGAAGATGAGCCTTGTGTGTACAGGAAGGTAAGTGGAAGCATTATCACCTTCTTGGTGCTATATGTGGGTGACATCCTAATCATTGGAAATGATGTAGGAATGCTCTCCACAATAAAGGTTTGGCTATCTAGAAATTTCTCCATGAAAGACATAGGGGAAGCATCCTATATTTTGAGGATTCGAATCTATAGAGATAGATCCACAAAGATGCTTGGCTTGTCCCAGTCTAGGTATATAGACTCCATTGTCAACAGGCTTGGCATGAAAAATTCCAAGAGATGTCTCATACCAATGAGACATGGAATATCACTTTCTAGGAGTATGTTCCCAAAGACTCCTGAAGAAAGGGCATACATGAATAAGATACCTTATGCCTCAGCGATAGGGTCTATCATATATACGATACTATATGATAGGCCTGATATAGCATATGCTCTGAGTGTCACGAGCAGGTATCAGGCAGATCCAGGTTTAGAACACTAGAAGGCAGTAAAGTATATCCTTAAGTACTTGAGAATGACTAAGGATCTTTTACTGGTATATGGAGGAGGTAGCCTTCAGGTTGAGGGCTACACGGACTCAAGTTTTTAGTCCAACATTAATGATAACAAGTCAAATTCGGGATATGTTTTTATCATGAATGGAGGAGTAGTAAGCTGGAAGAGTTTCAAGCAAGATACTACTGCTGACTCGACCACAGAGGCGGAATACATTGCTGTAGTAGAAGCAGCAAGATGAAGGGTGTGGATGAAGAAGTTCATCAAGGATTTGGGAGTCAAACCAAGCAGTATGGAGCTGACTCCCATATATTGTGACAACGATAAGGCGATAACTCTAACAAAGGAACATAGATCTCAACAGAATTATTCTAAGGATATTCCATCTAATTAAAGCGATCATGACCCAAAAAGATATAGCAATGGAAATAGTTCCATCCGAAGATAACATTGTAGATCCACTGATGAAGCCACTAGCTCATATTATATTTGAGCATCACAAGGGTCTAATGGGGATCAGACACATAGGTGATTGGCTTTTGGTCAAGTAGGAGATTGTTGGTTACAGGTGCCCTGCAAGCCAATCACGTGAGTGATGGCACATGTGACACGCTATGTGATCTTTTTACTTATGATTAATATTAGTATATTCTTATATTATATTATTTATTATATATATTGTGATGTCCATGGTTCTGTGTAATGGGAATCAGATCGTGATGAAATCACGATAATGAGATCGATTCACCTTTAAACATATATCCTAAATAATCCGAGTCATAGGTTACTCAATAAGGACATTGAGATAACCGGATAGATCGGTGTACTATATACCCCTCCATATGATAGAGGCAGTTGGTCTTATAACCACTTGTGTAGAGACACTAAGGATATAGTACAGGTGCTCATTAGAGAATGAGTTCACTGATTGATACGCTTATGAAATATTGTATGGTTAATGATACCCAATGTCAAACAGCAATTTGTGTATCTAGTCCTTAAACATGAGACACCAAGGATGCCTTGTATGAGTACTTCTTTTTTTGACGCCAGACTTACATGTTTGAAAAGTTTCAGATCTGATACAATTAGTTATCGGGATTGATAGCCAACCTTATGAAGGCAATTGAGTGTCAATGAAGGATCATCTACTCTCGGTATCACAAGAGGAATATCCCATATGTGCTTGCTCAAACAAATCTCTAGCCAGGGTCATTCGGATTGAGAGAGGAGTTCTTCGGTAGAATTCGAATAGAGCAAGATAAACTGATTCTGTATATGACCTGACAGTACCATGTCTAATATACAATCTCTAGGATATTATTTGGATGACGGATTATAGATACATAGTAACTGTGGACAAACAGGTCCGATGGATTTGAAACCTCCTTTACCGTCTGGGGCCTATAGCATAGTGGCCTAGTACGTCTATAGTCGATGAGTCGAGTGAATTATTATAGGGATAATAATTCACTATATCAGAATAAGTTCTAATGGGAGTGACTCACGGCTAGCTCGGTATCGGACCTAGAGGGTCACACATATATGGTGGATGCTTCAGCGAATAGAGGATTAGATAAAGATCCAATTAGCCCTTATTCTCATTAGATGAGACCCTATGTTGATGGGCTCCTTGATTAAGACCCAATTATAGGCCTAAGGAGATTATTGGATAGAGATCCAATAATGTAAGGTTAGTGGGTTATTGGATAGAGATCCAATACCCACTAAGGAAGGAGCCCCAGGGTTTTGGTGGCTCTCTATAAATATGAGGGGAGACTCATGATTGATAGGCTGCAGCTCTAGCCACCACCTTTTATTCTCCTCCCTCCCTTTGTGCAAGAGTTGCGAGATCAGATTGGAGGAGCTTCGCTGTAGAGATCCATCGTGTGGATACCGCTAAAGAGGAGGATGCTTGACCTCCTTCATCTTCTCCATCCAAATCTAGAATACATGGATATACGATCTCCCTAGGTAAAATTAATCTCTCACATATCGTGGTTTTATCGATTTTTATATTTTTCTCACGACCCCAATATTTTGCATGACGATTTAATCTACATGGGAAACTAGTTTTTGTTTCGATTTCACTGCATATGTGATGCACCCGCTGATGTTTCCCAACACTTACTAGATTGTGACTCCTCACCAATATAGCCCCCGCTGCACCCTTCAATGCTAGCAACATGTTGAACTTGTTACACACTTTAGTCTCCTACGGACGTATCCTTTCCATACCGAAGAGAAAATTTTAATGCTTCATGGCGTCGAGTTTCGGTCGCCTTGGGATGGCCACGAATACTCTATCATTCGCATACAAGCCCTTGCATAAGTATCGAATTCTTTGAGTTAGCAATTCCCCTCACCTTTGTAAGTTTTGCATAACTCTTTCAGTCGTTAAGCAACACATCCCACTTTGCATGGTCTCATCTTTTACCAAGCACCTGCTTGCCTTGAGCACCATCAAGTTTAGTTGCTAACGCCAAGTTGTAGCTCGAACTCAGCCATCTCAACCTTTTTGCATTACATATTCTTTCTTGCTTGCTTGTCCTTATGGTGCATCTTACGCAAGGGGTTGGTCATTCCTCTGAATGCCAATCAAGGATGCCCGCTCCTCTGAGTGACTCTTTACCCTACATCTCTATGTCCATTTCTCCCAAACGATCACATGTGCTAGCTACCCTCCACGCAGTCCAGTTAGATCCCCCACGTTTGCATGGCAAGTGTTTCTGTGTATGCTTGTCCTGCTCTGATACCAAAATGTCATAGACTCAACTGGTTTTACCTAAGTCGTGCGACACCCTTACGAGTCCATCTGCATAGGTCAGCCTCCCTAAAACCTCCTAGGGTCCCTTAGGACCTACAAAAGTGAAAACGGGTTAGAGGAAGCACTTTCCATGAGATCCACAAGCAACAGCTTTAGCAAATACTTTATATAGCCAATACAAATAACAACTATGGACTTTACAAGCTCTGAACGGTTGTACACGAAGGATCAAGATTCATTACAGACCAAAATTTTCACAAGTATCCATATGACATGACTCTCATATACAAGCCGAAACCGGCCATGAAAGTTAACCAAACAAGGGCTGCAAAGCCTACTGCAAGCCCGCTGCATGCTATACAAAGCATGTACAGAATCTAAAGGATACAGACAAACCTGAGCATTACATCGAATACCTTATTTATATTTTTGTCTGTGACCCATCACTCACCGACCGTTCAATCGTTAAGAATCTCAAAAAAGTGATTCCCTCACTTTTCTAATCCCAACTTGAATCATATATTGACCAATTCTCTGGTCAACCAATTGAGCTCAATCAAACCCATTTAGTGGACCTGGATGCCTCATTAAGTTGATTTGGATTCCTTTCAAATCACACTCATTTCAGACTAAACCTTAACCTACAACTTAAAGATTATAATCATACATGACCACCAAGCTTAATGACCTCACTCCCGCAATCTGGCAACCTCCAGCATTCCTTGGACCGGGTTTTAGTTCATGTACCCATTTTACATTAGGTCCTTCATGATATGTTCTTCCTATTTTCTCTAATGGCTTAAGGTTGTTTATGGTTCCTTTAGGAACCCAAATTAATTTATGTAGACTATAATTTTTAAATAAATATTTATAGGCTTTATGTCCTAATTTTTAATAAAAATTACACTTGATTCTTGGTGGCAAATTTAACATAGATCCTTTAACAAAAATGGTTGGTTTTTGTTAAATGTTACCAACAAAACCTTTATCATTTCTTCTATTAATATGACCCTTATTGATAAATATCATATTTAGGGATTTGTTCCCAATTTCAAAATTTTCTAATATTGTATTAAGCATGATATTCTCTTCTTTAATATTATCTAGCATATCACATTTAGAACAAGGGTTATGTGATACTAATGAACCATTCATTTCATTAAATCTACTAACTAACAAATCATAATCATTCTTAGGAAACTTAAAAGATTTGCCAAGTTTTCTAAACTCATCAAACAAATCATGAAACATATTTAATAATTTCAAAAAATACTTAATGAATCACTAACCTCGTTGTTGATGGCCATAAGCACAAGATTCTTCACTTTTTCTTGATTGTATTCTTCATCTTTGGAGCGTCTCGGCTTCTTGCTTTCATAATAAGAAGTTTTATCCATCTTAACATCATTTTTATAGTTCATGTTCATTAATTTATCTGGTTTATTTATCAAATGTTCAAAGTCCTCATCACCCGAGATTTCACTTAGGAGTCATATGTTCTTCTCAGTTCACATTCCTTTCGGTTCTTTGGAAAGTATTTTTGGGTTCTCAATGTTAAATTCTTAAGAAGGTATTCTTCTTATTCAATTTTTGTAAGATATTTTACTTAATAATTCTTTTTGATTAATCATACTTTCATGTGTGATTTTTAATATATTTTAAATATCGAAAGTTGAATCATAAGCGAAAATATGATTAAACTCATTCTTGTCAAGAGCTCAAAATAAGGCATTCGTAGCCTCGATATTTAAAGAGAAAGTCTTATTCTCCAAATTATTCCAATCGTTTATTAGAAGAAAAGACCTTTCGAATACATTTTCAACAATATTCCATAAATTATGATTTAAGAAAATCAAGAAAACTTCCATCCGAGTTTTTCAATAAGTGTAGTCCGTCCCATTGAACATGGGGGACGAACGATAGAAAAGCCCTCCTGAAAGCTGAAAAATGTCATTTTCTCTTAAGTGTTAAACAAAATAAGAAAAATGTGGCTCTGATACCAATTATTAGGATCAATTGGTACTGGGGGGTGAATTAGTGCAAGTGTGAATTCTCATTTTAACAAAAAACTTTTCACTTGAAGCAAAATAAGAAAATTTGAAGTTTTTCATTCAAGTAAAGCAAATCAATTTTATAAAGAAATGCTAAGCTTCTTACTTAAAGATGACTAAAGAAAGAACAAGCAAATCCGAATAAAGAGATAGGCAATATAGTAAGTGCTTAATTTCGAAACCTTGCTTTCAAAACATAAATAAAATCAGAAGCGTCAATAGAAAAGTAGTTAGAGAGATAAGTAAAGAGAACTCATAGTTTTATAGTGGTTCGGTACCAACCGGCCTACGTCCACTCTCGAGTCCTCCTCCTTGAGGCACACCAACATCTACTACCGATCTTTTTTGGGTGAAGACCAAACCCTTACAATCTTACAAGGGAGATAAGATTATAACTCTTTGATCACTCCCTTACCCCTTTTCTTTTTTTTACAATTCACATAATTTATCCCCCAAAAGTATTGTATGGAATACAAGAAAACTTGAGATATTTATAGGCCTCAAATGACTTTAGAAATTGGAACCAAAATTTAAACATACTTAGAAAATCCTAGTACGGCGATTTAGCCGTGACTTGGGTGGGTCAACAGCCAAAAGTACCTAGAATCTAGGGTATGGGCGGTTCAGTCGCCCAAAATCCTGGGTGACGATGGTACACCCACTACTCACCGGTGGTTCAACCGCTGGGAATCCTAGAAAAGTGATTCCTTTTACTTTTCCAATTCCGACTTAAACCACATGTTGACTAATTCTCTAATCAACTAATTGAGCTTAACCTAAGCTCAATCAAACCCTTTTAGTGGACCCAGATGCCTTATTGAGTTGATTTGAATCATTCCAAATCATACTTATTTCAGACTCAACCTTAACCTACAACTTAAGGATTACAATTATACATGACCACCAAGCTTAATGACCTCACTCTCATAATCCGACAACCTCCGACATTCCTTGTGATGAGTCTCACGGTCCTCCTCTGGTGATTTTCCTGCGTGTTCCTAGCGATATACTGATTCCTTCGGCGAAGTCCTAGCAAACTCCCAATGAGCTCCCATCATATCGTCCAATCCTTGGCCCGATGCCTAAGCTTGATCCTGGATATATGTCTGATCTGTAATTCATTTTTACTATTATAGTTAACCTGCATAATACTAACTATGACTTAATTAATTATAATCATAATGACTAACACATCCACTTCAAGACCTTCCCAACTCCAGGCAAGCTTTTCGGCTATCCCTTGACAATCTTCCAACAAGCCTCAGTCTTCTTTCGGTGAACTCCCTTGTACCATCCTGGCAAGCTCCTGATGCCATGGGTGAGCTCTCGACGCACTCCAGGGTATGGCCAAATGCCTGGACTTGACTTTGGCCAAACCTCTTATTATAATCTTCTCTTTGTCGGAGTTAATCCTGCAGTAATCAATTCTAACAACCTTGTTAGATCAAACATTTATCAATTGATTTTATCATCAAAATCTGAGATTCAAGCATCTCCCCCTTTTTGATGATAATAATTAATTGATAATGGGAGTTAAACTTTACTCCCTTTAAATCCATGTGATAATAAGAAAAATTAATTAAGCATCCATATCTAAGACATCCAAATATATGATCTATCATATGTCATTAATGTATATCATCAATACCATGTGTTATCAATATATATCATCAATATCATGTGTCATAATAGGTCATCAATATATATTTTTTCCCCTTTGTTATCAATAAAAAGGTGAAATATAGGATTAAGGATTTTAAGGCATATTAGTTTTTGCTCCCCCTTTGTAAAATACATGGGTCATAAAGAATTATCTTCCTCTTGTGAAAAAGAAGGAAAGAAAATAAGGGATGAGTTGTAAAATATCATTAAGTATAGCTCTCAATTCTTTTGAGGTTCGAATCCCAGAAAAGTGATTCCCTTCACTTTTCCAATCCCGACTTAAACCACATATTGACCAATTCTCTAGTCAACCAATTGAGATCAATCTAAGCTCAATCAAACCCTTTTAGTGGACCTGATTTTCTCATTAAGTTGATTTGGATTTCTTCCAAATTACACTCATTTCAAACTCAACCTTAACCTATGACTTAAGGATTATAATCATACATGATCACTAAGCTTAATGACCTCACTCCTGTAATCTAGTAACCTTCGACATTCCTTGTGGTGAGTCTCATGGTCCTCCTCCGACGATCTCCCGATGTATTCCTAGCGATATTCCCGACACCTTCAGTGAAATCCTAGTGAACTCCCAGTGAGTTCCCACCATATCGTATAATCCTTTGCCCAATACCTAAGCCTGATCCTGGGTCCATGTATGATCTATAATTCCTTTTCACCGTCATAGTTAACTTGCACGATGCTAACTATGACTTAATTAATTACAATCATAATAGCCAACACATCCATTTCAAGACATTCCTAACTCCCGATAAACTTTTTGGCTATCCCTGATAATCTTCCAATGAGTCTCGATTTTCTTCCAGTGAACTCCCTTGTGCCATCCTAGCAAGCTCCCGATACTCTCGGCAAGCTCCCGACACACTCCAGGCGAGTTTCCAACCGCATCATCCGAACCCCAACCTAATGCTTGCACTTGACTTTGGCCAAACCTCTGATTATAATCTTCTCTCTATCATAGTTAATCCTACATCAATTAACTCTAACAACCTTGTTAGATCAAACACTCATTAATTGATTTCATCATCAAAATCTAAGATTCAACAAATTTGAGATAACAGCTTCGTTAGTGGATCTGTAATATTATCTTTGGATAAAAATTTCTAGTAAACTTATAAATCACTCAAAAAGGATTATGCAGTACTTTATAGTAAACTTAAAACTTTGCATGATGCATTAATACCATATACTTCTTGCTCAAAATGTGAAATGCTAGATGAAATTAAAAAATGTCTCTCATCACAAATGGACGAGGAAGTCATTGTGGAAAACAAGTTAGTCACGATGGATCTGAGATAGTTGTTGTGCGTCTGATGTGAGTTGTAATCTCCTTGTAACCCTTCACAAAGGTCAATGTTGGGGGCATTCCCGGACCCGACCCCTCTAACAATCAAGTTAGCCCTTTGTAGGGTAATAAAAATAAAAAGGCTTAGAGTATGAGGGGTTCGGGCCCTGTTCAGGCATTGGGGATTGATTCTTATACTTAAAAAGCTGGGGGCCCACAATTGACAGGCGATTGATTTGTACATCCTTCCTATATTGTCACGGGCTTAGCTGATTTTGCCTAAGTCATGTAGCACCCATGCGTGTCTCTTGGACACACTTTCATTCATGATCTGTAGAGCTATATCTGGCATAAATAAACCATTATGCAATATTCTTCTAGTGATGATCTTATCATCCAAAATCAATGATAACTATTATTCTTAAAAATTAATTTATATCCCATAACTATCAAAAATGAAATGGAGATAATATTTTTAATGGTAAAAGGAACATAATAACATGCATCTAATATAATAGTAACTCCACTAGATAGATGTAGGGCGACTTTACTAGTCGCAACTATAACAACTCTTGCTCCATTGCCCATCTTGAGATTCATCTCACCTCTCGCCAATCTCCTAGGCCTTGCCAGAACTTGCAATGAATTATAGATATGATAAGCACTCTCGGTATCCATTACCCATGTGTTATCATAAAAATTTGACATAGCGAGCTAAAGTGAAATCGTCTATATACTTTACATAGTGAGCGATCTCATCCCCACTTGTCCCTTCCTCCGCGTGGTAATATCATGTCAAGGACATAAGCAATTTTCTCCACTGTAAGAACAACTCTCAGGTTGTGGAGCCAATCGGTATAGTTTGGACCAGTGAGGCGGTTGGCCTCAAGTATGCCTTTTGCAAGTGACATATTTCTGACAAACAAAGATATAACATAAATGAATAATATGTAGATTTTGCATAATAATAAACAATAAAGATATTAACTTCTATCTTAATCTACTCTCACTATTTTTTGACAAATTATGCGACACCATCAATACATTAAATAAAAATCTTTGGCAAACTTCTAGTGGGGATCGAGATCCAATCAGCATCTTAATGTAACCTAGAGGGCCTCAACTAATCACACTAAACCTAAAAAGGTATGCAGCTCTTGTCAATCACAACTTCTTGTGATTCGCATCCTATTCGCCCTTCAAACCATCATGGCCTCGAGGGACTTGACTAACCATGATGTTCAATTAAGTTATCACCATCGTTACAAAATGAGTATGATTTGATGATATACCATCAAGGGACTCGAACAAGCATACTATCTCCTTAAATTACCGTGACATCTCTATGCCATAGGCAAGATCTTGAATTGCAAAAATAGGTGAGCCTCGAGGACCTCGACCAACTAAACCTACATCGGGATTCAATTTATTCTTATAACGATGGAAGGTCACGTGGGTCAATTTAATTGCCTTACATTTACCAATTTAATATTTTCGTAAAATGGGGTTATGATTCGATCTCCTAATATTATATGTCACACACATACATATTTAATATATATCTATATCACATGTAAATAAATAAACATATCTAGTAGGTGTATAAGCAATCACATATTATATATACACAATAATACTAGATGATCATGGACCATAACCTAATGTGATCAAGCCTAAGCTAGTGGGCCCAATCACTCACATCATGATTTCTATGTGCATCGATGCATCACCATGCCCTATGATCGTCCATCTCATCATCGTCGGTTACGTTGGCACCTCGACACATCTCCATGGTCCATGATCATTCATCCATATCATACATCACATGTACACACATCATTATATAGGACAACTAGATAAATAATAATTATTAATTAAACCTTTTAATTAACTATATTTTCAGAAATTTAGGATATATTAAAAATTTTAAGAAATTTAAAGGATATTTTCAGAATTTTAGACAAAATGATAGATATTTAAATTTCTTAAATTTTAAGGGGCAGAATCATCTTTTCATTAAAATAAATCATAATGCCCTTCTACCGCCTAGCAACGAGAGGTCTTCGTCGGCCCTACATAGGCGGTCACCCCTGCTCTACAGGCAACTACCCTTATCAATCGATTAAAACTCATCATGTAGTATTCAATTAAACTATAAAAAAATCAATTAGTGCTTAACATCTGATGCCCAATTAACTATAAGGGTTCGCTTAGCTAAGTGATGATGTGATGCCACTTAAGCTCGCCATACAAGAATGTCCAAATAAAATAATATTAAAAATAAAATATTTTTATTCGTAAACCAATCCAAGGCTTATAAAAGCAAATATACCTTAATCTCTGAACACTTCTAAGTTAGCTTCCTCACGTAGAGATGTCAACCGGTGAGAATAGGATAAGGAGTGCTTCCCTCGTATTAGTCTCATTCTACATCCCTATTTAGATGGGGTGAGGGCACCGAATCTATTGGTTTTTTATATTTTATAATTAATTTAATTTATTTTAAAAATAAAATTATTATCAAAATTAATTAATAATATTAATTTTTAAATAATAATATAATATAAAAGATTTCACACATCATAATAATATTTAACTATAGATATATCTAAATATAAATGATAATATTTATTGATACTATTTTATCTAGTTTAATATAAACCAAATGGTTCATAAATGACTCAAAATCAACTCATCTAAGTATCTACCTAATATAATTTGAATTAAGCGGGTACTTGGCCCACCCAATATCTTAGGCTACATATTGATGAGTGGGGACGGATATGGGGATAGAGTGAGTGTGCTTTCTTCATCATTATGCTATCACTAACTTAGCTAGAATTGGCTAATTCATAAGATACATTTACATTATTTGTCCACAAAGGATCAACTTAGATGCAACCTCGCTTAGGTCCCGAAGGACTTACAAGAGTACAAATTAACTAGTTTAGAAAGCAATCAATGGATAAGTCCCGACATTTCATAAAAGAAGGAAGCTTTATAAGCAATTCAAAAAACATTTGATTTACAAAAAAGAACAGAGATAAAGGGAAAACCAAGATATTAGAAGGTAAATGAACATTCATAAGTCCACAAGTGACTACTCACTTGGTGTCAAGTACGTTAGTAATTTTTTATAGGTTTCAAATGTGAACTTGTGAATCTAGTCAATACCCAATACTACCCTAAATCCTCATCCAATCTTATGTCACCCATGGTGTTCAAGAGTGCTAAGATGATTGACATTTTGGGTCGTATCATAGCCCACAAAAAATAGGACACGACACATGAAAATTGAGCCACTTTGGGGCAATTTTGCCTATTATGATTGGAAATCATTCTGCAGCTTTGTAAACTATTCCTTCTTATAGTTTTCAAGTAAAAATATATAAAAACACATAACATGCGGTAAAACAAATGTATAAGTTATCAAAAGCGACAGATAGCCCATTGGCAAAGGTGTTATGAGCACATGATAACCGTATTTGATATCCTCCCCTACTTAAGTTATCAACACCCTCATTAACACTTGCAAACTATTCCTTCTTATAATTTTCAAATAAAAATATATAAAAACAACATATAACATGCTGCAAAACAAATATATAAATTATCAAAAACGACATATAGCCCATTGGCGAAGGTGTTGTGAGCACATGATAACCGTATTTGATAATCACCGCTACTTAAATTATCAACACCCTCATTTACACTTGCTTATTGGCTTTGATGATACTTTTCATAAGGCATCTTTAGGCTCCAATTGGTTTTTGTTCTAGGAAGCTTTTATCACTTTACTAAGTATTCAATCTACTCTCTTCTATTAGATAGCTTTATCTTGAGATATGAGGCTCTGGTTATAAGTAAGCAAGTTGAAATTTTTCTAGAGATATCTTGTGGATCTGAGTGGTACTTCATGTTGTTCACATGGAATATATTATGAATATTAAGTCACATTGATAGCTATAACTTATAGGAGGCATTGACTACCATGTTAATAATTAGAAAGGACCCCTCATATTTGTACACTAGTTACTTGTGTACCTTTGACTAAAGAATTAAAGTAGTGCTAGTTAGAGCTTCACTAACACTAAATCATTAATTTTAAGCTCTTGTGGTTGACTTTCCATATTAACTCAATTCTTCATCTTTTTTGTCACTTTCTCCAAGTACACTCATGCAATATTTATATTTGGGTGTTATTCCTTTATAGAGTAATATGCCAATCAGCACTTTCAGTATAGTCAATCACAAAGGTGTGAGGACTTAATGGTTGTTATCTAGTAATAATCTTGATAGGGCTTTTATTGAATGCAGAGCTCCACTATAAGTTATAGGAGAATTAGGCTATATCTAATACTTCACCCGATCTTGTATATTATCACTAATGTAGTGCTAAATATATTAATTACTTAAAGAGTGAATTTATTCTTTTAGTTTAATCATCCGTCTAGGAGTGAATCCCAGCAATTTAAATAACTCGGCCCAAAACCACCCCAAGAATCACACATCTTGGTTGTTGATGATACTATGTGAAACTCCCCAATACTTTGTCACATTCTTCATCGTCAACCTATCCACCTCCTTAGCTGAGTAGTATATGGGTGTAGCGATGAATGCTACATATATTGAAAATCGATCGACCATTAAGATTATCAATCCAAGTCCCTCTTACCACTGGCAAGTTTGATATGAAGTCTAAAGAAATACTCTCCCACGACCTTTCCAATATGGGCAACAACTCCAAAAGTCTCATCGACTTTTATTGCTCTACCTTGTCTTATTAGCAAGTAAGACACGTCTGAATATATTTCTCCATATCACTCCTCATTTTTGACTAATAGAAGACTCGTTCTATAAAAGCTAAAGTATGATGAATGACCAGATGTCCTGCCTAAAGGAAATTGTGACATTCTCTTAAGAGTTTATACCTTAAATTATTGAATCATAGAATATAAACTCTATTTTATTTTGTATAAACTATTGAATCTTGAATTTTAATGATGAAATCAATTGATAGTTATTGAGCTAACAAGTGTGTTAAGATGATTGATGTAGGATTAACTACGATAGAGAAAAAATTACAATCAGAGGTTTGGCCAAAGTCAAGTCTAAGCATCGGGTCGGGGTTAGGATGATGTTGTAGGGAACTCATCGGGAGTACACCAGGAGTGCACCGGGAGCTTGCCGAATGAGATCGGAAGCTTACCGGGATGGCGTAAGGGAGTTCACCAAAAGAAGACCAAGAGACTCACTAGAAGATCGTCGAGAATAGCCAAAAAGCTTACCAGGAGTTGGAAAGGTCTTATGGGACTTGTTGGCCATATTGATTGTAATTAAGTCGTAGTTAGCATCGATTGTGGTTTGAATCCTACTTGAGTTAAATTTGGAATGAATCTAAATTAACTTAAGTGAGGCAAACCAATTGTACTATGGAGAGTGGATTGAGCTCAGGTCGAGCTCAATTGGTTAACTTGAGAAGTGGTTAATATAAGGTATAAGTCAAAATTAGAAAAGTGGAGGGAATCACTTTTCTGGGTTTTCGATGATTGTACAACAGGTGAGCCGCGATCGTACCACCCAAGCGGTGGTTTTACCACTCAGATCAGTGATTGTACCATCACCACCCTATTTTCTAAGCACCTTTTGGCGACTACACTGTCGGTGCCGATGGTTGTACCGTTCGTACCCATATTTTTCGGATATATTTAAATTTTGGCTCCAAATTTTGAAGTCAATTAGGGTCTATAAGTACCCTAAGATTTTTTGCATTTAGCACAACAATCTTGGGCTAGAAATTCTGTGAAAAAATTATATGCTAAACTTGTAAGAAAAAGAAAAGGGGCAAGGGAGTGAGGGAAAAGAAGAGAAATTCTTGTAAGTCTTCCTTGTAAATTTGTAAGGTTCATCTCCTAAGCATGTGAAAAGGAGAGAGAAAGTTGTAAGGGTTTAATTCTAACAATTGGTATTAGAGCAAGGTCTTACTCATTAGACTAACACCTATTTTAGTAAATGGCTTTGTTTGGCATAAATGAGGGTCAATGCATCATAAGTCCTCCTATGTTCAATGGGACGGACTACACATCTTAGAAAATTTGAATGCATATATTTTTAATTTTGATAGATTTTGATTTATGGTGTATTATTGAAAAAGATTTTCAGAGGTCATCCAATCCAATAAATTGTTGGAATGATTATGAAAAATAAATGTTTTCTTTAAATGGTAAGGCTATAAATACTTTGTTCTGTACTTTAAATAAAAATGATTTTGATCAGGTTTCTGCATATGATTCGGCTTTTAAGATTTAGCATATATTAGAAATGACATATAAAAGCACACTTAATCTAAATGAATCATTAAATGAAATTTCTTACAAAATTGAACAAGAATAATATCTTCCAAAGAATATGAAAGATTTGACATTGAGAACCTAAGAACATGAAGAAATTTGAATTGAGAAGAACATATGACTTCTCAAGTGAAATCTCGAGTGATGAGAACTTTGAACCTTTGACAAATAAATCGAATAAATTAATAAACAAAAACTATAAAAATGAACTTAAATTGGACAAAACCTCTTGTTATGAATACAAGAAGCTAAGTTGCTCCAAAGATGAAGTGCACGATCAAGAAGTGGAGAATTTCATACTTGTGGCAAACCATGATGAGATAAGTAACCCACCTGAAAGCTCTTTTACTTTTAATGAGTTATTACTTTTTTTCATGAGCTTTATGATGAATTTAGAATTATTAGCAAATTCTATAAACTACTTAAAAAGAGCATGCATCTCTAGTTAGTAAACTTAAAGAAATGCATGAAGTAGCACCATCACATAATTCATGCACTAAATATGAAACTTTGAATGATGCATCAACATCATGTATTTCTTATTCTAAGTATGAATCACTAGAGGTAATTAAACAAGAAATGATATACTACAACAAACTCAAAAAAAGGCTTAAGATAGACAATGAGTCTCTAAACATGATCCATATTGATATAAGGGTCATATTCATATGGAAGGTATTGACATTCTAAGTAATACTCATCAAAAGCCAACTACCCTCAACATTAGAAGACCCATATTACATTATTTGCCCACAAATAGATGTAATTTTTATGATAGATATGGGTACTTTGCTTATAAGTATTAATTTAGAAATTATAGTCCACATAAACAACCTCAAGCCATTAGATAAAATGTGAAGAACCTTTCATAAGGGATGCAAACTCAAATGATTACCTAAATTAAGATCTCTCATATTATAAATTTGTCTCCTAACAAGGCTAGGAGCACTAAATGATATCTTGAAAGTGGATGCTCAAGGCATATGACTTGAGATCTAAAATATTTTTCAAACTCATTAGCCTAAACAATGATAATAAAAAAAAGTTATTGGAATTAAAATTATTAACAATAAATCTTTTGATAGTTTATCATTATACAATTAATCTTGATGATATATAGCTAGAGAATACTAGTATGAAAATGAACTAGAACTAAAGAACCTTAGTTATTGTTGATAAAAAATTATTTATATTGAAAATAAGATTTTGATAATGATTGAATGATAGGTTCAAAATCATTGGCTTGGATATTTGTTGATCTAAATGCAAAGGCTATTATTGAATGACTTAAATGTTATGGTATTTTTTGACTAAGTTAGCTTATAAGTATCATTATTTAATGATTGATTTATAAGGTTGAATAGTTGTCTGTTAAGATTGAATGTGTTGTAAAATGATATATTAAGCATAGACTAAAATATTAAAAAGAGAGAGAAAAATTATACTTTATTTTTAAACATGTTTTAAAAAATTAAAATTACTTTTGAAATGAGAATTAAGATTGCATGATAACTCCTTGCACTATGTGTAAAAAGACTCATCTAAAATTCAGAATTGAGATAGGTTGAATTTTTGAAAATGTATTATTATTATGATGACTTTGATGATTTCTTCTAGAATCACATTTGGTTTTTTATCTAAAACAAATCATATGAAATAACCTAAAAGAGGATAGTTCTTGAAATTTTTTTTATCCTATCAACCCTTCAACTAAAGATAAAATAATGTCATTATTATTGAATCTCATAAACTACAAAAATAATTTGATGATTCAAATATTATATTGACTAAGTTTATGGAATGATTAATTTAAATATTACGATGATAGTTGTATATTAATATGGGCTATCATTGAATGATGGTTCTTGAATTGAAACTTGAATCTTTATATAAATCAAGTTCATTCAAAGAGAATTATATAAATGAATTATAATTTGTCTCTTCGGTCTATAATTTACAAATCTTCTAATGAACCATATTCTTAACAACTTGAAGTTTCAAATATACAAATAAAGATCTTCCATTTTTTTCCATGCAATCTACTCAAGATTTTAATATTTATAATTTGATATAAATAAAAACTCTTCTTTGATCTCCTAAGATTTCTAAAGATTTGAATCTCACCTTAGAAGAGATTTGTCAAAATAAATCATGTACTTTGGCATTCATGATTTGATAATAATATCCTTCATGACATGATTACTTATGACTTCCTTCTTGGTAAAACTTATCACTAAAATTAATTTTTCTTAAATTTATGATAAGTTAAAAATTAAATGAGATTTATTTTATGATGAACATATTCCCTTGATTTCTAGATTTATCATATCTTCAATGAAATTAATTTTTTGAACATCAATGATTTATTTGTTTTAGTAAAAATGAGATCTATGATTTTGATAATTATAATTTAAGATCAAGATTGCTTAGATCTCATAAGATTTCCAATTAAGATTGTTATGAGAGTTATTCAATCATATCTTTTAGCACTTAAAGATTTGATTTTTTATGACATGATCTCTTTGTACTTATGGTCATAAAGAAAATATATCATCATAATCCTTTTGACAATAAAAAGGGTGGGAAACAATATTATTATTTTAGTTAGAAGAAAACTAGATATAAAAAACATCTTCTAACATTAGATGAGGAGCCATTTGCTTGAAAGAAAATAAGAACTTTAAATACATGAGATTTACATTATTTGGCTTCTATTTTACTTAGAATTTTAAATACATAATATTTCTTGATTATGTATATTAAAATTCACAAACAAAATTAGGGCAAATTTATTAAATCATGTCTTTTGGATTTGATTTTTAAGGACATAATCCCCTTATACTTTTAGGTGTAATCAAAACATTGATGTAAAAAGAAAAATTATATTATCATATTTTTTCTTGACAATGATCAAAAGGAAAAATAAAATTATCAATATGATTAAAAGAAAATTGATATGATGAATCTTATAATATTGAATGAGGAACAATTTGCTAAGAAAAAATTTTAGATTTTTAAAACACATGTAAAATGATTAATTAATTAAGTTTTATTTACCATCACATTTTTCTTTGGATTTCTTGGCTTTTATAAATTGTGCTTCTTATCAAAATTTACATGAGAATATAATCAAAATGCATAATTTGCTTAATTTGCTACTGTTGTTCGAAATGTATAAAATTGTATGAATGATTTCTAACTTTGGATTTCAAAATTTTTAATATTAAGATCTATTTTTGTGATGATATTTTTCAAATCGTCTTCCTTATATCTACTTTTTATTTACAAAAGGGAGAAATTTTTTTATGAGAAAATTAGGTTTTTACCATATTTTATAAAGGGGGAGCAATGCAAAATTTATTTTGTAAAAATATGAAAACTTTGACATATGATGACGTTATGTATCATAAAATTACTTACTTATTATTTCACCTCTTTTTGATGATGATAATAAGGGAGAAATAACGAATTGATGACACAAAAATGATATATACATAGGGAGAGAAAGAACACATATGACAAAGAAGGAGAAATAGCATATATAAAATAAAGGGAAAGAAATAGCCTTTTTCTTAGAGAAGAATTTTTTGAATAATGCATGAAATTCTTAGAATGTTCTTAAATATTTATTGGTTAAAATTAATATCTTGATGATCCTTTAAATGAAATTTGAAATTCTTAGAATATTCTTAAAAATAATGATTCATGATTTGTTGAAATTAATGTTATATTATGATGATTTTTTAAAGAAGGAAATTTTGCATATTTTAGAAAATTTGATGATTCATGATTGGTTGAAATAAATATCATATATCATGTATGATTTAATAATTTTAAAATTCATGATATATCATTTCAAGATTTGAATGAATGATATGATACTTAAATTCAAGGGTATGTGGTTCTCTTGAATTTAAGTTGTTTTTATTTGAATCATGACATGGATTTAGGGGTGTAAAGTTTAACTCCCGTCGTCAATTGATTGTCATCATCAGAAAGGAGGAGATTATTAAATCTTATATTTTAATGATAAAATTAATTAATAGTTTATTAATCTAATAAGTGTGTTAGAGATGATTGATGCAGGATTAACTATGACAGATAGAAAATTATAATTAGAGGTTTGGCCAAAGTCAAGTCCGGGCATCGAGCCGAGGTTAGGACGATATTGCAGGGAACTCGTCGGGAGTGCGCTAGAAGCTTGCCAATATGGTGTAAGGGAGCTTGTCAGAAGAAGGCCGAGAGACTCCCCGGAAGATTGTCAAAGGTAACCAAAAAGCATGTTAGGTGTTGGAAAGGTCTAATGGGACTTGTTGTCCATGTTGATTGTAATTAAGTCATAGTTAGTATCAATTATGGTTTTAGTCCTACTTAAGTTAAATTTGGAAGGAATCTAAATTAACTCAAGTGAGGCAAACCAGGTCCATTATGGAGAGTGGATTAAGCTAAAGTTGAACTTAATTGGTTGACCTAAGAAGTGGTCAATAGAAGGTACAAGTTGGAATTGGAAAAATAAAAGGAATTACTTTTTCAGGTTTTTCGATGGTTGTACCATCGGTGAGCGATGGTCATACTGCCTAAGATGGTTGTACCGCCCAAGTCAGTGATTATACCTCTATCACCCTATTTTTCAGGCACCTTTTGGTGGCTGCACTGCCGGTGCCGACGATTATACCATCTATACCTAAACTTTTTAGGTACTTTTGAATTTTAGCTTCAAATTCTGAAGCCAATTAGAGTCTATAAATACTTTAAGATTTCTTGCATTTAACACAACAATCTTAGGCTAGAAATTCTCTGAAAAAATTATGCTAAACTTGTAAGAAAAAAAAAAGGGACAAGGGAGTGAGGAAAAAGAAGAGAAATTCTTGTAAGTCTCTTTTGTAAGTTTGTAAGGTTCATCTCCTAAGCTTATGAAAAGAAGAGGGGAAGTTATAAGGATTTGATCTTCACCCAAAGAAGATTGATAGTGGATGTCGATAGACCTCAGAGAAAAGGACTCGGGGAGTAGACGTAGGCCAGGTTGAGATCGAACAACTATAATTTGTGAGTATTTTATTCTTGCCTTATTTGCTATTCTCAATTGCTCTTAATTAGCTTACAAAAAGATACGAGCTTCAATCTCTCTACTTCTCTTAATTGATTTTAATTGGTTCTAATGAAATACAAAAGACGCTTCCGATTTTATTTCTTTACTTTTTGTAAGCAAGGTTTTCAAATTAAGCACTTTATTATTTACACTAATTCAGAACCCAACCCCCCACCCCGCCCCAACTCTTAGTGTCAATTGATCGTAACAAAACGAGTCCCTCTTGGGGCTCAAATCATCATATCTTGTCTTCTTTAATTAGATGTATTAGGGTTATTACATGGGAATCACTATACAGCTCATTCATGATTCTGGAAAGGGAGTTAGATTACAACTAACTTTCTTAGTCCCCATCTTCTAGTTGCACAATATTCACTAGCTCCACTTTTTGGCTCAATGCATTAGCAACAACATTTGTTATTTTGGGCTTGTACTCCATTTCTATATCAAATTCAACAAAGAAATCCTATCATCATGCTTACTTTGGGGAGAGCTTATTTTGATTTAGAAGTAACTTAATTGATGTTGTCTATCCTCAACATAAATTGCATTCCAAGAAGAGAGCGTACAACATTTGTAGATAGTAGACCACCACTATCATCTCCTTCTTGAGCATTAAATATCAGCACTCGATCTCATTAAGTTGCGGCTATCATAAGCCACCGGGTGACTCTCTTATATAAGAACTCCAATAGTAAATTCTAAAGTATCTATTGAACTTTGAAATGCTTCCCTTAGTCTGATAATTTGAGTAATGATTCTTCTAACATAACAACATTTAAGTCTTGAAATGTGACCACATTTATTTAGCCATCACCAAGGTTGTTCCTTCTTTAGTAACTCCATCAATGGAGTTACATTCTTTGAGTACCTAGATATGAAGTATAAATAATAGTTGATAAAGCTAAGAAACGATATCAACTCCGGTACTTTATTTGGTGTTTGCCTCTCTATTATAACTTGCACTAGCAACTTCTTTAGTGTTCGCTACTCTACCATAACTTGCATCTTTAACTTAACCATCTAAATCAATCCTCCACCAACTCGATGCCCTAAGAATAGAATTTTCATTTGGGCAGAGTGTCGCTTCTCCTTTTTCACGAATAGGGTATTCTCCCTGAGAATCTTAAAGATTGTTTAAAGGTACTCAATATACTCCTCGAGTGTTTAGTTATAGATGACGATATCATCCAAGTAGATAAAGATGGACTTATCTTGATACTCCTTGAATTGGTCAAGTAGAAAGGCATTACTAAGAAGTTGAACACTCCATACTTGGTCACACAAGTAGTTTTTGTTTCGTCACTTTCAACTATCAGCACCTACTTGTACTCAGATCGAAGGTTAAGTTTAGAGTATTTTTTCTTGTCCAATTGGTCAAACAAGTCTATGATGTGCAAAAGGAGATATTTGTTCTTTATCATCACCTAGTTTAAGGCTCGATAGACAATCCATAATCGAAAGCTCTCATCTTATTTCTTTTAAAAGAGAACTGGAGCTCTAAATGGTACTTTAGAACTACATATAAGACCATTACTTAGTAGTTCATCCAACTAGCTCATGAGTTCTATCAACTTAGTCGAGGTCATGCGATAGGGCGATTTCACTGGAGACTTTATTACCAACTCGAATTTAATGCAATGATCCATGCCTCATGTAGAGGTAGAGTTTTCAGTAATTTGAGTGGCATAACATCCATGAACTCTTTAAAAGTATTTTCCACTATAACACATTCTCAAACAAGCTTTAACAGCTGGCAGTTGTTGTGGGTCCTTGGTCCCTCCTTAAGAATTAATTCACCATTACACACCCCTTTTTTTAACTGCCGACAGTTATTATGGGTCCTTGGTCCCTCCTTAAGAAATCGAAACCATATAAGGTTTTCATCTTCCATTAGATATAGGAAGTTTAGGATTGACATTGGCACCATATTAGTCACAGGCATGAATTTCATTTGAAAATTCACTTGGAAGTCATCCAATGGCATCATCATCATATTTTTGCTTCTGCTCCATGTCTCAATTTTGATAGGGACCCCTTTCACTAACCCAGAGATATGTTTTGTCTCTAAGTTCACCACCTTCATTCAACTTGGGCACTTTTCCAAATTCAATCCTAGTTGACTTACTTTATAAACGACGATGAATATGTGAGTAGCATCATGTCTATCATTGCACGAGTTATTTAACCATTGTACTTGATATCTATATACTTGACCATGTAATGCATTTAGCAAACATATTGCTCCAATCTAGGGCCATTGCAACTTTTCATTGTTATTGTTAGATTCAAAACTACTCAAACTAAGGACGACAATATTATCCTTATCTAGTATTGAGGGATGGATTAATATTATTAGTGCATTGAGTGCCTACTTTTGTATACACTCTCTCATCATGTGTGATACTTCACATAATAAGCATTTGTCAGCTTTTGGGGATTTGCTTTTTGAACTCAGTCTCTTGTGAGAACTCCTCTTCTTTTGCTTAGTTACACTCCTTTACTCCAGAATACTTAGATAGGTGATTTTTTTAAAAGATTATTTCTTCTTTTCTGAGTCCTCTAAGGAAACAAAGTCATGAGCCTTGCAACAATTACAATTGACCTATCAAAATTGGTGACATTATGTCAATACAACTTCCATTGTCCCTATAGCTTCGAGCCATTGAAGAAGCTAAATAATTTGTCCTCAACTATGTCTTGTATATCTAGCATCAGTGGCAAGAACTACTTCACATAGTCTCTGATGAAATTGTTCACATAGAATTGTCTAAGTTTCCATCGTACAACAACTTAGTCTTCTCAGGTAGGAACTGAGTTCTCAACTCCCATTTTAACTTCTTTCATGTATCTATCCAACACTAACCTTGTTAGATCTCTTTCCATCGAGTCTACCACCCAAGTTTTTTATTCCCATTCAGATACATGATTGCTAATGGAACTTTGATTTCTTCAAAATCAGGCCTCATTGCTAGAAAGTATTGTTCTATGTCGAAAAGAAAGTTCTTGAGCTCTTTCGTATCCCTAACACCACCATAGTAATATGACTCAAGTGCCCTCAAGTTTTGTGGCAAAACAATGCGGATATTATTTTCCTAGCATAAAGAGCCATTATGAGTAGCACAATCCCTATTGTGATGTTTGCCATGACATATTGTAAGTGTTGTACAGACTCTTTGGTGTCATTCATCAAATATTCAACTCAGGACATGATCTTACCAATCCGAGATTTTATCTTCTTATGTGAGTTCTCTACCTTAAATAGCCTTCATTGGCCTAGTTATAATTCCTCTAAGCTAACTTCAAGAACATCATACTAGTTTCTATAGCAATAAGCCTCTTGTGCTTTCTGGTTGGTAATCCAAAGTGTGCTTCCTCCGCTAACTTCTTGTTTGTCATTCTCATTATCATACTCTTTTTGAACGACTCCAACAGCTTGAGAGTGAGTTTACACTTGCAACCTACCTATAATTGATTAGGGTAATAGTCCAATTTCCCTCATCTTGTTTAATTTGCCATGATCCATCATCATGGCGAGATTATAAACTTCAATTGTTTGCTCAATCACTTGCCTACTTTGATATCAAATGTCATGGATTTAATTGAAATTATCCAAGTGGTGGGACACTGTTGTATTATATATCCGTAAAGAGTCAACCTAAATGTAACATTGCTTAGGTCCTAAATGACCTATAAAATAACAAATTGATTAGTTCTAAAAATGAACTAACAAGTACTAAAGTCTCACAAAAGATGAAAACTTTACAATTAATTTAACAAACACTTAATGATCCAATCAATGTTCGACATTATCTCAAACATTCATCCAATCTTATATGAGAGGTTCTATGATGTTAAAATAATTGATATTGATTTCACATGGAAGTTTACATAAAGAGATTTATGATACTTAAAAGATTATCATTTTAGAATAATCTTATCTTTGTAACTTTGAAAACTATTCCTGAGTTTTTAAACAAAAATGTATAAAACTAAAGTAAAGCATGACGATCTTCCACAACATGAGTAATAGAAAATATCTTACATCTCTGTATAATTATTTTTTTTACTTTTTAAACTCTTTACTAAATAATTATATCGAGCATACCAATAATATAACTATATAATATCCTTGGATGGGATTTGAAGTGATGTTCAACTCAAACACTTCCACGGAACCATCTAGATATGCGACATGACATGGTTCAGAGAACAAACGAGGTCAGATGAATTTGACCCTTGGGATTGACCAACTTTTTTTATACCAAATATTTACCTTTATATATATATATATATATATATATATATATAGTTGAAGCATAATTTACATTTACTTATTCAATCAATCAGTAATTATAGTCTAACAACGCTTTGAAGACCGCATTGTATTTAAAACCAAATTAGCTGACTCGAGTTCTTTTTGGCAACGATCGATCAATAAAGAGTAGCGTCAAAAGAGACGGACTGTTAGGAATTGATGGGGCGCACCCGTTCCTTTTGTTGTCAGGCGTAGAGGCAAAGCATCGAACAGAGGACAGGCGAACGGGAAATGCGGAAGAGATGTAGTAATTGCTGCTGCTGGTAGTAGTGACAGGGATGAGGCCGGAGAGGATGTACAAACGACAGCGCGCTTGTTTGTAACGCTCACGGGCTTGGGGCGGCCATTCGATGCTCCACCAAACGATCACCATCTCTTCCTTTTCTACTCCCTCTTCCTGCATGTCTTCTTCTCTTACCCTTCGCCCCCTTTGTTCTTCCCTTGCTCCGGACGTTGGGATGGAGGCCCCGAAGACTTCTTTGCTACAGCAGCAGCAGCAGCCGCAGCCGCAGGGGAGTCACGGGGTTTTGGACGAGGATGTGGTTTGGGCTGTAGGAAATGGGAACTTTTGGGGGGAGGAGTTCTCCGTTGACGACCTCCTTAACCTCGAGTTCATCGAGAACGATAAGGGAGCAGAGGAGGAGGGGGAGGAAGCGGAGCACAAGGGAACCGAGGACTCCAACTCCGGCTCGCCTTCTCCTTCCTCCTCCTCTTCGTCGCTCTCTCTCCAGCCTCTCTCCGTAATCAGTCTCCCGGTGGGTCCTGTTCTCCATGCCCCCACCAACAGAAGAAAGAAATATCGATTTTTTGTGACCATTTCTTGTGCTTTGATGTGTTCAGGCGCACGACGCGGAAGAGTTGGAATGGGTTTCTCTCATCATCGACGACTCCCTCCCGGAGTTCTCGTCGTGCCCGGACGTCGTCCCCTTGCCTTTGGCACTTCGAAGCCCAGACGAAACGGAGACCCTGGCCGAGAGCCGCCGCGCGCACACCACCGAAGGTGACTGCTCTGTGAGCCCAACCGTCTGCGTCCTGTCCACCGAAGCCGTGGTGCCGGTCAAGGCCAAGCGGAGCAAGCGCTCCCGGACAACCGCAGGCTGCTGGTCCGTGTCAAGGCCACTCCCTTTCGCAGAATCTTCCTCCGACTCCATCATCACCACAACCTCCTTCTCTTCCGCGTCCTCTTTCTCGTCTCCCGCTCTATCTTTCGACCGAGTAACCGACCACCTTTCGACCGCCGGCGAGAAAAGCATCCTTTTTAGCGGCGGCCTGCCACGGGACAAGCAGCAGAAACCCAACAAGCACCGCCGAAAGCCCAAGTCACTGCCGTCCGCAACTACCTCCAACGAGCGTCGCTGCACCCACTGCGGCGCCCAGAAGACGCCGCAGTGGAGGGCCGGCCCGCTGGGCCCCAAGACCCTTTGCAACGCCTGCGGCGTCCGGTTCAAGTCCGGCCGCCTCCTCCCGGAGTACCGCCCGGCCTGCAGCCCCACGTTCGTCAGCCACGTCCACTCTAACTGCCACCGCAAGGTCCTCGAGATGCGCCGGGAAAAGCAGGCAGCGGCGCCGGCGCCGGCTCCGTCTGTCACCTCCTTCTCGACCCGGACCACTGACCCGGGCGAGCCGGTTGACTTATAGGTTATGTAGTGCTGCTATCGTTCTCGTGTAACGCTTCTTCTACTCAGCTAGCGGTTTAGCTTTCTGTGTTTTAAGCAGGGGTGGGGAAGGCAACTCTGCAAGACAACAACTGCTTTATTGTGAGGGCGAAATGGAGATTTAGATACGGATAGGTAGAGTGGTAGATCGATGGATATCATCTCTGTTCGTATGCAGCGGCTTCTATACCACCCTGTAGCGGATTGAGCAGAGATCTTGGTAATGTAATTGGCTACATCTGCTTCTGCTGGTGGTGTTGTAGGAAGAAGTGTTTTTTGTTTTGGCTTGTAATGGGTACGTGGGTTCCGCTACTACAGCAGCAGCACGTACTTGGTTTACGTGTACAAGTGTACAACATGCGTCTCCTGCTGCCCGTTCCAAGCATCACGTTGATCCCATGACGCAACTTCTCAGCTCATACTCAGAAAGGAGGTGACCCGTCACAGGACACCGGTGCTATGTATGTTGATGAGTTTTCTGTAATCTGAGGGCTCAAAATATCGTTGGATCATTTTTAGAAAAAGATTTATTATTTTCATCACTTAATTTTGCAAAAAAGAAGAGAATTATTTAACCTTTTTAGAACTTATTTGACGGCGATCAATGGGTCTGTGGAAGGATGACTCCTGGTCTTAGTGGGTTTTGGTATTTGGAGAAATATGGTGGGTGGGGGGGCCTCAGACAACAATCAATCACATCCTCCCAATGTGAAAATAATGAGATGAATAGAAACGCACCAATTCCCACTACAAACATGTATGTGATCCGGACACCTCCACCTGTGGGTTTTGGTATTTGGAGAAATATGGTGGGTGGGGGGGCCTCAGACAACAATCAATCACATCCTCCCAATGTGAAAATAATGAGATGAATAGAAACGCACCAATTCCCACTACAAACATGTATGTGATCCGGACACCTCCACCTCCTCAATCATTTGGTGGAATTTAAGAGATTTTTTTCTCCTAATGTTGCTAATGTTGAATTTTTCTTTTTCTTTTTTCTTTTTTTTTGTACTTTTATTTCATTGATCTTCTCTTTTAGGCCCAACTGGCTTTGCAGAATTGTTAGGACGACAATGTCCGAAGAGTCAGCATGCTGTCTCACAATATGCAAAGTTAAATGCATTCGAGACCATCTTGACTATATTATAAATTTTATTTATAATGTTATTTACGTATTCTATTTTTTTTAAAATGTATAAGTAACTATATTTTATCTATTTAAATAATAAATATGAAGTTCTACCGGTTGACTCATGGGCTGCATGTGATCTGGACCGTCCATTGAGTCGATGACGTAGCTACGGAGAAAGGATATGACTGTTTAATCTTACATACGTGATGCGTGAAACTGCCTTTCGGTATCTTTGGAGCTTTAATTGCATCTTCATCAACTGATGAATGAATAATAATAAGTTTGAGGAAAAAGTGTTCTACTTTGGTTGGTTAAAGCTTTGGAAAAGATGGATGCTGGCGTGCCGTAACAATTGCTTGCGCCAGACCAAAGTAGTAGAATACAACAATAAGCGTCATCGAGTTTGCCTTCAAATATTTCACGTTTGCATTTTGAAGTCGATTCAATGGAATTGGTTCACTCTTTAGTAATCTGTTTACTACCACTACTGCTACTGCTACTATTATTATTATTATTATTATTATTATTATTATTATTATTATTATTATTATTATTATAACAATCTTTTTTATCAAAAACAAAATTTCCTCTACCATGCTATGTGTCAAATCAACTGAATCTTCATCTTGGTGGAAGACAAGAATCAATCATAGAGTTCCAACTGTTTCATCAGGTGCCAATATACATCATACACTGTTGGGAGAATCAAAAGCTGAGAATGGTCACAACTTGTACGAAAAAAGTGCAAAAACTTAAAAACTCTATTAGGCGCATGGCAACATTATCCATAATATTTGTCTTCTAAGCAAAGACGGTCATGCCAACTCAAACTTACAGATAAACTTTGTCTCCCTGCATAATCCACCTGACTTTGGACAGATACACAATACATAATCATGTGATCAGTTGACAAAATTGGGCATCAAAATTGACAGATGAAACGTAAGAGGGGGAAAACAAAAGAATGAACTGAAGATGCAAATATGACTCGGTTGAAGCTTATGGAAGCCCAAACATTACAACACCTTACAGCACGCAGATGGATGGTCCAACCTCTCAGAGCAATATTTTTACAGAATTTGAATGATCTTACTAGCGAGCACACGCTCCTGCCTTTCAATGTATGCAGAAGGGAACCAACCTGCTTTTCCTTTGCATTCACCTTCAGCCCAACCATTGTTTGATAGCTGTGAATAAACAAACAGATAAATCTGATTGTAATAAATGAAATACATTCACTACGGTATCAATATTTAAACAACAAGAACATGAAACGAATGCACATGTGCATATTGCACTCTCCATCTACTAGCCAACTACTGTTTTGTTGTCGGAAAGAATAAAAAAAAACTGAGTCTTCTTATGATGACACATAACATGTTTGGTAACAATGTTCCAGTGTTTTGTCTGTCAAGACTTAAAGTCCAATTTTCTAATATTTTTGGGAGGAACAACTTTCCACTACAAAATTTGAGGAACAAATATGGAAAAAAAGGAACAAAAACTGAAAAACCATGGCAATCTAACAGTATACCTTTGAGATTCATGCACAAGCATTTAGTTTTCGCTTGTACAGATTGGCATTAACTGATAAAAGCATGCAGACAGTGTCGATGCAGATATTAGTTATATCTGTGCCAATAGTTGATCGATGTCACTCTTATGTAAACTTCATATACTTGTTTCATATGAAAATCAACATACCAATCATCAAAAACTTATAATGGGATCAATTATAAAGCAAAACTTAAGAACAAGAAGGCTACATAGGACAAGTTCACAAGATTCAAAATTCAGCTGTCAATGTTTTAGTCCTCCAGCCAAATTCTCATATGGATTAAACTATGAATGGAAAATTTTTTAAAATAAAATTTTAAACGTATAGTTAGCTAAAAGGTCTACTCTTTTAGGTACAACTTGAGCTCCTGTAGCCAAAACTTTTGTGCTTGGGAAGAATTTATAAGAAAAGAAAACCAGAAACTGACAACCTAGGCTCAAGGAAAAGTATAATTTATCTTAAAGATACAAATAAGTCGATAAGTGGATAGTAAGCTTCTAGATAATCTGAGCTCACTAATTAAAGATTCTCATTTCAAATAAATTTATGATGCAACAAGACCATTAGTTAAAGAAAACTTAATTTGAGTATTTTCTATTCATCATGGAAATCTTTAATCCCAATGAACTTTCCATGAACCATCGAAATACCATATTCCTTTTGCACAATTTGCATCGATAAAAACTAGACAGACAGGAGGGAAGCAGAGAGAGAGAGAGAGAGAGACCCTGTGAAGTCGATGTATAACATGGAAGTAGAAAGCATTTGAAGAACATCTGTACCTTACGTACAACAACATAGTCACCGACAGAAAGATTAAGCTCCACATATGTCTCAGCCTGATATGAATGAATAACCTTGTTGTACAAAGAATACACATATATGCACATAAGTCAGGAGAGCAAAGCTGCTCAAACTACCTAATGACTTTTATAACAGAACTTCATAAGAAATGGACATATATGTCATTTTCATTACCTCAGCTAAAAAGTATTCCACGGATTCTGTTAATCCATCGACAGTTGAGTTTGTAAACATGCCATTGGCTTCTTCATATGATGGTGGAGACGGCATAAAGTTTTCTGAGACTGGACTTGGAGATGCTTCAATTCTTTGACGCTCAGATAGCATCTATGAATCAAATCCATCAGCAGAGTCAAACAAGTTAGTTTTTTTCTCCACCTAGAAAATTTCCATATACAGCTAATGCATGTATAATGTAAATTTGGCAAGAGAAAAGAATATATTGATTTGACTAAACAACAATGGCTTCCTAGTGTACCTCAGCTTCAAGTTGTTCAAGAATTTGTAGGACCTTCTGATGGTAAGTGCGCTCTGATTCGACCTGTGGAAGGAAAAATTTGCAAGTTAGACATGAAGCAAAGAATAGCAACATGAAATATAGATAATTGGAGGCATAAATAAAGATAATACCATAGCAATAAGCCGCTGTAAGGTTAATCGTTGTTGTTGAGCTTCCACAGCAGTCATTGCTGCAACAGCTTCCTTGCCCAATACTGCCATATTAGATTTTAGATCCTGTAACTTGGCTTCAGCAGCTTCTAGCTTTGAAATGTTATCACCACTGCCAACAGTTTCTCTTACTTTAATTTGGCGCTTTGAAACTTCAATTGCCTGTTGGGAATCAAGTATATCTTCAAACAAGGGAGCTTAGTGGATAGACTTTCCGGTGTCACAAAACAATAACTTTCCACTTAAAATAATTATAGCTTTAAGTTCATTAAAATACTTAAAGCTTGAAGTTTGTCCATATTAAGATGGAGAATTACAGCACCAAATGATGGAAAAGATCTTGAGACAAGGTATATTCGATGAAAATTTCAGCACTAAAATCGCATCCATAGGGAGACTCATAGTGCCTAAAAAACCATCATTTGCCTATTCGATGCCTTCCTGTTAAGGTGCTTTGCTCCCAATCACCTAAGAGGCTTATCCTGGCAAGGTGGCTACAACAGTTAATAAATTGCATGCAGAATATGCAATACACAACCACGGACATCAAATTGGTACCCTAGAATCTTGTTGGAAGTTGCAAGTTCAAAAATTCTTTTAGCCACTTATCTTACATACATCAAGAGAAAATCATGAATTTGGGTAGGATGGGTATTTTGCCAATTGTTAAGCATACCATTTCGATATCCATTTAAAAAATCTAGTGGTAAGATTTTTGTATTACTAGGTAAGTAAATTGCATATCCATTCTACAAACAGTAGAAGAGGCTAACATATACAATGTAGATATTTACATATATATGTATGTATGTACATGTCATCCATCCATGTGTTATGGATTTCAAGAGTCTCCAAGTGTAGAGGTTGATTGCATCGATACATGTACTGTGACTGTTTCTACTTCCAAGTCCAGTTGAAAAGAGGAAATGTACATGCATAGATACAGTATCTATCATTCACAATGCATCACTAAATTCCATGTTACTTAGTTTAGGATTCAACCAGTGCATAAATACCCCCATGACATCTCTGTAATTGAATATTGCATCACTAAATTCCATGTTGCTCAGTTTAGGATTGCATCACTAAATTCACCATCGATACAGTATAGATACAGTATCTATTATTCACCATTGCATCACTAAATTCCATGTTGCTTAGTTTAGGATTCAACCAGTGCATAAATACCCCACATGACATCTCTGTAATTGATTATTGAACTGTTAAAAGATAGAAATACTATGCAAGTCAAATCATATAGTATGACTATTCAAGAGGTATAAGTGATTGCATGCTTGACCTTTCAAAAAGTTATGTAGGATAAAGTAATTTAATCAAAGTAACATAATATTTCCATCTCTTTCAAAAAGTTATGTAATTTCATATTTTTGTTGTATATGTATGAAACTAAATCCAAGTTGAAAAGTGAAAAAATTGGAGATACAAGTTACAATTCATAAAAACAATACAAGAAATTAAACAAACCAAGGTTGATCAATAGTAATAAATGCACAGGTGTCTACAGAAAATATCCAGTAGAAGCATAATCCACTAGTTTGTAACAGGATTACCTGAGCTTCAGCTTCCTGACGCACCCTATCATATTTTTGGGCAAGGTGTCGGGCATCTTCCAACGGAGCACCCATTACCATAGCTCTTAGTGGCTCCGCAACCTGGAAAGGAAAGTTTTGTTCTAGCATAAGATCAGTTGAGAGGAAGCATCTAGCAATGCACAAATAGTGTCAGACAGCATTGAATTCATATAACCATCACTAATGCTCAGGAACTTCAATATAGAAAGATCTGCAGAATTGGCATATGTGCACAAATACAGAAAATAAGAATTAACTGGCAAATGAAGTAAAAAGGAAATACAGCTAAAAAGAGGATGCTAAGTAGCCAACTCCCTAATGGTTCCAACAATAAGCATTAAGTCGCATCTTCATGGTAAATATGGATTTTCTATCAGTCTCCATTTTCCAAATTCTCAGCTTCTTTTTATTTGACACTCATTCACCAGTTAAGGAAGAGACCATTAATGTGAACAGAAGCAGGAAATTCAGATATTTTCCATGTTCTGTTGACTCACCTAAATTTTAATATAAATTCAAATTAATTGTTGTCCCGAATCGTTACTATATATCATATGTATATACTTTTAATCAAGGTTTGCCTTACCAGGTAGTAAGGCACCGTACCGGGTGGTACCGCCGAAATCGACTGTCGGCGGTCAATTTAGACTGGTATTAGTCGAGGAAGGGAGAAAGAAGAAGAGAGAGAAAAACCTAGTTCCCCCACGCGTTGCTCTTCCCTAGTTCCCCTATGCTATCTGTCACCCGCGGGTGAAGAATCATCCCTGCAACCCGTCGCCCACAGGCGATTTCTTCGCCGGTGGCGATTCCTTCTCCCTGCGCGGGGAGAAGGAACGAGGCGACGTCGCCCCTTTTTATTTTTTAATTTATATTATATTATTTTTATATTATATTATATTATATCGTACCATTCTGAACTGAACTCAGTACATCGGTACAAACCAGTATGGTAATCTTTGCTTTTAATTACCTTTTGAACAACTTTGGTTGCTAAACAACCATCTTGCATCTATTTGGCTATTTGTCATTTACAGTTTTTCAAAGACATTGAGGAAGAGAGAGAGAGAGAGTGAGAGAAAAAAATAAAAGTGAATTGCATCCAAAACTACAGCATGTACATAATCAAGAAGTACAATCCATTAGGTGACTTAGAGCTACAAATTGAAATTTAGGTTCAACAAGAGTTAAATATATGAAATCCAAATTGAACCAAAGCCTTGCTCATGTTAAAAGGGCATGATGGACAAGAGACCAAATTGGTCATAATAGTAAACATTGTGGAGTTAAAGTGGTTAAAATAAGGATTTACTAGGCACATGTAAATTAAAAGGCTTTTGGAATAACCTGAAGTCAAAAACCAATAATAAATTAATACAATAACCATATTTGGCAACATGTCAAATGTGCTCTATAAAAATTGCAACATTTGAGCAGGGATAATTTATGCAAGTAGAGACCAGCTATGTGCAAGATATGAAGAAGGCAAAAGTTGTTATTAGAATGGCTAGTGATAACAAGTCAGACGAATAATCATCAGATAGTTTGCACAATAGAGGATGCAAATTGACAGTCACCTTTACATCCACCACATAAAGAAAAAAGGTAAAAAGCATTACAACTTTAAAAAATAAAAGCAATTTTTTTTTGACAGAACTGCATCAATTCTATGACCCAATAATTCCAACTAGATTACTAGAACAGCATGAAAGTAATGTATAAAATGGAGAACAAGTGAATCACAAAACCTGGGTACCAAGAGCTTTCAGTAGATTGCCACGTTCATTCTCCATTTGTGCACGAGCTCTCGCATAACATAAAGCAGCTTTCGATAGTGTATTCCCACTAGTGCAGGTGTTCTCAACACCATATTTCCTACTATCATCAGATAATTTATTGCCTATGCAAGGTGGACTTGATTAGAGACAAGATGTATTACTTTGGACAAAGAGAGTAGTATGACTATTGTGAAAAATGACCTTTGGCTTTCATGAAAAATAACAACAGATGAACAAGAAGAAGGGAAAACAAACGCATAATTAATAAGGCTACCTATTTCAACTTGTTTGGATCCTGTGACGATATATCCTTCCACACCACGCACTATATCCCTTTGAAAATGCTGGAAGAAAATGATCAAGAGGCTTTTACACAAAAAGGTCAGAGAAGACAATGGAGAAGAAGAAAAAAAGTGGAGGGCCTTCAACCTTGGCAGCTCGAGTTGATATGTAAAGCTTTTCTAATTTTTGGTGCTGCTGATATTCAGCTGCATCTGAAAATACACTATCAGAACTTCCATATCCACCACCTCCAAATTGCTTGAAAACAGCCTGTAGATGCAACAACTGAATTTAAGATGTTGCTTATATCCACAAATTTGATATGATACTTTCAGCAAACATTCCCAATTCATACAAGCAGATAAATTGCTTATTGTTGCGACATGGTAGAAAGGTGACGCATATGTTCAACTTATGAACTAGACCATACAGAAGTCCAAATAAATGATGCAGTGACCTTGAGTTCGTGTACATCGTACATTGCTAAAGGTGTATTCTTCTCTAATCTGTAATGAACTTGGTTACAATAACAGAATGAGACTTTCCTTATGTTGTAAGTTTAAAAAAAAAACATATGATTCTTCTAACATCCAGTGTAACACAAGAACCGACCATAGATAATCTCCATTGAGTTTTAGTGATATAAGAAGAGAAATAGGTATTTGCAAATAAGGAGATCAATCAGGGACACAGTCATTAGTCTCCAGAGAAAAATGAAACCTAATAGGAAATGAAGGTACCCAAAGGAAAACTTATGGAATGATGAAAAGCTACAAAAAGAGAACAAATAATGTCATAAATTGCCGAGCCCTTGTTAATATCTAAAAAAGGAGGTAGCTAGGTTGAGTAATCGTCAGCATAAATAGTTCCTAGACAAGTCAAAATAAATGCACAAGCATAATTGCTAAGGAGAATTTTGCAATATAGCAGACATTAGGAAAGTTTTTGTTGGTCTCCGTATCCTGCGTGGAAAACAGCAACAAAGTATCGTTGTCTATTCTCACTTACGATCCTAGTTACATCATAAGATCAAGGTAAAACATATATATGTCTCATTCTTATAAGATCTAGAATCCCTCCAGAGCACAAAAATTATTCAAACATGAATTTTCCAGATCCAATCATATTTCCATACTTGGGGGTCTTGGAATCATCCGCTATTTTCATTTAGGGTTATCATCAAAATAATTAACGAGCTGCCATTTTCTTGTAATTTTGAAGTCAGAGAAATCATTGTCCATATCGAGCAAAACACAACAGGATGGGCAGCAAGAAACATCAACCGGAACGTCCCTTGATCGCGATCACGACTCCCGTCAAATTCAAAAAAGACTACGAGAACCTAACGCCAAAAGCACAACAAAAACGGCCATCCTTCAACAGTATTTGAGCGCGTTAACCATGCAATGTCAACAATTTGGTGAAGAACGAATCAACCCCCAAAAAAGTAACCTTCTCGAGATTCGCCAATCGGCGCCCTAGATATAGCATATCCGCCTGAATCGGAACGCGAGCGAGACGAACCAAAGCCAGAACACCAGACGGCAACAACGAGAGAGGGAAATGAAGAAAGATCCAGGAAAAGTGGATTACCTGCTGCTGCCTGGCGACCTGCTCCCTGAATTTGGAGGCCTGCTTCCTAATAGCCTCCATCCAACACCACGGAAGTCGATCGAAACCTTCAACACGGATGCAGAGGCAGAGGAAGACGACCAGGAAGAGAAGGGGGCCGAGATCGGAAGTTTATTTTCCTTTGTTGGGGCAGTTCTAAATCGAATCGGGTTTTATTTAGGCAACGGTAAGTATAGAATTGAATTCAAACATAATAAGAGCCAAATTGGATCCTACAAAGCACCAACATCTACTTCTCTTTAGGTGTGCAGTGCATATAAGGCCAGAACTCAGTAGCGTACGGGTCGACCCAACACGACATGACTCCTAACTCGGAGCTCCTTTCTCGATCAAGATAAAGCCCGACGGGGCTTGATCAGACTCGGATCTCATTGACTAAGCTCGATTCTTGATGAATTCGGCTAGCTTAGGGAGCCACAGAAGTGGATGACACGACAGAACACAGCAATGGGTGCTCGATGAAGCATTCCTGGGGTCTGCTGCAATCGCCGTAACTTGTTTAACTCACACTGTAAGGTGATTACATGAATGATATTTAAGGGGAAAAGCTTTAAAAAATGACTTTATTCATCAAGTATGCCGAGGGGATGACAGAGACAATCCAGACTGAACAATAATGAAAAGAAGAAGAAGAAGAAGAAGAAGGAAATATACATCTTAAGAGTGCAAACTACCATCAGAAAACCTCTTCTGTAGTTGTGGAAGAGAGTACAGAAAGGGAGATCGAGATGCATGCAGAGGCAGTGTGTGTGGATGTACAACCAGCTTCTTCAGCACTCCCCCTCCTCCGCCAGTGCCGAATTCATTGCCTGTGTGTTCTTGTAATAGCTGCTTGCTTAAGCTTATTACTGCACTCGGCCAGGAGAAAGGATTCTTATTCCACAACAAATCAATGAATAGCTAAGGACTGTAAAACTCTGATATATCGAACCACTGAGGAGGTAGTATTTGTGATGTTAAGATGCAGCTGGCAAGGTGTGGACGTGCATGCGGTACTTAACCAAAGTCTACTGAACCATGGCCAAGAAGGAGCCTGATGCAGTCGCTGTAGTTGCCGCTGTCGTTGCAATCGCGGCGTCGCCGCTCGAAATCTGCCGCTGGAACTGTAATTCGTAGCGCACCTCATCGTCGTCGTCCTCGTAGTCGTCATCTTGGTCCAGGTTATCGCAGCTGGGCTTGTCCATCTTATAGTGTTCATCCATCACGGACGATGGCTGCCGTTGCTCCGTCAGTACCTTCACAATGTCTTCTGGCTTCAAACGCAATAGTATTTGAAATTATTACTGAATCGTGCATGATTAGCAACAGGAATGAACCCTTTCTTACCTTCATCGTTCCTTCTTGATCAGAGAAGCTCGGTGGATGTTGTCCATTGCTCGTTTGCACTTGTGCACCTGTGGACCCTCCTCCAGCCTCAGGAGTCCCACCACTTCTGTTGTTCTTGTTGTTGTCGCCATTCTGGCCTTCGACCACAGCCGGATGCCGCTGCTGTTGCTGTTCTAGCGGGCTGGGTTTGGTATCTTGCTCCTGTTTCTGTTGACCTACCGCACTACTGCCGCCGCCAGGATCGCCTGCGGCGATGTCACTACCTAGCATTTTCTTACGATAGAGTGCCTCAAGTTCGTGGAAGTAAGGGCAGGACTTCGAGTCCTCCGGCCGCTTCTTGTTGCTGTCCTTCACCTTCTTGAAGTACTTGTTAATATTTTCCCACTTCTCCTTGCATCTCTTGGCGCTACGGTTGTACCCTAGCCGCTGCATTCCGGCGGAGATATCCTCCCAAAGCGGACCCTTGGGCCCAGCCTCCTGGTACCTCGACCCGAGCCCGCTCCGAAGCTTAATTAACGCATGTACCTCCTCCTTGGGCCACCTCGAGGACGACACTGGCTCGAAGCAATGACCCTCTTCGGGCTCCGAGCTGACGGTCACCCGCTGCGTCGCTGAGGAGGGCCGATGCGCCGTGACGTCGGTTTTTGGCGTGTGATGCCGATCCCCTTGCTTCTGCTGGTGTTCCTGTTGCTGCTTAGGTGGTGGCTGTGGCGGGGACGGAGCGTGCGACGGCGGCAGAGGGAGCGATGTGAGGGAGATGGCAGCGGCAGTGGCCGGAACGGCAGACGATGATGTGACAGGTTGGCCGCTGATCTTTTGAAGGTAGGAAATGACTGCAGTGTCTCGGGACGCCGCCATGGCGCGCTCTTGGGAAAGCAACTCCTGCTCTCGGCTGAGTCGCGCCATCTCCTGCAGCCGCCACGCGTCCTCTCGGATCAACCGGTCCTGCTCTCTTTTCTCGATCGCCTCCAAGAATCGTTGCTGCATGGCCTCCTGCCGCTCCATCACCTGCCGCATCAGGCCCTGGAAGAAGGTCATCATCTGCTGTCTGGCCCTCGACCCCCCACGGCGCTTCCTCTTTCGGCCTTCCCGACTCTCGCCGGCATCTTCCGTCTCCTCGTCGTCGGAGTCCGACGACGAAGAGGAGGACGAATCTGACGAGAAGCTAATCCCCGCTGCAGCCAAGCTCGAGTTCGCTTGTGGTCCAAGGTCAGGTACGACCCAAGATGGCGTCGCGACGGGTGGTGGGGCCGCGGCGGAGACGGACGAAGCTTGGACTCTAGTAGCTGGGGGGCCCGCCGGAGCGGTGGTGAAGCTAATCTGGGCTGGGGAGGTGGTAGTGAGAGGCATGGCAGTTGTCACGGTGGGGGTGGTGGTGCCGCCTCCGCCGCTGCTGTGGAGAGCCTCGAGCTGGTTAAAGAAGCGGTAGGTCTTGCCGTCCTGGCGGCCGGCTCGGCCGTCCTTGGTGCGCTTGTAGTACTTGTGTACGTTCTCGAACTTCTCCTTGCACTTCTTCGCGCTCCTCCTGTAGCCCAACTCCGCTAGCTTCCTGCCAACCACCACCCACAGCAAGAGGAGAATAAAATGAGAACGGAGTCCTACACAACAGCTAGAAGAGGCTCTGTGATAACACCCAAAGATTTTTTACCATCATGACTTCAATCAACGACTTAGATACGAAGAAAAGAGTTGCGAGGAATAGGTGGGCAGAAAAAAAACTAAAACAAACAATAGATGCGCCTCGATGGCTGCACTGAGCTGACCGGAATGCATGCGTTTTGCATTTAGGAGTCCTCGGCCGGTGTTCTAAAACTGCTCTCACAAGTTAGCTCGGGATCGATGCAGGGGTAGTTCCTCCCCCTAGTACTCAGATACATGACCGAGAAAGAGAGAAGAAAGCATTTGTTGGGGAAAAACCCTCTCTCTCTCTCTCTCTCTCTCTCTCTCTCTCTCTCTCTCTCTCTCTCTCAGTTTCCTTCTGGGGCAAAACCTGAAGCCTTACATCAGGGATACAGTGGAATCCGTGGTACGAAACTGAGATCGTTAAAGAGCTGTCTCTAAGAATTCGACGAATTTTTTTAGATTTCTGCACCCGAAGCTGGTGAACGAGATCCCAAGAAAACCGTCGAAGACTCTCCGGAGGTCAGTGATCTCTCTTTTCACGGGACAAGGGCAGGATGACACGAGGAGAGGAGGAGGAGGGAGGAGTTTAAGACACCGCATTTTGAAGGAAGGTACACAGCGGTGTGAATTGAATGTGGCTTTTACCTAGAGACTTCTTCCCAGAGAGGGCCCTTAAAGGTGGCGTCTCGAAAGGCGGCGTCCATCTCGGAGCGGATCTTGAGCAGCGCGAGCGTCTCCTGCCGCGGCCAGCGGCTCCCGGGCGTGCCACCGCGCTCGGCCTCGTAGCCAACGGTGAGGGCCTCATCGTCGTGAAAGTCCCCGACCACGGCGGGGGCCAGCACATCGAAATTGGCTGCATCAGTGGGTGCCGGGGGCCGACGGCTGACGGGCGTCGGCGCGGACTCCACCAGCTGCGACGACGGGTGCGGCGGCAGATGGAGGGGGCCGGCGCCGGGGTTTTGGAGCACGTGAGCCGGGGGGCTGGCCTCGGAGGACGCGAATGGGGCCATATCGGCACCGAACTGGGACCCGCCCTGTTGCTGCAGCTGCGGCGGCGGCTGCTGCTGTTGCTGTGGTTGCTGCTGCTGCTGCATGGCGCTGCAAATTGTTTCCCCTTTCAGCTCTCGACAACGCCTTTTTCTGGGCAGTTACTACAAGTTCTTCTATTACTAGTGTTGCCAACTGAACTCCCTCTTCCTCTCTGCCCCTCCCTCAGTGGGGCAAGAGATAGAGAAGAGGAGGTACTGGCGGTGGGGATTGCAGGAATCAGTACATGGAGCGCAAACAATAAAAACGAGAGCCTGCAGAAGAGAAAGAAAGGTCGAGAGAAGAGGCAAAGGGAGGGTGTAGGCAAAGCAAAGCAAAAAAAAAAAAAAAAAAAAACCTAGAAAAGACTGCTAAAACACCATATATATTATGAGATGCATAGATGATATGTAAGAAGGAAGGAATAGTAAAGAAACGAGATCAGGGTGGAGGTAGCAGAAGAGAAGATGGATGCTGATGATGGTGATGGGAAATGACAAAACATAATGAGATGCTGCGCTGTCAGAGGCTTACTTTGCTTTGCTGCCTAACAATAGTTAAAACCCAAAGGTCGTGCGACTTGAGGGGGGCGGGGCGGAGGCGGGTGCGGGGTGGGGGAAGGAAGAGGAGAGGAGAGTTGTAAGACAAGATTTGCAGGCTTTACGAAGTATTAGTATAGCACATCGGTAACAATATTCTAATTAACCGCAGAGCTTGAAATGGATGGGATTGATAGTTGATAGAGACCACATTACGTTGTACTGTCATCTTTATGCGAAGAGGGTTATAATAAGGGGCTGTGGTAATAAGATGAGGTGGTGGGAAGAAGTGGAGAGTAGGCAAGGCATATGGGAACACATCGCCACAGCTGTACATGGGACCCACGAGGGAGCTTAGAACGTGCCGGGCAATTATGGCATCATGTCACGTTACAACACTCTCTCTCTCTCTCTCTCTCTCGCTCGCCCACTCCTCTCTCTATGAATCAGCCAAGCCATTCTTTATGCTAAAGTTAGAGAGAGAGAGAAAGAGAGAGAGAGAGAGAGTTGGGGTGGAGAAAGGCTAATCACCTACTGCTTGTATCAGTTGTGCCCAAAAGATGGAGTTTGTATACGAAAGGGAGTGCGATCCAATTAAATAGAAAGAGAGGAATCTATGGTTCATGCGCGACACCGATCCCCTCCCATATGATCGATCCCCCGATATGAACTCCATGGTTGAGGAATTCAAAAGCAATTGTTACACTAATTACTTCCTCCTGCACAAAGGAGACATCTCGGAAGGGACGGATTCATATGCATTCCGCTTTTGAATTGATTAGGAGTATCTTTTTTATTTTTGGAGGCAGTATTTTTGGGGAATAATAATTCTTGATATGGAAATGATTTTTTTATAAAAAATCATGAAAAATTAGGATCTGATTATTCTTAGCTGTATATGTTTTGTCAGGAGAGTAACAGATGAAAAAATATTATTGATACTTGTAAGTCTCTGCCTAATGGGTTGGTTAAGTAAGAAAGAGCTAAGAGAGAGAGAAACAAAAATTTTTGAAGTTTATGTTAAAGGATGTATAAAGAAATATATCCTTGGGTTGTGAGTAATTCGACAGTAATTATAATTTATCTTATATAATTTAAAAATTAATCTTAATTAATGAATAGTTTGATTTTTCCTTTGCACATACGTGAGATGTGTCAAATCTGGTTGACTTTTTAGTATCTCTTTTTATTATTAATTTATGAGATTTTTTATTTTTTATAGTTTTAAAGACTCATTTTGCCAACAACATAATATAAAAAGCAATCGATGAGAGAGAGAGAGAGAGGGAGGGTAAGGAAAAGAATTTAAATGTTTATAAAATTTATCCTTAGTAAATATAAAGAGGATGAAGAAAATTCTTAAGAATTTAGGTGATGGTTTATAAGAGATCTACGAAAATTTGTAGTGTGAAGAATTTAATTTTCTATAAGACTAAATAATAAATGTCGAACAATATAATATTATGTTGGGTACCAGTTGGATTTATATTTTTATTATTGATTGCTTGAATTGTTCTTTTGATATGAATTGTTCTTTTGAAATATCGCAAACAAAAATGTTCTCACCCATGGGATTAACCATTGTCCAATTTGATAGTATGTTAATCAGGTAGTTGAAATCTTGGCAGACAGGTAAGCATCGAGGCTAAAACATTTCTAATCTAATAATAATTCTTATAAAAACAAGAATAATCTTTGTTGATCCACGATTTGACCACGAAGATTGAGTCATCAAAATTATCTTTTTGCTTAAAAGGTAAAAAAAATATGATGTTACATAAATAAATCTGATCATAAACTTCCAAATTCATGACTAATAGATATGGTTGTACGATGGTGATGGAGACGATCAACGACCATCGAATCTTAATCATAAGGACAATAAAAAAATCTTTTACATTCTATCACTAGAATTGAGTCGAAATCAAATTAATGATCATCTTGATTTGAGTTAACACGTCGTAATGTATCGACAAACTTAGTTGGACACTATTTGGATTGTAAATTTGATTATTAATATTATAATACGAGGTAAATTGTATAAATAATGAATTGACTCATATATTACGATTTGAATCTATCATAAATAGAACCACCCAATCGATAGACATCCTAATCCTCCGATTAGAAATAGATCAGAAACTTGGCGGGCCCAGTAGCATGGGGAACCAGCTTTAACCCGGTGTCGGGATGGTGGGGGACCTACCATGTGGAGTGTGGGGCGGGGTGGGTTGGGGATGTGGGTAGTGGTGTTCCGGGGACCACGAGCTAAAGTCCTGCGTCTTGATTTTGGTGGCCTTTTCGGCACGTAAATGTAAGCCAGAAGCGATGCATCGGTGTGTGGGTAGGGCGGGCATTCGGACGAGGCCGGCTCGTGATTCTTTCACCCGTGCGTGGCTAATGGTCCCAATCCTCCACTCTTGTTGTCTTGGTTGGATTGGCATATGAGATATTCCTTAGTTTTCTAATTTAAAAAGGTGAAACATGATCCTAACTAGTATTTGTATAATTGTCCAAGATAGAAAACGCATCCTCTTGATATAAAAACATCTTATTCCTAAGATAAAAATATCGTGTTTTCGAAATGTTATTTACACAAAGATCGAAGTCGAGAAATACTTCTCGAGTTGATCATCTTGACGCTGAAGTTAGTCTCTATGTCAACTTTTGTCGATCAATGTTCTCGATTTCAATGTGTCCTTATTTAGAGTTAAAAATGTGATTTTATACTAGACTGTAATGAGATGAAATATTTTCATGAATATTTCTTATGGGAGGCGATTTATAATCCTTAGATTCTTATAAAATACTTATGAGAATATTCATTGTAACTTCCCTGAGTTACCTCTTGGACTCATGTCCATATGGGCAAGCGGGTGGCAGGTCATCTAGGCATTTTTCTCTCATGGGTCTTATGTGGCACTTGCGTACCTGATGATTGATGATGATTGTTTGATTACATATTTCTTATTAACTAGTATAATATTATTTTATATGTTAAAATCTCATTCAATAAATTTAATTATCATATTCACTTATTAAAATTAAGCATTTAACGTTTACGATATTGATTTAGATGTGTGTAGATTTTAAAATCTCATCATATAAAGTTTTATAATAGTGTGTGTTGTTTTTTGTCTAATATAAGAGGCTAAGGCTTCATTATGATTGTTTTTTTTATATCTTAGTGGTTATTTTTAGAATATTTGACTCTTATAAAATTTTTGTATTTGGATTGGTGCATTATTTTTTATATTAATATATTCGAGTTAGTTATCAAAGTTAATGATCCGAAAACTCATTCAATTAATCTTGTAGACAAAATTTTGACATTACCTTTTGGTTAGAAAAAATCCAGATCTTCAACATAACTGAGTCAAATATATTATTAGCAAATTAATGTTTGAAAAGTAACTCACACGGCATTCATAATGCTAATGTCTGATTCCTAAATCCACTCAAGGCATGTATGATCCCGCTCTTATGGGTGGACATTAAATTGGATGGTGAAGTTGTCGAGAGAGAGAGAGAGAGAGAGAGAGAGAGGAAATAATGTAGCAAGAGGCCAAGATGAGTGCAACCTCTTACGACTCATGCGTGGATCCCATAAAGAAGGCCATCACGCCTTGTTTTCCTATGTTTCAATCATATTTTTATAAAGGAACATTAGATTGCTGACAACTAAAAATGCCTACAAATAATTGCAAGATAACTGATGTTAGTGAATGTGTCTAAAAACGGCTACATTTAAAACCATAAATAAATTAAAATTTTTTTTTGGGGGGATAAAAAGAGAACTATAATATGTAAATAAATAATATTGACAGTATTTATTTTTATTTTTTCGAGAAAATAATTTATTTTATTAAGAAATAAGATGATTATTATAACATCAACATACAAACAAGAAAAAAAAGAATCAGGTCATTAATCCATTCATAAAAAATAATTTTCTAGAAATATGGTGATCACAAGTATAATTGAAGTATACTACATAACTACAATGGTGAATTATTTCTCAGAATACCTCCAAATGAAACATAAGGGACACTATAGGTAACCATTCGTTTTCTATTTCATGATTTGGACCAATGTCTCTCTCATGCCAATCCAAATATATGAAGGCATGTCGACCTACCATTGTTAATTCATTGATTTGGGCATGAATTGAAATATTAGTCAAATCCAAGTTCATATTATTTCAGATCATCATCATAGCATTGAACTATATATCGTACACACATTGTTCAAGTATGACACGAATAACTCCATATGGGTCACTATAAAATGGAAGGCAATGCACACAACGTTAGATGTGATTTAAGATCTCATCTCATTATATTATAAGCCAATGTTGTACTACTTAAGATAGGAAGGTTCCCTTTACAGGTAGAATTAATTTAATATAAGGGAAAGGCATAATATATATATATATATATATAATTAAATTTAAATTAATTATATATATATATATGTGATGTTGTTAATAATATTTTTTAATATCTTAATAAAATACTATAGATTTTATTAAAAATATTAAAAATAAATCAAATAAAAATACTATAACGGTTTAAAATCGATAGACAAGAATTTTTTTAAAATATTTTAAATATTTTAAAATTAAAAAAATATTAAAAAAATAAAATTATCGATTGAGAAATACTTAAAATATAAATATTGTTTTATAGAAAATCGTACCATAAAAATATGATAAAAGGTATGATTTTTTTTTGGGAGCGGTAAAAGTCGAGCGGCACAGGCCAACCAGTTCTCAGTGTGTGTGTGTCACCGTACGGGTAACGTGACCGTGTAGGAACGGAGATGGAAACGGACGTGGCCAATCACTGAGACAGACTTAGGCTGCCGCTGCCACCGCCACCGCCACCGCCACCAGTGCGGGATTAGATGATCCAATTCAATTCATATGCCCTATCCTGCATTGTTGTGCTTTTTTTGTCCTCTATAGAAACCATTCTGAGTCACATGCAGAGTTTTCACATCAATGCATGACTCTCAAACCTTCCAAATCTGTTCACGTCAGTCCCCATAATCTCTATATTAGCATCAAATCTCAATCGAATATATTCTATTAACAATCCGTATATATTTAGCATCAATATTTCTCACCGTTTAAATCGTACTAGAAAAAGATCAGCTTAGATCTATATCTTCTTCTATTTATTCATAAAATAAAACACTTTTCACCTTAGAGCTATATCTAAATAAATTATAGTATGATCATAGTTGCGGTATCAGGTTGATGATCAAAACTAAACACATCGTAGAGGAAGCTATCCTTTTCTAATTTGGAAGAACTATATGATGCTGAGGTCAAAAAAGAAAAGATCAAACAGACATAAAGAGTCACTCGAGTTGTTTCAACAAATTAATTTACTAGATTAGACTAGAAAGATTAAGAGAAAATGAAAGATTGCTGCAAAAGTGCTTCTATTTGGAAAAGTGGGCAAAAAATCTACACAAATAGTAAATCTTGATGATTGAATGAGACAGTGGGAACAAGACCTTATATGATGATGCATTAGTTGTTGAAAATACACACCACCCATGAAAACGAAAGCGAAAGCGAAAGGGATAGACTCAATCAAAGTGCCGACATTTGTAGGTATACATACATAACACCTCACAGCATGATGCTTAAGTCCACAAATGAATCAAGCCGATGAGTCACTCATTTGGACCATAATCTCATTATATAGTACATTCAAATGATTGTGATATATAACTAATTTTACAATACCTTTTAAACCATCATATTTAATTATCTGCATAAAATATCCAGACTGATCCACTTTTCCAACGATAAATGTTTCACTTAACCATAATAAAATCAGTCATTTTTTTTTTAAGAATGTGTTTGTTGCCTCTATCTAATTAGGTAATATATATTATGTATGATTAAATTCTGATTAAGATTATAAAAAAATCTAATTATAACATAATTTTTTAGAAGACGATATTGATGGGAGTATTTTTTTTAATTACTTATTTTAGGCTTTATGCTCTTGTCTGTAAATACACATGATACTTTAGGAACTAAACACAACACATCATGATATAATATAATGATATGTAACGTGATTGAGAGATTATATATATTTTCTCACATTCTCTTAGTCACACGTTAACTTCTTTATATTTGTCCTCATATTTTTTTTGTCCCTAAATTCATCGATATCAGATTTTAGATATCAGATCTAGTTTTCTTTATAGATCGATATCACAGATCCCACAACGGTGTGCTTACGAATCTGATAAAAGAGAGAAAGAAAAAAAAATAAAAAGGTTCTCCTTATAGATCGATATCATATCTCGGATCCGACAACAGTGTGGTTACAGATCGAATAAAGATCATCGGAGTAGCATAAAAAAAAAATATACATCTTAATATTTAGATATATTATTATTTAATTCAAAATTTGATATTAAAGTCTTTTTACTTAATAAAAACATATTATGATTCTTATGCATACCATGTTAACCTTAATAATATATTATATTAGGAAACATGAAAGTAGAACTCCAACTTACAACCTTGGAGACCCAAAGGAATATGGGATCATGTGGCATTGTGGCCTTTGTTGAAGCACAAAAAGCATGCAGTGCGATGCTGTTTCCATGTTGCTCGTGCCTTTTCTATCCCACTGATGGTTCTACAGCTCATATAGGCCAATCGATGGCCACCTACACGCATCACGTATTGCTTCTCGTCAAAAGGCTGATGGTGAGACCCCTCGATTGGAGTTGTGTCTGAGGCTGGAAGAACATTGTCTGAAGACCAGCAAATACGTGCAATTTCATCAGGCTTAGCAATACCAATATGATGTATGAATCAAGTTTGATGCTCATTGATTGGAAGAAAGGTTATCAAAAGGTTCCAAGATGTATATCATATATATATATATATATATATATATATATATATATATATTATTTTTTACTTTCATCAGATGCCCTCTTTTCTTATATTCCGTAAATAAGTCAAAAAAGACCCCATCCTTTTTTTAGCATTGATCCCGTCAAAATATCTCTGAATATGGTTATAATATTTTTAGCATCTTCATATAGACATCGTGTCTATACGAATATACTGTAGTTGAGGAATAAAGACTCAAAATACAATATAAAGTTATAAACTAACTTATCATGATTCCAAATTGTTTTTTTTAAAATTAGTATACGAATAATACCATATAAAAAATATTGAATTTTATATCAGTAGAAGTGTTTTTGAATAGAGTTATAAAGTTTCCGTCACTTGTAAAAAAAAAGAAAAGAAAAGAAAACCAATATGAAGATATTATAGGTAAGAAATAGCAACTCAAAATACAGTACGAGTCAACTTATCATTTTTTGCTGAGATTTTAAATAGGTATCGTTATTGATTTAAGAATAAAAACATGCACACACACACAAAAAAAAAAAAAAAAGAACTTGATTTTTTTTTTTTGTATATTCATAGAAACATTATAGGCCTATACAAAAAATATTGTAATTGGACCGATTCAACTTATAGATCAGTCAGTCCAGTATAAAGGGCAGAAGATCGCTTTAGGATGTCGTAAGAGGACGAGCATTGATGAAAAGAAAATAAAAAAATTGGCACCTAAAAACAAGAATTTTTTTACTTCAGAATTCTTCATAAATAATCCACCAACATCGATGTAAAATTTTCTCATGAATTTGATGTGTACTTACTATATGGATGAAACCGTCAGTATTCAGATTTCCATGTTTCGCGGTCGAGTCCTATCGGAACGGAGTTAAAAAACAGTTTCATCAACAATATGGGCCAGATTGCTAAGATAAGTACGTCTCGGGCCCATTACGTCTCGGGCCAGATTGCCAAGTAATCATGAGATTAAAAAAAAAAAAAAAAACTATCGTTTGTTTTGTGCCGACCACTCCATCAAATGACACACTACGGATCCACGCCAACATATAGGGTTCTCTCATGATTAGCGTTGGCCTTCTTCCCCTTACGAGAGAGGAGAGTCGGAGCACTATTCCATTGACTGTTTACTTGGAGATTGGGTACTGCCAAATTGGTTCTTGGAGTGTAGCATGATTCCATTAACAACCTTACGTGAAGGATATCACTGCGTCCTCCCTCCGATCCAAACCTTGGAGCCAATGCTGCTGTGTGTAAGATTAAGTCATGCTCGTGGTGTTGCCAAAGTTTTGAGCCGGTAAATTGCCAGACTCCCCTGTAACACTGCTCTTTGAGCAATGAAGCCCGCTCCATTCCATGATCTATCGAGTGGACGTTCTCTATACCACCCCACCCCACCCCACCCCCTCCTCAGCTGCTCCTCACCCTCGTGTGTTGTTGACCTGTTCATGTGGTCGCGTGCCATTGCGCATGCAACACGAATACAATATCAACCAAATAGACATTCATGTGCGGCGCCATCTCACCCATCGCTCTCATTTGCGGTCGCTAATTTTGATGATTCAACTGTGGGACCCATTAGTTCCGGCTAATGGGCGGACGTCCTTCGCTGATTTGTCGCTGGGCCGAGGCACATGGATGCACGCCCCACCCCTTCCCCACGGCCACATTATTGTCACAGCTCTGCTGTCGCTTCACGTGGTGGCCGCCTGTCACCGCACCCGAGACACCGGCGCTCAACACTCCTCCTATTTAGTACGTGCGAAAGGTAAATTAAGATTAGGGCAAAAAAATGTAATTTTGTCTTTAATTAATGTTCGCAGCTTTTCCTTGTTGCTTTTCTTAAATCTCATGTCAACGGAGATGGCGATCCTAAATAGAACCCCTCCGCTCCGTACCACCTCTCTCCCTCGACGCCGGTGGTGGATGCCCTGGAACGAGATTGTTCCGGCGGAGGAGGAGGGGGGCGAGGGATGAACGACCTTTCCTTTGCCGTGGCTTCCGATCGACGGAGGTGGTTCGGCCCGGTCCTGGCCGCCGTGCCTCGCGTCGTCGTCCCCCTCCTCCTCGCCGCCCTGGCCTTCGCCCTCTTCATCCTCGTCGTTGTCCACAACGCCGTCCTCCTCGTCTCCGTCCTCGTCCTCTCCGCCCTCACCCTCGCTTTGTTTCTCTGGAACGCCGCCGCCTACAGGAGGAAGTTGTCCCTCAACCTCTTCCTCGATCGCTTTCCCGACACCGATCTCCTCTCCGCCAAGGACAGCCAGCTCGTCAAGGTCACCGGGGTAGTGCCTCTTGATCGACGGTTGTTTACCTTTCATCGTTGAGTCGCTTGCGATAAGGCCGGTTACGTTCCTCCTATCTCATTTCTTTCTATAAGCCGTGGATGTGGATGGATTAGTTGTTTTCTCTTTTAGAGATCTTATGGTGATGTCCAACCTTCGCTATTCGGTCATCGCTTGTTCGATCTATGGTTTCCGAAGCTTGGAATCAGCTTCCGCGGAGACTAGCGATGTTATGTATGTGCTTCCAAGTTGTGCAACAACTTTTAGCATCGCTACCTGTTCTGTTTTGGCATCACAACGTGGAACATCATGTGTCCAACATAAGGCATTTTAAGCATCATAACAACCATTTTAGCCCATTTTAGGAATCCTCTTAGCTGTTGAAACAATTAATGGAGCTTATTAAGTTATTTACTCTTTAGCCATCTTGCTTGCCATCAAAATACTTGATCCATTTTTTTCAAGGCCTGCTTCTTTCCTTTTTTCTTCTTGATCAGAGCTGTAATCGCAGAGCTGAGTATTATTTATTTAGCTTGGGTTGGAACTAATTTACCATCATTTTGTATTCATTAAAAATATTTTACAACGTCATCGTCTTGAACCGCCTCATCTATTTTTACTAGGGATGCTATTGGCTCAATCTTGGTTGTGTTAATATTAGGTTGCAAATCAAAAGTATGAGCCTACGATTTTATGTTTGATATAAAAAATCATCTTTTCTTGTGGATCTCTAATTACATATTTCATTATTTATTCCTCTCCACATTAGGATGCTGTTTTTGTTTAGTTTATCAAACTGTGATAGTCATAGTTACCTCTGATTGTTCTTTTTTTCTTTAATTGCCATAGTTTGCTTCATGTGGAGATCTTTCTCTTGAATCCTCATATGAGAAGGCTGGAAGATGTGTCTATACGTCAACCCTCTTGTATGAATATTGTGGATGCCACCCAAAGCAAGCCCATGTTAGCCATCAATGCATCCAGTGGAATTTAACTTTTGTGGAGGTACAACCTGTGTTCAGTAAATTTGATCAAACTTGTGTTCCTCATCACATCTTCTCCTTCCATCTTTTATTTGTGAAAAGAGAACAAAATTGTCATGGTGTTTGTTAATACTTAATAGAGCTTAGTTTCTTTCATTATATTTTTTTTTAAGATGATTTAATTGATAGAGATGAGCTGATAAGTTTCATTCTTATTTCTTTGGAGGCATAGGGAAATATGACTAATTGGATTCCTTAATTTGAGTTACTGAAAAGTTCTTCCTTTATAATTGTTTTGTAGTCTTAGTGGCAACTGCATTGATACATAGACAGGTATAACATAATAGCTTAATTAAATATTTAAGAGTCATTTCTCTGAAGGATGACTAGACATGTTGTAGTTGGATTAGCACTTTTACGTTAGTCCCTTGATTTGTAATGAAAGATCTGCAGCTCTTTCTTCATCGTTATATACCTGGCACTATTTAGCTTTTGGCTAAGTTAGTAGTTTTCAGGACTTGTTCTTCTCCTGTTTGTTTCTTTCATTACCATTTGATCCTTACCTATATTTAGTGTTCTTTCTTGGAATGGCCTAAACCCTTGGTGGCTCAGTTTCACAGCCAAATCATCTACAAATGGTCATCATGAAGCTTTCTTTCGATTGTCTTTAGAAGAAGGATGCATTAGAATAGTAAGATAGTATAGTCTCTTAGTTGGTAATTATAGATGCTTTCCAAGCTTATGTAGTAAGGTGTTAGGGCTGAGTCACAAACTATATACATGTGCTTCGAGGTAAAGAACTTTAAATAGAGTTTCACTTCGTTCATTGATATACATCAAACACAAATAATTTTCTTACCTATATGCTTCTCCAAATTTATCTAGCTATTGGGTGACATGTATGTTCTTTGAGGCCCCTATTATTACCAAAATTTTCTTGGCTAAAATAAGCTGAAGTTGATGGCTCTGTGTCAACTATGAGGATCCACCAATCAGATTTCCTCAATTCTATAATAAAGAGCAACTTGTTGTCTGATTTGTTTATTGTATTATTTTCTCTATTTACCAAGAAGAATTCAATTCATTATAGGTATTTTGTATATAAAAGGAAACATCCAGGAATGATGTGTCTATTCATTCTTTGTTTCACATTAGAAAAAAAATGTCTTACCTCTATCATTTCTGGAATTTATCTGTACTCTCTTTAAAGTAGAGAGTTATGAGAGATACTCCTAAGTTGCATGAAATTCTTTAAGAACCCTGTTATGCCCAGATTTATTATGGGCAGAATAAAGAAGTCCTGTAAAGTCTGTATCGGCCATGTAACCTACGAATCAGATTTACATAATCTATCAAGGAAAATGACCAGTCATCTGCCTTGTATATCATATTCTGTGTTCTTGTATTAAATTTGATAGAATCACAGTCATATCTTTCAATTGTTTCTTTAAATCTCAAATACATCATCAAGAAATTTGATTGAAGATATCTGAGCGCTAAATGACAGAAGTGGAGGTTTTTTATTTATAAGGCTTATCATGAACTTTTGTTTTTACATTTGAATTCATCAAGTTGAAGCCTGATATCATGTACAATCCATTGAATTTGCATTTCTTTGGCATCTTATACCTCTTTCTGTCATCTTACTGCATCTTTTTCTTATGAATATCTAAATCATATTTTTCATGTCCGTATCTATGCAATGCTGGTGTTTAACTATCAGCCAATAGCATCAAGATTCAGTTTATGCATAGTTTCATTGATACATAAATGAGCTCATGCCAAGACTTTTGAGGTGCCGCACTTGATTGATGAGCTAGGATTGTCTTCAAGCCTGCCGTAGCAGACTTCTTATGCTCCGGTATTATGTGCATTCTATGTTGCTGAACACTAATATAGTGTGGCTGGCTGTTGGAACTCTGTTTTAATGATGTGAATTGCAACTCTGCAGGTTTTGTCTCTTATAGATGTCCGAGCTTTTGTTGTGAGCACTGTTTTGGATAAATCTGAAAACTTAGTCATCAATCTTGACAGCTACGAGTTTGTTTAACATTGAAAATTGGGAACTGTTAGTGCATGTATTTTCTAGCAAAATGTTTGTTCAGGTTACGGTTGTCCATAAAACCATAAGATCACAGGTCCAATCCATCATTTACTTAGTTTGTAGAAAACAAAGAAATTAAGAATCTTTGACTATGCAACTCAATTGTTCATTCTGATGCATCCTCATAAACTCTTTATATCTCTTGACTACAACATAGTCTTCCATCTGTGCTCATTGTTATCTTTGGAACTTTGGCAGAGGATGGCTACAGACTTTTACGTAACAGATGTCAAATCTGGTATAAGAGCTTTGGTGAAAGCTGGTCAGGGTTCCAAAGTGATTCCTCTGATTGAAGAAAATGTACTTGTGAATGTCACAAGCCTAGATAGAGAATTATCTCCTACCTTGAAGAAATGGTTACAAGGAAGACGGCTTTCCTGCGAAGCACGTCTACTACGTCTTGAGGAAGGGTATCTAAATTATTTTGCTGAAAGCATTGACCTTTATTATTGTCATGGAATTATCTTAGCGCTTTGCTTATTCAGGTATGTTATGGAGGGAACCTGTTTGACTGTGATGGGAATGTTGAGCAGAAAGAATGGTGTACTTGTGATTGTCCCGCTACCTGAAACTATTTCTACAGACTGCCTTTTGCAAAAGTTTCTCCTTCCTGTTGACATTGATGGTCTGCTTTTGAAGACTGCTGACATGTCCACAACTAACATCGGCCTCTCCTGAGTCAAGAAAATTTCTGGTAAGGTATCTGTGGTAGCAATTTGAGATAATGTCAGACTCCAGTCACTTTGAGAATTATTAGTTGAATTAAAATTTTGATTTGGACAAATTTTTTTTTTGTTGTCTTGCACCTAGCTTATTTCTTCTATTTGATATTTCTGAAAATTACTTTTAAATCCTTCCTCCTGACGGAATGCAACTTTAAATGTTAGGATAATTAAATTGATGTGTTCCTTGGATATTGAACCAATGAACTTTTAGCTTTATCATCATCGTTGATAATGAAGTAATTCCATGTACTGGGTCACAGTTTTTACATGATTAAGCTTCTTTTATGGAAAGTATTATTTGAGCCTTTGCTTTCTCAGAAGAGTTTCCATTATAAATTCTTCTTGAACTGCTTCAGGGGTTTCAAAGAATTATATGTTTTAGGTGCAACTTCTGACTTTGATCAGAAATTTAGCTGCTTATTCCTGACAGAAATAGCTAGTAATATACATGGATGTTAGATCAACAACAGAAATTAGCTTGATTATGTCTCAGCTGGCATGGCTCAATGACCCATTCTGGCTGGCAAGAAAACCTTGCGTCTTTTAAACCCTACTTTAACCATTGAAAAAAAAAGAAAGTATTATTGGCTTATTTTAATCGAATACTTAAAAACAAATCATTTAAAAGCAGTGAGCTGTGCCAAGCATAAGGTTTGATATCTTCAACCTAACCCAGCCTAGTTGTAATGTGGTATTGGACAGGCACTGTTTACTACGGTGGCTGACTGCCCATTAATTGGACCAGGCCATACCAGCGAGGCCCATGAGAATTCTCATTTTGTTGTATGTTCATGTGGTTTGCCCTTGTATGGCAAACAAAATGCACTATGATTCTAATGGTGAAGAATCCTTTTCCTTGCTAATGCTATTTCATCATCTTAATTGACCAGGTGCTTTTGCAAATTCGGCCATGGTGTGGTGGGTTTACAGTGTCACTTTTTTGGGGTCCCAAAATTTTGGTAATTGTTATATGGATTTGTGGTAAGATCACAAACAACTGATATTTGCCTGCGTTTAACGACAAAGTAGTTTACCTGTACAGATGGGGAATGGTTTATTTTTTGTGATCCAGATATCATGTTTTAGGTGTCGTCATATACAGCGTATTGATTTGTTTAATGGCAAACGTATGAAACTGTTAGCTTCTAACTTCGTACTGATTTGTTGTTAGGTTCGAGCTGCTTACGGCGTTGTCGATCATGTGGCATTTACAATGGTGAATTTATTACCAGGATATTATCTGCTCGCCATCTCAATCTGCCCTCGAGATTCTCAAGTGACGATGGAGTTTATGGTTTCATCTTCGTTTAAGAAGAGTAGCTTTATTGCGAGAAGAAACAGTAGTTGTCCCCCGAGAGCACCCTAGACGGGCACTGCAGCGGCAGACAGCTTGTTCTATTCGTCCAAATGTCCCAGAAAAGCAACTGGTCAGCCACTCATCGTAGAAACCACCTTCTACGATGCCTGCCTGTGTACGCCGACCGTCCTCATCATTGCGTTATCTTTGTCTCTTTTGTTTCCTCCTCCTTTCTTCCCCCCCTCGCACAGGCATCATTTTTACCTGAACGCTCTACATGATCATCTTCTCCGTTCTCCCAATAATGCACCAGGTGATCTTTCAGGCATCGTCCCGGGTCGTGGCAGCACTACTGCTGTTGTTGATTCTGCAAGGGGACGACTGCTGGTGTTACCAGTACAAGGTTGGAGACCTCGACTGCTGGGGGCTGCCCCCTCCGTCCAACCCCCTCCTCTACTCCTCCTGGTCTCGGAACCACTTCTTCCGCCTCGGTGACTCCCTTCGTAAGTCAATGTTTCAGCTGTCATCATTGCTGTCATCGTCTTCGTAACCTGCTGCAGACACCGTGTCGTGGTCTGCTGTTGCCAGTGTTCTTGTACCCGCCGAGCCGGGACTCGGTGATGCAGGTGACGCAGCGGGCGTTCAACAGCTGCAGCCTGGCCGACCCCATACTGAAGATGGACGACGGCAACTCCCTCTTCAACCTGACGACCCCGGGGAACTACTACTTCACCAGCGGCGCCCCCGGCCACTGCGAGAAGAACCAGAAGCTGGCGGTCGCCATCCCCTCGCTAAACAACGGGAGCTTCTTCCCGCCCGCCGCAGACTTCGCCGTCCCGCCGGTGGGGTCGCAGTCCTACCTGACCGTCTTCGGCCCTGCGCCGGCGCCGGCTCAGGGACCCAGCGGCAATCCGGCAGCGGCCGTTACGGCCATGGGATCCGTCGTCTCGGCCGCGCTGCTCCTCGGGGTGGCTCTCCTGTGACGCCGACGGAAATGGAATGGCATTTTTGGAGTTATGCTTGGTAGAAGCTTTTGTTTCTTTATTTCCTTTTTCTGTTTTATCTGCTTTATCTTTTGTCGTTGTGTTGCCAAATAGCAAGACTTAGTTCGAGTAGTCGCTGGAGAGACGTATCATCATCGAATTATTAGCGTAATCCAACTGTCTTATGACGGTCTGGGAGAAACCGATTACAACACACAGAATTATGGTCCTAAGACTGCACGACTTTTTATGACCAAGCCACTGGAATGGCTGTGGACGTGTGGATTATGCTATAATCCAACTGTCTTACGCGAAGCATACAGAGTATTCTTAATGACACCTTTGATGTAGTCCAGGATTGTTGGGAAAGTTCTTAGGAACGGGGGCGGAATCTTAATAAAGAAGAAATTATAGAAGAGAAGGATAAAAGCACTCAAAAGAAAATTTGTCTCATTTTCTTTCTCTCTCATTTCTCTCTCTCTCATTTCTCTTTCTATCGTTACATACATTATAAATGATCATTTATAAAGGAGTTACACAAGGCTCTGAATTTAATTATGTCTACTACTTCTAATTTAACTAAAACCTTTTTTAACATCTTCCTTTTTTACAAAGTTCAGTTCAATATTTTGTTATTCTTCCTTAAATTAAATATTATAAAAAAACTCATAGTAGTTATTTAGAAGTTTTGATTCTGTATCATGTAATCCACGATTTGTTTTGTTTGACTTAAATCAATTGCACAACTCTAACATGTGTCGAACAAATTTTATCAAATTTCTGAGCCAATCTTCCGATACAAACTCATATATATATATATATATATATATATATATATATATATTAAATAGCATTACTCTTCATGTCATAACATCTACTAAATTGGTTATTTACTCAATTATATACTCAAATCACGCAATCAGATCAATTACTCAAATCCATGATTGATCTTCAAATCATAGATCAATTGAGGATGTAAGAAATATAGGGATGTCATTCCATGTGTGGCTCTATAACGATGTTCTATTATGCTCATGTAAGATTGAGATTCTATCAAAGATATCAATCTTGGACTGATGTGATTAAAATACATAAGCGAGAGAAGAGTCTACTAGTTAATCAAAAGTATGTACATGAGAAACAAATATGATATTTGACAACTTGATATCCGATAAAGTAAAAGCCAAATGACAATGTGTTTCATGCATGAATGGAAAGGAATACTAGATTGGTACATAGGCAGTAGACACCGACATTATCACAGTATATTGTAAGAGTGGATTGAGAGTTGATGTCAAGTTCCTATAGTAGATTGGTGACCTAATTGAAATTTGCAATAGTAGTAGTAATTAATCAGTATTCAGCTTTAGTAGTGGATCTTGCAATTGTATTCTATTTTTTAAAACTAACCGATTATATTTGCTCTAAGAAAGATAATGTAGACTAACGTAGATGTTTTATCATCAATGTTGTCTATCCAATCAGCATCGATAAAGGCATGAAGATGAAGTGATTAGTTTTTATGAAGAAGTCCATGATTTAAAGTCCCTCTTAGACACCTCAGAACTTGTTTTACTATAGACCAATACATAGTGGAGGCCTAATGTATAAATTATGGTAATTTAATTATAAATGATATGTCTAGACATGTGAGAAATAAGTACTATAAGGAATCAAGAACTTATCGGTACCGTGTGAGATCTATAGTAGGTCTATCATCAGATAATTTAAGTGATTCAGTAATGGAGAGTGGGGTGGTGATTTCTTTAGTATTTTGTATGTTCCTTTTTGATAGTAGATATTAAATGTTCTTCTTTTGAGATATAAAAAGTCTAGAAGATATAATCATTGCTTTTACTCCCAAAAAGTAGCTTAAAGTTTTTAGATCTTTTATGAATAATTAATCTATCAATTGCTTGGGAATTGATTGATCTCTATGGGATTATTGTCGGTAAAGATAATGTCATCCATATACACCAATATATTTATATCACTTCCCTTTTATTACCATAAAAATAATGAGATGTTAGATTCGGAGTTGACGAAACTGATTGATGCAGAAAACGAGTCGAGTTCAGTATACCAGGCTCTTAGAGCTTTGTGAAGTCCATAAATAATTTTTTAATAATTTATAAATATGGTTTAGATATTGAGGGTGGATGAAGCTAAAAGGTTACTACATGAAGACATCTTCAGTTAAGGCCTTCTATAAGAAAGAATTATTAATATCTAAACTCAAGATGAGCTAGATTATTATCAGTTTAATAGCTAAACTGAATGTTTCTATGAATTCAGCACCTGCTCAGTGGTAAAATCATTTGGCCACTAAATGTGCTTTGTATTTGATAACAGGTACATTTGAATTTTACTTAATTTGAAAAATCTACTTACACCCAATGATATTTTGTGTGTGATGAAATGATACAAGGGTCCATGTGATATTATGAAATAGGGCATCATATTTTTTACATATACCTTTATGTCAGTATGGAGATTTTTGGGCTTAGGTAATGGTTGCATGTTCAATAGATTTAAATGAAGAGCTTGTGGTAGCATAAAGGTCAAATATTTAATGTAGTTTGAATATGTCATTTTTAGGGCATGTTGTCTTGTGATGTTCAAGTGTGGTGGTGTTATTGGGTTGTATTCGAGGTATTAGAATTAGTGGAGAATTATTGATATGTACCTGATCAAACTGATGTGCTTTAGTGTCACTTAGTCGGGGAGAGGTCAAAGACATCATTAAGATATCATTTGTGGTATCAAGAGTGTTGCTTCATGAGGCATTACAGGGTGATTTGTGGAGAAGTTGTAGAGGGGGTGAGGTGCTGCTGAATTGGAGTATTAAGGGAGTGTATGTTTTGAGAAGAACTATTGGTTGACATGATGAGAGATGTGTTTAAAAGGGTCTACAGTGTACTTATATAAATGTAGTGATGTATGATTATTGACATGGCTCTCATTGTTAAGGGCCCATGGTTTTGGGAGGAAAATCTAGACTCAGGAAAAATAACATTATGTGATACAAAGAACTTTTGAGTTTATATATCATAGCAGCGAAATAATTATGTTCAGTAGAGTATCCAATAAAGATTCAAGACCTAGATATTGATATTAACTTATATGAAGCATAGGGGCATAGTTAAGGATAACATAAACAATCAAATACTTTAAGTTTTTGAAGGTTTAAAATTTTATAAAATAATTTTCCAAATGGTGACATGTGTTGTAGGATTGTTGTGAGTATATAGGTAATGACGTAGACTACAGTGTGAAAAGGCTACTAACCAAAAAGATTAGTGGTATGAAGGCTTTATGTAAAATGATAATACTAGTTTCAACTATATCGACAAAGCTAACTAGTTGAGGTGTGTGTGGCAGTGACTTGAGATGTTGTATATCATAGGATGAAAGGTAGGTTTTTAGGGCTTAGTATTCGCCTCCTCCATTAGAGTAAACTATTTTAATGGTAGACTAGAAACGTTTTTAACCATCTTTCTAAGGTGAGTAATGATTATGATGATTTTATATTTATGCTTCAGATAGTATAACCATATATATTTAATAAAGTAATATATAAAAATAATATAAAATATGAAGTTATCAAAAGAAGGGGTTAGGATAGGGCCTAAACATTGGTATAGACAATTTCAAATGGTTTGAAGCATGGAAGATATTTTAAAATGTAATGTATAACTTTTATTACTAAGACAAGTATCACAATGAGTTGTAATTCTACTTAGTTTAGAACTTAAAAGAGAGTAACGAGAAAGTAGTATTTGTTGAATGGAGGATGAAGGATGACTAATGTATCAATGCCACATATTGATTGGAGCAGCAACTAAAGTAAAAATGATTGGATGGGTGATTTATGAAGCTGACAACTACTCATAAATATTATATTTATTCTAGACTAAGGATATGCCCATGTTCAAATCCTTTACAAAAAATGAGTTAGGAAATAACTCAATAGAGGTGCTTTTTTATTTGTAGAATTGAGAAAAAAATAAAAAAATAAGGTTCCTTTTAATATGAGGTGCACGTAGAACATCATTAAATATAAGTGTTGGTATTTGAATTAAGTATTATGGAACTAATGTGAGTAATAGAAATTCTATTACCATCACCGATAATCTATAATCATTATAGATGAATAAATTCTATAGATCAGAAGTAATATGATGAAAAATAATGGAGTCAACAATCTAATTATTTGGAGGAGCAGTCAGAGTAGTCGTGATATTTGCTTAAGGCCAATTGAGTGTAGTAGTAGGCTTAGGTTAAGATCGATAGACTTTTGCTGTATATCTAATTATCACAATGCTGACATATGACATTTTATTGATTATGATTGTTAGGAGTTGCTGATAGTTGTATTCTAAGTTATTTGGATTGAAGTTGCCACATGATTGAAGGGTTGATAGTGTAATAGAGGATTATGGTTCCACGTGTTATTCATATGTCCAAGAGGCATCGTGTTTAGTCCTGATGGTGTCATGAGTATCATCGACTCATGAGTTGGCCCAGTTGGTTCACTACTGAAAGTGTAGGCTCATTCTAACGTCTCCTCCTAGTTGACGTGGGCACTTGATATGGTGAAGCGGTGTAAACCAAATAGAGAGAAACTTGGCTCTGATACCAGTTGTTAGGACCGAATCAGTACTAAGAGAGGAGGGGGTTGCCGGGGGCCCAGTGGTGTGGGTGGGGGGTGGTTGGGGTGAATTAGTGCTTTCGCAAAGATATCAGTTTAAAATTTTTTGTTCGATGAAAACCAATATCGAAAGTGAGCTTAACTTATATTAAGCATAAAATGAAGTGAGTGTTGGGAAACCTCAGCGGGAGCAACATATGTACAGCGAAAATTAAAACAAAAACTAATTTCCCACGCAGATCAAATCATTGTGCAAAATATTGGGATCGCGAGAAAAATATAAAAATCGATAAAATCATGATATGTGAGAGATTGATTTTAACTAGGGAGATCATATATCCCTCTATTCCAGATCCGGATGGAGAAGATGAAGGAGGTCAAGCGTCCTCCTCTCTAGCAGTATCCACACGATGGATCTCTACAGCGAAACTCCTCCAATCTGATCTCGCAACTCTTACATAGAGGAAGGGAGGAGAATAGGAGGTGGTGGCTAAAGTTGCAGCCTATCAACCATAAGTCTCCCCTCATATTTATAGAGGCCACCAAAAACCTTAAGACTCTTGCCTTAGTGGGTATTGGATCTCTATCTAATTACCCACTAACCTTATATTATTGGATCTCTATCCAATAATCTTCTTAGGCCTTTAATTGGGCCTTAATTAAGGAACCCATTAGCACAGAGTCTCATCTAATAAGAATAGGGACTAATTAGATCTCCATCCAATCCTTTATTCGCTGAAACATCCACCATATATGTGTGACCCTCTAGGTTTGATACCGAGTTGGTCATGAGTCACTCCCATCAGAACTCCTTCCGATATAGTAGATTATTATCCCCATAATAATTCACTCGACTCATCAACTATGGATGTACTAGGCCACTACGCCATAGTCCCCAGATAGTACAGGGAGGATCAAATCCATCGGACTTGTCTGTCCACAGTTACCGTGTATCTATAATCCATTATCCAACTAATATCCTAGAGACTATATATTGGATATGATACTGTCAGGATATATACAGAATCCATCATAGTCTCGCTTTAACCGGATTCTCTCGGAGAACTCTTTCTTTCTCAATCCGAATGACCATGGCCAAGGATTTGTCTGAGCAAGCACATATGATATATTTCTCTTATGATACCGAGAGTGGATGATCCTCTATTGACACTCAATTGCCTTCGTAAGGTCGGTTACTAATCCCGATAACCAATTGTACCAGATCTGGAACTTTCCAAACCTGTAAGTCTGGTGTTAAAGAAAGGAGTACTCATACAATGCATCCTTGGTATCTCAAGTCAAAGGACCATATACACAATTGGGAATCACTGTTTGACATTAGGTATCATCAATCATACAACATTCCATAAGCGGATCAATCAGTGAACTCATTCTCCAATGCACTTGTACTATATCTTTAGTGTCTCCACACAGTTGACTATAAGACTAGCCACCTCCATCATATGGACCAGTATATAGTACACTGATCTATTCAGTTATCTCAATGTCCCTCTCGAGTAACCTATGATTAGGATTATTTAGGATCTGAGTTTAAAGGTGAATCGATCTCACTATCATGATTTCATCATGATCCGATTCCCATTGCACAGAACCAAAGACATCACAATATATATGCAATAAATAATATAATATGAGAATATACCAATATTAATCATAAGTAAAAAGATCACACAGCATGTCACACGTGCCATCACTCACGTGAATGGCTTGTAGGGCACCTGTAACCAGAAGTGAGCAGCTAAGTAAGCATTAAAAGTAAATAGCAAATAAGAAAAGGCACACTAATTTTATAGTGGTTTAGTCCACGTGACCTATTCCACTGCCAATTCCTCTTTACTCGAAGCCATCAGCTTCCACTACTAATCTTTTTTAATAGGCGAAGATCAACCATCCTTACAACTCTTTTCTGCTTTTCATAGGCTTGTGAGAGAACCTTTACAACCCTTTACAAGTATTCCTTTACACTCTCTCTTTGAACTTAAGATAAGGGAATTTAACTCTCTAACAGGGTTTTCTTATAAGTTTTTTATATCTCAATTCTTGCTCTTTTTTTATTATTCCAAGCAAGAATACTTGAGGTATTTATAGACCCCAAATGATTTCAAAACTTGGAGCCAAACTTTAAATCCCCAATATTTCAAGGTACCGACGGTACCACCACCGACACTGGGCAGTACCACCGTTGAACAGAGCCCAAAAATCTGGGCTCTAATAATACCACTGCCCAGAATAGGTAGTACTATCGTCAACAGTCGATGGTACCATCACTGAAGTATCTTAGAAAAGTACTTTTTGTACCATGAGTTGTACCATCTCTTGACCTGACTATACCTCCTCTCAAGTCAACAAAATGAGCCTCATAATAGGCTCAAATCAGTCTTAATTAATACTTAATTGAGGTCCAATAGGCCCTTAATTGAGTTAGTATGGTTACGCCCAAAACTAACTCAATTAAAACCTAAACTACTTTGATCAAGAGAAATTATTATAAAGCATGAATCATATGTCTGGCATGTCATTGGTTCATCTGGCTCTTCATCCGACCCTTCGACACATCGTCCTCTCTTTAGGTGTATTGCCTAATCTGCATGTTGACCTCCACAATATTCGATCTCCTTGGGCAATGTCCGATCCTTCTGGTCCGATGCTTGAACTCATGGCATGAAGTCTTGTACCGACATGTCAACCAATCTTCTGACATGTTCCACTCCAACCTAACAATTGATTCTTCCTGCTTTAATCAATTTACCTCTCATTGATCGAAGCTAGTCCTGTGTCACTCAAATGATGATTAGATCAAAACTTCATCAATTAATTTTATCAAAATTTGAGATTCAACAACAGTACCAATGTCGGCATCGGATAGCATTATCACCTAATAAAGCTCAGGAATCTAGGCTCTATGGTACCATCACGACCACAGGTGGTACTACTATCGAAAGACCTAAAAAGCATAAAATAGTGATTTCTGGTTGTGTGAGCAATACCACCACTTGGGCCTGGTGGTACCACCACCCAGGACTACTCCAGGTCATAGAATTGACCTTCCAACAAGCCCAATTTGGCCCCGAAATAGGCTCACTAGACTCCAAATCAAGTTGACATGGTTTCAGCCTAATACCAACTCAATTTGACTCGAAATAATCACGATCAAGACTTAACCACTCAATCACATATCTAGCATAATTACAAATCAATCAACATGTTGTCCAACATTCTAACATATCATTTAATCATCTGACACTTTGTTGGAGCTTATAACGCATCATCCTTTCCTTCGGTGTATCATCTAATCTATCAGCATCCTGACATCCCACAGTATCTGATCTTATGGTGCAATACTCGATCCTTTTGGCTCGATGCCCGAACTCATGGCACAAAGTCCATTGTTCGACACGTTGATGAATCCTCCGACCAAACGTCCAATCTCTAGCATGATGCTTCTCCCACCCAACATCCGATTATCTTACTTTGACAATTAGTTCTGTGATGGTTCATGTTCGTGATCGAAGTTTTTTCTACGTCACTTATCTTAAAAGTATATTAGTTCATAAATTCATCAATTGATTTTATCATCAAAATCAATTGTTGATAGAGTTTTAACTAAATTTCCCTGTCTATATGTTATAATGAACTTGAATTTTTAAAGAAAAATGATAACCTTTCAACTCTTTGAATTTTTTTAAGTCAAAATAATTTTAATCATAAATCATAGTGACTTTCAATAGTGATTATTATAAGAATTATATGTATAATTTCAGTTAACTAATCCTATCATATCTATAGTTTGAAATAGTTATATATCTTACACAAATATCATAAGTTAATATCATCAAATATAACATGTATATGAGTGCTACGTCATCAAAAAATTACCATCAATTTTTCTTTTTTGTCATCAATATAAAGAGGAAAAAGATGTGTAAGCCATTACTTTACTATTCCCCTTTGTCATTAGCAAAATAAAAAGAATAATATCATGTTATCACGGTGCTACTTATCTTTGATTGCCTCAATCTGCCAATAGTAAAGCTATTTTGATATCACATGAAGGATGTTAATACAAATGAGTCATATGACATAAATCTCACATCATAAACATTAATAAATCAAGATGATGATCTAATGATACGAATATATTATTTAGTAAATAGCAAAAAAATTATAAGAGAATAAATAGTAAAAGATCTTGATTTATATAAAATAAATCTCAAGTTATAAATATCGAAAAGTCAAGATCGTAATAAATCCCCTTCTTAGTCACTAGAAAAAACAAAGAATCATAGTTATAATTTTTTTGATTCTCAAGAATATTTATCTTAACAAATTTTGATCCTTTTACTTGATATTTATGAATTAAGATTTATTTTATATGAATCTAAGTTTTTCATTCTCCTATGATTCTTCTTAGTATTGACTAAGGAAAAGATTTATCTAAATAAACTATGATATATCACTAGACTTCTTGATGTTTATGACTTAAAATTATTATGTATAATTTCCTTCAAAAACAAAAAATTGTTAGCTTTCATATCTCAAAAGAGAATTGAAGTTTGCACTTTCTATAAAAGTGCTGACTTGAAATATGATTGATATATTGAAGGTTAGCTTGAATATTATTGACTTGAATATTATGTTGGTTGAATGTTAGCACTGTTGGATTGTTATATTGAAGCTTGTATTATTGAATTGAAGCTTGAAATAAGCTGAAAGCAGTGCACTAGCAGTAGCACTGTTGAACTGTCAGTAGCACCACTAGAGCACACTGCCCATAGGCAATAGCACCGTCCAATTGATGGTACCACCGCTTAAAACCTTGTCCTATAAAAGTTCTTTTAGGGCCAGTGATAGAACTACCCCCAACCCTTCCTCTACCTCTCTGAACCTTTCTCTACCTCTCATTCCCCTTACTCTTCCTCTATAAACTTAAGAAAACCCCTCTTTTCTACAAATAGGGAGGATAATCCTTAAACTTTTCTCTCAATTTATTACTTGATCTCACTTCTTATTAGTAATATATGTAGGTCCTATGACACCTAGAAGATTCTCAAGGAATAAAGGGAAGAGGAGATTAGATGAAACGTTTGATTCTATACTCTTTGACTTCTATGAACATGCCCTTAAATTTCCAACCTTTTAGTCTAAAAGTGTTCATAAGGAAAAATATATAGATTAGAAGAATTGGGTGATTTTGAACCAATTTAATGGTTTGCTAATTTAAATGCTCTTCTAATTCTTCAAATTAATGAACCTATTTATCCTAGATTTGTTCGATTATTTTACAATAAGTTACATTTAGATGAACATGAGAGGGTATCCATTTATCTTTTGGGCCATCACATACTTATTACAGATATCATAATTTGCAGTCTCATAGGAATTCTTGAAAAAAGAAAAGGTTGCTATTTTAGAGGACAATAGAACACTGAATCGGTTGGGGTTACATTCTGAGGCTTTAGGTACTATTTTTGGAAATCCTAATCTTTTATTGTTTCAAAAAGTTGTGAGCATATTACCTTTCAATATAAAATTACTTTATTACATCATAATTAGTATTCTGCTTCCTAAATAATACCATCATGATGAAGTTAGTCAAATGAAATTAAGTACAATATATTTGATTATGGTAGGACATAATAACTATTTTGGATATCTGTTACGACAAAACATGATTGAGTTGTCAATGAAAGATATGATGCTTTCATATGGGTGGCTTGATTACTAGACTAATGTATGCACATGACATAGTCATCCCACCACATGAAGAAACTATGAAGCTAGACATATTTAATTTCATAAATAGAAACCAATTAAGAAAATTAAGATGCATAGTAATAAATGATGTTTGGACTAGATTACATAGGAGAATTGATTCTCCCCCACCTAAGCCAGAATTAGAAACACCTGTATATAGGGGAAGTCAAACTCCTACTAGTCCTCTTGAGGCAGCACCTCCAACGGAGCCAACACCCTCCTCATTTACGTATTCCATAGTAACTCGACGAGATCGAATTGAACTTCGTCAATACTAAATTTTAATTAAGATGCAGCAAAATTCATCGACAACTTGACACTTTTAATATGCAGTTTAATACTTTGTTTAGGCATTTTAGATTACCACCACATGAATAACTTGTATGTTTCTCTTTTTGTTGATACAATAAGGGAGAAGTCCATGGTTCCTTGATGTGTTGTACTCCTTATCTTGCACATTTTGATGTACTCTTTGATGTTATGTACTTTTCAAAATTATGATGCACTCTTGATGATATTATGATGTATGAGAAGAGAATTAGGCATGTTAAATCTTCCTAATACATGACTTCCTATACATTTTTTTAATTTCTCTGCTTTTATAAATTGAGTTTTATTTTTCTTCCGAAATTATATCCTATCATTCCTTCTCTTGCTATTTACAAAAGAATAAATTTGATCCATGGACTTTTGGTATGCACAACTTGATCTTTTATGTAATCATTTTCTATAAATTCTTTTATTTTCTATTTACAAAAATAGAGCCTTGATTCATGGACTTTCAGAACTTATGACTTGATTCTTTTCTTTATGTGATGAATGAATCCCTCCCTTCTTCTTATATTTTTTACAAAGGGAGAAAGAAACTGCTGATAAGGAGTAGTTATTAATGATGAGTGAGATAATGAGGTAGTTATTAATGATTAGTGAGATAATGAGGTAGTTATTAATGATGAGTGAGATAATGAGGTAGTTATTAATGATGGGATGAAGGAAGTTATTATTATGTTCTATAAATAGGACCTTAGGGAATGAAGAAGAAGAAAAATAAAGTGTGTGCATTTGGAGATAATCTTGTAAGTGTTCTTGTTCTTTTACCTCCTGTTTAATACTACGTCGTTTTCTTGATTGAAAGCGTTTTCCGTTGTTTGGATCGTAGTATTCTGTTTTATCATTTCCTCCTCCTTCCCCAACATTTGTGGTATCAGAGCCTTGTTTCAATTTGAACTGGGCATTATGGCTTTTAATGGCAATTCTATGTCTCAACCCCTTATTCCTATCTTCTCAGACAAATCCTATGAATTTTGGAGTATCAAGATGAAGACTCTATTCAAGTCTCAGGATCTTTGGGACTTGATAGAGAATGGATATGCAGATCCAGATGAAGAAACCAGGCTGAGGGAGAATAGAAAGAAGGACTCAAAGGCATTGTTCTTCATTCAGCAAGCTGTGCATGAGACAATATTCTCAAGAATTGCAGCAGCGACAACCTCAAGACAAGCTTGGTTGATACTTCAAAATGAATTTCAAGGCTCATCGAGGGTGATTACTTCAAACCCTTCGCCGTGAGTTTGAAATTTTATTTATGAAAAGCAATGAATCAGTGCAAGATTTTCTTTCTCGAGTGACTGAAATTGTTAGTCAAATGAAATCTTATGGTGAACATCTTCATGATCAAATAATTGTTGCAAAAGTTTTGAGAAGTTTAACTCCAAAATTTGATCATGTTGTTGCGGCAATTGAAGAGTCAAAGGACTTATCTACTTATTCATTTGATGAACTAATGGGTTCCTTGCAAGCACATGAAGCAAGGTTGAACAGGTCACTGGAAAAAAGTGAAGAAAAAGCATTTCAGGTTAAGGGGGAGTCTTCTACTTCAAAAGAAGACAAAAAATCAACTGGAAGAGGACGTGGCAGAGGAGGATTTCGTGGCAGAGGAAATGGAAGAGGAAGAGGAAGAGGAAGAGGACACTTTGATGGGCATGATGAAAGGCAATCAAATTATGATCAGAAAAACTACAAGAGTGGAATTCAATGTCACTATTGTAAGAAGTTTGGTCATATGAAGGATTCTTTGGAAAAGAAAAGCAAGCAAGCTATGTGGAAGAAAAAGAAGACAATAGTAAGTTATTTATGACTCATTCACAAGTTAATAATATCTCGGGTAATATTTGGTTTTTGGATAGTGGATGTTCTAATCATATGTCAGGCATAAGATCAATATTTAGAGATATTGATGAAACTCACAAGTTGAAAGTTAAACTTGGAGATAGCAAGCAAATCCAAGTAGAAGGAAAAGGAACAATTGAGGTGAAGACAAATCAAGGGAAGGTAAAATACCTTGATAATGTTTTCTATGTTCCTAGCTTATCACATAACTTGTTGAGCGTTGGACAATTGATAGATATTGGATATTCAGTTATATTTGATGATGGTTCCTGCACTATTAAAGATAAAAAATCTGGCTTGATTATGGCAAATATTTGCATGACGCAAAATAAGATGTTTCCAATTGATGTTTCAAATATTGAGAAACATGCCCTTATTGCAAATCAAAAGAATGAGACAAATTTATGGCATTTGAGATATGGACACCTTAATATTAAAGGTTTAAGGTTGTTAAATAGAAAAGAAATGGTTTATGGATTGCCTAAAATTAATACACTTGATGTATGTGAAGGATGTATTTATGGCAAACAAAGTAAGAAACCATTTCCTGTTGGAAAAGCATGGAGAGCATCTAATTGTCTTGAATTAATACATGCTGACTTATGTGGACCTATGAATACAAAATCTTTTAGGGGAAGTCGATATTTTCTATTATTTACTGATGATTATAGTCGCATGAGTTGGGTATATTTTTTGGAATTGAAATCTGAAACATTTGATAACTTTCGAAAATTCAAGGCACTTGTAGAAAGACAAAGTGGTAGACGCATAAAGACATTTCGGACAGATAGAGGTGGTGAATTTATCTCTAATGAGTTTAATTCTTTTTGTGAAGAAAATGGTATTCGTAGGGAATTAACAGCACCATATACACCGGAGCAAAATGGTGTAGCTGAACGTAAAAATCGAACTGTTGTCGAAATGGCAAGAAGTTTGCTTAAAGGAAAGCATCTTCCAAATCAGTTTTGGGCAGAAGCAGTTGCAACAGCAGTTTATTTGTTGAATATTTCACCGACAAAGGCTGTTATGAATCGAACTCCTTTTGAAGCTTGGTATGGTATAAAGCCAACTGTAAGCCATCTAAGAATTTTTGGTTGTATTGCTTATGCTTTGGTAAATTCACAAAATCATCATAAGCTTGATGAAAAATTAGAAAAATACATCTTAATTGGATATTCTGCACAATCCAAAGCATATCGATTATATAATCCTGTAAGTGGCAAAGTTATTATTAACAGAAATGTTGTATTTGATGAAAGGGCAAGTTGGAATTGGGAGATCAATGAAGGTGAAACACAAATTCGTGTTCCGACAGAACTAGTTATTCCATCGAATCAAGTGACAGATCCTGCTCCAACAAGTGCAACGTCAACCTCACCCAGTAGTAGCTCAAATTCAGCAAATGATTCCTCAGATGAAACCCCTCCAGGAAGGTTTAGATCACTAACAGAGATTTATGATTCAACATTTGCTTTATCTATTTCAGATCCTAGAAGTTTTGAAGAAGCAGTTGAGGAATGTCGAAAAGCAATGAAGGAGGAAATCAAGTCAATTAAGAAGAATGAAACCTGGAAGCTAATGGATCAACCGAAAGAAAAGAAAGCTTTTGGATCGAAATGGGTATTCAAAACAAAGTATAATGCAGATGAAAATATCCAAAAGCATAAGACTCGGTTTGTAGCAAGTGGAGCCATAACATGAAGTATTTATAGCACAGATGAACAAGTTGCAGATATTCTCACCAAGTTACTTTCAGTTCAGAAGCATGTTTATTTTATTTCTCAAATTGGTGTATGTAACTATGAATCAAGGGGGAGTGTTGAGAATTGATTCATGATAGTTACATAGTTAGTTAACATGATAAGGAGTAGTTATTAATGATGAGTGAGATAATGAGGTAGTTATTAATGATGGGTGAGATAATGAGGTAGTTATTAATGATGAGTGAGATAACGAGGTAGTTATTAATGATGGGATGAAGGAAGTTATTATTATGTTCTATAAATAGGACCTTAGGGAATGAAGAAGTAGTGCAGAAAAATAAAGTGTGTGCATTTGGAGATAATCTTGTAAGTGTTCTTGTTCTTTTACCTCCTGTTTAATACTACGTCGTTTTTTTGATTGAAAGCGTTTTCCGTTGTTTGGATCGTAGTATTCTGTTTTATCATTTCCTTGCTCCTCCTTTCCCAACAGAAACTTGCTAGCATCTCAAGAAAAGCAAAAATGCTAGCTTCCACATCTCAAGAGAACCAAAATTGTTTGCACATCTAAAGAGAAGTGCTAGCTTGGGCATTTCAAGAAGCAAAAGTTGCTATCTTGCACATCTCAAGAAGCAAAAATTTTGCTTAATTTTACATCTCAAAAACTTGCTAGTTTTTATGTTCTAAAAGTGATGCAAAGCTTGCCAAAAATACTAGCTTACATGATTAAAATATTTACTTAATGTTTCTCCTTTTTATTATTGACAAAGGGGGAGAAGAAATGATGATGTAAAATTATGCTCGATGATTTGAAATCTTAACTTACTCTTGATATTATGATGACATTATGGTGTACTTTGAAATTATGCATGTTATAGCAAATTTGATAATTTGATGCATACAATACTCATGATTTTACTATGATGATGCTTATGTTTTACTATGATGATGCTTATGTTGTATGCATTTATGACTTGAATGCTATGATTTAATATTATGCATATAATAAGTAACCTTTCATTAAAATTACTGTAACTTGAATGCAAAGAAATTATGATTCGAACAATGTCATTCAATGAATTCAAGTTTATTTCAATATAGCATATAGATAGGGAGAGTTTAGTTAAAACTTCATTCTTAATTAGTTGTTATCATCAAAAAAGGGGAGATTATTGAATCTCAAATTTTGATGATAAAATCAATTGATAAAGTTATTATTAATCTGTGTTCAAGCTTGAGAATACAAGACTATCTTCGATCATGAAAAGGTAAAACGATTGAAGTATTAAAATCATACATTGGGCCGGAGTCAGAGATCGGGCATTGGGTCGAAAAAATCAAACTTTACATCAAGATTGGATGTTGCGGGAGTTAACATACTGATGGATCGAGCAATACATTGAAGGAGAGCATGATACACCGAGAGTTCAAATGAACCAATGACATGCCGGACAATACAAGATTTATGCTTTGCAATCGCCTTTGTCATGATCACCGTAGTCTAAATCTTAATTTAGTTTTGGGTGTAACCATGCTGACTGAATTAAGGGCTCATTGAGCTTTAATTAAGCCTTAATTAAGACTAATTTAAGCCTATTAGGAGGATGATTTCATTACCTTGGGAAGAAGTACAACCAGGTCAAGAGATGGTATAGTCCATGGTACAAAAAGTACTGAAACATACTTTTTCAGGTTCCTGTTAGTGGTACCATCGGTTGCCAACGGTAGTACTGCTAGTCGATGATAGTACTATCTATTCTGCACTGTGGTACCATCGGAGCCGATAATCTTGAGCTCTGTTTAGTGGTGGTACGGGCGGTAGTACCACCCGTACCATGAAAATCTAGGGATATGAATTGTTTGGCTCCAACTTTTAAGCCATTTGGGGCCTATAAATACCCGACTCACTCTTGCTTGGAAGAACAAGAATTGAGAATAGAGCTGAAGAGTGTAGTTGATCTTTACCCGTTGAAAGAAGATCAATAGTAGAAGCCGGTGACCTCAACAAAGGAGGAATCGGGGGTGAACGTAGGTCACAACGATCAAACCACTATAAAATTGGTGTGCCTTCTCTTCCTTGTTGTTTAATTACTTTGTAAATTATTTCACTTGCTCATTACAGTCCTACAAATATTTTTAACGTTTAAATGTCTTTCCAATGCAAGTTTTATCAAATAAATCTTTAAATCAACGAAAGTTTTTTAAAAGCACTTTACATCTCAAAAACTTGCTAGTTTACATGTTCTAAAAGTGATGTTAACTTACCAAAAATACTAGATTACATGATTCAAATATTTAATGAATGTTTCTCCTTTTTTTTATGACAAAGGGGAGAAGAAATGATGATGTAAAATTATGCTTAATGATTTGAAATCTTAACTTACTCTTTATATTATGATGACATTATGATGTACGTTGAAATTATGTATGTTATAATAAATTTGATAATTTGATGCATACAATATCCATGATTTTACTATGATGATGCTTATGTTGTATGCGTATATGACTTGAATGCTATGATTTGATATTATGCATACAATAAGTCACCTTTCATTGAAATTGCTATAACTTGAATGCAAAGAAAGTATGATTAGGAGGTTATCATTTTATGAATTCAAGTTTATTTCAATACGACATTGGGCCGAAAAAATCGGACCTTACATCAAGATCGGATGTTGCTGGAGTCAACATGCCGACGAGCAATACACCAAAGGAAAGCATGATGCACCAAGGGTTAAGATAAACCAATGACATGTCGGACAACACAAGATTTACGCTTTGTAATCATCTTTGTCATGATCGTTATAGTCTAAATCTTAATTTAATTTTGGGTGTAACCATGCTGACTTAATTAAGGGCCTATTGGGCTTTAATTAAGTCTTAATTAAGACTCATTTAAGTCCATTAGGAGGATCATTTCGTTCACTTGGGAAGAAGTACCACCAGGTCAAGAGATGGTATAGCCCATTATACGAAAAGTATTGAGACATACTTTTTCGGGTTCCCATGGTGGTACCGTCGGCTGCCAACGGTAGTATTGCCAGTCGACGGTAGTACCGCCTATTTCGCATGATGGTACCACCAGAGCCGAGACTCCTGGGCTCTATTCAGCGGTGGTACTATTGGTGCCGATAGTAGTACCACTCGTACCCCAAAAATCTAGGAATTTGAATTATTTGGCTCTAACTTTTGAAGCCATTTAGGGCTATAAATACCCAACTAATTCTTTGTTGGAAGAGCAAGACTTGAGAACAAAATCTTGTGAAAATGAGATTGTAATTCCTTGAGAGTTTCTCTCCTCTTCTCTAAGTATGATTTATATTTAAGAAAGGGATGAGAGAACTATAATGATTATCTTCTAAATATGTAAAAAGGAGAATAGAACTGTAACAGTGTAGTTGATCTTTACCCATTGAATGAAGATCAATAATAGAAGCCGATGATCTCAACGAAGGAGGAATCGAGGATGGACCTAGGTCACGATGATCAAACTACCATAAAATCGATGTGTCTTCTCTTCCTTATTGTTTAATTACTTTACAAATTATTTCACTTTCTCATTACATTCGGATTTCAAGCCTTTCACACACACACACACGTATTCTTTAAAATATATCACTTCTATCTTTATCTTAAAATTTACATCATTTTATTAATTATTAATTGTTTTCTTTGACCACTAATAATTAATAATTGTTCTCTTATTTTCTATCATGTTATTCTTTTTTATTATATTTGTATTTCTATTCATTATTCAATCTCTTAAAAATCATAATTAAAGGAATAAGTTGTTAGTCGTAATTAACTTCGTATTTACTTCTAAGTAGAGCTTTTATTTTCCTACTACTTATGCTCACCATGTATGTTTGTCTTGTCTTCTTATACTTAGATAATACACATCAAAGTCATTATCGAATGGCGAATTCATGTATCTTTAGCTTTATCCTAGAATAAGCTAGGTCGATATCATTTGTCATAATCCGATTTGATAGGATCATCAATCTTGATAAATCAATTTAAATTTATATCCGAATTAAATCTGATGGATTAAGGAAATCTGAGGATGCTTGTAGAAATGGAGGATCAATTACTTGTCTAATATGATGGAGAGTGGGAAATGCTTGATTAACAATGAAGTACTGCTTGGGCTAAAGGAAATGGTGGTAGGACAAACGAATTCCTGAGCAAATCATAGGGTATATACATATAAGCCACAACGAATGCCACGATGGATGGCTGTGATTCGCGAATTGGGACCCGCCAACTCCCCCTTAAGAATCAGGGAGAGAGAAGCATCCTGTGCCCATCGGGTGCCCCACGACACGGGCAATGGAGTCCCGCGCCCACGTGTTCCACCAAGCGGAGCCCGATCGGAGGACCGGCGGTGGCCCACGAGCCATTAACTCCGGCGTCTTACAGGTCACCGGTGGGGTCGGGGAATTGCGTTCCCATCACGAGAGACGACTCCTTTTGTTCATGTCGTCCCTGTTTTGGCATTCTTGGGTGACACGACCAAAACGGACACGGACGGTGGTAGCATGGCTCTGCAGGTGGTGGTCTCGGGGGAGTGGCTCCCCCGCTGGCATTTCATCCCCATCGGCCTGAGGCCGACAAGTTCACGTGTCGATCCTAGTCGACGTACCTCAGTCTCCGAGAGGCCTCTGAAGTGTTGCGACCATCAATCTGACCCCCCCGGCAAAGCATTCAATGCAGCAGCGGCAGAATACCTTTTCCATCGCTAATCCAATGGCCCCTCTACCGAAACATTCGATGTGGCTTACTTCCAAATGTGATGGCAACCAAAAAAAGAAGAAGAAAAAAAAAAAGAAAAGAGAGCCACACCTTCCTCCGGAGAGTATTCTACAAGCAAAGCAAAGGAGTCAGATATCGGTGTCAGGATGAAGCCAATGGTGTGAGTCATTCTTCTGCCCCCATCCCTAGGAGAATGTTTGCAGGGAGCCCACATCCGGGAAATCTAATAAATGTTTCCGAGGAAGTAAAGTGGCCTCCTCGTTTCTAAGGAGAAAGGCATGGGAGAGGAGGGTGGTGGTGAGTGGGTGCAGGAATCACTAGCCGCAGGTCTCGTGCTGAGGCAGGTGAAGTCGTCTGCAATTTCCATGCCCGACGTCCCAAGCTTTCTTCCTTATCCGACTTGCGCTGCAACTCCCAAGTAACCTGTTTAATGCTGGTACAAAATATGTATATATATAATTTATTCGAAGGAAAAAGTTCCTCGAGGGGGAGACTCTGTCCATACCAACCTATACCCTTCTCCGTCAAGCTTCTCGTGGTGCTTTCATAGCTGGAAGAATCTCTGTTGGAATGATGAGACGTGACATCTCAGACCTGATGCAAGAGGGCGACACAAACGACAAGAAGAACATGCATGCCAAACCTTGATAGATGTACACAAAATCCCTGTTTCTCGAGTTACAAAGTAGAGCAGTCCAACTGTTGTTTTCCCTTCTGCCCCGTTTCTGGCCAATACAAATCTGATGCGGAGTCCGCACTGTCACCACACACACTACGACTCTGTTGCCTAACCCAACCAAACACTATCACAAACGCTATTCATTCTTCTTCTCCATCTCCACCGAACCAGGCAATGGACCGCCACTACAAGCAAGGAGGTGTATCACCTCCCTTTGTCATCACTGCACAGAAACAAATGAAGAAAACATGTGGGCTGTCCTGCCTGACCAAAGTCTACTTTTGCATGGTAAGATATCATTTTGAAGCCGACCTAAAAAAGAAGCTTCATGCTGCTGAAAAATGAAGGCTGCAACAGAAGAGAAGAAGGGTGTGATGGAGAGATACGAAGAAGGAACTTCATGTGTCTTCTGTCCTTTGTGAGTGCTGAGCCAACCGAGACACAGTGTGATGATTCCTACCATGAGCCTCCTCCCCCGATCATACCATTCCAAAAACCAGGAGAGGCCACACCTTCCCCCCTGCTATTCTCCAACTCGGGAGTCGTGCTTGTATCAGCCACTACTGGCTTTACGTCTTCGAACGGGAACACAAGCCTTCCATGAGCACTCTCCTGCATCCCCAGCAGAGCTCCGTACCCACCACTACTCCCGCCTCGTCCTGCTTCCCCTCCTCCTCCTCCTCCACCAATTCCCTCCACCGGGAAGTTGAGTGCAGGAGCCCTGAGTTCCTGCAACCCAAATCCAGTTGGGTATTCCGGCAGTGGCACCGGCACGAATGTCCCGATCTCTGTCGCTGTCATTCCACTACTCAGCAGCTCCATGGCTGAGAAAGCACCAACTGCATTGCAAGGGATGCTTCTACTACTGGTGCTGCTACTGTTGTTGGCGGTACTGCTCTCCAAGTTGGGGAAGTCGTTGTACTCGGGGAGTCCGGGGTGGGGGAAGGCCAAGTTGAGGTCTTGTCCCTCATGGAACTTACGAGAAGTAGAGAGGGAGAAGGGAGGGGAGACGTGCTCGGTAGGAAGCTTCTTAGGATTTGACACTATTGCTGATGCCTCTGTGGCGGTGGCGGTGGCAAGGAAAGACTTCTTGTTCTTCCTTGAGCCACCACCGACGGGAACATTTCTGAGGGATCCACCCTCGGTCCAATACCTCCTACAGGTCTTGCAGAAGTACCTGGGCTGAGTGAGGCTGTAGTTGTTGTAGTAGCAGAACTTGGTGTTGGTGGAGTTGCACCGGGGGCAGTTGAGGGCCTGCTCCCTCTGTGGCTTGGCCCTCCGCTCCGTTACCACCTGCGACCTGGCTGTGGAGCAAGTATTGCTCGCAGTGGTGGTGGTGGTGGTGGACGAGGATGCAGAGGGCACCAGCTGCATGGGCTTCGCCAGCCCTATCTCCTAAAGAGCAACAAAACCGCATCGCCATGCGGACCAATAGTTAACACATACAAAACATTAGCAAACATCTATATATGTCGGACAGCTGCAGATATCCACGATTACATGAAAAGGATGATCAGAGGGAAAGCAGAAAAGATGAAAGAGAAATCAAACGCACTTGGGACACCAACCTGTTCATGCCTTTGCTTTACCTCACAAGCTAAAAAGGACGAGAAAGAGAAAGGGAAAAGAAAAGAAGGTAGAAAAAAGAAAGTGATTTGCTACTTTCAAGGATTAAAGAGGAAGGCATGACAGTATCATAAGAGATGAAGTACCAGATAAGATCCAACCCAAAGAATAAAAAGACCCAAGAAAGCGCCATGCCCTCCCTCCCATATCCACAGACCATTTACCTGACACCACTGAGCAGCATCCATGCGATCCGGATGAGGCTGAGAGAAGAAGAGGAAGATAAAACGGCAGAGGAACGCTTATGGACGGCGGTGGAATCGCGATGCGGTGGTTCTTCTCATGGCATCGAGAGTCGATGAATGGTTGTGGTGACGGGATTGCGGGTCCTCCAAAGCTTACCATTTGTGCGGGCGGTCTTGTCCGTTGCTGCCTGTTCGCCGTGTGTGATTCGACTGCACGAGCGAACCGGCAACGTGGGGCCGTGTCGCAAGTGCAGACGCTGACGTGGTACGTTCCTGCGACGGAGAGCTGTTGTGCGGGGCCGGCGACATGAGTTGTCCGCAGACGGCTCTCCGCAAGCCGGGCCCCACTTCTCGTGCCGATGGGAGGAGAATTGCGGGTGAATAAACCACCGATGCCTTGCATCTCTACCACGTGGCGCTCTCCCGTGTTTTTGCGATGGGAAGATAGATCAGATCATGCATTTTTGTGATGTTTGATGAATCTGTTGTTGTTGGTAGGGAAAGGAGGAGTTTTGACCCGATCGGGATCCCGATCCGATCGACGTAGCCGACGGGTTGGGTTGAGTCGATTTAAGTTAGCGGATTGACATTAACGTAGATCCGCATCCGATTTGTCCACAGGTCAAGAGTCTCCATCCAATTGATGATACCATCACGTGTCATCGCGGATGACCAAGAATTGTAGTCTAATGTTGTTCACACCCTGGACCATTTCTTTCGAGTAATAAGTTTCTATGGATGTGTTCGGAGAATTTGATTCCGTGATCAAGGTGTCAGCACAGCTTGATTCAGTCCGAGTGCACAAGGTACCTCATGTGAGTCATCGAGTGATTGGTACTTGTTCGGGTTGAGCCATCATCTGGCGACTTGCTTTGGGGTGGATGACGACAAGCCTATTTTGCTTCTTTGAGCTCCTTCATACATAAAGGTCAAAGTCGAGAGATATCACTCGATTGACCACTTCAATGATTTAGTCAGTAAATGATAAAGTTTTTGTCTATCCCCTAGCTTAACGATCAATTTTTATACATGTGACTAAAGATCGATTGTATATAACCTATTATGGGTCATTGATGTTTTGAGCGACCTGCTCATACACCTCGTGTGTCGTGAACCAACTTGCTCGGTTCCACACGGGGCATTATTGTTTCGTATTCTCGGGTGGCACATCTTTACTTCGTACAATCCTGGATAGTCAGGGTACAATTTACTGTTTTACATGAGCCCGAGGTGCCACGTTAATACTGATACGATTATCATTTTGATGCTACGGGATAATGGCAACCGTTCCAAGTTGACAATCAAGTACGCACACGAATCTCAAAGCGGGTTATCAACTCAATTAAGTAGGATTCGTTTTGGATTCAGGAAACTGTACGGGCGCTCAAGGTCGTTTCGCGAGTCGTGACTGTAGCGGCTGAGAATGGTCGGCACGGCTATAATTGCTCATTATGATGCCGCTGGATAACATCATGGTTCGGAAGGCCCCATGCCACCCGCGACCACGAGACACGCCACGAGTCGGGCCCAGGAGAGCGTGTCTTGTCCGGCGAACGCGACGCCCTCGGCTGACAAGCCACGTCCTGAACTCCGAGGGTGTTCGCATATGTTAGGCAATGCTCGTGACGCATACAGTACGTATCGGATTATAAGAATAAAACGACTCCAAGTGTCTCACCATCCATGTCCGCTGTGCCCTCTTCTTCCACTCCGCCTCCGCCTCCGCCTCCGCCTCAAACAATGGCTGTGGACTCCATGAGCACTCCACGCTGCCGTCCTGGTGAGATCTGCAGCCGCTGTCGATAGACTTGATAGGATACAAAATATTAAGTGCTCTTGTGATGTTCCTCTTTGTCTTCCACTGGCTTCGTCGTCCTACCATTTTACACTAAACGACAAGAAGCTACGTTGCTGTGCTTTGATGCTCTTGCTGTTCCCGTTTGTCCTGGTACACGAACAAGGACTCGTGCAGTCGGCAGGCAACATAGATGGCTAAGCAGACAAATTGCCTTTTTATTACAGGTGTATGGCTTAAGGCGGTCATTCGCTCATCAAATCTAAATGGTATGTATTGGTTGAGAGTCATGTCTCTTGTGGGAACTATTCGCTGGTCCTTCCCACAGTCTTCTCCACTTACGGGAAAGGATGGATGAAGGAATTTATTCTCGTGCGCAGAAAGCTGCAGTGCATTGAATGATGACAATCTGAGCCAAGCTGATGGGTTCATATCTGAAACAACCTTTAACGTTAAATGTATTTAATATCTCAAGACAGAACTACTAATTTCGGCAGATTGGTTTTAATTTTCGATTCACTGTGTCGCGAGTCAAAGTGGTGGACGCACAAAAGGATAAAATATAGCTATTTTTTTGACATTGCTGATTGATGTCTTTCATTTTCCTCGTTATGGGCAGACCTCACATCGACATAGTAATTGATGCACAAAACATCACAACAAGGATTATAGTAGAACATAAGGCTCGAGATTACAGCCACTTTGTGGGTGCCAAGAAAGAGAGAGAATCTGCTGGGAGTCTCACCCAAACCCACCTACAAATCTCTCACCCAACATGCCCCTTTTCTCTCTCAAGAAATTGGCAGGTTACTATAGAAATCTCTACTCCTCAATCCGATAGGATAAATTATGGATCAACCTCCCGCTATCATGCACTATAAGCCATGTCAGCTCCTTGAGCCACATCAGTACTCTGAGCCATGTCGGCTTCTAGAGCCGTACCGACTGTTCAAGATTTCGGAAGATGACGATGATCACCCGAGGCTGTACCTATCGCCCGAGATTCTGAGAGATAACACCGATCGCCCCGGGCCGCACCTACCACCCAAGATCCCAAAAGATGACATCGACCATCTGATGTCGTACTCGTCGGTCGAGGTTCGGGGAGCAGTGCTGTTCAAAAGCAATGCTCAGCACGGTGTCGCTCCGGACACCCTGAGCCTCACACCTCATACGTTTTGCCATCTATCCTCAGATATAAAAATCGACCTTGGGTATAGTCCAGAGGATCAACTCTTCGACACCCAAAAACTCTCTTAAATCAATTCCACTTATTGACTTAGCCATCGGAGGGGTCACGTCGGGCACAAACCTCCCCGACTGAGGCCATCATATAGGGCTCGCAAGCAGATCTACGAGGAGACACACACCCAAGATAATCGATTCTGAACTCGATCGAGCATCATCCATCCCCTCGGCTGATGTGTGATAGAATATAAGATTTCCCTCAACTGCACCCTCAACTGAATGAGGAACTCTCGCTGCTCAGTTGAGGGAAATCCTCTTCCTTAACAACTTCCTCAGCCTATAAATAAAGTTGATGTACATATAATCAAATCAATTCACTTTTTTACTTCAACATAGTATCAGAGCACTTCTGAGAGATTACCTTTCATTTTCATTGTCCGACGATAGCATCTTCCCTTCCTCTGTCCTGCGCTGCCAACATCTTCTCCCAACAACCGAAGACCAGTCATCTACTATTGAATAGCCGCCAACATCATCTCTTCTCCCTGATCTCGGTTGCATTCTCGTTGCCCCATCAAGGTCGACAAGATCCTTCTCTCCGAGATCCTTCCATTCGTTGCCCCTACTTGGCACACTGCCACTATTGGCACTAAGTAGTTGCTTGCACCTTCTACTAGGTCCCAAACTCGGTGCTAGATTGCAATTGTTGCCTCGGCTGCCACTGTCGTAGCCCAGTCTCGGTCATTGCCTTGCCGCCGCTACCACCACCATGGCAGCTGCTGCCCTCAACCGCTTGTGACCCTTCTGTGTCACCAGCGTCTTCTTCCATATTGCAACAGAAATATAGTAACCCCTGCTTCTTTTGCTGCAACCGTCGGACCTCCTCTTTCTACCACCGAGTTCCCCTCATTGCCAGTGCCCTCTCCCCTACTGCTGCCCACCACCACTAGCCACGCCGTTGTCCTTCCCTATCGTCGTTATTCCTCTACCATCTCTAATGCATAACTCTTCAACCTCTCTTACGAAGGAGAGGACTATTGTCCACAGAGGCGATCTGGAAGGAGCTTCTCACAACACTAACAACGGTGGGCGGCTCGTGCCTCTCCTACCATTGTCGTTGTGTTCCAGGCAACTCGATTAACGCATTCTCATATCTGCCAAAATCTGCTGCTATTTGTCGATGCTCTCCGACTTCGGCCCCGGTGCGTCCTTTGGACTATTTCTTCTAAGGGCTCCTTTCCCTTTCAGCCACGAAATCTTCAATGATGCCTGCCATCACTGCTTTTAGCGCAAGATCCCCTTGCCTCATCGTGGTCACCTAAACCCTCCTCCGAGTTGCGCAGCCTAAAACTCTCCAATCGCTGCCCCTCCCCCCTTCCATAAATAGCTACCTCAATAGAGATGGAAGGAGATGTCGCGGTAATAGCGATCCTCCTCGCTGCGGCACATTCTGCATTGCTCACCCTCGCTACAACTCTCTTACCTGAAACTTGCCCCACTTCCTCGTGTCGCTTGACTCCAGAACTGTCTCCAAGCACAGTATCACTGCGGAGACTATGGATAGCCAGAAGTACTGTCGCAACTTTGAGAAGGTTTGCAAGTGAACCTAACCACATGGAGCACTATCTACACATGCAGCTACTACTCTTGCTGTCTTCTGCATCAACCTTACAACACACAGCTTAGAACCAACCAGTGCATGGGAGAGGCTCTTTCCTTCCAAATTCCTTTCGACCCGTTCAAGAGCTGTAATCTACACCGATCACATTTGCTTTGTTTCTTCTTTCTTGATTACTGCACCATCAGCCAGTAGGTGCATCCCATTGACAATGTCTCCGAACGAAGCACAACCCATCGTACCTAGTTGCAATCACCCTTAAATCGGTACATCATCATGTCTTTATCGTCTACCTCTGATGTTCCTCTCACTGTCCCTACAGGAAACCACAATAGTTCTCAAACTATAGGGCTCATCTCCATCAATGCTGCAACTCTCATCCCTTTCAAATTATCCAGAGGCAGCAACTATGCATCTTGGCGTGCTTAATTTTCTAATCTACTATTTGGATATGATTTGTTAGTCTACGTTGTTGGTTCTCTCAATTGTTCACCGACAATGATCAACGTCCCAGGAGTACCCAGTCCAGTACTAAATCCATAACACAAACTATAGTTACGCTAAGATCGACTCATCGTTCAAGCAATTAAAGCTTCAGTTGCTATCTATCACTCTGCTCATATCCTCTTGTGTTACTATTGTAGAGGCATTGTGCAAGTTGCAAACTACCTTAGCAAATCGTTCGCATACTCGCATGCTCAGCCTCTTCTCTAGTCTAATGAATATCAAACAAGAGGGAAATACTATCGTTGATTATCTATAAAATATTAAACTTATGATTGATGACTTGGCTTTAATAGGTCACTCTCTCAGTGATGAGGAAGTCCTCGTCTACATTCTCAATGGCCTGAGAACCGAGTTCAAGGAATTGGGAGCTGTAATTCGAGCACGCGACTCACCAATGTCGTTTGAAGAACTTTATGATAAGTTAAGTGACTACAAGGCGCATTTGAAGTGTGAAGATAAGTTGCTAGGACCAACCATCATTGCTCAGGTCAGTTAAAAATATAAAAAGAAAGGCTCTCAGTACCATAAGAAAGCCGATAAAGGTTGGGACAAGCTACCTCCTACCTCTATGAACACTAATCCAACCTCTCCTCCACCTTTTCCATATTTTAACCCTAACTTCAACAACTATCACGGGGGCACCTTCCAACCATTGCATCTTGCTCAACAAATCAACAAGGAGTCATCTATGAACTGTGTGATAAAGCCGGACACTCCGCAAAAGTCTATCAGTCTCGACCCCGACTTTCAACTCCATCCAGTTGGCCTCAAGCGAATCTCATGACTACTCCACCTACCAATCAATATAATTGGATCATGGACTTTGAGACTTCTCATTATATCACCTCTGATTTACAGAACTTATCCATCCATAACAACTATGGTAGGAATGAAGATATTATCATTAGTGATGGTAAAGGACTCCCCATTACTCATACTGGTTCCACAACGTTTAATTCACGCACTACTACTTTATACTCGATGATGTTTTGTATGCACCACACATTAAACAAAACCTTATTTTCGTTTCTCAATTTTACAATCAAAATAATGCTTCAATTAAATTCTTTCCTGACTTCTTTCTTGTTAAGGATTTGAGCACATGGACATCCTTCGTTCACGGTCAGAATAAAAACAATATTTATGAGTGATCGACTGCACCAAAAATAATCAAGCCGACTGTTAACTCTTCCATTACAGCTCTAATTGACGTATGACATCGTGTCTTGGTTATCCTTTACCCTTTATTCTGCAAAAAATATTCTCTTGTTACTCTCTTCATAGTATTAATTCTCGTAGCAGCCTAACTCATTGTGATGCTTGTTTTAGTTCTAAAAGTCATCGCTTATCTTTTCGAACATCTCCATGTCCTCTTCTCAACCCTTTGAAATTATTTATACAAATGTTTGGGGTCCCACTCCAATAAATTCCTTTGATAATTTTTGATTTTATATCATTTTCGTAGATTATTTCGCTAAGTACATATTGTTATATCCTCTTCGTCATAAATATGAGGTTTCAATAGTTTTTATTAATTTTCAAAAGTTGGTAGAGAATTTATTTGAGACTATAATAAAAATGGTCTATTCTGATGGTGGAGGTAAATTTCAAGCTCTCACCTCATGTTTGTCAACCTGTGGCCTCCATATACTTCTCAACTAGTTGGCTCTACCAAACGTAAATATTGACATATAGTTGAAACTGGTTTTACACTTCTACACCAAGCCTCCATGCTACCAACCTTTTGGTCAGTAGCCTTTCAAACTATAGTCTACCTCGTTAATCGTATGCTTACTCCCATCATACAATATCAATCACCATTAGAAAAACTATTTCATAAATATCCAACCCTTCATAAGCTTAAAATATTTGATTGTTTGTGTTATCCATGGCTATGTCTCCATGCCTCACATAAGTTAACACTTAGATCTCAGCCTTGTGTTTTTATCGGATACTCTCTTGACCATAATGTCTTCCGATGCTATGACTCTCATTTTCATAAAGTCTTTATTTCATGTCATGTTACCTTTGTTGACTCTATCTTTCCTTTTCACAACACTAAGTCTTCTGCCACATATCCAACTCCACTAAATATGCATTAATAGATTACACCTTTGAAGCCATCAACCGAGCCTCCATCCACACCATCTAGTCATTCCCCTCCTTATTCACACTATTTTATTACTCTAATTCCGCATGTCCTCACTCCCTCCTTTACCTTATTATAAGTTTCTCCTGTTGTTGCAATAATACCCTTAAAGAGGTAAAACCACCTTCACCTAGACTTAGCACCACTAAAGCTGGTTAGTCTGACTCGAACCATGTTTGTGACTCGTCTACTAATATTGTAGTCCTTGGGATCCCATAACAATTCATTATAAAAATGGTATTTTTAAACCACCTTGTGTTCTCGATCTATATGCTAGCACTGAATCTTCACTTGAGGCTATTGAACCAACTTCATTTACTCAAGCCCAAAAATCTCCACACTAACATAAAACCATATGTGAGGAATATGATGCTCTCTTCTATAACTTCACATGGACCCTTATTCCCTGTTATCACATACAAAATATCATCAGGAGTAAATAAGTTTTTTGAATTAAGCGAAATCTCGACGGATCAATTGCCAGATATAAAGTATGTCTAATGGCCAAAGGGTTTTATCAATGACCTGGTGTTGACTTCATGGAGACATTCAATCCGTTGTAAAACCCACCATAGTCCGACTTATCTTGAGTTTGGCTTAAGATAATTAGATGTTAATAACACCTTTTTATAGGAGACTTTTGATGAAGATATCTTTATGTACCAACCTCCTAGCTCCATCTATCCTTAGTTTCCAATAAGTTGCAAAAAGCTATTTACGGACGTCATCAACCTCCAAGAGCATGGTATACTGAACTTGGCTTATTTTTTTTACTTCTGTTGGCTACGTTAACTCTAAGTCTAATATCTCACTATTTCTTCGACAACAACCTAGAGGCATAATATATCTCTTGGAATATATGGATGATATTATTGTTACAGGTAATAATTCTTTAGAGGTTCAGACATTCATCACGTAATTAGCCGATCAATTCTCTCTCACAGATCTGGGAGCCTTGAGTTACTTTCTAGGAATAGAGGCAACTTATATATCTTCAGGAATCTTTCTCTCACAAAAAAATATATTAAAAATCTATTGTCAAAGATGAATATGCAGGATGCAAAAGAGGTCACCACTCCCTTCTCTACTAATGCATCCCTCAAATTATATAATAGAAGTCCTAGTACAAACCCTACTCAATACCATCAAGTAGTTGGCTCCTTATAATATTTAGCTCTCACTCGTCCAGACATCTCATTTATACTCAATAAACTATCACAATTCATGCATCAACCATCTACTACAAATTAGTCTGCAGTCAAACGAATTATGCAATATCTTAAGGGGACCATCAATCATGATATATTTCATAGCAAACACTCGTCGATGCATCTGCATGCATTCATTGATGCTGATTGGGCCGAGAACTCTAATGATAAAACATCCACATCATGATGGAGGCGACTGGTCTCCTAGCCACTTATGTGGAGACACTAAGGATATAGTACAGGTGCTCATTAGAGAATGAGTTCACTGATTGATCTGCTTATGGAATGTTGTATGGTTAATGATACCTAATGTCAGACAGTGATTACATAGTCCTAGTTGTGTATTTGGTCCTTAGCCTTAAGACACCAAGGATGTCTTATATGAGTACTCTTTTCTTTGACACCAGACTTACAGGTTTGGAAAGCTCTAAATTTAGTACAATTGGTTATTAGGATTGGTAGCCAACCTTATGAAGGCAATTGAGTGTTAATACAGGATCATCCACTCTCGGTATCATGAGAGAAATATCTCATATGTGCTTGCTCAGACAAATCCCTGGCCAGGGTCATTCGAATTGAGAGAGAAGGAGTTCTCTGATAGAATTCGATTATAGTAAGACAAACTGATTCCTTATGTGACCTGAGAGTACCATATCTAATATACAGTCTCTAGGATATTATTTGGATGAGGGATTATAGATACATGGTAACTATGGACAAACAGGTTCGACGGATTCGATCCCCCTATACTGTCTGGGGACTATGGCGTAATGGCCTAGTACGTCTATAGTCGATGAGTCAAGTGAATTATTATGAGGATAATACTTCACTATATACGAAGGAGTTCTAATGGGAGTGACTCATGGCCAGCTCAGTATCGGGCCTAGAGGGTCACACACATATGGTGGATGCTTCAGCGAATAAAGAATTGGATGAAGATCCAATTAGCCCCTATTCTCATTAGATGAGACCCTATGCTGCTGGGCTCCTTACTTAAGGCCCAATCAGAGGCCTAAAGAGATTATTGGATAGAGATCCAATAATACAATGTTAGTGGATTATTGGATGGAGATCCAATACCCACTAAGGTACGAGCCCCAAGGTTTTTGGTAGTCTATAAATAGGAGGGGAGACTCATGGTTGATAGGCTGCAACTTAAGCCACCACCTCGTATTCTCCTCCCTCCCTCTGAGCAAGAGTTGCGAGATCAGATTGGAGGAGTTTCGCTGCAGAGATCCATCGTGTGGATACCGCTAGAGAGGAGGACGCTTGACCTCCTTCATCTTCTCAATCCAGATGTGGAATACAGGGATATACGATCTCCCTATGTAAAATCAATCTCTTTCACATCGTGATTTTTATCGATTTTTATATTTTTCTTGTAACCCCAATCTTTTGCACGATGATTTGATATACGTGGGAAACCAATTTTGTTTTGATTTCCATTGTGCATGTGATGCACCCACTGAGGTTTCCCAACAGTGACATCATAGCCAAGGTTTTCGTGCGAAAAATTGATTTTAAAATACGTGTGATGAGATTATATTAAGTAGAATCGTTCTACGCATTCTTGTTGTGTTTTCGCAACGAAGGCAGCGAGGCGGAGGGGCTGGCCATGGCATTATATCGCGTAGAATCGTTCTACGCATTCTTGTTGTGTTTTCGCAACGAAGGCAGCGAGGAGGAGGGGCGACTAGCCACGGCCAGCCCTCATGTAGGGCCGGCCACCCACGGCTAGGAGAGGGCTAAGGAATCCTTTTGAGAAAAAGGATGAACCTACCCCTCTAAATTTTAAAATTTTCAAGAACTGTCCTCATGTACAGAATTCTGAAAATGCCCTCAATAATTCTAAAAATTTCGAGGACTGTCCTCTCATCCAAAATTATGAAAATACCCTCAATAATTTTAAAATTTCGAGGGCTGTCCTCTTATCCAAAATTATAAAAATGTCCTTGACAATTCTAAAAATTCTGAGCATATCCTGATTTTCAAAAAAAAAATAATTAAATAGTTTAATTAATTATTATATATTTAGTAATCCTACATATGATATGATGTACATGTGATGTATAATGTGGCTGGATGATCATGAGCCATGTGTTGTGATGTGTATAATTATGATTATTATTATTATTGGGGCATGTGTGCCTGTGATTATTTGTAATTACATGGAGAGACACAGCAGGAGCATGGAGGTGACAGTGGGACCAACGATGACGTGGTGGGAGATTATGATGCATAGTGATACAATGATCCAACGGAATCGATGATGACGAGATCAACAATCACAGGGCATGAAGATGCGCTGATGCACACATAGATCCTATTGTGAGTGGTTATGCCCATTGGCTCGGGCCTAATCATATTAGGTGACGGCTCATGATCATCCGGTGTGGCTTGTATATGTGATGTATTATACACTTACTGGATATGTATATATATATATATATATATATATATATATATATATATATATATATATATATATATATATATATATATATATATATATATATATATATATATACGATATAAATATATATTAAATATGTATATATATATATATATATATATATATATATATATATATATATATATATATATATATATATATATATACATGCGATATAAATATATATTAAATATGTATGTGTGCGACACGACATATTAGGAGACCGATACGAAATAAAAACCCCTCCTACGATAATATTAAGTCGGTAAGCGTGAGGCAATAAGATTGACCCATGTGGCCTTCCATCGTTATAGGAAGAAATTGAATCACGACATAGGTTGAGTTGGTCGAGTCCCTCGAGGCTTACCTATCTACGTGATCGAGTTCTTGTCTATGACATAGAGATGCCACCGGTGACCTGAGGACATGGTATGCTTGGTCGAGTCCCTCGAGGGCATATCATCAAATCAGACTTATCTTGTAACGATGGTGATGACTTAACTGAATATCATGGTTGGTCGAGTCCCTCGAGACCATAATGATTCGGAGGCCGAACATGACGGGAATCACAAAGAGTTGTGATTGGCAAAAGTTACCTACATTTTGGACTTAGTGTAATTGGTCGAGTCCCTCGAGGTTGCACTAGGACGCTAATTGGATCCCAATCCCCACTAGGAGCCTACCGGAGACTTCCATTTCATGTGTCGAGGGTGTCGTGTGATTCATTAAGAAAATAGTGGGAGTACATTAAGATAGAAGTCCATATCTTAATTAATATTTTCTGTAAAATCTACATGTTATTTAATTTACGCTATATCTTATTTTGTCAGAAACATATCGCTCACAAACCCCCTACGTGGCATACTTGATGCCAACCGCCTCACTGGTCCAAACTATACAGATTGGCTCCGTAATTTGAGAATTATTCTCACGACGGAGAAAATCATATACGTCCTTCATACAATTGTGCCCATGCCGGAAGAAGGAACAAGCGAGGATGAGATTGCTCGCTATGTGAAGTACATAGATGATTCCACGTTGGCAAAATATTACATGTTGGCCTCCGTGACTCCTGAGTTACAAAGGCAACATGAGAGCATGGATGCAGATTCTATCATTCTTCATCTTCGCCAGCTATTTAAGAAACAGGGAAGAACTCAAATATATGAGATATCTAAGAAACTCTTCCAAGCAAGGATGACAGAAGGGACATCGGTTGAGGACCATGTCCTAAAGATGATAGAGTGGATCGAAAAACTCACAGGTCTAGGAATAGTCCTAAAGGATAACTTGTGTGTTGATCTTATACTTCAGTCCCTATCATATTCCTTTTCTTACTTCATCATAAATTTTAATATGAGCAAGTTTGAGGTGACTCTCCCTGAGCTCCTCAATATGTTGAGGGAAGCTGAGAGTGCCATTAAGAAGGAGAAGCCAGTTCTCTATATTAGTGAGACCAAAAAGAAAAGAAAGGCCAACAAGACCCTTAAGAAGGGCAAGCGCAAAGAAAGACCAGATAAGGCAAAGGTTGTTAAGAAATACCCAGGAAAGGACAAAGGACAATGCTTCCATTGTGGCCAAGACGAACATTGGAAGAGGAACTGTAAGGACTACCTTGTAGAGAAGGCGAGATAGAAGCTTGGAGAAGCTTCAAGTATATTCATAATCAGTCTCCACTTGTCAGATTTTCATGATAACATATGGGTATTGGATACCGGGAGCGTTTATCATATCTATAATTCATTACAGGTTCTGGCAAGACCTAGGAGATTGGCTAGAGGTGAGATGGACCTCAAGATGGGCAATGGATCATGAGTTGCTGCAGTTGCTGTTGGAGAGGTCACCCTACATCTGCCTGGTGGAGCTATTATTACATTAGATACATGCTATTTTGTTCCCTCTATTATTAAAAATATTATTTCTATCTCTTATTTGATAATTAATGAATATAAATTAGTTTTTAAGAATAATAGTTGTTTAATAATTATGGATGATGAGATCATTACTAGAGGGACCCTTATAAATGGCTTATACGTGTTAGACACTTCCCAACATATCATGAATATAAATATGTCTAAGAGGAAAAAAGATGATGTGAATAATGCATACTTATGACATTGTAGGTTAGGTTATATACATGAGGGAATGATTCAAAAGTTGCTGAATGATGGATGCTTAGATCTATTTGACTATGAGTCATATGTAACTTGCGAATCTTGCCTTCGTAGAAAAATGACCAACTCTCCTTTTAGTGGAATTGGAGAGAAAACCACTGAGTTATTGGAACTCATACATAGTAATGTTTATGGTCCCATATCGACTCAAGCTATAGGTCGTTACTCATACTTCATTACATTCACTGATGATTTCTGTAGGTATGGACACATGTACTTAATGAAGTACAAATCTGAGGCCTTTGAGAAATTCATGGAATATAAGAATGAGGTAGAAAACCAAATTGGAAAGAGTATTAACTCTTCGATCAGATCGAGAAGGAGAGTACATGAGTACAGAGTTCACCCATTTCCTCAGGGACAATGAGATTCTATCCCAGTGAACACCTCCTTATACACCTCAGCTCAATAGTGTATCAGAAAGGAGGAATTGCACACTGTTAGACATGGTGCGGTCCATGATGAGTTTCGCTGATCAACCCGTCTCATTTTGAGGGTACGCCCTAGAGACCGCAGCTTACATTTTGAACAGAGTTCAATCAAAATTGATAGTGTCTACACCATATGAGATATGGAAAGGAAAAAAGTTTCATCTTAAGGTGGTTAAGATTTGGGGCTATCCTGCCTATGTTAGAAGATATAATCCCGACAAGTTGGAATCAAGGACGGAATGGTACACATTCGTGGGATATCCTAAGGAGACTTTGGGGTATTATTTCTATCATCCCGAGGAGCAAAAGGTCTTTGTTGCCAAGAGAATTATGTTCCTTAAGAAGGAACACATTCTTGGTAGAAATAGTGGGAGTGAGACAGAATTGAGCGAGGTTGGAAAACGTATCTCGAGCACCATTCCAGAGCCCGAGTTTGTTTAGGTACCTAACACACAAATTCTAACTTTTTGTAGGTCTAGTAGAGTATCTCACCCTCCTGAAGGATATGTGGGATATATCAATAGAGATGACTCTCAGGATGTTGACCCTCAGACCTATGAGGAGGCTATTATGAGTATAGACTCCGGAAGTGGCAAGAAGCCATGAATTCTGAGATGGATTCCATGTACTCTAACAAGGTTTGGAACCTTATGGATGCACCTGAGGGTATTGTACCAATTAGCTGCAAATGGATCTTCAAGAAGAAGATCAGAGTGGATGGAAAGATAGAGACTTATAAAATAAGGCTGGTAGCTAAAGGATATCATCAAAGACAATGAGTTGACTATGATAAATCCTTTTCACTTGTAGCCATGCTTAAGTCCATTAGAATTATTTTGGCCATTGCAGCACATTATGACTATGAGATATGGTAAATGGATGTCAAAACAACATTCCTCAATGACAACCTCGAGGAGGAGGTATATATGATATAGCCACAAGGATTCATATCCAAAGAGAGTCCAGATAAAGTGTGAAAGTTGTTTAGATCCATTTATGGATTGAAGCAAGCTTCCCGAAGTTGAAACATAAGATTTAATGAGGTGATAAGATCTTATGACTTGTGTGTTAAGAACGAAGATGAGCCTTGTGTGTACAGGAAGGTAAGTGGAAGCACTATCACTTTCTTGGTGCTATATATGAATGACATCCTAATCATTGAAAATGATGCACGAATGCTCTTCACAGTAAAGGCTTGGCTATCCAGAAACTTCTCCATGAAAGACTTAGGGGAAGCATCCTATATTTTGGGGATCTTGATCTATAGAGATAAATCCAAAAGAATGCTTGGCTTGTCCCAGTCTAGGTACATTGACTCCATTATCAAAAGGCTTGGCATGGAGAATTCCAAGAGAGGTCTTACACCGATAAGACATGAAATACCACTTTCTAGGAGTATGTCCCCAAAGAGTCTTGAAGAAAGGACACACATGGAGAAAATATCTTATGCCTCAGCGATAGGGTCTATCATATATGCGATGTTTTGTACCAGGCCTGATATAGCACATGCTCTGAGTGTCACGAGCAGGTATCAGGCAGATCCAGGTTTAGAACACTAGAAGGCAGTAAAGTGTATCCTTAAGTATTTGAGAAGGACTAAGGATCTTTTACTAGTATATGGAGAAGGTAGCCTCCAGGTTGAGGGCTACACAGACTCGAGTTTTCAGTCCGACATTAATGATATCAAGTCAAATTCAGGATTTATTTTCACCTTAAATGAAGGAGCAGTAAGCTGGAAGAGTTTCAAGCAAGATACTACTGCTGACTGACCACAGAAGCAGAATACATTGCTGCAGTAGAAGCAGCAAAGGATAAGGTTTGGATAAAGAAGTTCATCAAGGATTTGGGAGTCATACCAAGCAGCGTGGAGCTAACTCCCATATATTATGACAGCGACAGAGTGGTAACTCTAACAAAGGAACTCAAGTCTCAACATAAGTGTTCTTAGGAGGTTCCATCTGATTAGAGCGATAATGACCTGAAAAGATATAACAATTGAAAGAGTTCCATCCAAAGATAACATTGCAGATCCATTGACGAAGTCGTTGGCTCAGATTGTATTTGAGCGTCACAAGGGTCTGATGGAGATCAGACACATAGGTGATTGACTTTTGGTCAAGTGGGAGATTGTTGGTTACAAGTGCCCTGTAAGCCAATCACATGAGTGATGACATGTGTGACAAGCTATGTGATCTTTTTGCTTATGATTAATATTGGCATATTCTCAAATTATCTGTTACATATATATTGTGATGTCCTTGGTTTTGTGCAATAGGAGTCAGATCGTAATTAGATCATGATAATGAGATCGATTCACCTTTAAACACAGATCATAAATAATCCTGATCATAGGTTACTCAAGAGGGACATTGAGATAATCAGACAAATCGGTGTACCATATACCCATCCATATGATGGAGGCGGTTGGTCTTATAGCCACTTGTGTGGAGACACTAAGGATATAGTACATGTGCTCATTAGAGAATGAGTTCACTGATTGATCCACTTATGAAATGCTGTATAGTTAATGATACCTAATGTTAGATAGTGATTCCACAGTCCCAATTGTGTATCTGGTCCTTAGACTTGAGACACCAAGTATGTCTTATATGAGTACTCTTTTCTTTGATGCCAGACTTACAAGTTTGGAAAGCTCTAAATTTGGTACAGTTGGTTATCAGGATTGGTAACCAACCTTACGAAGGCAATTGAGTGTCAATAGAGGATCATCCACTCTCGGTATCACGAGAGGAATATCTTATATGTGCCTGCTCAGACAAATCCCTAGCCAGGGTCATTCGGATTAAAAGAGAAGTTCTCTGATAAAATCCGATTATTGCAAGACAAACTAATTCTGTATATGACCTAATAGTATACCATGTCCAATATACGGTCTCTGGGATATTATTTGGATAAGGGATTATAGATACATGGTAACTGTGGACAGACAGGTCCAACGGATTTGATCCCCCTGTACCGTATGGGGACTATGGCATAGTGGCCTAGTACGTCCATAGTCGATAAGTCAAGTGAATTATTATGAGGATAATACTTCACTATATACGAAGGAGTTCTAATGGGAGTGACTCACGGCCAGCTCGGTATCGGGCCTAGAGGGTCACACATATATGGTGGATGCTTCAGCGAATAGAGATTGGATGAAGATCCAATTAGCCCCTATTCTCATTAGATAAGACCCTATGTTGATGGGCTCCTTGATTAAGACCCAATTATGGGCTTAAGGAGATTATTGGATACAGATCCAATAATGCAAGGTTAGTGGGTTATTGGATGGAGATTCAATACCCACTAAGGCAGGAGCCCTAGGGTTTTTGGTGGCTCTCTATAAATAGGAGGGGAGACTCATGGTTGATAGGCTACAGCTTCAGCCACCACCTCCTATTCTCCTCCCTCCCTCTGAGCAAGAGTTGCAAGATCAGATTAGAGGAGTTTTGCTGCAGAGATCCATCGTGTGGATACCGCTAGAGAGGATGACGCTTGACCTCCTTCATCCTCTCCATCCGTATATGAAATACATGGATATACGATCTCCCTAGGTAAAATCAATCTCTCACACATCGCGATTTTTATCAATTTTTGTGTTTTTCTTGCGACCCCAATCTTTTACACGATGATTTGATTTGTGTGGGAAACCTTTTTTTGTTTTGATTTACGCTGCGCATATGATGCACCCACTGAGGTTTCCCAACATTTGCCCACCCTGCTGATAATTGGGAAAGGCCCTTCATACTTGCGTACTAATCCTTTGTGCACTTTATGCCTAAAAAACTAGAATTATGATAGTTAAAGCTTCACCAATACTAAGTTGTCAACTTTAAACTCTTATGGTCGCCTTCCCAAGTCTGCCCACTTCTTTATCTTTTTGGTTGCCTTATCTAAGTAGGCCTGAGCAATATATGCATCTTAATGTCATTCCTTTGCAAAGTGATATGATGATGGACTACTCTCTATATAGCCAATGGCCAAGGTATGAAGTGTCGATGGCTGTCCCATAATAATTTTGAATGGGCTCTTATTAGACGTAGAGCTCCATAGCAAATTGTAGGAAAATTGGGCAATGTTCAACAACTTCACCCAATCTTGCTGATTAGCACTCATATGATGCTATAGATATTGTTCCAAAAGCGAGTTGATTCTTTCTATTTGACCATTTGTCTGGGGGTGGAGGCTTGTGGAGAAGTATAGCTTAGATTCCGACATCTTGAATAACTCGGTCTAGAATCATCCCAAGAACCGAGAATCTCGATCATTAATGATGTTGTGTGGGACTCCCCAATACTTAACAATATTCTTCATCATCAACTTGGCTACCTCCTCTGCTGAACAATGCAGGGGTGAAGCAATAACCATTATATACTTTGAAAACTGATCGACAACCACGAGTCCCCCTACTGCGGGCGAGCTTGATATGAAGTCCAAGAAAATGTTCTCACATTGCCTTTCTGGTATGGGTAGCGGCTCCAAAAGTCCCACCGATTTTCGCTGCTCTACCTCATCCTGTTGGTAAGTAAGGCATGTTCGAACATATTCCTCCACATCTATCCCCATCTTCGGCAAATAGAAGGCCCTCTCCATGAGAGTCATTGTTCGATAAATACCCGAATGTCTCGTCCAGAGGGAATCGTGACACTCCCTCAGGAATTCAGGCCTCAAGTTGTCCGCTCGGGGAACCCAAACTCTATTCCCTTTGGTGTAGATGAGTCCCTCCTAGACCCAAAACCATCGTGCCTTGCCCTCTTTGATGAGTTACATCAGGGTTACTACCTGAAGATCACTGTATTATCCATCCCTAATCCTAGAAAGAAAGTTGGGGTGTAATTGACTTGCTTGACCTCCACCTTCCAACTGTATAGCATTCACTAATTTAACTTTCTAGCTCAATGCATCGGCCCCGACATTTGCCTTTCCGGACTTGTACTCTATTAACATGTCGAACTCGGCCAAGAAGTCCTGCCATTATGTTTGTTTCAGGGAGACTTTCTTTTGAGTATGGAAGTAACTCAATGCGACATTGTCCGTCCTTAACACAAAAGGTACTTCTAAAAAGTAGTGTCGTTAGTCTCGTAGACAATGGATCACCGCTATCATCTCCTTCTCATGCACTGGATATCTCCACTCTATCTCATTGAGCTTGCGACTCTCGTAGGCCACCGGATGATCCTCTTGCATAAGTACTCCCCAATAGCAAAGTTAGAAGCATCTGATGGACTTCAAAAGACTTCTTATAGTCTGAATTTGAGTACCAATTCCTCTATATAGTAGTCTTTAGGTCTTGGAATGCCACTTCACATTTGTTTGACCATCTCTAAGACTGCTCCTTTAGCAACTCCACCAATGGAGCTGCGCGCTTCGAATATCCAGCTATGAAGTGCCGATAATAGTTGATGAGCCCAAGGAAGGATCTTAACTCTGGTACCTTCTTTAGTGTTCGCTAGTCTGCCACCGCTTGCACTTTAGATTTGTCCATTCGGATGGAACCATTATCGATTCGATGCCCTAAGAATAGAATTTTTGTCTGAGCAAAGTAACACTTCTCCCTCTTCACAAATAAGGTGTTCTCCCTGAGAACTTTGAAGATTGTTCGAAGATGCTCAACATGCTCCTCAAGCATTTGACTGTAGACGATGATATCGTCCAAGTAGACGACCACAAACTTGTCCAAATACTCCTTGAAAAATTAGTTCATTGGAGTGCAGAATGTAGCCGAACAGTTGGTTAAACCGAAAGACATCACCACGAACTCAAACGCTCTATACTTGGTCACACAGGTAGTCTTTGCTTTCTCGCCTTCTGCAATATGCACCTGCCAGTATCCTGATCGATGGTCGAATCTGGAGAAGCACTAGGTTTTGCGCAATTGATCGAACAAATCTGCGATGAACAGGATGGGATATTTGTTCTTCACCATCACTTTGTTTAGGACTCGATAATCGACACATAATCGAAGACTCTCATCTTGTTTCTTCTGTAAGAGGACTGGAGCTCCAAATAGTGCTTTTAAATTACGGATGAGACCACCGCTCAGTAGTTCATCTAACTGCTTCCTAAGTTCGACAGCTCTACAGGGGCCATGCAAGATGGTAGTCTCGCTAGAGGCTTAACTCCCGGCTCCAGCTCAATACGATGATCCACGCCTTTGCGTGGTGGAAGAGTTTTTGGTAACTCAGTCGACATCATATCCGAGAACTCCTTCAAAATATTCACCACCGCGGTAGGTTCTCGAATGGCGTCCTCGTCAAATATATATGGTTTTATAACGATTACAAATATTGATTCACCTTTTGTACTCATTTCTTCAATTGTAATGCCGATATTTGTTGTGGATCCTTGGTTCCTCCTCGAGAAATTGGAACCACGCAGAGGTCGTCGCCTCCCATTAGACATAAGGAGTTCAGGAACGACATTGGCACCAACTTCGCTGCATGCATGAACTCCATTTTAAGAATCACTTGAAAGTCATCCAAGGGCACCGCTATCATGTTTGTGCACCCGCTCCATGTTCCGATCTTGATAGGGACCCCATTTGCTAGTCCAGATATTCGCTTGGCCTTAGAGTTCACAGCCTTCATACGACTTGGGTTCTTCTTCAAGATTAGTCCAAGTCGCTTAGCTTCTCAATCGATAATGAAATTGTGAGTAGCGCCCGTGTCCACCATTGCCCGGCTTGTTCAACCTTTTAGTTTGATGTTCATATACATCAACTTTGTCTATCTGATATTCAGCTTCTTCTTGCGAACTCTCTACCCCAAGGATCTTTCGTTGGCCTTGGTAGAGTTCCTCCAAGCTCGCTTCAAGAACATCGAAGGGGGTTTTCGACGTTGTAAGTCTTTCCTTGTGGCTCCTTTTTCCAGTCGGTGCACCAGATTGTGCCTCCTCCGCTCGCGGAGAATACCCCATTTCACGCTCATCTTGTTCGCTGTCGCGCTCCTCATGAGCGGTTCCAATAGCTTGCTAGCGAGTTTACACTTGCAGCCCACTTACAGCTACTTGGGGCAAGGGTCTGACTTACCACATCTTGCTTGATTCACCATGGTGCTTTGACCATGGCGAAATTACAAATCTTCTTTGTTACTTGTTCAAATTGTTTGCCCGCTCTGATACCATAATGTCATGGACTTAGCTGAAATTGCTTAAGTCATAGCACCCTAGCGGCAAACTTGAAGACTTAGCTGAAATTACCTAAGTTGTGAAGTAACCTTGCCCAATGTTCTAGACTTAGCTGAGATTGCCTAACTCTTGAAACGCCGAAGCGTTAGTTGTCCGTAAAGGGTCAGCCCACTTACAACCTCATGCCAGTCCTGAAGGACCTACAAAAGAGAAGTTGATTAGCTTGAAAACGAATGACTTCTCAAAAAGAGGAAAGCTTTACAAATAATTCGTTGAACACCTTGAGTGCAACAGAGAAAAGGGAGAAATAGAGCAAAATAAGACTTTAGAGGGCTATAAGAACAGTCGCAAATCCACAAACGATGGTTCCCAAGGTATCGAACGCAAGTCGAGTTCAACTCTTGATGAATGCTCATGCCCGATACATACCCAAAGCCCCATCTAGCCCTGTGCCACCCGGGGGGGGTTCCAAGGGGTTGAGATGGTTGACGTTTCGCATTGCTTAGAGCGGTAATTGCATCACATGAAAATGACCTAAAATTAGGATGTTTTGGCTCTACGCGGCGAGCGATCGTTCTGCAACATTACAGACTATTTTCACTCGCACTTCTTAAGCAAAATCATACAAAACCAAGGCAAAACATGATGTCAAACATTTGTACAAGTAAGCAAAAACAGTGAACGATTCGCTGAGCAAAGAGTTGCGGTTGAGTGATGACCGATCGTGACAAGCTGGTATAGCTGAGCGTGGCGTTAGGATGCAGCAGCCCACGAGCGTGGCATCCAAGGCAACTGGACATGTGGCAACACCCCACTAAACTCCATGACAAAATGTCATATAAAGGTAGTTGGACACGCGGCAACACCCAACTGACCTCTCTCTTCCAGTCCACTCAATTTTTCCCGAGTTCAGTATCTCGACTAGTTTGTTGCCCGAGTTCAGTTGCTCGAGCAGTCATTTAGTTCTTTGCACGAGTTCAACATCTCGACCAATCCATTGCCTAAGTTCAGTATCTCAACCAGTCCTTCAGTCCATTGCTCGAGTTCAGTTGCTCGGCCAATCCTTCAATCGTTTGCCTAAGTTCAGTTGTTCGGCCAGTCCTTTAGTCCTTTGCCCGAGTTCAGCATCTCGACCAATCCGTTGCTCGAGTTCAGTATCTCGACCAGTCCTTTAGTCCTTTGCTCGAGTTCAACATCTCAGCCAATCCATTGTTCGAGTTTAGTATCTCGGCCAGTCCTTCAGTCCTTTACCCGAGTTCAGTTGCTCGGCCAATCCTTCAGTACTTTGCTCAAGTTTAGCATCTTGGCTAGTCCGTTGCTCGAGTTCAGTATCTCGGCCATTCCTTTGCTTGAGTTTAGTTTCTTGGCCAGTGCTTCAGTCTTTTGATCGAGTTCAGCATCTTAGTCAGTCCATTGCCGAGTTCAGTATCTCGAACAATCCTTCAACCCTTTACCCCAGTTCAACATCTCGGCCACTCCATTACCCGAGTTCAGTATCTTGACCTATTCTTCAATCCTTTGCTCAAGTTCAACATCTCGACCAAACCATTGCCCGAGTTCAGCATCTCGCCATCCATTGCACGAGTTCAATATCTCGGACAGTCCTTTAGCCGTTTGCCCGAGTTCAGCATCTCGGCCAGATCATTGCCTGAGTTCAGCATCTCGACCAGTCCATTTCCCCAGTTCAGTATCTCGGCCAATCCTTTAGTCCTTTGCTCAAGTTCAGTCGCTCGGATAGTCATACTTAGTCATTTGCCCGAGTTTAGTTGCTCAGCCAATCATATTCAGTCATTTGTCTGAGTTCAATTGCTCAGCCAATCATACTAAGTCTTCGCCCGAGATCAATTGCTCGACCAGTCACATCGCAGTCATGTGCCCGAGTTCAGTATTTCGGCCAACCATTTGCCTGAGTTGTGCCTGAGACATATTACGCACCCCGAGAGCTCCTCAAGCGGCTCTTGGACGATCGACAACCCCAAGGAGCTGATCATCAACCCCGCAAAATTGCCAAGCCAAGCCAAAGAAGGCACCAAAGCATTGCCTTGAGCCCCTCTCTAAGGAACACCAGATAGCATTTCTTCGAGCCCACCCCAAAACTCCCCACCCGCAACCACACACCATAAGCCACGTCAACTCCCCGAGTCACATGGCTTCCTGAGTTGTATCGATCGCTCAAGATCTCGAGAGACGATGTTGATCGCCCACGATCATACCTATCGCTTGAGATCTCGGGAGACGACGTCGACCACATGGGGCCGCACTTGCCGCCCAAGTCCCCGGAAGACGACACCGACCACCTGATGTCATACCCACCGCCCGAGGTTCGAGGAGCAACATCGTTCAACGATAATGCTCAACGCAACACTGCTCCGAACACCCCGAGCCTCACACCTTGTACATTTTGTCGTCTATCCTCAGGTATAAAAATCGACCCTAGGCACAATCCAGAGGATCGACTCTTTAGCACCCAAAAACTCTCTTGAACCAATTCAACTTGTTGACTTAGCCATCGGAGGGGCTATATCGGGGACATACTTCCCCGATCGAGGTCGTGCAGAGCTCACCGACGGGTCCGCGAGAAGACACGCTCGAGACAATCGATTATCAACCCTACCGAGCATCATCCATCCTCTCGATTGACATGAATATTCTTGCACACCGACAGAACCAAACCGTATTGACTCCTCGACCATGGCGTGAAGGTTCCACAACAGGTAACATGTTCAAAGCATCTGTGTCTGCAAGATATCACTAAGAGAACAATTGACTACGTGGGAAAAAGAATGGGCGCAAACGTCAATCTCAGCCCTCCGTCTTCTCTGCAGATGGGAGGTCATAAACGCATTCATTTTTCCCTCACTAAGGCCCGATTAGGTTACAAGAGCTATCTTCAAATATTCTTACAACAACAGAATCAAGATGAAAGCCATGCAGTAAGCCGGAAACGAACAGTAGGTTTTCTTGTTTGGAGTTGTACCACAAGGCATGAAATTGGAAGGTAAGAAGGTTCAGTCATTCAACTTGCAAACAGCAACAAATTTCTGTACTGCATTGTGATACTGGGTTCCCTGTAAAGTGGAGGCAACACCGTTAAATAACCTGGGATAAGACGTATAATTTGAAACAATTTGGCTTCTATGAACTGAATACTTGGTAGGGTACCAAGCTGAATCAAATGATTATCACAATTTGTAACAATATGAGCTAAATTATTGAGGGTTTGAAGAGGATAATATATCCAAGACTAATCGGTCTTTCAGAATATTGAAGTACAAAGCTACAATGATTCATAGTGGATATATGGCTTTTCAACTTTGACCGCTGGTGAATATTAAGATAGCTTTGGATTGAAAACTAGGACATGGTCATATCTTGAGAAAGGAAAACATTAGTCTGTCCAAAAACAAAGATATCATCAGGCCAGTTTAACATCTAAGAAACCAAGACAACAACGCCAGTAAGCAGGTTGAGACAGTACCTCCCAGTATAGTTGTTTGCAGACAGTGCATTGCCAGAACTCAAGATTTCTGTCAAAAAGGCAGTCAGGAATGACCTGGAATCCCCTAGAAGCTGCAATAGCTTCTTCAATTGTCAGAGGCTTCTGAATGAAGTTTCCGTTGCATTTTGTACATCTTGACATGAGTTGTTCCTCGGAAATTTTCAACTGGAAGGTCCCAATGACCTGTCAGAACTCAACAACTCAAAACTGGCACAAAATGTAATAGTCATAACAATTCCTTCAGAGAACAAAAATGTTGCGTCCATTGACCAGTGCATCTTGATAGTTTGTGAACAATATTTCCTAGTCAAATTTGTTTTGTGGATTTAATTTTGCGAAAACTAAACACCTAACCGAAACTGCTTCTTTGAGATGTCATAACTCTCATTAAACGACATAGGCAAAATAACATACCAAAAACAAACTTTTCTCAAAAGAATCTAGTCTTACTAACTGACACATCAAGAAGATGGAAAAAAAAGGTCAAGTGGCCAAGATGAACCAGAGCACCAATTTGAGGTACTGATCTGAAAGAGAATGGGTTCGAATCTCACTCGTGATCCTAAAGATACAAGAAATTTAATAATAATAAGTGGAATGAAGTGCATACTGCACCTAATATGGGAGATTTAATGGATATGCTTAATACTTCATAAAAGTTGCAAAATAGAAATCTAAAAGTTCCAAAAATGGCTATGAAAGGTTGCAGCTTGATTGTTCAACTGATTTTGGATTCCAACATGACAAAGTTGAATTAGTAAACAACTGCACCATTTAATTACACTAAAAGCACATTTATATTATACTATACATAGTTTGTCTTATATGTCTGTACTGGTGTACCAACTGTCAGCATGGTACATACTAAGTTGTACCGAACATACAAACCTATGGTATATGGGGCCGTACCAATATACCACCCATACCAATCCCCTATCGGACTGATATATACCGTTCATACCAAGCACCATGGTACAACGAACCTTGTTCCTACAAGTAAAACACTGAAGTGAATTTATAGTAAAGGTGGTCTGAGTTCTTGTGTTAATTCGCCAAAAATAAGATGCAATTCTGAAGTGAAGTTCCAAAATGCCAAAAAAATTGGAGAAGGTGGTCTTTTGTGGAGAGAGCTCCAGAATCATTTTAAGGGAAATGGGAACAGAAGATTTGGTTATTTCATTTGAATTTTGTAGAACTCCAATTTGGTGATTTTCAGGTAACTAAATACTACTTGTGAGTGATTGATTTCAGATTTTTTTGGTTCCTGGGGAAAAAAATCAGAGGTCACTTCCCTCTTAAGTATGTAGTTATGCTTTTATATAGCTAATTTCACCTTGAGCCTGAACCAAGGAAGTCCTAGGTCATCTGAAGTGCATTCCAATAGACATTTTTAGCCTGCAATTTAGTTGATTGTGAACCCAACCACAGGCTACTAGTTGTTTTTGCTGACCATCAAGTGGCTAGCAATGGCAATAAACCAGCAATCAAGATTTGTTGAGAGCAACCTATGATGACCAAATAGGGCTCTACGGATTATTTACCAATCTAATAACAGCTGGTAACACCAACTATGTTAAATGATGAGTGATCACCCTCCAATGTCCTAACAAAGGCAACAATCTGTCAGCAAATGAAACGGGAGTTTACAATGGGCTAACAATTTGCCTGCAATCACTGATAAACTAATATGGTGTGTTGATTGACTAAAAATCGGCTCTCCAAACATGTTGATTGATTAAAGATCCTCAATTGTTTGTCCCTCAAGAATGGAAAGACAACTATGAGCAATTGCTATGATCATGGACAGTAAGAGGACTGATTGACAAGATGTGCATGGTCATTGATTAGCAGTTTGTTAGCAATGGCCAGCCTGTAATCTGCCAGTGGTCAATAATCATCAATCAAATGGTGCACTCTACTAGGAGCTAAACAATCTAACAGTGGTTTCAATTGTAATCAATGGAATACAACCAATAACAGCAATTTAAAACTCTCAACAAGTCCACTGAGCAACCTACATGCTATCCATGACAACAAGGTGGTGAGTAAACAGGAGAGAATCTTAATAAGAGATGTCTGATATATACTGAACAAATATTCCATACAATTACCTCAAGTAGTTGGTCATTCTTGAGTGTACTCTTCACCTTGTATACTTGATTCCTCACCAAATATTGATATCTCAAAAGCTTGGCATCTCGTGTTAGCAGAACCCTTTTCTCTTTGTATGCTTGATTCAGTAGCTGCCTACAGAGAAAATAGGTTGGACAAGAATCATATGTTTCTCTTAAAAAAGAACGTGACATTCACATAGTCAAGAAGAGCTACTAAAAGTCCAGATATTTTTTAACAAACTAACCTTGGATCAGGCTTCCTTAAAGAAGGAATAGCAGCATCAATGCCAACACATCGTAGATGTTTCGCTAACCCTTCTATCTATGTATTGAAACTGCACCTAGTTAGATTTAGTAGAATTTTCAAAATGCATATGATAAATTAAAGAAAATACATAATCAAATAACACAAACAAAAACCTGCGATGCATGAAAAATAGGTGAAATATATAAAGTTAAACAAAAGTTTTGGATAAACATTTATACTAATTGTGCTAAAAAATAGTATTAAAACATATAAGTAAATCGATATAGACCATCTGTTAAAGATCAAGAAAGCAATTAATAAGAAAATATAAGTTTTCAAGACAATATCATAAGGACCTAGTACTAGACTTCCCGCTATATTTGTTGAAGTCATATGCGATCTAATTTTTGGATCAAGCTCTCTGATTTGAAAGCCAAATGTGATTGTTTAATTTATATACATCATATGTAAACCATCATTAAATATAGTCCTAAACTCATCTGATAGTGAATATATTATTCCACGATACTTGACATACCATTCATTATTAGTTGTCTCCTACAAAACAAGCTTCATTATATTATTCCTTTTTTATACTGTAGAATTAGTTAATTTAGTAGAGTAATTTCTAGTAGCAATCTTTAGGAAGCCTATTATTTCAAATTGGAGAATACTCCAATAGCAATTGGTTGCTTCCAAATCATGACCAACCAATTTCAAACAATATAACTTGATCTGATCCATCCAATACTTCAATTACAAGTTCATTATCTAGGTGAAAATCAAAACTTCATTTTGGAAGCCTGAAGTTTGTAAAAATCAGAGTTATAGTTTATATGACCTGATCCGAGCAAATCCAATTATAGTCAAACTTCATAATGTTAATTCAGAATTCAGGCCCTGACTATCATGATTTTATTATAACATTATGCTTTTGGATACTATCTTGCAACCATTAGATTTAAGTTTCAAATGTAAATGAAGGTGGTCCTCGTGGATACATCATTGAAAATTAACATACCACAAACCAAAGAATATTTGACTGAATTGGTTCATAAATTGACTAAATTTTGATCAGATTGATGTCAATCTAAATCTTATCAATCTAGAATGAGCAAGATTCTGCATAGGAAAGTAAATGCTTATTTGAACATTCTTGGGATGAAATAGGTTCATAATCAGGTATATAGAATAATACCACTATTAGTTTGAGTTTTTAGTTAAAAATCTGATAAATGTAATTTTGAGGTCATTAATTAACAAGCACACGTTCGTCAAATACAGTGATGCCTATTTTGGGCAGTATTTTGGGTGGGCAAAATGATAAGAATGTTCATAACCTAGATTACTAGAATTCAACTCACAAAAATATTCTCTCTACTCATAGGGGTAGGACTGTGTGGCTGCCTAACTTTTCTGTCGCTTGTTAGCTATAGACCCCTGTTGAATAAGATATATGGCCAGAACTTTTGGATATCCAACCCCCAATCTTGATGCACACTAAACGATTCAAAACCTGATCTGACACTGAAGAGAAATCCCATATTGAAGGAAGCCTTATGTACTAGGTTCACTTTAGGGATGCCTGTTTCCAATAATGACATAAAAAGTAATAAGAACACATGAGAAAGCCTCACTACAACGTCAATGACTATAAAGTAATCAAAACTAGCAGCAGCCATACAAATAAATATAAAGCAGTGCATAAAGAAAAGTCTCATACCATCACATCACATAAAAACTTTGGGCTTCCATCCCCGCCAAAGGATACATCCCATGGTGGAGGGCCTTGCCAATCTTCATCACAAGTCAATTTCTCTTTGTGCTTTGAATTTCCAGATGACTGCTTTTTCTCTTTTCGTCTTGAGGTCCGAGGTTTTTTGTCTGATTCCTTCAACATAATTTTTTCGCCATGTCTCCTGACATTGTTCGAGAGACAATCATCAAGCTGTAATATATATATCAACAAGAAGGCCATGAGGTGGGTATAACTGCAAAATGGCTCAAAAGAGAATTTTAAAATAACGTGATCTGACCATATCAGATGATTCACAACATTCAGTAAACAATTTGTGGGAGCTTGATTCTGAGATAATTTCCTTTTCTATAACAGTGGCAATGAAATTCTGTCCAGGAGGACTAGGTTGTGATTTGCCTGCTACAATCATTCAAAGTTAACAAAAGAAATTGAACACCATTTCAAAGAATTTGTTCTGCCAGAAAATTTAAGAAATAAAAAATCATAACTAATCATTATCTGGTGAAAAATCTAGTGATAAGACCCAAATGACTTTTATAATAATTTTAGTGAATCAATACCGACTTGAATGGATCATCATGAGGCAGGATAATAACATCAAGCAATTGTCCATCAGCTCCTAATGATCTTAACTTTCACTTTCATGTTCAAATAAAACCTTTGAACCTCACGAACTCCAGGATTTATAACGCATCAGAAGTCCATTCATATAGGCTATTATATTGACCATAAGAGAAGGCTAGTGAAAAAATTAGAAAAAGAAGGCAGAAGCACTTTCAAGAATATTCCCATCACCACTGTCACTTTTACATCTATTTCCTTTATTCTTTTTTTTTCTGTTCTTATCAGCATCAAAAGTTTTTTTTTTCTAAAGACCTATTTGATTAAGGCAGTCACCTCAAATGGAAGAAAGAGTATATGCTGGATCAATATCCCGAATTTGGCTACTATATGTGTGAGCTGCGAAGTGAATGTCAGCTTAGTGAATTTGGAGAATAGAGAGGAAAAAGAATGATGGCTAAACCAATATCAGTAGCTCAGAAGACACTAGGCTAAGCCATACCTTGATATACAAGACTGCTAAGTCCCCAGACTTTTAAAATTTGTCACATAACCAACAAAAAGAATTAAGAGAGAAGATATGGAAAATTTTGCTATTGTTCATCACACTGAAAAGCAAGATAATACAACACAAGTTCAACAAAAAGAATGTACTATGGAAATTTGATCAGGACATATACATATAACAATAGTTCCAAGCTTACAGAGTATAAACCTTCGGTGATTAATTTTTGCTGGAAGACATCAAATATTTCAAGCAAGTAATATGCATCAGCTGCAGCATATAATATCTGCTGTTCACTTAGAGGACGGCATGACCAGTCACTGCATTGGAGTTCCTGTATAAAGAAATTGTTGAGTAATAACTCCAGGTGACGTTTGAAGTCCAATATAGAAAATTATATGGTACTTAAGGCCATTTTTAAATTCTACCTTAGTCAACTCATACAAAATGAAGAATAGAAAAGGATATACAAAACAGGAAGGGTCCTTGCAGACATGGAAGAACACATGATATGGAGCCATTTGTGGTGTCTTGATGGAGTACTAAGGCCTTTAATGAAAGCCAATGAGAGCCCCAATCCATTAGATATATAACATATTAACATGAAAAAGAAATCCAGAAGTCTTATAAGAAGCCTCATGCAACAACCAACCTTTGATAAAGAGACATTAAGAATTTCCTTGCAAATAGCTGCTAAGCTTTTAGTATCCTTTGGATGTTTTTTACCCACGGTTGGATTCTTTAGGTGATGGTAAATGCTGGTGATATCCATAAAAGGCTCCACCTGTCCAAGAAAGACATAGTCATCATGTCAAAGAAGTGAGAACCATTAAATTAACATTAAAAAAAAGATCCAAGATTCAAAGAAACTAGCATTACGAACTTCAACATTCCATTGTAGTTCCCACTTGTAGGCCACCAATTATATGAGAACCTAAAACAAACATTCCATATACTTCCCAATTGTAAATTGACACGGTTGTCATCATTTTCCATAGATCAATAAGTCCATCGAAGAAAATCGAATTCATCAGAGACTGTAACTGACATTTGGGGAGAAAGGCAAGTCTGCTGAGAGTGCCACCCACGACCTAAGCAAATCCTTATACTGTTTTCAATCTTATTTAATGGATATTGTAGTCATTTTAAATACATGTCCTTCAACTTCATGCTGTCCGCTGCATGTAAAACGGAAAGATGACCAAAAAGGCGGCCGTGCATCGAATAATCGGCACAATGTTTGGCCCAATTTTCAATGCATATCGAAATTAAAAGTCATAAAAACAATGTAACACCAAAGAGCACAACGTTTACAGAGTATGTGGAAGAAGATTACTCTATCGAAGCCAGGATCGCATCCACTGGCGGAGAAGGTGGAGGAGAGGTAAACAAGATCCTGTTTGAACCTAAAACCAAGCTTGATCATTGACGACGACTCGAACATATCCCTTAGCGGTCCCCACAGGGCAACGAGCGGGACGGAGAGTAGGTCCACCAAGAAAACCGGCGAGTCTCCGACCACCGGATCCGACGGGCGCCGACGGACACGGCAAGCGATTTGGAGAAGGGACACGGTGGGGAACGACCGAGCGGGGAGGTCGACGGCGGGGGCGGGCTCCCCGCCGGCAACGGTGTCTTGGTGGTGGAGCCGGATGGTCCGGTTGGGCTTCCACTCGGCGTCGAGGCCGATGATGGGGGAGCGGCGGAGGGCCCAGCAGAGGAGCGCAAACTCGGGCGAGTCCGCGGCCGCAACCATGTGGATCTCCATCGTCGGCGGAGGCGGTCGCTCGGGTTGGAACGGCTCCATCCAGTCCAGACCGGATCGTTTCGGGGTAATGGCGCCGGGCTCTTATCTACGACCCGGCTCGGGTCGGAAGAAGTTGGTGGGACCACAACATGATTAATTGGTCGTTATTTAACCCAGTCGGTCCATTAAAGCCCAAAAAGTATTGGCCTCGTGACACCACGTGTTCTAATGTAATAGATATTGGATCTCTTAAATCTTTTACATGAATGATTATTCAGTCAAATCTATATCATTGTCTTAAGTTTTTTTTAGTGTGACTCATCCAATTGAATTTTGATGTCACCTTTCAAAAGTCAAGTATACACATCTGACTTAACTTAGATAATGTCTCGGGAAAAAGCACTCTCTCGATCCATCGCTCGAGAATCTCAGGTTGACATCAATAGACAAATTGATGGTTCGCTTCTCATCCGAGGAGTCCGGTAATATACGGCTTTGAACCAGCACCCGCATGCATTAAACAACCTCGGACAAACTCTCCTCTCTATAGCTAGTATAAAAGGCACCCAGGTAAACTGTAATGGGGGGCTCAAAACCACACAATCTACACTCCAATATTTTGTTTCGCTTCACTAACTTAATCATCAGAGGGGCCAAGTCGAGACACTCCCATCACCCCAACTGAGGCCTTGGTGCAAGACGTGGGAGTCGAATTGAGGGATCAGCATGTCAACGAACCATGAACCACTAAGGAGGCTCCCTCTTGAATCGACACTTCACCCAGATTCGTCCAACGATGTCGTGTAGACGTTCTTACGCACACAGGCCGAAACGACACATCAACCTCGGCAAAAGGAACAACAACATTCTTTTGGTACTAGAAGGAGGGCACGAAATTACAAGAACGTCAGGAGCCACCCAATAACTTAGGGGGCCATCTGGGTGAAGGGACCCATGTTCAAAACCTCCCCCCCCTAACCTCGGGAGATCGATTCCTGCTCCATCCTCCGTAGATGGAAATACTGCTTCCCAAACTCCACCAAGTACTGGAGACTATTCAATGACCTAGGACTCTCGCCCCTAGTAGGAGAATGAGACAACTAGTCATCTCCCAAGAGGCCTTTCACAGACTTGTGTAACAGGTTTAGGCATTGGCTAGAATGATCTAGACCGTCATTCCCCTCGTCCCTCAACTTGCCCTACCGACCCCTTCGTTGCAAGCTTCAATATCAGCATCAGATCCACTACAAGTGCTGCCAATGCCCCGCATGCTTCCTCCTCAGTCCCCTCCAAGCCTCCTGTATCCCAAACAACCGATCCCAATGGAGCGTCAGTCGAGTGAAGAGCCGTCGGCGACCCTTCGACTATAGTTTGAGCAGGGAGATTCGAAAACATGCTTACATCATCAGGGTCACCTCGAGCCAGACACCCTATCATCAAGCTCCATAGATTCACTTCGGGCCCAATTATGCCATGTCACTAGACGGCTGAACGAGGTCTAGAGGGAGGTCCACGAGTCAAAGGAAGAACGTGGGATGACCTCGCTTAGGGGATCCCTGTTCACTCAGGAAATACAGGATAAGCCCATCTCTACGAGCTTCAGGCTTCCCACTTTAGAAGCCTATGATCAGAGCACAGACTCAGTTGAGCATGTCGCCACCTTTCGGATGCATATGGCATTGTATGACATGTCTGATGCACTGATCTATCGGGCATTCCCCACCACTCTCCAAGGTATCGCTCGAATGTGGTACAGCCGCCAAAAGCCTCAATCGATTTTATCTTTTGACCAATTAGTGAAGGAGTTTGAGTCCAATTTCCTGGCTAGCACTAAACCGAAGCCCTCGGCGATGGCTCTCCTCGATCTGAGCCAAAAGGACGAGGAGTCACCCTCCCACTTCATCTCTTGTTTTGCCACATAAATCAGGATAGTACCCGATGCTCATCCCTCCTTGATAATGCAGGCATTTCTAATGGGCTTGTGATCATCCAGGTTTTTTTGGTCCTTAATCGAGTGACCTCCAATGACCATCCCGGAGATGCTCCAACGTGCAAACTAGTAGATGGCCACCGAGGAGCTAGTGGCAGGAAAACACAAGGATCACAAAAGGCCCCGCATTGAGAAGTCCTGAGGGTAGCCCTCGGAAACCATGGGAAGGCGACCTGATCACCCAGGGCCATCTTATCCAAGGCCTCCACCACCTCCACTGAATTCCACTCGCATGGAAATTTTTCTCCAAATCAAAGAAAAGGGCTACTGAGGATGCCTAACCCTCTGAAGAGTCCCAGAGAGCTATATAACCAATCAAAGTATTATCGATTCCATTGGGATTACGGCCATGACACGAAAGATTTCCATGACCTTCACAATCAAATTGAGGAGCTAATTCACTGTAGGTATCTCGGGTGCTATATTAGGAGGCCTCGAGACCCATCTCTCCAACCATAGGGGCCCGTCAAGAAGCAGATTGATGTCATAGTCAGGGGCCCAATGTTTGGAGGAGACAATACGTTGGGACGGAAAGTTTACGCATGAACCATCATGGAAAAATGCCCTTGCGAGGACAACGAGCCCTAGATATCCTTCGAGGGATGAGAGGTCGAATACCCCAACCATGACGATGCACTGGTAATCTCAGTTTGCATTACCAACGCATTAGTAAAGAGGGTCATGGTTGACACTGGCAGCTCGGCATACATCCTCTATAAAGATGCCTTCTAAAAGCTCGGGTTGATCGTGACCTACCTATCCCCAATGAGCTCTACCCTCACTGAGCTTATCAGGGACTCTATCATCCCTCTAGGTATGATAGTCCTGCCTATCACCCTTGGCAAGGATCCTCGATCCAAGATCTAATGGTGACCTTTATGGTAGTAGGGCTACAAACCACATTCACTATCATCTTGGGGCAGTCAACCCTCAATAAGCTAAGAGCAGTTGTCTCCACCTATCATTATGCCATAAAGTTTCCTACCAGAGCTAGAGTTACGAAGCTCAAGAATGACCCATGGGAGTCAGGGCGTTGCTACCTAACCGCGATCATGTTGTTGAAGAAATCAAAAGTTAGACACCCAAATCACACCGAGACAACGATGCCACCATCCTTAGACAAGCCTCTGGTAGATCTCGAAGAGGCTCCCGAGCGGCCTTCTAGACCGGAGCCTGTCGAATAAATACTAGAGCTCCCTCTTGATAAGAGTCAACCCGATCGAGTCATCAAGGTTGGATCTTTACTTCCCGAGAAGGATCAAGTGCAACTCATCGACTTTTTGATCAAGAACGCAGACGTCTTTACATGGTCACCCAAGGACATGCTAGGTATTGACCGCAGCGTCGTCGAGAACCGCCTCAACATTCCACTCGGGGCAAAACCCATGAAACAGAAGCCCCGAAGGTTTGTCCTAGATCGGTAGAAAGCAATTAGTGATGAGGTAGATCGTCTTGTGGAGGCCAAGTTCATAACTGAGGCCAAGTATCCCGCTTGGCTCTCCAATGTAGTATTGGTGAAAAAATCTAATGAAAGTTGGAGAATGTACATTGACTACACTAATCTCAATAGAGCAAGCCCGAAGGATTGCTATCCACTCCCGAGAATCAATCAGTTAGTTGACCATACATTCTGACATGAACTTCTCAAGTTCATGGATGCCTTCTCAGGATACAACCAAATACAGATGACCCTCGAGGATTAAGAACACACTGCTTTCATCATAATCGTAGGAGTTTACTACTACAAAGTGATGCCATTCAACCTCAAGAATGCCGGAGCGATGTATCAGAGGATAGTCAACCAGATGTTCAAATATCAAGTCTGGATAAACGTGAAAGTCTACGTTGATGACATGATTATCAAAAGCAAAGTCGCTAGGACTCACTTGCAAGATCTTACTAAAACATTTCGGACTCTTCGAAGTATGAGATGCATCTTAACCCCTCCAAGTATATGTTCGAGGTTAACTTGGAAAAGTTTCTTAGCTTTATCATCCATCAGAGGAGAATAGATGTTAACCCTGAAAAGGTCCAAGTGATAATCAAAATGCAGCCTCGTCGGACTATTAAAGAGACACAACGCCTTATGGGGAGACTCACCGCCATCAATCGATTCTTATCCCAAGCATGAGACAAGTGCCTCTCATTCTTCTGGGCGTTACGACGTCAGTAGGATTTCTAGTGAGACTTGGAATGCCAGAACATGTTCAAAGAATTGAAGGCAAACCTTGCCTGATTGCCACAACTCACTACAGCAAGCCCCGGTCAACCTCTCAAATTGTACCTTACTGTATTTGAGTGGGCAATCAGCTCCATTCTCGTTTGAGAAGACAAAGGTGCCCAGAAGCCCATCTATTATGTCAATCACATCCTGACCGACCCTAAGGTGCGATATCCGACTAGCCCTGACTCTAGTATAATCAGTTAGGAAGTTACGTCCATACTTTCAAGCCCATCCAGTACAGGTGGTAATCGACCAGTCTCTTCATCAAGTCCTCACTAACTTTGATGCTGCAGGATGTATACTCCAGTGGTCAGTCGAGCTTAGGGAATTCGACATCCAATATATTCCCATAAGGACAATTAAAGCGCAAGCTCTAGCGGATTTTGTCTCCAAGCTCACTCCGAGGCTGGCCAACACCCAGGATGCTAAAATGTCGTTGTGGACCTTGTTCGTGGACGGGTCAGTAAACATGGAGAGAGGCGGTGCGAGTCTCGTCCTAAAGAGACTCCATGGACAATCGCAGGACAGTGTGTTATGCCTTGAGTTCAAGGCGACTAATAAAGAAGCAGAATATGAAGCCCTGCTATGTGGCTTGCCTTGGCTACAGAATTAGGCATTAATGTGCTCGAAGCCCATAGTGATTCCCAACTAGTGGTCGAGCACATCGATGGCGACTACGAAACTTGTGACCCAATAATGGTAAAATACCTTGCCACGGTTTGATAATTAACAATTGGTTTCCAATGTTTCATTCTGAGCAGGATCTCATGGGAAGAAAACACCGGACAAACTCATTAGCCAAGAAAGCATCGGTAAAGGGCGAAGGGGGCTGCCCCCTGGGCGTCGATGTGGTAGCCGCCTGGTCCATTCCAGACCTATATATCACTATCACCGAAACCACCCCAAGCTAGATTAATGATGTCCTATGGTACAAAGCAAGAAAGATGCTCTCGAGTGACCCCAATCATCACCCGATGCTTGAAGCGCGTTCAAGCTTACTACTACGAGATAAATTGATGACTCTATCGAAGATCATTTAGTATGTCACTCCTCCGATGCCTTACACCCTTTGAAGCTGAGGTCGTGATGACCGAGGTCCATGAGGGCATATGTGGGGAGCACATTGGCGGTAGAACTCTAGCATTCAAAATCCTCAGGCAGGGCTACTAGTGGCTGACAATATGCGAGGATGTGATAGACTACGTGTTAGGAAACCTCAACGGGAGCATCACTTGAGTAGTGAAAATCAAAACAAAAAATCGATTTCCCAAGCAGATCAAATCGTCGAGCAAAAGATTAAGGTCATGAGAAAAAAACGTAAAACCAAAAAATCGCATCATGTGTGAGAGATTGGTTACATAGGGAGATCGTATATCCCTGTATTCCAGATCCAGATGGAGAGGATGAAGGAGGTCAAGTGTCCTCCTCTCTAGGGGTATCCACATGATGGATCTTTGCAGCAAAACTCCTCCAATCTGATCTTACAATTCTTGCATAGAGGGAGGGAGGAGAATAGGAGGGGGAGGCCAAAGCTGTAGCCTATTAACCATGAGTCTCCCCTCATATTTATAAAGAGCCACCAAAACCCTATGGCTCCTGCCTTAGTGGGTATTGGATCTCCATCCGATTACCCACTAACCTTGCATTATTGGATCTCTATCCAATAATCCACTTAGGCATCTAATTGGGTCTTAATTAAGGGGTCCATCAGCATAGGATCTCATCTAATGAGAATAGGGGTTAATTGGATCTTCATCCAATCCTCTATTTTCTAAGCTCGATACCGAGCTAGCCGTGAGTCGCTCCCATCAGAACTCCTTATAATATAATGAATTATTATCTCCATAATAATTCACTCGACTCATCGACTATGGACGTACTAAGCCACTATGTCATAGTCCCCAAACGATATGGGAGGGATTGAATCCATCGGATCTATCTGTCTACAGTTACCATATATCTATAATCCCTCATCCAACTAATATCCCAGAGACCGTATATTAGACATGGTACTGTCAGGTCATATACAAAATCAGTTTGTCTTGCTCTAATCGGATTCTACCAGAGAACTCTTTCTCTCTCAATCAGAATGACCCTGGCCAGGGATTTGTCCGAGTAAGTATATATGGGATATTCCTCTCGTAATACCAAGAGTGGATGATCCTCTATTGACACTCAATTACATTCATAAGGTTGGCTACCAATTCCAATAACTAGTTGTATCAGATATGAAGCTTTCTAAACCTATAAGTCTATCATCAAAGAAAGAAGTACTCATACAAGACATCCTTGGTGTCTCAAGTCAAAGGACCAGATACACAACTAGGACTATGGAATTAATGTCTGACATTAGGTATCTTTAACCATACAACATTCCATAAGTGGAGCAATCAGTGAACTCATTCTCCAATGAGCACTTGTACTATATCCTTAGTATCTCCACATAAGTGGCTATGAGACCAGCCACCTTCATCATATGGATGGGTATATAGTACACCGGTCTATCTGGTTATCTCAATGTCCCTCTTGAGTAACCTATGATCGGGATTTATTTAGGATCTGTATTTAAAAGTAAATCGATCTTATTATCATGATCTGACTCTCATTGCATAGAACCAAGGATATTATAATATATATGCTACAGATAATATAATATAAGAATATGTTAATATTAATCACAAGTAAAAGATCGCATAGCATGTCACATGTGTCATCACTCACGTGATTGACTTGCAGGGCACCTATAACCAGCAATCTCCCACTTGATCTAAAGTCAATCACCTATGTGTCTGATCCCCATCAGACCATTATGACGCTCAAATATAATCTGAGCTAGCGGCTTCGTCAATGGATCTACAATATTATCTTCGGATAGAACTCTTTCAATTGTTATATCTTTACGAGCTATGATCTCTCTAATTAAGTGTAACCTCCTCAGAACAATTCTGATGAGACATGGGTTCCCTTGCTAGAGCTATCGCCTTGTCGCTATTGCTATATATAAGAATTGGCTTCACGCTGCTCCGAATGATTCTCAAATCTCTAATGAACTCCTTCATCAACACCCCTTCCTTTTACTATTTCTGCTGTAGAAATGTATTATGCCTTTGAGGTCGAGTCAGTAGTAGTATCTTGCTTAGAACTCTTCCAGTTTACCGCTCCTCCATTCAGGGTGAAAACATACCCTGAGTTTGACTTGCTATCCATAATGTCGGACTGAAAACACAAGTCTATATAGCCCTCAACCTGGAGGCTACCTTCTTTATATACCGGTAAATGATCTTTAGTCTTTCTCAAGTACTTAAGGATATACTTTATTATCTTCCAGTGTTCCAAACTTGGATCTGCTTGATATCTGCTCATGACGATTAGAGCATGCACTATATCAGGCCTGATACATAGCATAGTATACATGATAGATCCTATTGCTAAGGCATATGGTATCATATCCATGTCTGCCCTTTCTTCAGGAGTCTTTGGGGACATACTCATAGAAAGTGATATTTCATGTCTTATCGATATAAGATCTCTCTTAGAATTCTCCATACTAAACCTTTTGACAATAGAGTCTATAACATACCTAGAATAGGACAAGCCAAGCATCCTCTTAGATCTATCTCTATAGATCCGGACTCCCAAAATATAAGATATTTCCCCTAAATCTGTCATGGAGAAGTTTCTAAATAACCAAGTCTTTATTGTGAAGAGCATTCCTATATCATTCCCAATGATTAGGATGTCATTCACATACAATACTAAAAAGGTAATAGCACTCTCACTTACCTTCTTGTACACATAAGGTTCATCTTCATTCTTAACAAAGTCATAAGATCTTATCGTCTCATCAAATCTTATGTTCTAACTACGGGAAGCTTGCTTTAGTCCATAAATGGACTTGAGCAATTTGCACACTTTATCTAGACTCTCTCTGGATACGAATCCCTCTAGCTATATCATATGCATCTCCTCCTTGAGGTTGTCATTGAGGAATGCTATTTTAATATCCATCTGCCAGATCTCATAGTCATAGTGTGCTGCAATAATAAAAAAAAATTCTAACGGACTTAAGCATGGCTACAGGTGAAAAGGTTTCATCATAGTCAATTCCTTGTCTTTAATGATATCTTTTAGCTACTAGCATTGCCTTATAGGTCTCTACCCTTCCATCTACTTTGATCTTCTTTTTGAAGATCCACTTGCAGTCGATGGGTACGATACTCTCAAGTGCATCCACAAGGTTTCAAATCTTGTTAGAGAACATAAAATCCATCTCAGAATTCATGGTTTCTTGCTACTTTCCAAAGTCTATACTCATAATAGCCTCCTCGTCGGTCTGAGGATCAACATATTGAGAGTCCTCTCCACTGATATGTACCACATATTTTTCAGGAGAGTGAGGTACCCTGCTAGACCTACACAAAGTTAGAATTTGTGTGTTAGGTACTTGAACAGACTCGGGCTCTGGAATATGTTCCTTCTCAAGGAACATAGCTCTCTTGGCAACAAAGATCTTTCGGTCCTCAGAATGATAGAAATAATATCCCAAAATCTCTTTAGGGTATCCCACGAATGTGCACTATTCCATCCTTGATTCCAAGTTGTCGGGGTTGTGTTTTCTAACATGGGCAGGACAACCCCAAATCTTAACCACCTTAAGATTGGGCATCTTTCCTTTCCATATCTCATAAGGTGTATACACTACCGATTTTGATGGAACTCTGTTTAGAAGGTAAGCTATGATCTCGATGGCGTATCCCAGAATGAGATGGGTAGGTCAGCGAAACTCATCATAGATCACACTATGTCTAACAGCGTGTGATTCCTTCTTTCTGATACACCATTGAGCTGAGGTGTATATGGAGGTATCCACTGGGATATAATCTCATTGTCCTTGAGGAAATGGGTGAACTCCGTACTCAAGTACTCTTCTCATCGATTTGATCGAAGAGTCTTAATACTCTTTCCAATTTAGTTCTCTACCTCATTCTTATATTCCCTGAATTTCTCAAAGGCCTCATATTTGTACTTAATCAAGTATATATGTCCATACCTAGAGAAATCATTAGTAAATGTAATGAAGTATGAGTAACCACCTATAGCCTAAGTCGACATGGAACCACATACATCACTATGTATGAGTTCCAATAACTCAGTGACTCTCACTCCAGTTCTACTAAAAGGAGAGTTGGTCGTCTTCCTATGAAGGCAAGATTGGCAAGTTGCATATGACTCATAGTCAAATGGATTTAAGTATCTATCTTTCAGTAACTTTTTGAATCCTTCCCTCATGTATATGACCTAGCCTACAATGTCATAGGTATGCATTATTCACCTCATCTCTTTTCCTCTTAGACATATTTATATTCATGATATGTAGAGAAGTGTCTAACACATATAATAACATTTATAAGATTCCCTCTAGTAATGATCTCATCATCCATAATTATTGAACAACTATTATTCTCAAAAACTAATTGATATCTACTAATTATCAAACAAGAGATGAAAATAATATTTTTGATAATGAAAGGGACAAAATAATATGCATATAATGCAATAATAGCTCTACTAGGCAGATGTAGGATGACCTCTCCAATATCAACTGCTACAACTCTTGCTCTATTACTCATCTTGAGATCCATCTTGCCTTTGGCTAATCTTCTAGGTCTTACCAGAATTTGTAACGAATTACAGATATGATAAGTACTCTCGATATCTAATACTCATGTGTTGTCATGAAAATCTAACAAGTGAAGACTGATCATAAATATACCTAAAGCTTCTCCAAGCTTCTATTTCACCTTATCTACTAGGTAGTCCTTACAGTTTCTCTTCCAGTATCCGTCTTGGCTGTAGTGGAAGCACTGTCTTTTATCCTTTACTGAGTTTTTCTTGGCAACATTTGTCTTACTCGGTTTTTCTTTACCTTTGCCCTTCTTAAGGGTCTTGCTAGCCTTCTTTTTCTTTTTGGTCTTACCATTATAGAGAACTGGCTTCTCTTTTTTGATAGCACTCTCAGCTTTTCTCAACATATTAAGGAGCTCAGGGAGAGTCACCTCAAACTTACTCATGTTAAAATTCATGATGAAGAAAGAACGGGAATCTAATAAGGACTGAAGTATAAGATAAATGCACAAGTTATCCTTTAGGACTATCTTTATACTTTATAAAGCGAGCGATCTCATCCTCACTTGGCCTTTCCTGTGATATGGGCACAATCGTGTCAATGACATATACGATTTTCTCTTTTGTGAGAACAATTCTCAAATTCAAGAGCCTGTAGACCAATGAAGCGGTTGGCATCAAGTATGTCACATAGAGGTTTTACAAGTGACATGTTTATGATAAAACAAGATATAACAAAAATAAATAATATACAGATTTTTACAGAAAATACTAATTAAAATATGAACTTCTATCTTAATGTTCTCCCACTATTTTCGTAGCAAATCACGCGACACCCTCAACACGTGAGACGAAAGTCTCCGGCAGACTCCTAGTAGGGATCGAGATCCAATCGGCATCTTAGTGCAACCTCGAGGGACTCGACAATTACACTAAGCTCAAAAGGTAGGCAACTCTTATCAATCACAACTCATTATAATTTTTGTCATATTCGGCCTCTAAATCATGGTCTCGAGGGGCAAAGAAAATTCATCATTGCAGCTATAGACTACTTCACAAAATGGGTGGAGGCTGAGCCGATGGCCTCTATAACCGTGAAATGGGTAGAGAAGTTTATCTAGAAAAATATCATTATCCGATTTGGCATTCCAAGAACCATCATCATAGACATTAAAACGTAATTCAACAATACAAGATACAAGAAGTTCTGTGCAAACCATGGGATTCACCTAAAGTTCAGCTCGATAGCACATTTGCTGATAAATAACCTAGTCGAGGTAACCAATCATATAATACAAGAATGCCTCAAGAAGAGAGTTGACAACGCACAAGGAACATGGGTCGATGAGCTCCCGAGCATTTTATGGGCATCTCAGATGACTCCAAAGACTGCCACAAGCGAATCACTAGATAACATGACACTCCAGACTGAGGCAATGCTACCTCAAGAGATGGTCTTTCCAACACTCTAAGTCAAACACTATGAGGAAAGGGCCTCGAAGGAAGGGCTTTGCTACAACCTTGATCAGATGGAAGAACGAAGAGTCGGGGCCCATATGCGGATGTTGGCCTACAAGAATGCAGTGGCAAGACTATATAATCAAAAAGTATGTTCCTGGCCAATCAAGGACGATGATCTGGTGCCAATGAAGACTAAAGTTAGCAACCCGACATTCTGCCCGGGCAAATTGGCCTTGAATTGGGAAGAGACTTACCGAGTTATTAAAGTGGTCCAAGACGGGACTTATAGTCTAACAATCATAGAAGGTCGCTAGCTTCTTAGAACCTAGAACACATCCAACCTAAGAAGATTCTACATGTGAAAGGCACAGGGGAAAAAAAAAGGTGTTCGATATACGACTCGGGGCAATTCCATGGCCTCGCCTGAGATACAACTTGGTGAAGGGTTGCGAGAAACAAAATGGCCTGATCATTCACAACAATGTCTCGATAAAAGACTTTATTTATTTATTAAGCAAAGAGCAAGCCCATTCTACAAAGCACATAAACACATCATAAACAAAGTTTGAGAGTTTTGTGACAAATAATTTTATTTATATCAACTAGGAAGACCTTGACCAAGCTAGTTACACAATTCAGTCAGACATATTATAAACAGTTCAAGAGTTTGAAAGGTAAAATTTTCTTCACACCAACCGAGAAGGCCCGGCCAAGCCAATTACAAAAACACAACTAAGTTGGCTACAAAACAATGTCCTTACATCACGGTTGGATCGCCGTCATTGAAGGGGACCTCTTGTTGAGAAACCTCAGCTGGAGTATCACATGTGCAACGAAAATCAAAATAAAAAAATTAGTTTCCCACGTAGATTAAATCCTCATATAAAAGATTGGGGTCACGAGAAAGTCACAAAAAATGATAAAATCGCGTCATATGATAGATTGATTACCTAGGGAGATCATGTATTAATATATTTCTAGATTCGGATGGAGAGGATTAATGAGGTCAAGCATCATCCTCTCTAGTGATATCCACACGATGGATCTCTGTAGCAAAACTCCTCCAATATGATCTCACAACTCTTGTACAGAGGGAGGGCGGAGTATAAGAGGGAGAGGCCAAAGCTGCAGCCCAGCAACCATGAGTCTCCCCTCCTATTTATAGAGAGCCACTAAAAAACCCTAGGGCTCTTGTCTTAGCGGGTATTGGATCTTCATCCAATTATCCACTAACCTTATATTATTGAATCTTGATCCAATAATCTCCTTAGACCTCCAATTGTGCATCAAGCAAAGAGCCCATCAGCATAGGGCCTCATCTAATGAGAATAGGGGCTAATTGGATCTCCATTCAATCCTCTATTCACTTAAGCATCTACCATATGTATGTGACCCTCTAGGCCCGATACCGAGCTGGCCGTGAGTTGCTCTCATCAGAACTCCTTCTGACATAGTAAATTATTATCCCTATAATAATTCACTCGACTCATCGATTATGGACGTACTATGCTACTAAGTCATAGTCCCCAGACGATATAGGGGAATCAAATCCATCAGACCTATCTATCCACAATTACCATGTATCTATAATCCCTCATCCAACTAATATCTTAGAGACCATATACTGGATATGGTACTATCAGGTCACATACAGAATCTGTCATAGTTTCGTTCTAATCGGATTCTCCCGGAGAACTCCTTCTCTCTTAATCCGAAGGACCTTAGCTAGGGATTTATCTGAGCAAGCATATATGGGATATTCCTCTCATGATACCAAGAGTGAATGATCCTCTATTGACACTCAAGTGCCTTCGTAAGATTGGGTACCAATCCCGATAACTAATTATACAAGATTTAGAACTTTCCAAACTTGTAAGTCTAGCGTCAACGAAAGAAGTACTCATACAAGGCATTCTTGATGTCTCAAGTCTAAGGACCAGATACACAACTGAGACTATAGAATCGCTGTCTGACATTAGGTATCATTAACTATACTATATTCCATAAGTAGATCAATTAGTGAACTCGTTCTCCAGTGAGCATCTGTACTATATTCTTAGTGTCTCCACATAAGTGGCTATGAGACCAGTTGCCTCTATTATATAGACGGGTATATAGTACACCGGTCTATCCGGTTATCTCAATATCCCTCTCGAGTAACCTATGATTGAGATTATTTTGGATCTATGTTTAAAGGTGAATCGATCTCATTATCGTGATTTTATCATGATATGATTCCCATTGCATAGAACTAAGGACATCACAATATATATGCTATAGATAATATAATGTGAGAATATGCCAATATTAATCATAAGCAAAAAAATTATACAGCGTATCACACGTGTCATCACTCATATGTTTGACTTGCAGGGCACCTGTAACTAGCAACCTCTACCTCCATCGGGACATCATCTTCCGATAGGGTGGCATAAGGGTCCTCCTAAACCTCCAGCCTCGGGTGCTTGGTTTGGAAGCGTGTCAAAGCAATCTTGTATCGAACTCATAGCTCACACGTCCCATTTTTTCCAAGCCTGACTTGAAGCCAGGTGATTCCTTGTATTGGGCAATGGTTGCTCGCACCTTTTCTGAGATAGCATTCAATTCTGCGATGAGGCCGTTCTCAGCCTTCTTCCACACCGCTCGTGCCATCGAGAGGAATTTTTTTATCTCTCAGTTCTTTATCTCGACTGTCTCAAGGTCCACCTTCAACCCATGGAGCTCCTTCTCCAAGGCCTTCACCTTCTTGAGAGCCTTGTCTTCCTCATGCTGGACCCCGTCCAACTTCATGATCGCCTCATTGGTCCGGGCGTTTAATGCAATGACTACCATAGACATAAATTTGTCCTTCAACTTTTGGACATCGACCCGTAGCTCCTCGTTCAGTCAAGAGAGATTATCTATGACTCTCCCGGAGTCATGCACCTGGTCGATAGGACCCATGGCAAAGTGATGGTGCTGCAAACAGGATTTGACAGTCAACAACCCAGGGAGATCAGTGCAAAAAGAAGAAAGAAGACACAACACCTAGGTAACTGTCTTACCATGACCAGATTCTTAGTGATGTTTTCCACTAGCACCTAGGAAGGTGTGGTGTATATCTCCTTGGCAAACGGGAGGTTGAGGACACCTTGGCAAAACACCTGGGCGTCGACCCTATCTAACCACATCTTGTGTTAGGGGATCAGTGAAGCCTACCTCGCCTTCAGTTGACTATCCCCAACCAACTCAGGAGTCCAACTATCTCTCAAGCCATGCATGGCTCATCAGGCACCCGAGCCTTGACCTTATAGAGGTCTATCATGGAATGGGGGCGAGCAACCCTCTTCTCCTTTTGATTGCTCCCCTCACCCGGAGCAGGCTTCGGCTTTAGGGCGGGCACTAGCAAGTCGCGCAACTTCTTTAACCTCTTCAAGGGGGGCTCAACCTTGACAGACACAGGTTTCTCGATAGTAGTCTTGGTGGTAGGACGGGACGTCTCAAGGTGAGGAGCCTGTGCGAGAACCACCTTCTTTATCCCTAGGAGATTCATACCAGTGAAATAGGTTAAACCATCAGAGACAAAAAGATGTATGCAAACAATGGAGAAGACACATGAAACGTGTCATACCCTCAAGGGTTGAACTAAGACTCGTCGCTTCTAGCCAAGCTTTGATCATTGACTTGATCACCACTGAGGAGGAAAGTCCCCATCAATGGCGTAACCTGCTCATACTCGACCTTTGTCAGAAGGAGAGGGGAGTTGTCGACTGTTAGGATCAATTGGTACTAAGAGGAGGGGGGGTGAGGGGATGAGTTAGTGTAAGTGTAAATTCTCATTTTAAATAAAAATTTTTTACTTTAAGCAAGATAGGAAGATCCAAAGCTTTTCGTTCAAGTAAAGCAAGTGAGTGATTAAAAGAAGATTGCTAAGTTACTTGCTTATCTTATAAATTACTTAAGGAGCAAAGAAATTTAAAAAATAAGCAACGTCATAAGTGAAGTATTTAACGTCAAAACCTTACTTTCCAAAAGTAAATTAAATCGAAAGCATCAATACAAAATTAGTAAGCAAGGAAAGCAAAAGAAGAACTCATAAGTTTTATAGTGGTTCGGCACCAACGGGCCTATATCCACTCCCGAGTCCTCATTCTTGAGGCACACTGGCATCCACTACCAATCTTCTTTGGGTGAAGACCCAAACCCTACACTTTGCTTATAAGGGAGATAAGATTATAACTCTTTGATCAATCATTTACCCCTTTTCTTTTTTTTACAATTCACATATAATATTTTTACAGAATATAATCCCCAAGTTATTATATGGAATGTAAGAAAATTTGAGATATTTATAAACCCCAAATGACTTCAGAATTTAAAGCCAAAAGTCAAACTCACCTAGAAAATCTAGGTACGAGTGGTTCACTCGCCGACCTGGACGGGTCAACTGCTGAAAGTGCCCAGATTCCTGGGTACAAGCGATTCAGTCGCTGATAGTCGCCCGAAATCATGGGCAGCCCCGGTTGAACTATTGTTCACTGACGGTGTACCCGTCAGAATATCTAAAAAGTGGTTCCTTCCAATTTTCGAATTCCGGCTTGAACCTGATGCTGACTAATTCATTGGTCAATTGATTGAGCTCAATCAAACCCTCATAGTGGACCTGATTACCTCTTTGAGTTGATTTAGATTTCTTCCAAATCACACTCATTTATGACTCAATCTTAACCTACAACTTAAATATTACAATCAAGACATGACCACCAAGTTTATAACCTTACTCCCCAATCCGAAAACCTCCAGAATCTTCGATGATGAGTCTCACAGTCTTCCTCCGGCGATCTCCCGGTATGTTCCTAGCGATCTTCGCGATAACTTCGGTGAAGTCCTAGTGAATGCCCGGTGAGCTTTCACCGTATCATCCAAAACTTTGGCCTGATACCTAAGCTTGATCCTGGGTCCATGTTTGATCTGTAACTCCTTCTCTCGTCATGGTTAAACCTATAAGATGCTAATTATAACTTAAGTAATTATAATTATAATGACCAACATATCCACTTCAAGACTTTCCCAACTCCCGACATGTCTTTCGGCTACCCCTGATAATCTTTCGGTGAGTCTTAGTCTTTTTCCGGTGAACTACCTTGCGCCATCCTGACAAACTCCCAATACCCTCAGCAAGCTCTCGATGCACTCATGGAGAGTTCCCAACCGCATCGTCCGAACCCCAGCCCAATGCATGGACTTGACTTTGGATAAAACTTTGATTGTTATATTCTTTTTGTCGTAGTTAATCCTACATCAATTAATTCTAACAACACATGTTAGATCAATAACTCATCAATTGATTTTATCATCAAAATTCAAGATTCAACATCGGCGTCTCGGCTGAACCACTTAAGGTTGAAGCTCCAACCCTTGAAGGTGCTAACGAACAAGAACTGAGCTTTCGATCCCTTGTTGTAAGGAGCACTACACACCTGGAACTCGCTTCAGGTGATCAAAGAGTAACTTTCATGCCCCTTGCTGAGGTGAAAGCAGGCTAAAAAAAGGTTAAAGATTGACTCAATTTACGTCACTTGACACTCCCTGATAAATGTAATAATATAGTATCATGAGTTCGGTGCAACTTGGGAGGGGAAGATCCGCCAGTGCCAAAGGCACGAAATCACTAAAGGTGCAGGGGGAATCTCACCCCTACTTCTAGGCATTAACATATAGGTTGAACCCATTTGGGAAAGGGTCAAAGGGATGTTGTCCAGTGTATGGGACATGCAGATCAAAGTCATCAGGGATATGAAATGTAGCCCTAATCTTAAACAGAGAAGATTTAGCGACGATCGAATTCTCATTATGCTCTCTAAGCATGGCCTCCAAGGCCTTAGAAGATCATTTGTCCATCGAGGATGACGACTCAGAAGGGGAGCAATCCCCGAAATTCCTCTCCTTATTAGAAGATAAAAGAGACATGGTGGCAGCTATGCAAAAAATGAAATAGCAAGAGGGGGGAGGAAGAAACTCAATTGACTCGCGGAGAGGGCAAGACAGATAGAAGACGACAATCAGGGGAGCAAGAGAATGCAAGCATTGGGGAAGTGTATGGCAAAGGTTGTAACATTCTCTCCATCGAGGCCTAAAGTTTATAAAGGCTAGCTGGGGCCACAAGAATGAGGCAGAGGCAATGATCTCATGATCTTCACCACCCAAGAAGACCTTTCGACTACTCTAGATGGAGGCAGGGTGACACTTCGAGATCTGCAATAAATGAGCAAAAAAAGCTCAGAGGAACTATTTTGGAAGAGGTGAACTACCCTCGAAGCCACCATTCTAGCATGACAGCTCAGCACCACATAACGATGAGGTACTAGTCCTAACCTCGAGCTAGGAGTACACCGCGCCCATGACATCTTTAGGATTTGAAATCTTCCCTCTTGAGCATCCAGTTCATTCCAACTTGGCCTCTTAACCAGTCCACGCCGACTTCAAGTCTCGGCTAATCATGTCGACTTCAAGTCTCAGCCAATTCATACTGACTTGGCCTTTCAGCCAGTCCACATCGGTTTCAGGTCCCAGCCAATTCATACCAACTCAGCCTCTCGACCAATCTACATCGGCTTCAAGTCTTAGCTAGTTATGCTGACTTCAAGTCTCGACCTCTTGGCTAGTCCACGCCGGCTTTAAGTCCCGGCCAGTCATGCCAACTTCAAGTCTCGGCCAATTCATACTAACTCGACCTCTCGACCAGTCCACGCTAGCTTTAAGTCTTAGCTAGTCATGCCGACTTCAAGTCTCAACTAGTTCATACCGACTCGGTCTCTCAGCTAGTCCAGCTAGCTTCAAGTCCCGGCCAATCATGTCAACTTCAAGTCTCAGCCAGTCCATGCCAATCCGACCTCTTGGCCAATCCACGTCGACCTGGCCTCTCGGCTAGTCATCCCGACTCGGCCTCTCAACCAGCCCATGCTGACTTCAAGTCCCGACTAGTCCTACCGACTTCAATTTCGACTTGAAAGCCAACACTATCGTAAGAAAGCCAACGATTAAGTAAACCTTCAACCATGAGTTGCCCCCCTCGGTTCTCTCAAGGCGCGATTCTCTTTTGGGAGGGGAGAGAATGATAGGGCATACTTTGACCCATCTAACATGAACTTTCACATCATCTTCCAAAAGCCGAGTAGACACATTTGACTCAGCTTAAATCAAGGTCTCGGAAGAAACATCCCCCGATCCACCACTTGAGGAGCTTAGTCAATATCAGCAGACAAATCAATGGTCCACTCCTTACCCGAGGAGCCCGGTAGCATACGACTCTGAAGCAGAACCCACACTATTAAACAACCTCGTACAAACTCTCCTCTCTGTAGATAATATAAAATGCACACGGATAAATAGTAACATGGGGTTCAAACCCACACAATCTATACTCCAATACTTTATTTCGCTAACTTGATTATTAGATAAATTAAGTTAAGATATCCTCGTCGTCCGACTTAGACCTTAATGCATAACGCGAAAGTTAGATTGAAGAATTATGAGTCAACAAATCTCAGACCATCGAGGAGGCTCCCTCCCAATTCGATACTCTGCTAAAATTTATCACATAAATATTTTTATACACATGAATCGAATCAAACAAAGATAACACGTCAATTTCCCCAAAAGAAACTTTACTAATTCAAAGAATGACGATCTAATGGAGGATTTGTCAGAAGTTACTAGAAACGGCCACGTAAGTCTAAAGTTCAGTCTCAGCACCAGCTTTTGCCCTATGTGAACGTTCGTACGTTTAGTAATGAAACCCAGAGTTTACGTAGCATCAATATCGATAAGACTGATGACAAGGCTTGGCATATACCGTATCAGGCTCTATGCTGTCAGATATCTAATCGTCTACGTAAACTAATCCCACGACAAGTCCATCAGCTCAAGAATTGAACGTTAGAATCTTGCCATCATCTGGAAAGAAACAGAAGACCTATGAAGGATGCGTTTGGTGTTCGAGTCTGTGTGATTGATAAGATACCACAAACGCAGTTAAAAATGGTACAACAAACTCACCTAAATGTTTGATGATAAGCTTCGCATTCTTAAGATCCAGTTCACCCACTGGGAGAGCTAATGCCGTAGCTTCTTCGGGAACACGAGGAAGATGGAGCACCGGTCAACAAGTCACTGCTTTGACTTCGACTTGTGTTTTGGTCACATAACGCGAGCGTTTGAAGCTTATCCACGCGAACACGTAGTTTTTTACTAATATACCCCCTCCTTATATATATATATATATATATATATATATAACTAAGCTCTTCTCGTGTCAAAAGTTAAAGTGACAAATTTTTTGTTATTGTCATGAAGGCCGAACCATATGAGCCGGAAAGGTAGAGACTCAATCTTGTGGAGGAATGACATCCTCTAAGACATCCATATCCGAGCACCAGGTAAGTATCCCCAGAATCATAACCATAGCTTCAAGCTTCGGTCTAACTTTTCTAAGAGTTGCCGTGGAATCAGTCAGAGTTTAAACGGCACAAAATTCTATGTTTTGGTCTCCTATTGATTGGAACCCAATTAAATGCATGTAGGTGTCCAATGTCAAAATGGCCTCATTGCATAGGACCTGGGGGTCGATCCTGGATAAGGTTACTCACCTGAGATCGATGTACTGACTGTTCATTGCACCTCCATATCTTTTATTTCTTCCTCTGCTACTGGATCTGTCTTATAGTATTATAATACCCGACACAAATATCTCTCTCTCTCCCTGGATAAGATTACTCACCTGAGATCGATGTACTTACTGTTCATCGCACCTCCATATCTTTTATTTCTTTCTCCGCTACTGGATCTGTCTTATAGTATTATAATACCCGATACAAATCTCTCTCTCTCTCTCTCTCTCTCTCTTTCATACATGCAGAAGAAGAAACGGAAGAGATCGATAGATCCATAGAAAAGGAAAGGATTACGAGGGGACGGCAATAACTTGTTCATGAAGACATATCATGACCACGACCTCCACCTATTTTGTTATTGAAGGATCGAGAGTCCTGGGACATTCGTCAACATAACGAATGACCGAGGGAATCATGCATGTTGGCAGCAACATGCCCACGTAGTGTGGTTCGACAAGCTCTACAAAGTACTGGCTTCAATTCTTGGCTGTTGCTAAATCACCAAGTCTTAAAAAATTTCTGGTTACAGTCATTACCAACATGAAATGCTCGTCTCCATTATTCATACATACATTTTCTCCAGTATTTTCTGCCCCCAGCTTTGCTCTCGAGTGGCATAATCATCATCTACTGTGTTTTTTAAGTCAAAACGTAGGAGGTTTATTTGTTATTAATAGAACCGTTCAAGGATGTTTCAGGATATGCATTGAGAAAGATGAAGCTTTGAACCAAGTCTGAGGAAACGAGGAAGGTGCGATGTTCTATCAGATGGCATCGTGCGTGGAAAAGAGGCACGACATTTACCGAACAATAGTTGATTAGACCGGGAGACAAGGAAATGGACCGGAAAGATCGAGCAAACGCTGTGATACTTTGACCGAAGAATCGAAGTCAATGGAACACCTAATTATGCGTTCCTCCCGTGATTTCTTTTTTCTTTGAGAACCCAAATAAAATTACAGGACTGTTATTGTTACTACCAAAGAAACACGTAGTCGGCTCTTTCACCACAACAATCCGACCCAAAAAGGTACCAATGTGTCACGACCACCGACGCCTTTTTCCGCCGCTCGTGATGTCAAATCCTCGCCATCGATCTGCCAATGGAGGACGATCTGCGTTCACTCCGTCATCCGAAGGCCCCCACGATTGGAAAGATGTAATAAGACCCCGCCGCTCGAGTTATGCTCCGCTGGCCCCACCTGCGGCACACCATCAATCGGCTGTCTCGGAAACGACAACTGCCGTGGTGGGGCCAGATATCGATATGCGTCGTCGAAGGAGGGTATGAATGTTGGTCAACGAAAGAGGGATCCATCTAATCACCGAAGAACATGCTTCCATTTGTCGGGGATTCATTGAACAGGTATTTGAATCATATCAAGTAGAGCGAGCCAATAGAATAGCTAAATAAAAAATGTTATTTTTCGTGATATGATAATAATATTCTGAACGTTATTTCTGTGCAATAAAAGGTTTCCATTATAATTAACTTTCGTAAAGTCAAATGAGTTGACTCCGTGCCAACCTTCCCCAGTTGTGCACTGAGGACGGACCCACCATTCCCAGATGGGGAAAGAGGGGCGTGGAAACTGCCCTGTTAATTTCGCGTGTCCTTCAAGCTAAATTATTTACTACCGCCCTTCGACGCACAGGACGCAGAAGTCAATGCCACGTGGACTTTTGTTTTCCCCTCCGAAAAAATATTGAGAGAATGCACGGGTGGTGCGAGAGGACGAGTGATTTGAGATCCACGCATGATCTTGATGAACTTTAGCGAGGTTTATATCATACGCTAGCAATTTGTTGTCGTACACCACAAACGTGATATAAATCGCACGGTGAATATATATATATATATATATATATATATATATATATATATATATATATATATATATATATATATATATATATAGAGAGAGAGAGAGAGAGAGAGAGAGAGAGAGAGAAATCATTGATTTAAGAGAATGTATATAATTGAATAATTTACCAAAGAAAAATCGAAGTTTTGAAATGAGAAATATGAGAAAATCCATTTGTCTCCTCATCCTCCATATCACCCACCACCTTCAATTTTCACTATTAACCCATTCCCCACTTCCTCCGTCCAGATAGGAATCAATATCATTATCCACGGTGGGGGAGGGAGCAAAAACAGTAGCAAACTAATTTAGTAGTAAAAATGTTAATTACAAAAGAGTGTTTCTAGATAAATTAGTAAAAAAAATCCAGTTGAATTAAAACCCAAAACCAAATATCTTATAATAAATTAATTATATATTGATTAGCACGATTCATATTATTGATCTATACCTATATACCGATTGATTATTGATATGATACATAGTTAATTATACCGATGTATGATAAGATGTATTGACAAATCGATATGTATCATCCATACCAATCTCATATCTGATTGGTACATATCGTCCGTATCGAATGATATACTGTAATACAATGAACCATATTGATAAATTTTTAAACTCATGCTTAATACTAAGGTCCTTAGTTAATACCTTTAGAATAAGTTCATCCCCCTTTATAATAAATATTAGGCAGAGGAATCAAATTGTAAGGGGCTCGGAGAGATTCAACCATAACCTACAAATATAAATATGATTTCCGAGATTAGTGAGATTCTCTCTCTCCACTAAATTCATTTCCAAAGTCTAAATTAAGATAACGTCAGGTGCCCCGTTGCGACAGTCTTTGGTGGAGGAAACATTCCTCGATAATGCTCAAGCAGCTGCCATTTTCTTAGCCATTACACTCACTATTCTTCTAAACAAGTGTAGTATGTGAAGAAGATTTGATGTTTGGTTTGCGTAACGAAAGATATTATTTTGGACACAACCAAGATTTGATCTCTAAAAAAATGGCCTTCAAGATTTTGCACTTTATCATTTCATTCTCAATTCACTCAACTTTTTTTGCTGCTCGAGTTGGAAGAAGCTACCAACCTCATCGCGTTGGCACAGTTACGAGGAATGTCCGGTCCTATCTTTGGGGGAACGGACTCAATCACAGACACGCACGAGGAGACACACTCATTCCTTTGAAGTGACGTCTAAAAAAGATCGATTCTCCTTACTTTTTTTTTATTAAGCGGATCGAACGAGAGTCTCACAACCTCATGTATCTCTTTTATCTTTTGTTTATTTCCTTGCCCTTCTCTACTTGCGTGTGTTAAATTTTTCCTCAATTAATTTAGAAATTTTTAAGTGGATTTACCGTCTACCATTGCATTTTGGCTGGTGGTACTATTTGATGAAACAAGAAGACCAATTGCTGCTTGTTTTACGTAGTAAAAGTTATTATTATTTGGATGCAACCGAGAGTAAATCTTCTTGGGGGATTTTCCAGGTATTATTCTCGGAAAATGAATTCACCTGACGCAATTCTCTTTATTCGCTTACGTTGGAACATTACTGCAAGAATAAAATCAATGAATTTGGAACATTATACCGTAACTATAAGTCGATTTTGTTTCTATGCATCGAAGTGCCAATTAAGTTGCTATTCTCCCTACATTTGGCTGATACCAAAATGTTTCTATATTTAAATTAATCATATTATTATTTGTGGACGTACTTTCAAAAGGGTATACCCATCAGTCAACGTAGCTAACGCAGGACGCATACGTCAAACGAGCCCTAAATCCGCTACCTGCCTCGTTTGACTTGGACTCGGTGCGTCCGGAATGGGTCTCGTAGAAATGTCGTATTGGCATTCTGCAGGTCGATTTCGGTCTTTTGGTCGCGCGCCAGCAGCAGCAGAAGAGGGGAGAGAGCGAGCGGCGGCGGCGGCGGCGTGAGCAGGAGAGAACGGTGCACTAAAAAGCAGTAGTACTCACGCGGGGAATTGAAAGCAAAGCGAAGCGAAGGATCACATCAGAGCGAGAGCGAGAGAGAGAGACGATGCGCACATAGCCAAAATCTTCGTAGTCTCGTAAATCGAGGCTTCTGCCCTCTGCCCTCTGCTTTTTCTTTTTTTTTTTTATATTCCAAAGACCGATTTTTTATTGCCGGGGAGCAGAGGCTTCTGCTCTCTCCGTTCTTTGGATTGGACGAGGAAGGGAGGGAGGAGAACGGAGTGCTGTGGATTGCCGTGGAAGATTAGCCGCTGCTGATGGGAGTCCAGGTGAGCCTGCTCCTGTTCCATTCTCCACTTTTGGGTACAGAATTTGTGGTGGATTATTTCTTTTTATTCGTCAGATTCTATTCTTTTTTCCTTCATGAGAAGATACAAAAACTTGTTCGCTTCGTCTGATTTGCTGTTCCTTCTCATCAAAATCGAATTTTGATCCCTGTCACGAGATTTGGGCTCGGAGACTCCTTGATTAGCGTCGGAGATCGAGGCCTTCTCATGCACTTATCCCCCCTTATTAAACAATTATTTCCTATTCAAATGCAATCCGACTGCCTTTGTATCGAGGATCGTTCCCTCTGGTTCGACATGATACCTGACTTGCAATCCAAGGCAATCCCAATTGCTGTTCTCGTGAAGATTTTGAGTGCTTAGTTTGATCTCTCCTCGTCTCTGTTCCCGGAGAGGAAACTGAGGGGTTTTCTTGCCGACCTGCAAATGCATTGAAATCCCTTCTATGCTTTTCCTGAAACAGATCGGTTTCTGTAGGTTTTGAAGTGAGGAATTATGGCTGAGAGTCGCACGTTCCAGGAAGAAGACGAGGATCTGTTCTTCGACTCGCGTGAAGACGTCTCGTCGGTGTTCGACTCGTGTCCTGGCAGCCCCGCAAAGAATGATTCGTTCGCGGAAGAACAATTCACGGGTCCCCAGTTCGAGGTTTGGCTCAAGAGTCCTCACGGCGTGAGGGAACGCCGAGATAAGTTCATGCGATGGATGGGCAAGGATCTCATGAACTGCTCCCTTCCCAGATCCTCTGGTTTAGATGGACAGGTTCAGATCGACGAGGACATCCTGCCAGGGATCAACAGGAGCACGTCAAACTGCTGTGATGCGGAGAACAAGTGTTCGATGCGCAGCTGGTCTAACCAGGATGCAAGCACATCTTGCAACGAGGCCTTGGAAGAGAACATGGTGTACAGAATCAAGAATTTGGATGATGGTGCCGTTTTCACGGTGGATGAGTTGGGAAAAGATAGCTTGAGAAGCCTTCACAAAGCCAGTTCGAATAAGACGGCAACGCTCAATGAGCCTGAGAAAAGTTTGGGTCCATCTTCGATCCCACGGCTTATGCAGCAAGAAGAGAACACATCAAAGAAATCTGGCAATTCAGTGAGGAGGAAGTGGAAACGGTGGCTACAGAGACTAAATGCTGTGGTTTGCATTGTAGATAAACAATCCGGTAAAAATGGAATTGCTAAGTCTGGGAGAGTGGAAGTCAGGCAACGTAGAAAGCAGTCAAAGAAACTGTCTGCAGTCTACAAGGGGCAAGACATCAAAGCACATGATGGTGCAATCTTGACCATGAAGTTTAGCCCTGATGGCCAGTATTTAGCTACTGGTGGCGCCGATGGCATTGTCCGTGTGTGGCATGCCATGGAATGTGAAAGGAAAGATGAATTTAGCATTCCTGATGATGACCCTTCATGTTTATACTTCACAGTGAATCATAACGCCGAGTTAACTCCTGTCCGTGCTGAGAAGGAGAAAAAGCCCGAGTCTAGGCGTACAAGAACTGCAGGTTCAGCTTGTGTTGTAATTCCTCCTCATGTTTTCCGGTTATCCGAAAAATCAGTCCACGAATTTCGTGGGCATGATGCAGATGTTTTGGACCTTTCATGGTCAATGACTAAGGTTCATGCCTTCTTTAACAGCTCAATTTTATTCTCATACTTCTCACTATTATTTCCAAGAACCCAACACTTCTTTTATTTGCATTCAGCTTCTATTGTCATCTTCCAAGGACAAAACTGTTCGCCTGTGGCAAGTTGGATCTGATCGTTGCCTCAGAGTTTTCTGCCATACCAACTACGGTTGTTGCTTGTTGTTCTGTGCCGTTTTGCCAATCCTTTTCGCTTCAGTTATTCTGACGAATTCCTTTATTTTCTAATATATAATGCAGTGACATGTGTTCAATTTAATCCCATGAATGAGAATTACTTTGTAAGCGGATCTATAGATGGAAAAATTCGTATCTGGGATATTTCAGGATGTCAAGTTGTGGATTGGGTTTATATTAGAGAAATAGTCACTGCAATTGGTTATCATCCCAAAGGAAAGGTATATCAGTTACTTTGTGATTATTTTTAAGGATCAATGCTTAAGGAAATCCATTTTGATACGTGATTTTTTTTTTTTGTCCTTGCAGAGATTGGCCATTGGCACCTTGAAAGGCAATTGTCGCTTTTATGATGCATCGGGTAAATATAAACATAATGTCCCCTATCAAATTTACAAATACATTTGTTTGCATTTTGCACATCATTGCATGAGTGATTGTTGGACCCCCTCTACGGTTTCCCAATCGTAACTTAAGAATTTTTCACCTTGATGGTTATACTATAGTTCTAAAGGTAGATGAGTACTTAAACAAACGTTATGTATATCTGCAGAGTTTTTTGAGTAGTGTTTTTGGCAACCTTTAGTTACAAGTTATCCTTTATAGGCTATGTCATCCGAATGCAGTTACCTTGAAAAATATGGTGAAACATGTCATGTGTTATTACAGCTTCTACAGTCACACTTCTTTGTAAACAGCATGGTCTCAGTATGAGGATAGTTTGCTACTGTGAAATGCCAGTATGTTTTTAAGGTTGCACTTTGAAACCATTACCATTGAAAATGTTTGTTCAGATGGCCACACACCTATATTTGGTGTAACAACATATCTTCTGAAGGTGTCTATGCTCCTGAAAATGCAACAGTAAAATCTTGCAAAGACAAATTTATGAGTTTGGATCTTTTTCTTCAATATGATCACTCTTAGAGTTTTGCAACAGTTTCTGTATGATACTGTAAAATAACTACCATTGTCACTGAAGCATGAATAGAAATTGTAATTCTGGAATATATTTCTATAATTTCTTGTGTGGATTGAAACCTGTGCTATTGCAAATAGAAATTGTAACTCTGGAATAAATTTCTTTCTGTGATTTCTTGTGTGGTTTGAAACCTGTGCTAATGCCTCCACAGGTGATACAATTTATATCTAGCTTTGCATGTGAATAACTTAGTGCTTCCATTTTCTGTGCGACAGATGATCATCTGCAAAGAGAAGCTAAGGTCTTTTTGCAAGGCAAAAAGAAGTCTGGTAACAAGCAGATAACTGGATTTCAGGTAGCTTCGGAGGGATATCGATCTTTCATGATTGGCATAATTTTTTTTTATGTGCTTCATACAGTTTCTTACTTTGTAATGTGGCTTTGACATCCAGTTTTGCCCAGTGGACCCTAAAATGTTGATGGTCACCTCTGCTGACTCACAAATTCAAATTTTTGATGGGACTAATGTGGTCTCCAGATACAAGGGTATGCATTCACCTTATTTTCTTGATCTCATCCATTAATGTTCATCATCCATCTGTCCTCACAGATCTTACTTTGACAATCTTATTTCAGGTTTTTGTGGTGCTGGAAGTCGCATATATGCATCTTTCACCGCAGACGGACAGCATATCGTCTCTGCCAGTGATGATTCAAATGTCTATTTCTGGAACCATGCTAGCCATAACACCTCCATGTCCAACCATGTTAAGAGCACACGGTCTTGCGAGCGTTTCTTCTCCAGAAACACTTCTATCGCGATACCTTGGCATGGTTTGGAATCCAATGATCGGATATCTGTGACCTCTGAGGTTATCCATTCCCAACAAGATAATAGTGACCAAGCTGGAGTCCCAGAGACTGATCTGAAATGTCAATCAGGAGATTCTTATGGCAACAACACACTGTATCTTTCGCCTTCTGGTAGTTTCACTCTGAGTCATGAATTCTTCTCAGAGTTTTCACCAAAGGGATCGGTGACATGGCCCGAGGAGAAACTTCCCTCGAGCTCTGCTGCATCTACCTCGTCCAAAGCCCACCACAAGTTCTTGAAGACATCTTTCCAGAATACCTCCCATGCCTGGGGTCAAGTGATACTTACTGCTGGATGGGATGGATGGATCAGATCCTACCAGAATTATGGTTTGCCAGTCTGCATCGATGACCAGTTTGGCCTTTATACGGCTGGCATCAGTCTCTTTCAGCGGGCGTTGCCAACAAATGATCACCACACCAAAGTTGAGTGACCAACAAAGATGATGCAGCCGATCCAGTTGGATACCGACACATACAGAGTTCCATGCTCGGTGCTCCTTCCTTATCGAGCATAGACCCTTGCTGTTAACATGTACTGGTGGTCCTTGAATGTCTCAGCAGGAGTATCATGGAGTCATGGAAGGCCCAGAGAGGTCAAAGATCTTCTGGGTTTATGCAGGGCAGGTGAGATTTTGAAGTCTGAAGTGTTTCTTTCAGATCCTATGGGTTTTGGAGACATACTGCAAGCAGGTTGTGCCAAAAACAGAGTAGAGGAAGTCACTGTTGCATATAGAAAATTGATGTAGTTACTAGTGATTCTTTCATTTATTCAATGTTAGGTGTTCATAGTTTTTTGCCCTTCAAAGAGATTGATTAGTTTCTGTGGGGAAGTCATGTTTGCAATTTACGGTTAGATTCATTCCTTTATAAATAAGAATGTGCGGACTTCTCAATCTTAGGAGAGCTTGTTTATTGAGTGATTAATTGGACAAGGAGGTCAGCTTGTTCAACTAAAATACTTTACCATTTAATTAAATAATTCAAAAGTATATGTACTATTACTTTAACAATATAAAAAATATCATAATTAATGAAAATGAATAATTTAAAATATAAAGAAAAATAGAACTATAATCACATAGACAAGAATAAATTGAAGGAAAAAAGAAGAGAAAAAGGTATAAGAGAGGGATGATTGTACTGAAGAAAAGTAGAGGGAGGGAGGGATGATTGTACTGAAGAAAAGTAGAGGGAGGGAGAAAAACGACCAAAGATAAATGATGATATGAAATCGATAAAGAGGCACTTAGATGATATGAAATCGATACATACGCCCTCCAGAACAAGAAACGAGAAATGCTGACTATATTATACAACTCTTGTAGAGTATGTTTGACCCAACGGAGATATAGAATTAGTCGATTCATTCTTGACTGGTCAACGATCCGATTCTTGATTCCCTTTTTGTTTTTTTTTTGGGTCCAATCATCCGATCGAAGTCGGGATTCTGATAACTAGGGGTGAATGTGTGGTACATGACATAAGGAGTTTCATAGGACGATTACATGATTATGAATGTGGGTACTTCGTCTAACATATTTTATCACCCATAACAGATGGAATTCGAGTTGCAAAGATCGATCAAGAGAACAAGTAGCATGCTCCGCTCCTCGGTGCCACTCTTTTTACTGCACCGGCTTATGGCTATCGATCGAACAGGAAAGGATGATGGAAGACGAAGAGGACGAGAGACCTTAAAAGGATTAGGAAGGAGTGCACAGTACAGATGGAAGCTTCCATCATATATATATATATATACATATATATATATATATGTATATATATGTATATATATTTATATAGACATACGATAACAGCGGCATCATAAAAGAGAGCTATTATTCAGCACTGCACAATCCTATGATCCATCCCTTCACCCACTGCTGCCTGTTCCGCGCCATTCACCATCACATCCTACGCCGTCTCCTGTCCGCCATCTTAGAATTCTAAACCCATATGTCGTCCGCCACACTCTGGTTCGCATTCCTGTCTCGTGCTCCGGGTCACATAAGAAGACGTTCCAGGTCGTCACATCTAGTCGTACGGTCAGGCTGTCGTGGTCTCCGACGCGCGCCACAGCCGCGCGGCTTCATTCAAATAATTAATATTAAATAAAATAAAATTTAGATTTAAATACATAAAATGAGGGTGAAAGATTTATTAAGTTTTGATATTTTTTTATTATTTGGAAAACTTGTATTCTATCTATTTAGTCAATATAAATAGATTTTTTTTGATCAATTCAAATGAAATTACTCCTAGTTTTTTATAATATTATTTTTTTCTTTTTTCCTAAAGTTTCATAGAAAAGTCAACCGACTCTTATCAGAGTCTAGTTCTTAAAAGATTAACAAGAGTACATTGATTAAAAAAAATACTAATCGATCCAAAAAAAAAAAAGATGACAAATATTTAAGTAAGTATATCTAATTTACTTTTTCCTACTTCAAAATGATAATTATAAATTTTGAACATGAAAACTTTACTTTTTAAAATAAATTATAAAATTTGGTAAAATAATTTTATAGAGTATGATGTATAGGATCCTAATATCACTAACGATCAAAGAAATTAGATGATTTAGAATATAAAGAAAGATGCAAGAGCACTCCACATGCTATAATAAGTAATAGATAAGTCTCTATTTCCCATAATCAAGATGGTATAAATATCAATAAAATCCTAAAAAATATTAAAAAAATATGTTTGTAGGCATAAACAAAGTAAAAATTTTAAAGTTTCAAATTCTTCAATGTGAATTCAAAACTCTTATGATGAAAAATTTTAAATCGACTACTAGTTTTTTCTTAAAAATCTCCTTTATTGTGAATCATATGAGATCTTATGATGAGAATCTAAAAGATAAAACTATAATAAAAAGAATTTTATGAAGTTTATCTTCAAAATTTTATATGATTTCTACTATTATATAAAAGTTTAAAGATACAAGTACATTGTCTATCGATGAATTAATATGCTTCTTTATAATTTATAAATAAAAAATAAAATAAAATTTTAAATATAACTTTAGAACATATTTTCAAATGAAGATAGATCAGAAGAATGACAAAAAAAGAAAAAACAAATCTTAAGGGAAAGATCAAAATAACATAAGTCATGATTGATCAAATGAGGATCAAATGAACTCGAATAAAGATAACAAAGAAACTCATCGATGTTTTTGTTAAAAAAAAATTGGACATATTAAAAAAGATTATTGGTACAAAAATAAAAATCTAATGTTATTGTAAAAAATATGTCAATCTTAAAAAATATTATTAAAATAACAAAATTTATTAAAATAAAAATCAAACAAAATATTATGAGAAAAATAATTGTGAAGAAAAAGATGAAGAAAATATTTTCTTTATAGTATATGATGAAGAATATTCTAGATCTGGTCTTCGGGTAATGGATGCATAATCATATGAAATGAGATAAAAGTTTATTCTAAAAACTTCATGATTCAGTTAGATCTACGGTACATATGGGAAATAGGAGTAAGGTTTTAAGGGAAGAAAAGATGAACAATTATTATGAACACCAAAACTGAATGAACATTTATTAATAACATGATGTTTATTCTTGGTTTAAAATAAAATCTAATTAGTATAGAACAATTGATGAGAAAAGGATATTATGCTATTTTTGATGATAAAAAATATTTGATTTATAATAATAAAATTAAAAAATTGATAGAAACTGTGAGGACGATAAAAGAAAAGTGTTTCCTTTATTATTTTTAAAAATTTTCACTATGATGAATCTACATTATGGCATAAGAGTTATAATCATTTGAAATTTTATGGGTCTATGCAAACTATATCACATGATGACGATGGTTCAAGTCATGATAATTGGAAAACTATAGTTGGTGAGACACATGCATATGAAAAAGATGAGATCCTAAATTTCAAGGATAACAAAGAATGTGTACATATAGTAAAGATATATGTTTATGAGGATATGAAGAAAGCTAAGAAAAATACATAAAAAAAAGGAAGCCTCCATGTTGAAAGTAATTTAATCCTGTAAATACATAGCGAGAAGCATAACACAACTATTACAGTACCAAAGATCAATTTGTTAATATTTTCATAAAAAAACTTTGATGAAAGAAAATTTTTATTTATTCAAATATAATTTTAAGCTATAATTATTTGAATTAAGGATGTGTGTTAACATTGATTTAAATAATTAAGATTAAATAAAAAAAATATAAATCAACCTGTCGACGCACCAGGGTTCGAGGACTCACTTGCCTGCAGGGGATGGTCTTGAGCAGCTTGGTAGCGAGGAAGAAGAAGGTCAGCTCTGCATTACATGGCCAAGGCTTTAGATCAAACCCAGAGCACAGGAACACAAAAAAGAAAAAGACAAAAAAAGGACAAGTATAGTTGGGTGGCAAAGCACCCGTGACGAAGCCATCGCTGTCGCGGGTGAGTCCGGTCCGAACGGATCCCGGGGTGGACGCAGTTGGCTGTCACATCGGCGCCCATTTGCTGACGACCGGAAGAAAATGAAGAGGCGTTACTATACCATGATGCGCGTTGTGTGGTGGTGTGGATGCGGTGGAGAGAGAGAGAGAGAGAGAGAGAGAAAGAGAGAGCGTGAAGCTTCAGAGAAGCTCAAGCCTCTCGGCCATTACTTCTTATCGACAGAAAAGAAATAAGTACCATCTTCTTGCGTGTCATCTGGTCGAGACAGGAGAGAAGAGGCAGTCGCCCGGGAACCAGCCATGCATATCGGCGGGTGAGTCCGGTCCGAACGGATCCCGGGGTGGACGCAGTTGGCTGTCACATCGGCGCCCATTTGCTGACGACCGGAAGAAAATGAAGAGGCGTTACTATACCATGATGCGCGTTGTGTGGTGGTGTGGATGCGGTGGAGAGAGAGAGAGAGAAAGAGAGAGCGTGAAGCTTCAGAGAAGCTCGAGCCTCTCGGCCATTACTTCTTATCGACAGAAAAGAAATAAGTACCATTCTTCTTGCGTGTTATCTGGTCGAGACAGGAGAGAAGAGGCAGTCGCCCGCGGACCAGCCATGCATATCGGAGGAGACGTCGGCAGTGGCGAAGCTCATCTCGACAACGTCTTCGGAGACGGCGTGCTCGCGTTGTTTATGTTAGTTTTTCCGTTAGTTATGTTGAAAATAACTCAATTAGTTAAGATAAAATTAATTAATTAGGATTAGATAAAGATTTAAATCTAAATTTAGTTAGATAAAGATATGATTAATTTAGATGAGGATAAGATTTATTTAGATGTGATAGATTTTTTAGTATCTTAAAATATCTATATTATATCTTTTAATCAATATAAATAGGTGTTATTGGTTCATTCCAAAATATTGCAGAAACTGTTGATTGAAAGTACTCTCAGTGTTCTTTACTATTCTCCTTCTCCCTGAAGTCCTACAGAAAAACCAACAGTGATATCAAATGAATGAAAATATACAAAGAGATGCAAAAGCTCTCTATATATTACAACAAGTAAAAGATGATTTTTTATTTTCCCAAATCATGATAGTATCAACATCAATAGAAGTTTGAGAGATATTAAAAAATATGTTTGGGAGCATAGAAAAGGTCAAAATTTCAAAGTTTCAAATTCTTCGTTGTGAATTTGAAACACTTATGATGAAAGATTCAGAATCTGTTGCTGATTTCTTCTCAAAAATTTCTTTTGTGAGTAGAAAAAATTTTATAAAATTTATCTTCAAAATTTTGATATGATCTCTACTACTATAGAAGAAGCTAAAGATACAAGTAATAAAGAAACTTGAAAATATTTTTGATGAAAAAAAAAGGGTATGTTGAAAAAGATTGTTGGTACAAAAATAAAAATTCAAATGTTACTCTATGTTCTTATTGTGGAAAATATAGACATTTTGAAAAATATTGTTGAAACAAAAATCAAACAAACTATCACGAGGAAAAAAATGATGATAAAAGAAATGAAGAAAATATTTTCTTTATAGCAATCATATGACTAGGGATAAAAGTCTATTTCAGAAGCTTGATGAACACAAAGTCTAGTAAAAAAATTATTGATGATGTGTTATTTATTCCTGATTTAAAATAAAATCTCATTAGTATATGACAACTAATAAGAAAAAGATATTATGTTATTTTTAATGATGAAAAATACCTGATTTATGATAAGAAAATCGGTAAATTGATAGTAACTGCAAAGATGACAAAAAAACAAGATGTTTGTCTTATTATTTTCGAATTTTGTTACTCCTACTGATGAATCAATATTATAATATAAAAATTATGATCATCTAAATTTGTGTGGATCTATGCAAACTATCTCAGATGATACAGGTCATAATGTTAATGATACACATGTATAGAAAATGAGTGAAGCTCTAAACTCCAAGGATAATAATGAAAATACATATATATGATTGATAGAAAATTCTGATGATGTGAAGAAAGCTAAGAGAAGGAAAAGAAAAATGAAGCTTCCGTATTCAAAGAGATTTGATCCTACAAATACAGAGTCTTCATCATATCATCAAAGATGACTACCGAAGAGAGAAATGTCGAGAGAATCAATAAAATATTTCATGTCAAAAGTTCTATGAACAGAGGAAAAACATAAGACAGCTGCTGCAACATCGAAAATCAGCTCGTTGACATTTTCACAAAAATTTTAACGAAGAAAATATTTCTTTAAAAATAATTTTAAATTATAACTACTTGAATTAAGGGAGTGTGTTGAAAATAATTCAAGTAGTTAAGATAAAGTTAAGTAATTAAAAATAGATAATGATTTAAATTTAAATCATGAAGATGTAATTAGTTTAGATGAGAATAAGATTTATTTAAATATGATAGATTTTTAATATTTTAAAATATTTATATTTTATATTCTAATAAATATAAATAGGTGAGAGCGATGAAGCGGGAGAGAGGGAGCTGTGGTCGAGGGGGGAGCACGATGACCTCGGCACTGGGTTCACTGCCGCGATCCGGCCCTTGGCTTCATCCGCCGCCCTCAGGCTTCGCGCCGGCAGCACCGGCCTCGCCCCCAGCATCGCCAGCACTCGCGCCGTCCCCGCCCTGGTCCCCGGCGTCACCCCTGTTTACGGCAGGAAAGCTTGAACCAAAATGAAATCGAAACGAAGACATCTATGATGCGAATTTTCTTTTATCGTGGGATGAGAAGGGTTTCCTCACCGGTGATGATGGCGGTGATGGAGCCTAGGTCAGGGGCAGCGGCGGTGAAATCTTCGCTGGTGGATTTGGAGCCGAAGCTACTGACCCCGGCGGAGCCAATGGGGAATTTCACCGTATCGAGCATTTGCGTTGCGATTTCTCTGCTTCCTTTCGGATTAGGTAATCGATAAAAAGGAAGAAGGTTTCGATACGGGGGTGAGAGAGAGAGTAGAGTCGAAGTGTTTTGGAAGGTGCTGAGGCTTCTTCTTGTAATATCAATATTAACGGTAAATATAAATATCAATATATATATATATATATTGTTGCTTTTACAACAATATAAAAATTCACTTTTGCATGATAAAAGATGGAGACCATAATTCAATAGTTAAAAAGTTTTTATAAATTAAGATAGCTGACGTCATCATGCGAATGTTTGGATGCATATAACACCTCTTTTAGTTTAGTTCTGTGGGTGGGATGATAGAATTGGACTTTTCTTTAAATTCCTCATCACATGCATTAACATCAAAAAAATATAAGGATTTCAAAATGAAACTATGTAATTAGAAGATCAATATATCCAATCAATCCAAAATAATGCAATTATTCATATTATTATTATTAAACTTTTTTCCAACAATTAATATTAGAGCGATCCTACAATGATTATTGAACATCAAAGGTATGTTTTTCATACATCTTAATGATATTTTGACAATGTTTTATTTTGATTTGATTCTATTATTGTCGGGAAGATAACAGTTTTATGAACCATATTCTTTTTATGAATCGTCGACTTTATAAACTATTTACATAATTTTTCGTTGCAGCATGTTTTCCTATATTATTTGTTAAAAATAATTTCTCAGTGGAACAAATATTCGCTACGGTATATTTTGATTTTATCTAATTAGTTTAAACAAAATATTGGTTTTTATAAAGTTATTTGTTAATATAGTTTACATAAATTAAATGTTTGAATCAACAAATAAAAGTTAAATCAATTTGACTAATATGGTTCAAATTCAATTAATGATGTTTAATATTAGATTGAGTAACAAATAAAAGTTAAATCAATTTGACTAATATGGTTCAAATTCAATTAATGATGTTTAATATTAGATTGAGTAATTTAATATATGAAGTCACCAAAGTGACCTCTCATATATGATATTTCTCATGAAAATATTAAATATAGTGTGTATTTATATCTATATGGTGATTACCCGACCCAAAGGAAGGTTAATAACTGGTAGGATTTTATACACACCTGTGATGGTAAATGTGTGATAATTATAAGTTTTATATGTGAATGATAAATCAATCCAAAGATGGGTTTAGCATTTGACATACCTTATTGTCAATGTTTGATCATTACAGTAAGACTACTACTAGCAATTAATATTAAAGTCCAAAGACAAGATATTAATATTGCACTTGGTATCTTGAGATGAGTTATATCATTATTTGAATTTTTTAAGTGTATGATATTATAAATATGAGTATAATTTATTGTTATCTATTGTTTTCTTATTTAGGTTCTCTTACTACCCTATCTGCTAATCTCAATTTAGTACCGGTTCTGAATGGAAATAACTTTAAAGATTGGAAGTAAAACATTCTGATCGTTTTGGGCTAAATAGATCTGGATCTTGCACAAACTCACTTCTCTTACAGAATTTATCTTTCGTAATGAAAGGAGATTATTTGAGAAGTGGGACAAGTCTAATCACATGAGTCTTATGATCATTAAGCGCGGTGTTCCAAAAACCTTTAGGGTTGCAGTGTCCGAAGGGATTACCAAGGCCAAAGATTTCCTTGCTAAAATATAAAAAAATATTTTCTTAAAAATGATAAGGTGGAAACAAGCATTCTGCTTCAGAACTTGATTACCATGAGGTATATTGGCAAAGAAAATATAATGGAGTACATCATAAAGATGTCTAATATTGATTCAAAACTTAAAACATTAAAGCTTAACTTATCAGAGGACTTACTTATCCATTTGGTTCTGATATCTCTTCCTACACAATTCAATCAATTTAAGGTGAATTATAATTACCAAAATGATAAATGGTCTCTTAATGAGCTCATTTTATATTGTGTAGAAGAAAAGGAAAGATTAAAGCAAGAAAAGACTGGAAGTGCTGACTTTGCTAGTACCTCAAAGGACAAGAGCAAGAAAAGAAAATACAAATCTGAAAAGAATTAAGCTAATAAGGGTCCAACATAGAAGAAATAATATAAGACTGATATTTATTTCTTCTATAAGAAACCTAGGCATTTGAAGAAAGACTGTACCAAATATCATGCTTGGTGTGCTAAAAAGGGTACATTCTTTACTTTGGTTTATTCTGAAATTAATCTAACTTCAGTACCTAGAAACACTTAGTGGTTAGACTCTGGTACAACTACTAACATCAGTATTTCAATGTAGGGTTGCCTGAGCTACCGAAGGCCCGATGATGCTGAAAGATGCATTTATGTGGGAGATGAAAAATCGGTAGATGTGGAAGCTATAGGCATATTTAGATTGTTATTATGTACTAGACACTATTTAGATTTAAAAGACACTTTTGTTGTTATCTAATTTAGATATAATTTAATTTTTATTTCTTATTTGGACAAATATGGTTATTTTTGTTTATTTAGAAACGATAAATTTACTTTGTCTTTAAATTCAAATGTAATAGGTACTGGTTCATTTATGGTTTATGACAATCTATATTTGCTTAATACTATAGCGTCCTATCATGAATCCATAAATGCAGAATTGCGAGGTACTAAATATAAAATTAAAAATTCAGGCATATTATGCCACAAACGTTTGGGGCACATATATAGAAATAGAGTTAAAAGACTTATGTCAGAAGAGATTCTTGATCCCATTAACTTATCAGGTTTAGATATTTGTGTTGAATGCATTAAGGATAAACAAACCAAACATAAGAAAATAGGTACATATAAAGCTATAGACGTCTTAGAATTGATACATACAGATATTTGTGGACCATTTTCTACAACTTCTTGGAATGGTCAATAATATTTTATATCATTCATAGACGATTACTCTAGATATGGATACTTATATCTAATACATGAAAAGTCCCAATCTTTGGATATTTTCAAATCATTTAAAGTTGAAGTTGAAAATCAACTTAGCAAAAGGATAAAAAGCATTAGATCTGATCGTGGAGGGGAATATTACGATAGAAATAATGCCTCAGATGAAAAATGTCCATGACTATTTGCTTTATACTTAGATGAGTGTATAATTGTCCCTCAGTATACAATGCCAGACTCACATAATATGAATGGTATAGCTGAAAGATGAAACTGCACACTTAAGGATATAGTAAGAAGTGTGATTTCTCAATCACTTTACCAGAGTCATTCTAGGGAGAAGCAATAAAGATTGCAGCTTACATTCTTAATAGAGTACTAACTAAAGTAATTGTAAAAATACCTTATGAGCTTTGGACTAGGAGAAAGCCTAGTTTAAGACACTTTCGTGTATGGAGTTATCTAACTGAGGCAAAGCCTTATAGGCATAATGAAAAGAAATTAGAACTCCGAATAATAAGCAGTTATTTTATTAGTTATTCTAAACATTCTAAGGGGTATAAATTTTATGATCCCAAATCAAGAAGTATTTTTGGGATGGGTATTGTAATATTTTTTTGAGGATATTTACTTTGGAGTGAGAAATAAGGTTCAAGACTTTACCTTTGAGGAAGAGTTGGTTCAATCTAATTTAATTTATATGGTTTACTATGTATCAAATTAAATACCTCAAAAGGATAGTCATTACAACTTGCATATAGTATGAGAAAATTATACATGAGGAACAAACTCAACATCCTCAAGAACCCGTGCCACAAGAGCCAACACTTTTGTGATGATCCACTAAAGAAAGGAGTGTCATTTTGGATGATTATATGGTATTTCTCTAGGAACATGAAGAAAGTAGTGGTATAATGGAATATGATCCAATCAACTTTCGTCAAACCATGGAGGATTTTAATTTAGATAAGTGTATTGAAGCAGTGAATCATGAGTATAAGTCCATACAAGATAACAAAGCTTGAGAACTTGTCCCATTACTAGAACGCATGAAACCCATTGGTTGTAAATGAATTTTTAAAATCAAAAGAGATTCTAATGGTAATGTGGAGAGGAATAAGACATGCCTTGTGGCAAAAGTTTATACTCAAAAGGAAGTGATTAACTTTAAAGAGATATTCTCTCCGATTTCAATGAAGGACTCTTTTAGAACAATCATGGCTTTGGTTGCACATTTTGATTTGGAGCTTTATTAGATGGATATGAAAACAACGTTTCTCAATAAAAATATTGATGAAACAATTTATATGGTACAACCAGACAACGTTATGTTAGGAGCCCCAAAGAAAATAATTTATAAATTAACAAAATCCATCTATGGGCTAAAATATGCATCTCGTCAATGATATCACATATTTCATTAATTAATTTTCTCGTTTAGTTTTAAGGTAAATATTATTGATGATTGTATATATCATAAGTTTAGTGGGAGCAAATTTATTTTTCTGATATTGTATGTTGATGATATTCTACTTACCACATATGATATGGGCATATTGTATGAAACCAAGATATTTCTATCAAGAAATTTTGAGATGAAAGATCTTGGTGATGCATCTTTTGTATTAGAAATCCATATACATCAGGATAGATCCCGAGGTATTTTAGAATTATCATAAAAAAACTATATTGATAAGGTACTTAAAAGGTTTAACATATAAAATTACAAATCAGGAAATAACCCTATCGCTAAGGGAGATAAGTTCAGTCTCAATCAATGCCCAAAAGGAAATATAAAAACTTAAGAAATATAGAGGATCTCCTATGCATCGGCAATATGGAGTCTAATGTGTGCACAAGTTTGTACACATCCGGATATAGCATACATTATTGGGGTGCTTGGCAGATACTTAAGTAATCTTGGAATAGATCATTAGAAGGCAACCAAAAGAGTTATGAGATATTTAAAGAGAACAAAAGATCATATGCTCACATATAGATCAGACCATTTGGAGATCATTGGGTATTCTGATTCCGATTTTGCTGGATGCAAGATAGTAGGAAATCTACTTCAGGCTATGTTTATATATTGGTTGGTGGGGCTATTTCTTGGCGTAATGCAAGCAATCTCTTTTTACTTCTTCCACCATAGCAGCAAAATTTATAGCATGCTTCAAGACATCAAATCATGAAATTTGACTGAGAAATTTTGTTTCAGGACTACAAATAGTACAAGAAATTTAAAGACCACTAAGGATATATTGTAATAATAAATCAGTTGTTTTATACTCCAACAATAACAGGAGTTTGACTAAGTCAAAGCATATTAACATCAAGTTCCTAGTTGTGAAAGAAAAGATACAAAGTGGATAAATTTTCATAGAACATTCAGGGATAAACTTTATGTTGGCAGATCCTCTCACAAAAGGTGTATCACTTATGGTCTTTCATGAGCATACTACTCACATGAGTATATTAGAGCTTGAAGAAACTTCAGTTTAGTGAGAGATTAACATATGTTTGTTATATGTTCTATGCCAGATTCTATAGATTTTCTGATTAGAAATAAAGATACTATTTATTACACTTTGTATATTTTGGTTATTAATAATCTCATAAAGAAAAAGTTGGACCAATTGAAAATTTATATGTATAGATCTAATCCATATAATTTTCATGCCACACATTTTATGATTGATCTATGTCATTTGGTTATGTTAATATTAGTGATCATTAATGGGTTTAACTATGATTGATATAATGAAAAATGCTTTGGTACTATACTAATATAATCAATAGATAAGATTGTATTATATATCATGTTTAATAATGGTAACAATTTTGAGCTCATAAATTATAACACATTTATCAGAATACATATGCGACCTAGTGGGAGATTGTTAGAATTTTAAGGATCACACCCTTAGAATTTTAATGGGTCACACATATATATATATATAATCAAATATGTGCCATTATTTGGTTAGCCAAAATTAAAGTGATCTAATTAATAAAAAAATTATTTAACTAATGAGGATATTTATTATGAAAATTAATTATGTGAATATCATCAATCATATTTCGAATTTGGTGACGTGATAAGTTCGAAGTATGAAACGTCATGATTCTTTATGAAACATCATGAGATATCATGAGTCATAACTTACGACTATGACTATAAAAAGAAGTTATAGTCCCCAATTGCAAAAATAAAAGAAATAACATTCTCTTCATCTATTAAAGATAAATCTAAGAATTCCAAAAAAGAACTTCTTAATTAGAAGATTAATATACCTATCAATCCAAAATACTATAATAGATTATATTTTTATATTAATATATGTCATAATTGTGATAGGATATTAAGTATGTTATCAAAAATTTAATAATAAGATGAAAATATTTTTAAAAAATTTTGAATCTATAACATATGATTCATATTATTATTATTAAACTTTTTTTCAACAGTCCTATCTGTGGATGCGATATGTATGATTCATATTATTATTATTAAACTATTTTCCAACAATCCTATCTGTGGATGCGACGGTAGAACAAGGAATTGGCATGATGGAGGCGAAGGGAGAGGACGCGACCGATTCGTAAGGTCGTCCAGCGTCGAGTCACACGAATACACATGAGACGTACGATACCGGTCATCGACCTCCTTTTAGCGCCATCAGTTGAGGTGGCATAGGTGGAAGTTGAGCCATGAGATCATCATGAGATCGGTAAACTGCGGTAGCCAAAAAGGCACCGACGCAATTGGGTCGCGAGGAAGATTTCCGGAACCACTCCACCATATCATGAGTGGAGGAGCTCAACACGAGCAATTAGTGCTTAGCCACAGTGTCACATCGCCTTTAAATTAGATTAATAACCTTTAATTTTTGATACCGTGAAATCATTATTTTAACAGTCTATTAATGGATATGTACTCCATGAGAAAAGAACATCCAATTCTTATCCATCATTCGGTGGTTGCGTTCTACCTTCCGAGCTGCTGTCATGCTCATTAGGCTTGCCGAAATAACACAGTGATAAGGCTCTTGATAAAAGATATCATTTTGGTGTGGCTGACCCACTGATTGAAATGCCTCGGAAAACATTTTTAGGTGATGTGGACTTGCACAAACCCAATTTGATGCTTTGGATCCAAACATATAAACCTTTCTGGTACCCGATCTGTTCAAATTAGGCTTTTTGGTTGGGTTAGAATGAGTTCGATTATAAAAATTGGTCTCCACATTAGGTTTTAATTAATTTCCCTGATATATTTTTATTATTGTATAACATAACAGCAAATCAACTTCTTCTTTTTTTTTTTAAAAAAAAAAAATCATGTTCTTCTAATCTGTTGAAATTAAAATTGGAAATCCTCTAATTGTATTTAACACAGATCCATGTATGTAGCTAACTTCGAATGAGAGAAATTGATACCCAAACATGATCCTGTAGTTGTCCTTTTAGTACATGAATTCTATGAGAATTATTTGGAACACTTAATCATTTAAATCTAGAGAGATGATACGAATGTTTATTGTCCATTTCTCTTGGACAATAACACACTGCCCTGACTTTTTCTCTCTTGGCTGAACCGGCTATCATCAGATTCGCAACTGCGATTAGAGAATTAAGAGATACTAATTATATCCTGCAATTCCGAACTCAAAGAAAAGAGGATGACGCTTACCACTATTACAAAACTCGAACTAGGAAAAAGAACAAAAGAACAAACAAAGAACAAAGAAAGTTAAACAGCACCAACAGATCGATTGCTTGCACTTCCTTTCTTGCTCAGTGTGGTGTTGGTGTCTCCCTGAGCAATCTCGGAAGCTCCTGCTTCTCCCGCTTTCATTTTGTGTGAAGTAATCCCATCTGGCTTTGCGCTTCCAATCTGTGCAACAAAGTCAGGGAAGTAGGTATGCATGATAACTTTAAAAAACAAGTTAAATTTCATATACTAAACTAATCAAAGAATATGAATAACCAAAATTGAAGTGAACCAGAAAAATATAGAATAGCGCCCATAAAAGTAATAGTAAAACAATCATAATGACAAAAACAAACAATAATGCAAATATATGTCGGTTTATATGCTTTAGTGAGCCAGTCTCTGGGATGATCCATCAAATGTCCGAGAAAAGTGTTTCTTACAAGTAGCAGCGGGCTTGTAATATGTTGGGTGTCAACTGCCATATAAACCTGATCCACGTTCTCCATGGATTCCGCTCCAAATAACTCGAAGAAACATGGGCCTGAAACTGATGTTGACAATGTGCAAGGTGGGGAGAGGCCCGACTTTAAACACTCAGATCGAGAAGAGGTCATTTCTCTCCCTTTTTTTTTTTTTTGACTCCATGGACTTGCATTATGGGGTTTCTACAAATTTAAAGTAAACATTATATTTTGCATCTGTTCCATTATATTTTGTATGACAACAAGTCTTACACATATAGGAGTTGAAGATATTTGGAGTTTGCATCTAGAAGCTCAAATTGTTGGGCAGATAGTTTATTGTTTAGTTCATAATGGGGTTTGATAAAGCTGACAGCCCTAACTTTTTTTTTTTAACCTAAACCCTAACCCTTTTAACTTAGACTTTTAATGGGTAGGGTTAAAAAAAAGAACAATAACGATTATAAACATGATTGAGAAAAAGGGAGAAGAGCAATGACGGTTGAAGGCATAAAAACAAGAGCAGGAGAAAAGAGAATAAGACAAGGATAACAAAAAAACCGTTATCAATCATCCAAACAATATTCTCACCTAAAGTTAGATAAGATTTTCATTAGATTTTTACTGTGATCACTTAGGGAGATTTTGGATATCGTGCATAATGACATAATCCTTATATCCCTGTCATTCTCTTGTGATTGTTGCTTAAGTTTTGGGCAAGAGACTCTAAGATTTATAAATTTATTATTTTTATTATGAATTTTCTCTGACTTGTCCCGTAATTTTTACTATTCAAGTTGGAGTGATTTTTTACGTAAATTTTAGTATTTAATTTGATTGTGATTTTTTTTTATAAAAATTTTGATGTGTGTTACGACTTGCTAGTATTTGTTCATATAAAAAAAATATTTATTTTTATCCCATCACAAATTTCAAATATGAGATTTTGGGATGACTGGTTTAAGTCATACAACATCTTTGTTAATTTAAGTTCTAAATTCTATAGGGTAAGATCTAAATGTTACATCAGGATGATAAAATTTAGAGGGGAATTTGAATTTAATTAAAAAACCAAAATTTAGAAATTTAATGAATTAGAGGTTTTCCACCAATTTGGATCTTGAACTCTGCATCCTACTGTCCCCTGGTTGGGTCGATGCTACAAGACAAACCCATTTATCATCAAACAATACAGGTCCCGGCATGGCCACGGGTAAATTGTGATGTGACCTCACATCACATATTTCCTCGTTGCTGGATAACACCGAATAACACAGTCCTTGGCACCATTGCACCTCGCCGCGTTTTAATTTGGAAAATTTTATTTTATGGGGAAAAAGAGAAAAAAATAATGTGTTTTTAGATCGACTCATAGTTAGGTCCATATACCTCATATTATCCATGTGCCAACTATTCGAGAAACCAAGTCTCTTAAAGCATGCACGGCAATCAACGCATTCCTTAATCAAATTAGATGATGTGAAGCCTGAGAAGGCTTGTCAAGGTGACTACGACCATGACCCCGGAGATGTTCTAATATCTGCAGATATCGACAAGTCTTCGTTTTGGACGTTTCAAGATTATCCACATCTTTTATAAGCTTGGATAATCTAGAACTAGGAAGAAAGAAAGGCTATAATAGTAATTTGGTGCCCCATACCTCTGTACGTGCATCAAGACACGAAAGCCTGGACCTAAAATTTTTCAGGTGAATTCAATTTCACACTCATAATTTTTGATATAGTTTTATGCTGACTGTGAATTACCTAACACAATTCATCTTTTTTTCCTTCGAATTGAAAACCAATATTGCGCGGTATTTATTAAAAACTTGTAACGAAGCTTAATATCTTCGAGGGTTCGATGCCTCGTGTCCACACAAAAAAAAAAAAAAAAAAAGAGAGAGAGAGAGAGAAGAAAAGACTCACTCCGTCACCTACCGACAAAACGCACTTGCGGTAGCGTATCACCCCGACCCACCGGTTCTCCGCCATACGTGCATCGCATCATGCACAGGCGTGGCATGAACCATTTGAAAGCAGCGTTGAAACTGGCAGTATACTTCAAATCTGCCCAGTTCTTGCAGTGTTAGCAACACAGCTACAATCTGCTTTATGCGTAGCTACCTAATCACCTTCGGTTGACACACTTAGGTCCTCTCGAAAGTGGTTCCTTTCTGCCAGTGTCTCCACAAACGACAGGGTTCCAGTAAGGCCGGAGTACATCATTGGGTCGAAGACGAGAGTTTCGAGATTACACATCCCAGGCTTCACAAGCTTAAAACCCTTCCTAAACGGGAAACCCACCGTAAGCCGTGAGGGCCATCCTAATGGTCAACCCGAGACAACCACGGTTCCGTACGAGAAATCCACAGTCGCAGACCAATATAGTGGGCATAAAAACCGTGGACAGAGATCTCCATCGAGCACTTTCATGCAGTGTTTTTATCATTTTGTGCCCACCAGCGAAGCTGGTTTTACGGCATTTTATTGCTTCCTACTGCTGCCTCTGCTTCCCTTTCTTCCCTTCTCAGTTGCCGGACCATGAAAGAACTTGAGAATGCTTAAGATACCGGCCATCATGATATCACAACGCTGTAATTAATGCATGTGCCTAAATCGATTTATACAACAGCATATTAATGCATGAAAGCGTTGTGTCGTTGTTACAACGAGTTTCACTAATCTATGCCTCGACTATCTGTTTTCCGTATGTAACTCGTCCATAGAAATGTAAGGCTAATAAAAAGAAAGGCAAAAACAATTCCTCAATTTCTAAATCCATCTCCATCTACTCACCTGGCATTTGGAAACATAGAACTACTATTTTGTCCTTCTCAATTTAGTGGTGTATGTTTTCACTCTTATTGTTTCCATGCAAAGAAAAATGCCAAGGACAAAATTTTCTTTATATATATATATATATATATATATATAATGAAGAAAGTAACAACAGTAATGGAAAACTAACGGATGATAAAAATGATATTACTCATGAAAACAAATAATATAGACTGAAACAAAAGGGAAATCCTAACCTGATGCTTCAGGCACTTGTGTTGTGAGAGAAGCGGTTGCGGCTTCCTTTTCCTGTGATGACTCGTCACGACTGACTCCTCTTCTTCTGAGGAGGAGGAAAGAAGGATAAAAAGAAAGAAAAAAACGAAGAAAGATCACCCACGACCAATTTAAATAATATTAAATGAGTTAAAAATAATTTTCAATAAATTAAAGAGTCCTCATGCTTCTATTTCTTGCGCTATACGGTGCAGTTACCAAACAGGCTAGTGCAACGACCGTAACGGGCAGAAGCAGCAAAATATGCGACTTATCCCAACAAACTCCATCCTCAACAACCCTTTCCAATAAAGGCCAGGCATCACAGCAACGTCGAAAATATCCAAGGGTAATTTCGTCATTTCATCGACAGCGACCAACCTGCGTAGTGACGCTTATCGACCGGCGGCCATGCCCCACCGGAAAAATGACGCGATCGCAACACCTCCCATCACCATATCGCAAGCACGGAAGCGAAGAACAGGAAGACGTGTGCCCGCGGCAACGATGAGAATGGTCAGAAACCCTACCTGGCTCCTCCGCCTCCGCGGCCGTCGTCGCCGATCGCCGTGTCCGGGCCGGCCTGGTGGACCTCCCAGGGTTGCGGTTGGACTCAGTGGCGCTATCGGGGAGGAAGCGGTCGAGCGGGAGCGAACCGGAGGTCCCGAGTTCGACGTCGAGGTCGAGGTGGGGGCCAGGGTGGTTGCCGCGGGCGGCGAGCACCCGGCGGACGAAGGACTCCTCTACCCAGTTGAGGAAGGCGGAGTGGCGCTCTTCCGTCCAGGGCCCGCCGCAGCCGTCCATCATCTCCTTGAGGTCCATAGATCGGACGCCAGAGATTGAAGCTCTCTCTCTCTCTCTCTCTCTCTCTCTCTCTCTCGGTCGCAAGCTCGCTCGGGAACTGTATCGCGTGGCGGTGGCGCGACTTCTCTTTTAATTTCCCCCCTCCTGCCTCTTGGGAGGGACAGAGCGAGAGAGAGAGAGAGGAAATATCTAGGAGTATGATGCCACCTGTCCCCAAGATTTTTTTTTTCTTCCTCGTCCATGTGGGACCTCATCGTGGGACAGGGAGACGACGGCGAACAGAGAAACCTGATTCCCAAAAGTAAAGTAAAAGATAAAGATAAAAAGAGAGACGCATTAGAAGAAATCCAATAAAGAATCGAGGAGCGAGTATTGTGATGGTTTCGTCGCGTCACGTCATCAGTGGATCGCAATCAAGCATTGCTAATCTCCAACCGAACATTGCAGCACATCACTGATGTTTATGATAGGGAAACGTTCATCATTCTTCGGTAATTTATGATATCACATTTAGTTAGGGTGTTCTTCAGACGAATCTTCACCGTTCGTTTTCCGTTGTCACGTGATTCTTTTCGCTGGAGCTGGTGACCATATCAGTGAGCACGCGGGGCATTTGGTTTTGGGTCTGGAATCGTCTGGTATCAGCCACATTCCCACGTCCCACATGCCCGTCACAGAAACCCAAAGTTCGTTGGTCCGCAGTCCATTTAAAAGGGCTCCACCCTTCCTTTCCTCCTCCCTCCCTCTCTCTCTCTCTCTCTCTCTCTCTCAGCTTTGTTCGGAGTTCTCTTCTTTTTACCCTCTCTCGCTTTCCTCGGTCCTCTTGACCTCTCTCGGGTTACCAAGATTCTCATTCGTCGATTCATTTCCGTCCCTCTCGATCCTTGAACGGCATCTCCTCGGAGAAACTGGAGGCTCAGCAACGTCGCTTTCCGGAGGCCGACGGCACTCCTGATCGCCGGCACGAGCTGTTGGAGGAGATATTGTGAGCAGCTAGGATAATGTTATTTCTTACCCTAATTTATCGTTCGGATTCTTTTTCTAGCTTCCCTTATCTTTTGGTTCTTGATTGGGTTTGGCGAGTCTGCTTCTTGGATTTTTTTTTTTGTTCGTTGATTCAGTTTTTCTGGGGTTTCTCTGTTTTTGGCTATCGGTTTCCATCTTGATCATGAGAGTCTGGTTCAACCAAGAAGAGACTATTTCATCTTGATTATGGGACTTTGATGCAGCCAAGAAGATGCAGCAGCGGGAGGGGGGACTGCAATAATTCAAAGAAGGAAGATGACGTGGACCCAAGCGCAGGTGAGCCCAAAAATCTTCGTCAGCAAGGAACCTTCGATTTTGTTCTTGATGTTTCCCTAGATCTCTAAACTTCTGCAATGAGGAAAAAAAATCGTCCATGAATAGAGAACCTTCCTTTGTTCTTTCAATGGTTGCAGTCAAATTCCAAGAAATTGTTGCGTGATATTCTTGTTAAAGTTTCGTAAATATGTTAAAATAAATAATAAATTGAAGAATAGGATCGAGACTCTGGTACAGAAAAATGCTCTGAATTGAAAGAATCTTGCGAAATCGACTCCTTTTGTTGTACAAGAAGACTCTTTTTGTACCATTTTGGGTGGTGCGAGGCTAACATAACCTATTTTAATGGACCAAGTTATCAAATTTATCGTATGAAACCACTAGAGGTGTAAGTATTTATGCAATAATTTCAATTAGCAAATCATGTGCAATAATTAGGTAACTAATAGCCACATAATCATTTTGTGGACCATGACCCAAGAAGAGATAATCCACAATTCATTTGCTAAGGGCAATTTGATTTTGCTGGATGCTTGCCCTTGGGTCTCTCCTCTCATTCCTTTGCACTTCACTATGTCTCTGTTATAACATCAGAACTTGCAACTTGCTGTTTCTTGTATACACTTACACTTGGTGGCTTCTCATAACAAATCTTACTTGCTGTTATGTTCTTGACATATGCCATTTTCTTGTGGTTTTGTAATCAGATCTCATCTCTACCTGATTAGACCTGACACTGTTGCATCTGTTTGCCAATGGCACATGCATTTGATGTGAATCAGTGTATTGATACTGTAAATGCTCTTACTTGATGCTGTTCCATTGCATTCCGTTAATTTCTCTTTCTTGTGAAAGTAGCAGCAACATGTTTGATACTTTGCAAATACTAGTTCTGACTCCTTGAAGACCCTTGGTCTGTATAGAAGTTCTTATCCCTCTTTTCATAACTTTTCTTTCTTATAATTCATTGATATTAATATTACACAAATTATCAGCGATCTATTCACCCATAATCAAGCTTATGCATCTGTTAAGATGATTAAAGCAAGTGTCTGGAGGCCTATTGGTTGGATTGCCTTTTATATACAGACATTTGGTTTGATTACACTGTATTTCCTCAAATAAGTGTTCATGCTTATTTGTGGTACTGAAACATTGCTGTGAATAGAAACTCCAAGTCAATTTTTTAATGCTGCATATTTTTCCTGTGCAGATGATGAAACCACAGTTGGGACAGTTTATGGAACAAATGAATGAATGGTTTTCACTTTTGGACAGAAATCCACTTTCCAGAGCCAGAGAACATCATAAGATTTATTTAATTGTGAGTCTTTTGGAACGTGAATCATCAACATAGCTTAATTGTAAAGGTGATGGATATTTACGGTCAAATTCAGTTTTCTATTTTCTTCTTTATTATTTGTTATTTTATTATGAACTTATGCATCATAATCTGCTGCAGACAATGGTTCCACGGTGGTGGAGAGGGCCAAAAATGAATGAGAGGATTTTTTGGAAAGTATGTTATAGTTGCATTACTGATTCTGCTTTTGGTCCCTTTTGCTTGCAAAAGAAGGTATCCATTTAGACACGAGCCTAGTTTGGCTATATTCTTAACATTATGTTTTTATAAGAGAAGGTCAGGCCATTTTATTCCTACAGTATTGAACCATTGCCTGGGAACTTTGTGGTTACATAGTGAAGATATGGAAAGTCTAATTTTGTAGATGCTTCTTTGGTCATATGATTTTTTCCATTGTATTAACATAATTTGAGCACCAGAGCAGGTCTCTTTCTATTTGTAGATTATGTAGATGTTTGTAGATGCATCTTTGGTCATATGATTTCTTCTATTGTATTAGCATAATTTTAGCAACAGAGAAGGTCCTTCTATTTGTAGATATGTGTAGATGCATATCAATGAATTGCTTTTGTTTCAGTTCAGCATCAAATTAGACTAGAAAGAAAGAAAGAAAGAAAGAATTTATGTATTACCTTTGACTGCTTTGTTTTTCATTTTTCAGAATTTGTTTTTCTATTTGTAGTTATCATATTGTTTTACAAATCGGTATCCATGCTTTCATGGCCTCCAACCTATATATCATGGGCTTTGGCAATCTGAAATGAAGGCAAGCCCAATCCAGCTGTTTTTGGCACAAGCACTGAGGCCAATCCAGATACACTTTTTTTTTCTTTCCAAAAAGTAAAATTAAATTACTCATAACAAGTATTCATATAATTCTGACCAAGCTCATCCGAGCACGACAATACATACAAATCTGGTGGCTAATTAGTATTCTACAATTGGTCCGATCTATAGATAATTTTGCAGAAGTGGCCAACCAGTGTGTCAACTTATTCCCTTGTCTTGAATTTTTCACATAATAATAACAAAGACATTGATAAGTCGCCATGGGGGATCCTCCTCCAATATCTTGATCAAAGTTTTATTGCCTGTTTCAACTATGAGACGTTTGATGCCCATTGTTACAGCTTGTTTGATTCATTTCATAAATAGCAAGCCATGAGTTCATTGTTAAATATGCTCTTCTCCTCCACCGTTCTACATCCTGCCAATAGACATAAACCAGTAGAGTTTCTTAATAAAAATCCAATCCCACCCTTCTGGGTGTTTACATTGTAAGCACCGTCAATATTTAACTTAATCCGGTTTCATCCACTGGATTTACTTTGGTGAGGTAACATATCAACTTCACCACACAAGTCCTTCGGTTAATTTGGAGGATTGATAGTTCACCACACAAGCTATAGCTTTATATGCTAATTGATAGGGATAATAGTGACCCCCTTCTCAAAGTGGCCTAAGATAAATTGACGTGGAAGGATGGGATTGATGGACTAAGTTCCCAAACCCGCCCTTTGATATACACGAGCAACATGTCACAAATGAGCAGATAAACCCAAGATTTGATAGCATTGGATACCACACAGTCGCCATTAGATCTCATAAGAACCTGAGGAGACCATACGATAGTAGAGTAGAAACAACACGCAATCGACAACACGAACAATCACCGACGGTGCCTGCAACATTAAATAGGCTGGCAGAGAATGTCAGAAGTATGATGAGGTCGAGACATGACCAGTTGACGACATACATGTATAAAAGGGGCACCCCAGGGGCAGCTCAGGGGGGCTCTTTCTCTACTTCAATCCAAAAAGAAGAAGCTCTAGCATCTAAGAGGGAGACACCATACTTCACCCTTCGACACAACGCTAACTTAATCGTCGGAGGGACCTCCTCGGGGGCCCACCACCCGGGCGAAGGTCCTTGCAGGAACAACTCCATAAGATCGGAAGGAAGACCCGCACCGAAGTGACAATCCGAGCCGAGCATCTGCATACGTCATCCTCGGATTACACTGTGTTGGGCCCCTATTACACTCGTGGCTTGAACCCCGTTGTGCTGACTCCCCGGATGTAGCGAAGAACCCACAACATTTGGCGCTAGAAGAAGGGCCAAATATCGCAAGAGCACTCAACGCTTGTCAACCCTGGGGAAGATGTCCCTCCCGCGACACAGCCAACCTCGGGGGGAACCCTTCGACCCCCACTTGCACTCCCTTCGTTCTGAGATGGGAAATGCCTTCTCACACCCTAGGGCAATATTGGAGTTTACTCAATGAACCTGGGCTAACTCCACCCCCACAGAACCCAAGGACCCCGGTGGTGACTCCCGAGGCTTTTAAGGGGCTTACCAATCGGGTCCAAGCCATAGCGGGAATGCTTCAAGCAATTATCCCCTATATCTCGCAGCTCACCCAATAGTCGAGCTCACAGCTTCAGGCAGCCTCCTTGCCCAGACAAGAGCAATGCTGCCACAGAATGGGCAGTCTCCAACGACCCGCTCCATCGACAATCTACCCTATTTCTCCTCGGAGTCGGATTAGGCCCCCTCGGGCGGCGCAACCAGGCGTCTCGAGCCCGCACCCAATGCGTCAGCCCGTAGCTTGCCGAACCCTGACACACTCTCCTTAGATTCCACTGATTCTCTAAGGGAGCAACTACGCCTAGTGAACCAGAGGATCGACAATGTCCGTAGGACCCTAAGGACGAAGGACGAGCATGGCAAAAGTCCCCTCCATGGCTCTCCCTTCATTCAAGAAATTCAAGATGCACCTATCCCACCACACTTCCACCTCCCGATGTTGGAGGTGTATGATGGCAGCTCCAATCCAATGGAGCACGTAGCCGTGTTCCATGCATAGATGACTCTATATGGCACGTCAGACCCCATAATGTGTCGGGCTTTCCTAACGACTCTCCGAGGGATCGCCTGAGGAAGGTACGATCGGTTGCCATCATCCTCCATTCACTTTTTCGATCAATTCACAAGGGAATTTGAGGCTAAATTCCTCTCTAGCGCACTACCAAAGCCAACCGCCGCATCCCTCCTCGAGATGAGGTAGGAGGAAGAGCACCTCGGCCAGTACCTCACCCGTTTCACAAACAAAATTAGGGTCATTCCCAATGCACACCCGTCGTTGGTTATCCAGGCTTTCATGATTGGGATTAGGCCTTCCCGCATCTTCTGGTCGCTTGTGGAGCGACCCCCCACGACTGTACCAAAAATGCTGCAGACGGCCAACCAGTACGTTGTCGTCGAGATTCTGGTGGAGGAGAAACGTGAAGATCAGAAGCACCTCCGGGCTGAGCCCTCTCAGGGCCCACCCCTGGGCTCCCAAGGAGGAGGTTGGAGAGAGGCGAGCAAACCGATCCTTGACCACCCAATATCCCGCTCAACTCCACTCAGACTGAGATTTTTCTCTAGATCGAAGAGAAGAGACTCCTTAAAACTCCCAACCTGATGAGGTCTCGAGCCGAGGACTGGGACCGCAAACGTTATTGCCGCTTCCACCGCGACTATGGGCATGATACCGAGGAGTGCTATGATTTGAAGAACTAGATTGAGGACCTCATACTTCGCGGCCACCTCGACCGGTACATAATGCAGTAGCTCGAGCCGTCTGTCCGTCCAAAAGGTCCTATGGAGAGGCAGGTAAACTTTCGCGGGTGGCATTAGCTCATCGACAAGGAAAGCCTATGCCCGCGCGAAAGTTCAGAAGATGCCTCGACTTCGGAGCGATCCTAGGATCACCTTCGAATCCGAGAGTGAATACCTAGATCATGACAACACCTTGGTGGTCACGGGCCATATTGCAAATGCCCGTGTCAGGCGTATTATGATAGATACAAGGAGCTCCGCCGACATATTATACCTTGATGCTTTTCATAAGCTCGGAATGACTAACCGGGACTTCATCCCCATGACTTTAACTTTGACAGGGTTTATCGGTGACGCGATAACTCCAGTAGGTGTTGCAACTCTCCCTATAACTTTTGATGACAAGCCAAGAACCAAGACCTTCATGGTTCCTTTTATGGTGGTGGATCTCCCCTCAGCGTACAACGTGATCATCGGGCGGCCAATCCTCAACAAACTAAGGGCGATTGTCTCCACATACTGTTGGGAAACCTCAGCGGGTGCATCACATGCACAACGGAAATCAAAACAAAAACTGGTTTCCCACGCAGATTAAATCGTCATGCAAAATATTGGGGTCATGAGAAAATATAAAAACTGATAAAACCGTGATGTGTAAGAGATTGATTTTACCTAGGGAGATCGTATATCCATGTATTCTAGATCCGGATGGAGAAGATGAATGAAGTCAAGCGTCCTCTTTTTTAATGGTATCCACACGATAGATCTCTACAGTGAAACTCTTACAATCTGATCTCGCAACTCTTGCACAGAGGGAGGGAAGAGAATAGGCGGGGGTGACTAAAGCTGCAGCCTATCAACCATGAGTCTCCCCTCCTATTTATGAAGAGCCACCAAAAAACCCTAGAGCTCCTTCCTTAGTGGGTATTAGATCTCTATTCAATTACTTACTAACCTTGCATTATTGGATCTCTATCCAATAATCTCCTTATGCCTCTAATTGGGCCTTAATCAAGGAGTCCATCAGCATAGAGTCTCATCTAATGAGAATAGGGGCTAATTGGATCTCCATCCAATCCTCTATTCGCTGAAGCATCCACCATATGTGTGTGACCCTCTAAGCTCAGTACCGAGCTGACCGTGAGTCATTCCCATCAGAACTCCTTCTGATATAGTGAATTATTATCCCCATAATAATTCACTCGACTCATCAATTATGGACGTACTAGGCCACTACACCATAGTCCCCAGACGGTACAAGAGGGATCAAATCCATCAAACCTGTCTATCCATAGTTACCGTGTATCTATAATCTCTTATCCAACTAATATCCCAGAGATCGTATATTGGACGTACATGGTCACGTCTGGTAATCGTCTAGTCTAATCGGATTCTCCCAGAGAACTCTTTCTCTCTCAATCCAAATGACCATGACTAGGGATTTGTTCGAGCAAGCACATATAAGATATTCCTCTCGTGGTACCGAGAGTGGATGATCCTCTATTGACACTCAATTGCCTTCGTAAGATTGGCTACCAATCCCGATAATCAGTTGTACCAGATTTGTAACTTTTGAAACCTGTAAGTCTGGCATCAAAGAAAAAAGTACTCATACAAGACATCTTTGGTGTCTCAAGTCTAAGGACCAGATACACAACTGGGACTATGGAATCATTTTCTAACATTAGGTATCATTAACTACACAGCATTTCATAAGCGGATCAATCATTGAACTCATTCTCCAATGAACACCTGTACTATATCCTTAGTGTTTTCACATAAGTAGCTATGAGACTAGTCACCTCCATCATATGGATGGGTGTATAGTACACTGATATGTCTGGTTATCTCAATGTCACTCTTGAGTAACCTATGATCGGAATTATTTAGGATCTGTGTTTAAAGGTGAATCGATCTCATTATCGTGATCTCATCACGATCCAACTCCCATTGCACAGAACCAAGGACATTATAATATATATGTAATAGATAATGTGAGAATATGCCAATATTAATCATAAGCAAAAATATCACACAACGTGTCACACATGCCATCACTCATATGATTGGCTTGTAGGGCACCTGTAACCAGCATATACCACCACAACATGAAGTCCTCGACTAGCGCGGGGTTCGAAAAGATCAGGAGCGACCTGCGAGAGTCAAGATAATGCTACCTTGCGATAATAAACATCCCTAAAAAAGGTAAAGAGACTTCGGTTCTCGACCCCTGAGAACCTTCTAGACCCAACACTCGACTCGAGACCACTGAACCAATACTGGAAGTACCGCAGGAAAAGGATTGCCGAGAGAGGACTATGCAGGTCGGGTCGACTCTACCCGGAGATCAACACATCTAGCTTATAGACTTCCTTGGATGCCATTCCGATGTCTTCGCCTGGTTGACAAGCGACATACTGGGCATACATCCACAGATTGCATAACACAATTAAACACTGCCCCTGGAGCTTGCCCGGTGCAGCAGAAGCCAAGAAAGTTCACCCTCGACCAGCAAAAGGCCATTGAAGAAGAAGTTGATCGACTACTGGAGGCAGGATTCATAACAGAGATTAGGTAATCAACTTGGTTATCTAATGTAGTTCTGGTGGAAAAGGCTAATGGAAAATGGCGCATGTGTGTTGATTACACCGATCTTAATCGGGCTTGCTCGAAGAACTATTATCCACTACCAATGATTGATCAACTGATAAACTCCACCTCCGGGTACGAACTCCTCTCCTTCATGGACGCATTCTTAGGATACAACCAAATCTGAATGGCCCCTCAGGATCAGGAGAAGATGACTTTCACCACACATTGAGGAACCTACTATTATAGAGTAATGCCGTTCGGACTAAAGAACGCAGGAGCTACTTACCAGAGAATGATCAACAAACTATTCAAAGACCAACTGGATAGAAATATGGAAGCCTATGTTAACGACATGATCGTTAAAAGTAAGCGAGCACAGACACCGCGCAGACCTTGCTGAGACATTCCGAACCCTTAGAAAATTCAAAATGAAGCTCAATCCCGCCAAATGTGTCTTTGGCGTGGTATTAGGAAAATTCCTCGGCTTCATCATTCACCAATGAGGGATATACGTGAACCCAGAGAAGATTAGGGCCATCATTGACATGAAGCTGTCACAGACCGTCAAGGAAGTTCAGCGCCTCATTGGGAGGTTGGCAGCAATAGGGTGGTTCATATCTTAGGTTGGCGACCGAAGTTACCCCATCTTGTGAGCGTGAAAGTAGAATAAAGACTTCAACTGGGGCCCTGAGTGTAAGCAAGCATTCCAAGAGCTCAAGGCCCACCTTGCGACCTTACCTTAGATGTCCTCGGTCAACCCAAGTGACCAGCTCGAGCTATACAACTCGACGGGAATAGCTAACGACCTGTTTACTACTCCAGCCACATTTTGCAAGGCGTGGAGGAGTGGTACCCTTCGATAGAGAAACCCGCTCTCACCCTAGTCCTCGCGGCCAGGAAGCTAAGACCATACTTCTAGACCCACACCATCAAGGTAGTCACTGATCAACCGCTATGTCAAAATTTCTCTAAATTTGACATTGCAGGACGGGTGCTCAAGTGGTCAATCGAGCTCAGTGAATTCGACTTGGAGTACACCCTGAGGAGGGCAATCAAAGCCTAAGCTATTGTCGATTTCTCCTCGGAGCTGACCACCCCAGAGTCCCTCCAAAGGAAGCCTGCATGGACCCTCCATGTCGATGGATCGATAAATTGCTCTAGGGGAGGGGCCGGGATAGTCCTGAGAGACCCCAACAGGCAAATCTGGGAATATGTCATGTGCTTGAAATTTTTAACTACCAACAATGAAGCAGAATACGAGGCGTTGCTGCTCGGACTACGATTGGCCACCGAGCTACAAATTGAACACATAAAGGTGTTCATTGCCTCCCAATTGGTCGTCGACCAAATCGATGGGAGCTTCGAGGCTCGAGAACCGAACATGGCCTATTATCTCGCTGAGGCCTGTTGGTTGATAGATATGACCAAGTACTTCAAAATCTTCTAAATCCCGTGCCTCGTGAATGCCAGGGCCGACGCCCTAGCCCGGTCGGCCTCCACTAATGTAGTCTGCGAGTTGTCGGCCATTCCCAGCCTCTGCCAACCGATGGTCGCCACTGTTGAAACGGCAACCACGGTCGCTCATCTCGACTAGAGGGAGGAAATGCTACACTACAAGAAAGATGCGATTCTCCCAGTGGACGAAGCCACCGCCCGTCGAATTAAAAGAACTGAAGCATGGTAGGACACCGTCAATGGGTGCCTTTATAGAAGAGCTTTCAGCCAGCCTCTATTGCGGTGCTTATTGAAATCTGAGGCTGATGTTGTGCTTACCAAGGTCCACGAGTGGATATGTGGTGAACATATCATTGGGCATACCTTGGCTTTCAAAATCCTCCACCTTAGGTATTATTGGTCGACCATGCAAGCAGATGCAAAATCCTACATCCAGAAGTATGTGGAGTGCTAGAAACATGCCTGCATTCCTCGCCAACCAGCCTTGCCACTCTCCTCGACTCACTGCTCTTGGCCTTTTGTGCATTGGGGGATGGACCTCCTCGGCTCGTTCCAATAAGCTACAGGGTAGCGCAAGTTCCTAATTGTCGGGGTGGACTATTTTATCAAGTGGGTTGAGGTTGAGCCCTTGGCCTCAACCACCGAGAGATAGATGGAGAATTTCGTCCGGAGAAACATCATAATGAGGTTCGACATCTCAAAGATCATAGTTATAGACAATGGGACGCAGTTCAACAACCCGAAGTTCAAGGCTTTCTGTTAAAACTACTGGATTCAATTGAAGTTTAGTTCGGTAGCTCACCCCCAGCCTCAACCACCGAGAAGCAAATGGAGAATTTTGTTTAGAGAAACATCATAACGGGGTTCGACATCTCAATGATCATAGTCACAGACAATGGGACGCAGTTCAACAACCCTAAGTTCAAGGCTTTCTGTTAAAACTACTGGATTTAATTAAAGTTTAGTTCGGTGGCTCACCCCAAGGCCAACGGATTGGCTGAGGTAACTAACAGAAGCATACTCAAAGGGCTCAGAAGATGAGTGGCAAGGGTTTTGACAGCCTGGGTCGAGGAACTCCCTAGTGTCTTATGAGCTTTGCGGATGACGCCGAAGACCCCTACGGGGGAGTCACCCTATAGCCTGGCCTTCGGCACCAAGGCTATCCTCCCTCCCTAGGTGATCTTCTTGTCGCTAAGGATCGAGAACTTCACCACTGAAGCAGGCCTCAGGGAAAATCTCAACATGCTCGAGGAATGCAGGGCCAAAGCACATATGAAGAACCTACATTACTAAAGGGCGGTTGCCCGACTCTACAACCGGAGGATCCGACCCTGACCCATCAGTACGGGAAACCTAGTCCTCAGGAGGGCCGAGGTCAGCGATCCTGGATGCACCCGAGGAAAACTTGCCCCGAGATAGGAGGGACCATACCATGTCACCCGAGTTATCCGAGACGGGACTTACATTCTATAGACGATGGAAGGGAAGACACTTCCTCAGACTTGGCATGTGTCAAACTTGAAAAAGTTCTATCTCTAGATGATAGACTGAAGACTCGACATCTTAACACTATCTAGATAACAAAGTTTGAAAAGCAATTTTATTGATGAGTGAGAAAGCAAAAGGCGATCAACCGACCGATACAAAGGAGGCTTTGACGCCCGATACATAGGACATTGTAAGGTCTACTTCTCTGAAGGAGAATTGTCATCAAAGGGTTGGCTAAGGTCCATGTTGACGTTGGCATCCTCGAGGCACTTGACGAACGAGTCTTGCTCCACCTCTATCTCCGAATGTTTCCCCCGCAGCCGCTCGAGGGCCACCCGATACCTGAACTCGTAGCTGACCCACCCCATCTTCTCGAGGCCCGAATCAAATCCTCGGGATGCCTTATAAGTGGCCACCGCCTTCACTCCCTCGCCCTTCAGCTTAGCCTCGAGAAGTGCTGCCACCTCGGTCAATGATAGCACATCTCCTTCTAGACAAGCTCGGTCATTCCGAGCCCCATTCAAGCTGGAGCACAGGATCCCAACTTCCTCCTCGAGGCTCCTTCGTTGGGTCTTGAGAAACTCCAACTACCATCACAACTTATTGACGTCCCCCTCCAGTTCCTTTGCACGGGACTCGACGACCGCGACCAAATCGTAGTCGGCCTGACCCTTGAGTTCTTTGTTGGCGGCTCGAAGCGCCAAAATTCTCTCATGCTGGCTCTGGACCAGCCGACTAACATCATGCACCCGGTCAATGAGAGCAATAATAAAATGAAGCCCCTGCGAAGAGAAGGAAAGAGAAAGCTCAAACAAAAGGAGAGAAATAAGACGAAGGGAATGGAAGAAAGGGTGCTTACCCAGACGACCAACTTGATGGCCCTGTTCATAAGCTCCTCAGAGGAGCATTCGTACGCCTGCTTTGCCAAGGTGGGATACATAGTCCCGCGTAGGTATTTCCTGGACAACGGACCTTTGGTCCAAAACTGGCTGGACCCACCGATGGCCAACCACCTCGACATCAGAGGGTCTTCACCCTCAGCGACCTTTAGTCGCGTCATAATAGTGGCGAAGTACCTCTCCGCTCCCATGCGATCTTCCACCTCACATAGCTCCCGAAGGGTATAACCTCGTTCCAGAGCCTCCTCCATCGCTACCGGCTCCTTCCCCTTTCCTGAGGGGACCCTGGTGGTGCTCCCCAAGGCGTCCGCCTGATGCTTGAGAATCTCTCTCCGGTTGCGCTTCTTTAGACTCAACCCCTCATCGACGCTTGGGTGCTTCTCGGCCAAGGACTCGACAATCGTCGTAGAAGTGGACACGCTAGTTGTTAGGGAGGTCACCGATCTGCTGCCTGCCCTGTCACCATATTTCATCTTTTCGAGATTAAACATTTCTACACAGCAAGGTACGATCAGTAAAACACTAGACAATAAGTAGATAGAAGAAATATACTCACCTCAGCCAACCAAGCCTCATTCATGTCCTTCACCCCTTGGAAGCAGAAAGGATCCCTCGGAGGATCTCGAGCAACTCAGTCTCATCGATCGAAAGAGCTGGGACTAGGTTATTCATCGTCCGAGAAGTCCAATCGATTGGGAAGCTCCAATCCTGACGACAAGAGATGAAGAAAAATTGTGACTTCCAGCCTTTGTTGCTGGAAGGCGCACTCCCTACTTTGAATCCCACACAAGCGATGAGATAATAACTAGCTTGTCCTCGGCTTAAGTGGAAACAAGCCATGAACAAATCTTGGGTCATCGTTATGCCCGACCCGTAGCATTCCCATAGGAAAGGTATCAGATAGCGTCACAAGTTGGGTATCATCTGAGAGGGCGAAATCTGCTACCCTTTGAGGCACGCCTCCATCATAGGGTGCAGCGGAAACCTTAGACCTGCCTCGAGAGCATCAGTCGATAGACTGAAGCTATTTGGAAATGCATCATAAGGACGCTCCCCAAGTAGGGGGCATGAAGCTCATACTCCGGAGGAATGAAATAGTTCTTCCTCACTTTAATCAATCGATGAGTTGTCACAGTCGAGTCTACATCAAAATTGAACCTCATCGCCACTAGGGCATCTTTGGTCCCAGGGTTGGTCGGAGCCGCACCCTCGGACACAGAGACAACCCTAGACCTACGAGTCGACATCTCAACCGAGCAAGACTCAGAATGGGAGGAGGTGGAAGACATCCGACCTGCTTGAGAAACTACCAGGGGAAAGGAAAGGGGAGGAAGGCCAAGAACGTTAGTGAAATCGACAGTGACAGCGGGGAAGCAAGTAGTAGCAATGATGGCGAAGCAGTTAGCAAGCAGAATAAAGGGAGACTACCAAAGAACTAGAGAGGATTAACACCTCACCCCCGCACCGATTGGCGTTCCATATCCCCTAAAAGCGGGACAGCTCATCATGATACTTTGTGTCCCACACCCGGTGAGTTACTGCAGGGGACACGCATCATCTCATAAAGTATCTCGGTCGACGAACGAATCATTGTCAATCCTGAGGAAAATCTCCCCGTCGAAAGATTACCCATGGGCTTTCAATCTCGACCATCAACAAGCGAGCTCTCAATCGCGCCCAAGTGCTCTTAGTCCCGACCATCAATAAGCGAGCTCTCAACCCAACTCAAGGGCTTTTTCAGTCCCGACTCTCAAAAAGTGAGCGCAGCCTCACCCAAGGGCTTTCAATCCTGACCATCAACAGGCGAGCTCTCAGCCTTGCCCAAGGGCTTTCAGTCCCGACCATCAATGAGCGAGCTCTTAGCCTCGCCCAAGGGCTTTCAGTCTCGACCATCAACAAGCGAGCTCTCAGTCTCGCCCAAGGATTTTCAGTCTCGATCATCAACAAGAGAGCTCTCAGCCTCGCCCAAGGGCTTTTAGTCCCAACCATCAATAAGTGAGCTCTCAGCCTCACCCAGGGGTTTTCAGTCCTGACCATCATCAAGAGAGCTCTCAACCGCACCCAAGGCCTTTCAGTCCCGACTATCAACGAGCGAGCTCTCAGCCTCACCCAAGGGCTTTTAGTCCCGACCCTCATAAAGCAAGCTCAGCTTCACCTAAGGGCTTTTAGTTCTGACTATCGACTGGTGAATTTTCAGCCTCGCCCAAGAGTTTGTAACCTCAAATATCCCTGAGAAGGCCCTCAGCCTCGTCTAAGAGCTCGTCACCCTCGGGATTCCCTAACAAAAACCTCCCACCTTGAAAGCTCCCAATGAGAAGCCCTATAGTTACCTAACGATCACATTAACATTGGATTGGCCAAGACGGCACAATCTCGAATACACATACAGATCACTCTGTTATGTCAACCCCGAAGGACCCTTCCCCTCGCCTTCGTGAAGTCTCGGGGAAGTCTCCTTCCCAAACCGGACGACGTGGCCTAAGACAAACTGACGTGGAAGGACGAGACCGACTGACTAAGCTCCCAAATCCGTCCTCTGACACACACGAGCAACATGTCACAAACGAGTAGATAAATCCAAGATTTGGCAGCATCAAACGCCACACAATCGCCATCAGATCTCATAAGAATCTGAAGAGACCACACGAAAGCAGAGTAGAAGCAACACACAACTGACAGCATGAACAGCCGCCGGTGGTGCTTGTAACATTAAACAGGCTGGCAGAGAACGCCAGAAGTATGATGAAGTCGAGACGTGACCAGTCGACGACGTACATATATAAAAGGGGCACCTTAGAGGTAGCTCAAGAGGGCTCTTTGTCTACTTCAATCTAAAAAGAAGAAGCTCCGGCGTTTGAGAGGGAGACATTGGACTTCACCCTTCGATACAATGCTAACTTAATCGTCGAAGGGACCTCCCCGGGGACCCACCACCCGGGCGAAGGTCTTTCCTTGCAGGAACAACTCCACAAGATCAGAAGAAAGACCCGCACCGAAGTGACAACCCGAGCCGAGCATCCGCATGCGTTATCCTCGGACTACACTGTGTTGGGCCCCTCTTACACTTGTGGCCCGAACCCCGTTGTGCTGACTCCTTGGATGCAGTGAAGAACCCACAACACTAATGATATGGGAGAACTCCTAGTCCCACACAAGTTATAGCTTTACATGCTAATGATATAGGAGAACTCGTATCCCGTTAAAAAATATGGAACTTCTAGTCCCATCACGAGCATTTTAGATCAATCATAAACTATATATCATTAGAGAATTGAGAATCAAACCATTGTTCTTAGCCCTCTTTAAGCCAAGATGTATTCTGTAAATCATTCATAAATTCAAAATTGAAATGTAATCTATTCTCGTAAAAAGGAGCATAAGGTTTTCAAAAAAGAATAAATAAAAAAATGTGAATTTGATCATCATTATATTGATCACAAAAGTAGCATCGATGTGAATCAATAATGTCAATATTAGAAAGCCTAGATGATATAGGTAAATGATTATATAATAACTTTCAACAGAATAAAAGGCACGCTAGGAATTGTAGGAATGCATCATAAGCTTTTCCAAACATCCCTATTAAAAGTAGGATCATTATCCTTATCTCTAATATGTCTGTAAGTAAGCTTTGTTGATGATTGCCCTTGGATATTGGACTTCCATACAATTTTACCGTCACAAGGGATTCCAGAAATTTCAATCTTGGAGATTAACTCTATAGTGAATTTAATAAAAATAGGTCGCATGAGTATGGATACTGGTGGACATGGAAGTTCAGGGATGCTAATTAGGAGGCAATCTGGTCATTGTGCATTCATAGGTATTTTTTTGTGTAATTTCTTATATCTGGATACTGAGTACATTAAAGTATGTAGAACATATGGAGTTATAATATAGTTGTGTTGCATGGTTATGGGGCATATACAACAGTTACTCATTATAATAGAGTTACTCATTATAATAGAGTTGATATGTAGAAGGTGGTTTGCATAGAGTCAGAAAGCTCCATGATGATTCAGTAGTGTTATGGCCAGTTTTGCGTGCATAACTATTGTGTGGAAATCTGCTCTCTCTTTTTTTGTGTCAATTTTCTTATCAATTTTAGTTTATTGAACTTTGACCACGGTTCCAATCTTGTTTCTTAAAACAGCCCTCATCTCTGCTTTTGAATAGGGTTACACTGACTGCTCCACTTCAAATACAATAAGATATTTTATCATTGCATCCAAAATACATCGGTCAATTTTACAACTTTACATACTGTTGATTTTAGTTTATAGTTGACCTCTAGATTCTGTTTTATAAATGTGTTGATAATTCTTTGTCCTCTTTATCTTTGGTCTGAGCTTCAAATCATGTCTCACAGGTTTTGTACTCAGTATCCTGTTTATATGTGTTCTGAGCTTCGAATCCCACATCTCACAGGGTTTATTCAATTGGTACAAGAGGGCTTTGGCTACTTGCTAAGGTTTAAAGAAATAATAACTAGTGGATCCTCATAAAGTTTCCAGGTTATCTAGAATAAAAGATTATATAATTAATTAGTTTTAAAGCTAAAGCTACATTTTACGTTTCAGAATATTGTTCTAAACTTTGGTGAAATATCCTATTCTGCATTGGTTCAAGTTAATACTTCTCTCCTACCATGATTTAGTAGGAGAGAAGTATTGTTCAATTAATTAGTTTTAAAGCTAAAGCTAAATTTTACGTTTCATAGAATATTATTCTAAAACTTTGGTGAAATATCCTATTCGGCATTGGTTCAAGTTAATAATACTTCTCTCCTACCATGAATTTGGTAGGAGAGAAGTATTGTTCCAAAATGCTTAAAACAGAACTATTCTTGGGTACCATGATTTAATCCTATTTATATTACTCTGAATATATTTAGGTCGAGGCGTTTTGGTTATTTAATGTGGTCGTATGCAAAGGTGGATCCTTCAATGCTTCACATTTCTTGTACCGTTTATATATATATATATATATATATATATATATATATATATATATATATATATGTTTTGATTTTTACGAGTGTTTTAGAGGTTCGTTACTTAAATGTGGTGGTGTGGAAAGGCCTTTCGATGCTTCACATTTGCATCCTGTTTATCCCTTTTTTTTTTTATCATTTAGACTATCCTTGTTACTTGATTGCATCAAATCTTTTCTTTGATGTGGAGATGTCGATGATGATAGGATTAATATGATTTTTTTAAGTCCACATGCATAAGAAGTCTTGGATGTTATCGAAGATGACTCGGGTACTTGATGGCTGACGTATACGAAGATTTAGGTTCGATACGATTCCTTTGATGCTTTAGTTAGTCTTGAAATAAAAAGTGAGACTTTCAAGTAAATAGTAACTCACATTGATTACTATAGTAGATTTAACTAAGGGAACATTTGATAGTATGAGTACAATTCAGGAGGCCTTTGATGCCTTGTTAAAGAGGACACATCATTTGCATTTGATGCTTAGCTAGAGAAGGTTGCGTTGTGTGCATTTTGATGCTTAGCTACAGAAAAATGCATCGGGTATATTCCAATGCTTAGCCTGAGAAGAACATATTAGATGCTCTTTGATGCTTATCCCAAGAAGGACATATAAGACATTTGATGTATAGCCTGAGAAGGAGGCATTAGATGCATTTGAATGCTTAGCTCGAAAAGAGTACATTAGATGCTATTTGATTCTTAGCTTAAGAAAGGTGCATCATACACTTTTTTTATGCTTAGTACAAGAAGGGTGTATTATTTTCATACTTAGATCGAGAAGGGCGTATCGAGCTTATTTTATTGGTTAGCTCGAGAAGGGTGCATTGGGTATATTTTGATGCTTAGCTCAAGACATGCTTGAGAAAGATAAATTATTTAGCTTTCTCGATGGTTTGAAGTCATAGGCACAACAAGGATTAGATCAATGAAATGTTACTAATCTGGTTTGAGAAATCGTAGCTATAAAAAGGCTCATCGACTTTGTTTCCTTTAGGATTTGATGAAGAAGCGATCTTCCGATGCTTAGCCTGAGAAGAACATATTGGATGCTCTTTGATGCTTATCCCAAGAAGGACATAGAAGACATTTGATATATAGCCCGAGAAGGAGGCATCAGGTGCATTATATGTTATTTGATTCTTAGCTTACGAAAGGTGCATCATATACTTTTTTGATGCTTAGTACAAGAAGGGTGCATCAAGTGTATTTTGATACTTAGATCAAGAAGGGTGTATTGAGCTTTTTTTGTTGCTTAGCTCGAGAAGGGTGCATTGGGTACATTTTGATGCTTAGCTCAAGTTATGTTTGAGAAAGATAAATTATTCAGCTTCCTCGATAGTCTAAAGTCATAGGCACTACAAGAATTAGATCGATGAAATGTTACTGATCTGGTTTGAGAAGTCGTAGCTACAAAAAGGCTCATTGACTTTGTTTTCTTGGAGGACTTGACGAAGAAGCGATATTCGAAAGATCATCCAAGTATACACAAGGGAAAGAGACAACCACTAAATAGAAGATAAAGAGTTTCAAAAAGGGATTGAGTTCGAAAGGCAAACCCCTGAAAACTAGTGGATGCTTCTTATATGGAGGACCACACATGGTGAGAGAGTGGCCTCAAAAGAATAACTTAATGTGCTAATAACATTAATCCATCCCTCGAAATAAGATAAGGGCAATGTTGTCGCCCTTAATTCAAAGAGGTTAGAATCTAGATATGATGATGAAAAGTTATAAAAACCCTAGATGAGTGTAATGTTGTTGAATGTATTACGAGATCAAGTGAGAGAGTAAGGTAAGACAAAGTAACACAAGGCAGGGAGCAACAAGTTGATGTATATGGACATCAAGCTCAATGGCCGAATAACCCATTCAATGGTAGACACGAGTACTACACATAACTTCATAGTAAATCGTGAAGTAAGACAACTAGGGTTAAATCTTGAGAAGAGCTTAAATCAAATGAAGGTTGTGAGCTTAAAGGCTAAGTAGATCTCCGGGTTAGTGAAGGTGTTCCATACAAAAATCGAGCTATAGAGCGGAAGCACTAACATGATAGTGTTATTGGATGACTACTAAGTGATTCTTGGGATGAAGTTCATTCACTTGGCCAAGATGGTGCTAATGATGTTCCTAAACTCTTTATGCTTGATAGATAGTGACAACCCTACATGATTCTAGTTTTTTAAGGAGGAACTAAGGACCTATAATAACTCTTGGCACTATAATTGAAAAAAAGGCTATACAAGGGCAAACTAACTTTTTTGGTTGTAGTGAAGCATGAGTCACTCCAAATGGAGATTGCTCAAGAGTCTAATGTAGTGACAAACATTTTGAAGAAGTTCGCAAATGCTATGCCACCTGAGTTGCCGAAGTTTCTAGCCCCACATAGATGTATGGACCATTGCATTGAGCTAGAGTTGGGAGTGAAGCTTCTAGTGAGACCTCTCGACTGTATGTCCCCACCTGAGTTGGTAGAGCCCAGGAAGAAACTAGATGAGCTACTAAGCAAAGGTCTCATTCATTGTTCAAAGGTGCCATTTAGAGCTACAATTCTCTTCTAAAAGGAACAAGATGAGAGTATTCGATTATGTATCGACTAGAAAGCTTTCAACTAAGTAACAATGAAGAATAAGTATCCTATTCCACTCATCATCGAACTTGTTCGATCAATTGGGCAAGACGAGGTACTTTGTAAAACTAGATCTTCGATTGGGTCACTAGTAGATGTGGATAGCTGCAGGCGATGAGAAGAAAACTACATATATGACAAGGCAGAGAACATTCTAGTTCTTGGAGATGTCTTTCAGTTCTAATGAACTAATTGTTCAATGAGTATTTGGAAAAGTTCATGGAGATGTCTTTCGGTTCTAATGAACTAATTATTCAATGAGTACTTGGAGAAATTCATAATCATTTATTTGGATGATATTGTCATCTACAACTAAACTTTAGAAGAGCATGTCAATCACCTTCGAATAATATTCAAGAATCTTTAGAAGAATACTGTTTTTGTAAAAACGGAGAAGTGGCATTTTGCATAAACAAAAATTCTAATCTTAGGACACTGTATCGGTGTTGTTGAATCTCAAATTTTGATGATAAAATCAATTGATGAGTTTATGTGACTAATATTCTTTTATTATAAGTGAGGTAGAAAGTACTTCGATTATGGACTTATACCTCCGAAGAGCCAATTGTCGAAGTAGAAGAGTTATGCATTATACCAGAAATTTATTGTGTAAAAAGTTGGACTTTGACTCAGAGGATTGGTCGATATGTTAGAGATCGAACTTAATGCTAAAAGTTCAGACATCATGCTAAAAGTATTGGATATTACGTTGGAAGATTAGATATTGTGAGAAAATCGACATCACGATTAAATGAGCGATATATCAAGGGAAAGGGCGATGTGCTGGAAGTTTGGATGAAGTGCTAAAAGATCATACGATATGCTAGAAGAGCGTACCATATGCCAAACGCTTCATAAATGTGTCGGATGTGTGGTTGATTTGTCAAGGTCTTAATCAAGGTTTATTTTGGATTAATTTAAGCCAATAATGAGCTAAAATAAAGTCCACTTGTTAAGAAAGCAATTGAGCTTGAAGTCAAGTTAATTGGGCACGTTAGAAGACCAAATTGATAGTCTAAAACAGGCCTAGGTAGTAGTACCGTCAGGTCCAGGTGGTAGTACCGCTTGAGTCAATCGATAAGTATTGTTTATGCTGTTAGCTTTATTGAATATCAGATTTTGATGATGAAACTAATTGATGAGTTTGTTAGACTAAATATATTTTAAAGATAATTAGTATAGAAAATACTTTGATCACAGACTTGGATCACTTAAGGGCCAACTATAAAGTAGGAGAGTTGCACGTTGCACTAAAAAATTATCATGCCAAAATTTAACATCGAGCCGAAGGATTGATAAACATGTTGGAGATCAGACTTCATGCTATAGGTTCGGGCATTATACCGAAAGGATCAGAAATTGTATCGGAAGATTGGATGTCGTGGGAAATTAAACATGCTAGTAGAATGGGCGATGTGCCAAAGAGAAGAACGACATGTTAAAGGTTCAGACGAAGTGCTAGAATAACATATGATATGCCAGAATAATGTATAACATGTCGAAAGCGCGTGGTTGATTTGTCAAAGTCTTGATAGAGGTCATTATGGGTTAAATTGAGTTGGTATTAGACCAAAACTATGTCAACAATTGGGCTTAAACTAGAGCCGAATTGAGCCAATTGGAAGGCAAAATCAATAGCCTAAACTAGGCCTGGATGGTTATACCACTAGGCCTAGACAGCAGTACTGCTTGAGGCAGTCAAAAAGCACTGTTTGTGCTTTTTCGATATTTTTAGTAGTGGTACCACCTATACCGATGATAGTACTACCCAAGGAGTTGGTAGCACTACTTACGTTAGTGGTAGTACCACCTACCTGATGGTAGTACTACTAGAGCTCGTATTTTTTGCTTGGTTTTGATGATACTACTGTCCATACCCCAAATTTAGGGATTCGAAGTTTTTGCTCCATCCTTGAAGCCTTTTGGTTGATAGAGCATCTATTCTATTCTCGAGAAAAGAAATATTGTAAACTTTTATTTTGAGCATAGTTTGAGTCTCCTTCTTCTCTTAAGTTTGTTATAATTCTAAGTCGCAGAAAGTGAGAGATCTTATGTAAAAAGAGAGTATGAATGTTAGCTCCTCAGCCCGTAAAATGAGAAAATTATAACAAGGATAGTTTATCTTTGTTCATAGTAAAGAAAATCGATAGTGAAAACTGATTGCCTTGAGAGGAGGAATCAAGAGTGGAAGTAGGATGGGAAGACCGAACCATTATAAATTGGTTTGTCTCTATTTAGAATATGTTGATTTATCGATCAAGTTTTAAAATTAATTAAAAATATTATTGCACTAATTCATCCCCCCCCCTCTCTTGGTGCCATTAAGATCCTAATAATTTATATCAAAGCAAGATTTCCTAATTTATATTAATACCTAAGAAAGAATAAATAATATTTTCATGTAATCAAGAGGGACACTCTCTCACATATCCTCCCATGTTCAATGAGACAGATTATACATATTGAAAAATACAGAATGAGGATTTTATTATTTTTTATGAATTTTGATTTATGAAATATTATCGAGTTTGATTTTTAAAAATCTTCTAAACTAATGAAAGAATAAAATAATTTTGAAAAGAGTGTTTTTTTTAAATACTAAGCTATGAATGTTTTAGATAAATATAAGTTTAATCAAGTTTCTACTTATGACACGACATATGATATATGACACATAATTGAAGCCACTCATGAAGACACAAGTAGAGTAAAAGAATCCAAAATTAATTTTTAATTTATAATTATAAATTATTTAAAATGAAGCCAAGCGAATCTAATGGTGACATGTACACTTGTTTTATGGATGTTGTTAATAGAGTAAAAACTCTTAGTAAAATTTATACTAATTTTGAATTTGTGAGTAAGATCTTAAAGTCTCTTCCTTTAAGGATAATCCAAGAAGCTAAAGTCTTAAACAACCTTCCTATCGAAGAACTCATAGGATTATTAATGACCTATAAAATTATATATAAAACACATGATGAAGAAGATAAAAAACATTCCAAAGAAAAGAAAGGATATTACTCTCAAATCTAAAGAAGACTACTTGAGCAAAAGCTTAAGTGATGATGACGAAGACATGACACTTATTAAAAGAAAATTTAAAAAGTTTATGAGGAAAAACAAGACAAGTCTAGTAGGAAAAAAAGGTAAGAATAAAAGTGAGCTCAAGAAAGATGTAGTCATATGCTATGAGTGCAAAAAATCGGGATACTTTAAAAATGAGTGTCTATATTTGAAAAATAATATATCAACCCAAAAAAAGAAGAAAACACTCAGAGCAATATGGAATGAATCAAGTGAGTCGAAAGAGGAAGAACAAATCAATGAAGAAGTGACAAATTATGCCTTAATAACTTTTCGATAATTATGTAATAAATTCTTTCGAAAATTCCTTATCATATGAAGAATTACTTGAAACATTTCATGATTTATATGATAAACTCAAAAAGATTGATTAAAAATATAATTTTCTAAAAAAGGATCATGTTTCACTCACTAATAAATTTGATGCATTAAAAAATAAGTATAACAACTATATGTCAGCATCTTCTACTTCTTATACTAAATGTAAATATTTAGAATAATCTAGCATTGAACTAAAAAATGAGTTATTCAAAAATCACTAGAATTGCATGACTTAAAAAATACAAAGAATTACTTGCCATGAATAAAAACTAGAATATTGTTTAAAGGAATAGTAATGATGCAATAGAATCACTTAAACATGATAACATGTTACTATGATAAATATTATAGAAATTTAAAATTAAAAACAAGTAACTTAATATGATTCTTGCTAAACAAGGTTGTTGATTTGAAAGGAAGATATTAGTTTCACAAGTAATACCACACATCAACAGTCAACTATATTTGTAAAAGAACCAATATTATATATTTCTCCTAAAGTTCAATATAATTTTTATTAAAAAATTGATCACTTTGCCTATACATGCTCTCTTAAGAAATATAGTAATCATAAATTAGTTTGAGTTACTAAAGAAACCATAAATGATTTGCCAAAAGATAAGAAATGTAAATCTAACTATGAAGGACTTAAAGTTAAATGGATACCTAAAATAATTATCTCTTTCTTGTAAGTATGTTTCCAAATAAGAGCTAGGAGTAAAATATGATATCTTAATAGTGGATGCTCAAGACATATGATCGAAGATTCTACAAACTTTTCAAAGCTCATTAATTGAGATAGAGGATATGTTATCTTCAGAGATATCAATAAAGGAAAAAATCATTGGCATTAGAGGATATGTTATCTTCGGACATAACTCAATAAGCATTAGCTAACTTTGTTATAAGAGATATAATATTAAATTTAAATTTCATTCTTGCATCATAGGAATACTAAATAAGAATAAATTAATGATAGCCTTAAGAAGTGATAATATTTATACTATTAATCTTAACGATTTTCATGATGTAAATTATTTTTCGATCTTAAGAAGTGAATATGATAGTATAAAATTAATTTCATAAATTGAAACTAAAGAACTTGTAAGAGGAATGCCTAAAATTAAATTTGTTAAAGATTAAAATAGTGATGTGTGCCAACTAGGAAAGCATGTAAGAAGTAGCTTTAAACCTAAAAAATCAAGTAAGTATCTTTTGAATATTGTAACAAATTCATATGAATTTATTTGAACCTATTGATATCATAAATCTTAGAGGTAGTAAATATGCTTTTGTGATTATTGATAATTATAGCAGATTTACATAGACATATTTCTTGCCACATAAAAATGATCATTTTAAATATATTATTAAATTTTATAAATAAGTTAAAAATAAAAAAAAGTTTTATAATTTCTTTAATTCGTAGTGTTCATGATCATGGTGGTGAATTTAGAAATCATAATTTTCAAGCATTTATGATTTGAATGGTTATAACCATAGATTCTTTGCTTCAAGAAATCTGTAATAAATAGAGTTGTTGAAGGAAAGAATAAGAGCTTACAAGAGATGACAAAGACTATGCTTAATAAACATAGCTTACCTAAACACTTTTAGGTCGAAGCTGTTAACATGATATGCTATCTCATAAATAGGGTTCTTATAAGACCTTATTTATCTAAAACTTTTTATGAATTATTTAATAATAAAAGACTAAATATCTTGTATTTCAAAGTTTTGGTTATAAATATTTTATTTTAAATGACATGGTTGCTTTAGAAAAATTTGATGAAAAATTTAATAAATCCATTTTTCTTGAATATTCTCATATCTTTAAAATTATCGAGTTTTCAATAAGAGATCCTTAGTTATTGAAGAATCCATTCATGTTGTTTTTGATAAATTTTTTAAAACTAAGAAAAATAATTTTGATGATGATTTTGAATTTGATAAATTAAATTTGAATGAGAGTTCTTCTTAAAGAAGTTGATACATCTACTTCCAAAGAAACATTACCTAAAGAATGAAAAGTATATAGATGCACATCATAAAGAGCTAATTATTAAAGATATATCAAAAGGTATTCATGCATGAACAAAGAGAGTTATTGATATCTTATGATTATTTTATTATTATCACTTTATGTAAGTGGCTAACTTATAGTTATATTTTGACTGATATTACATATTGATAATTGTTCAAAATTAAAACATGAAATAATTATAACAACTTAAAATTTAGAACTTATTTGAACATTGAGTTTTGGACTTGAATTTAGTATATGCATTTAAAATGATATATGATCATTTGAGTTCAAATTCATCGTAACATTTTAAAATGATAAAAGGAGTTTTGTCAAAACCACATTATCAATTGATTGACATCATAAAAAAGGGAGAGATTGTTGAATCTTGGATTTTGATGATGAACCTAATTGATGAGTTTATTAGACTAAATATGTTTTTGAGATAAGTGATGTAGAAAATACTTCGATCATGGATTTGGACTATCGAAGAGCCAATTATTGAGTAGGAGAGTCAGATGTTGCGTTGAATAATTATTGTTCCAAAAATTGGATGCCAATCCAAAGGATTGGTCGATGTGTTGGAGATTGAATTTCATGTTATAGGTTCCGACATCATGCCGAAAAGATAAGATATTGTATCAGATGATTAGATATCATGGGAAAGTTGATATGCCGATGGAATAGGTGATATGCCAAAGGAAATAATGAAGTACCAAAGGTTCAAACGAAGTGTCTAAAGAACAATGACATGCCAGAATAACATATGTGTCCAAAGCTTCGTTAATGTATTATATGCATGGTTGATTTGTCATAGTCTTGATCAATGTCATTATGAGGCAATTTGTGTTGGTATTGAGCTGAAACTATGCTAACATCTCAATAAAGCTATTCAGGTTAAATTAAAGTTGAATTAGGCTTATTAGAAGGCTAAATCAGTGACCTAAACTAGGCCTGGGCAGTGATACCACCAAGTCGAAGTGGTTGTATCACTTGAGTCAGCCAAAAAGTAATGTTTATGCTTTTTCAATATTTTTAATGATGGTACCGCCTATACCGATGGTAGTACTACATAGGCTAGTGGTAATGCCACTAAAGATCTATTTTTCACTTGGTTACGGTGACAGTACCACCCGATGTTAGTAATAGTACCGCTTGTACCTAGAAATTTTTAGGATTTGAATTTTTGGCTCTATTCTTGAAGCCTCTAAGAGCTTATAAATATCGTCCGTAGGCTTGGTTGATGGAGCATCTATTCTTAAGAACAAAAGTATTGTAAATTCTCATTTTGAGTATAGTTTGAATCTTCTCCTCTTAAGTTTGTTATAATTTTAAGTTGTAGGATATGAGAGACCTTGTGTAAAAAAAAAAGTGTAAAAGTGATCTCTTCAACTTGAAAAAGTAAAAAGTTGCAACAAGGGTACATGATCTTTACTCATTAGAAAGAAGATCAATAGTGAAAGTCGATAACCTCAAGGGAAAAGGAATCAGGAGTGGATGTAGGTTGGGAAGACCAAACTATTATCAATTGGTTTACCTCTCTTTACTTGTCCTTTATTTGTATTCTCTACATTAGCAACTTTAGCTTGATCAATCGAGTTTTTAAAATGTATTGATTTATTAATCAAAATTTAAAATTAATTAAAAATATTATTGCACTAGTTCACTCCCCTTTTAATGCCATTAAGATCGTAGCAAACTTTTTTGGCTGTGGTATTGCCTAGGTGTTAGTTCATCCAAAATTCAAATTTTATAACAGTAGTACCGTTAGAGTCCAAATTTACGACAACAAAAGTTACAATGGTAGTATCGCCCATTGTCAACATTAGCATCGCTTATATTCTAAAATTTTTGAGGATTTAAATTTTTAGCTCTATTCTTGAAGCCTTTTGGGGCATATAAATATCCCACTTAGGCTTAGTTGATGTGATATTCATTCTTGAGTTAGTGAAGTATTGTAAGTTTTTATTTTGAGCATTGAATTTTTTCCTCCTCTTGTGTATAAAAAAAAGTGTGAATGTTATCTCCTAAGCCCTTAAAAAGGAGAGTGTTTAAAAAAGATAGTTGATCTTCACTCATAAAAAAAAACGATCCGTAGTGAAAGCTGATAGTCTCGAGGAAAGAAGAATTAGAAGTAGACATAGGTCGAAAAGATCGAACCACTATAAATTGGTTTATCTCTTTATTTGCTTATTTACTTGTGACTTAATTTTATTCACTTTACTTGCAACTTTAACTTGATCAATCAATTTTCTGAAATATGTTGATTTATCGATCGAGTTTTAAATTTAATTCAAAATACTATTACACTAATTCACCCCCTCTCTTAGTGCCATTAAGATCCTAACAATTGATACTAGCGTAAGGTTCTCTCATTTTAATTGACATCCAAGAGATAATAAGTAATATTTTAAAGCAATCAAGAGGGATACTTTATCACACGTCCTCCCATGTTAAATGAGATATATGACACTTAATGAAAAATATGAATGAGAATTTTCTTACTTTTTATGAATTTTTATTTATGGAATATTATTGAGTTTAATTTTAAAAAATCTTTTGAACTCAGAGGTGAATGAAATGATTTTTGAAAAAAATATTTTCTTTAAATGCTGCAGCTATGAATTCTTTATTTTATGCTTTAGATAAGAATGAGTTTAATTGAGTTTCTACCTGTGGCACTATATATGATATATGATACACACTTGAAATCACTCACGAAGACACAAATAGAGTAAAAAAATCCAAAATTAATCTTTTGGTTCATAGTTATGAATTATTTAAAATAAAACCAAGTGAATGTGACATATATACTACTTTTACAAATGTTATTGTAAAAGCTCACGATAAAAAATACACTAATATTGAATTGGTGAGTAAGATCTTACGGTCTCTTACTAAAAACTAAGATCCAAAAGTAACGATAAATGAAGAAGCTAAAGACTTGAATAACTTTACTCTTGAAGAACTCACAGAATTTTTAGTAACCTATGAAATAATATGTAAAGTATATGATGAAGTAGGGAAAAATCTTTTAAAGAAAAGGAAGGATATTAGCTCTCAAATCTAAAGAAGGTTTTTTGAGCGAAAGCTAAAATAATGATAATGAACACAAATCTAGTAGGAAGAGAATGTAAGAATAAAAGTGAACTCAAGAAAGATGTAGTTAAATGCTATGAGTGCAAAAAGTCAGGATATTTAAAAATAAGTATTCACAATAGAAAAAGATGTCGTCAATCTAAAAGAAGAAAACACTAAAAACAATATGAGAGGAATCAAGTACGTCGAAAGTGAAACAGCAAATTGATGAAGAAGTGACAAATTATGCCTTAATGACTTTCAATGATAAGGTGTTTGACTCTCTTAAAACTTTCTTACCGCATGATGAATTACTTTAAGTATTTCATGATTTATATGATGAACTTAAAATGTTTGGTAAAAAATATAGTTTATTAAAAAGGATCATGTTTTCCTCATTAATGAATTTAATATATTAAAAATAAGTATGATAATTATATGTTACTATTTTATACTTTTTGCACTAAATGTAAAGATTTAGAATAATCTAATCTTTAACTTAAAAATGAGTTATTTAAAAAATATTAGAAATGCATGCTTTGAAAAATATAAAAATGACTTGCTATATGAAAACCTAGAACCTTTATGAGAAGAATCTATTAATAGTAATGATGTAATAGAATCACTTAGAAAGGAAAATATATTATTATGATAAAAATTAAAAATATTTAAAATTAAAAATTTCACTTAGTGTGATTCTTGCTAAACAAGATTGTATATCAAGAAAAGAAGACATTAACTTCATGAGAAAGTTAAATATAATTTTTATGAAAAGTTTAGTCACTATGCATGCACATGCACTCTGAATAAATATGATTATCTTATATTAATTTGGGATCTCAAAGGAACCATTAGTGATTTAAATCTAGAATATAAAAAAGATAAATGTAACCATGAAGGACCTAAAATTAAATGGGTACCTAAAGCAAATCCCATTTTTTTGTAATTATGTCACCAAACAAGGGTTATAAGTAAAAGATGAAATCTTGATAGTAGATGCTTGAGACATCTATCAAGACCGAAGATCCAACAAACTTTTCAAAGCTCACCAACCAAGATGGAGATATATTACCTTTAGAGATAATAACAAAGAAAAAATCATTTGCATTGGAGATGTTTTTGGTATATGGTTTGAAACATAAATTAATAAGTATCAACCAACTTATTAATAAGAGAGCAAATCTCTTGATTGATTGAAGATGTGTTTTTAGTATATGGTTTGAAACATAACTTAATAAATATCAACCAACTTTATGATAAGGGATATAATGTTCAATTTAAATCTTATGCTTGCATCATAGAATTATCAAGTAAGAATAAATCTATGATAGTCTTAAAAAATGATAATGTTTGTACTATTAATGTTATTGATTTTTATAATATAACTTGTTCTTTGAATTTGTATTGTAACACCCCAATTAGTCTCACATCAGAAGTGGGTAATATTAAAATTGGGTTATAAGGGTTTGATGAGTATACTACTATTAACTTTAGCTTAAGAATTTTAATCAGTAGTTTAGGCCAAATTAAGTTGATAGGCCAATTAACCCATCAAAGTCGATTGTGACATTTGGTCTCAGAGTTGACCTAATATTTGAGCATGGTGAGAGGGCTCGAGTAGGAAATGACTACTCGTGGATAGAGTTAGAAGACTCGTCATAGCATAGAGCCACCATTGGGTTATGCTTTACATGTACCATGCTAGGGTTGACATTTGGAATTAGAGCCGACTTAATATTGAGCATGGTGAGGGGGCTCGAGTAGGAAAGAGCTACCCATGGATAGAATCAGAGGACTCATTATGGCGTGGAGCCACAACTGGATTATGCTTCACATGTACCGTGCTAAAATTTGATCTAGGCTACGTTGGACCTTGACGAGGACGTCAAGCTCTTGAGTGAGGGAGATTGTAACACCCTGATTAGTCTCACATCAAAAGTGGGCAAGATTAAAATTATCTTATAAAGGTTTAATGAGTGTACTACTATCAACTTTAACTTAAGAATTTTAACTAGTGGTTTAGGCTACACGAAGTTGATAGGCCAGTTAGCCCATCAGACTCAGGTCATGACATGTATGCTGAGGCTTGGCTTTGACATAAAAGACAATGACATGCTAGTATTAAATTAATTTTAAGAACTTATAAGGGGAATATCTAAAATTAAAATTATTAAAGATAAAATTTATGATGTATGTTATTTGGAAAAATATATAAGGAGTAGCATAAAACCTAAAATACAATTACTTTAAGACTTTTACAATTAATTCATATGGCTTTATTTGGACCTATTGATATCTCAGGTCTATAGTAAATATGCTTTTATGATTGTTGATGACTACAGTAGATATACATGAACATATTTTTTGATACATAAAAATGATTGTTTTAAATATTTTCTCAAGTTTTATAAATAAATTTAAAATAAAAAAGGTTTTATAATTTTTTTTATATTCATAGTGGCCATGGTGGTGAATTTAAAAACTATGATTTTCAAGAATTTTTTATTTGAATGGGTATGATCATAATTTCTTCACTCTAATAAATCCATACTAAGATGGAGTTCTAGAGAGAACGAATAGAAGCTTACAAGAGATGATAAAGACTATGTTTAATGAACATAGTATAACTAAATATTTTTGGATTTAAGCCGTTAACACGACATGCTATGCCTTGAATAAGGTTATTATAAGAATTTATCTATCTAAAACTCCTTATGCATTATAGAATAATAAGATCCAACATCTCATATTTTAAAGTTTTTAATTGCTAATGTTTTATTTTAAATGACAAGGATGCATTAGGAAAATTTAATGTAAATTTTGATGAAGATATTTTTAAATATTTCTTTATATTTATAGTTCATCGAGTTTTCAATAAAAGATATTCAATTATTGAAGAATCTATTCATGTTATTGTTGATGAATCTCTTAAAACTAAAAATAATAATTTTGATGCTGATTTTGAATTTGATAAATTAAATTTAAATGAGGATTCTACTCCCTAAAGCAACTCAGATATATTGACTTCCAAGGAAACATTACATAAGGAATAAAAGTATATAGATGCATATCCTAAAGAGCTAATTATTGGAGATATATCAAAAGGTATTCAACTCATTCTTCATTAAAAATTATTTATACAAATATTACCTTTTTATCTTAAATTGAGCCTAAAATATTAATGATGTTTATTCCTAAACCTAGTGATCATCTTGTGATTGACACTACATGAGTCCTTAGGAATAAGTAAGATGAATAATGTATCATGATTCAAAATAAGACTCGATTAGTAGCTAAATGTTTCAACTAAGAATAAGGTATGGACTATGAAAAACCCCCTATGGCTAGACTTGAAGCTATAAGGATACTCTTTGATATGTATATTTTAAAAATTTTAGATTATTTCAAATGGATGTCAAAATTATTTTTCTTAATCATTTTATTTTCGAAGAAGTTTATGTTGAGCAATCAATCAAATTAAAAATGATTTTTTAAATAATATTTATAAATTATCTAAAGTTCTTTATGGATTTAAGCAAGCCTCTAGGGCTTGGTAAGAGACACTTACCTCTCTTCTTATATAAAATAAATTTTCAAAAGGCAAGATCAACACCATGTTATTTATCAAATATTTTAAAATAATCTTTTATTATTTAAATTTATATTGATGATATTATGTTTGGTTGTACAAATAAATTTTTATATGAATTATTTGCCAAAGGCATAAGCCAAAAATTTGAAATGAGCTGGATGGATGAATTGATATTTTTTCTTAGGATTATAAATTAAATAATTAAATGATGATTTTTTATTACTCAAACCAAGTATATTTTTAATCTATTAAAATAATTTTACATGAACAATGCTAGAGCTATCAATACAAACAATGAGTATATCAACTAGATTAGATATGGACAATGAAGAAAATGCTTTGATCAAAAGACATAGAGACATGATAGATGATTTATTAAATATTATTATAATTAGATCTGATATAATATTTAGTATTAGGCTATGTGTAAGATTTTAGTCTAATCCTAAATAATTATACTATAAAGTAGTTTAAATAATTTTTAGATATTTAAAAGGAACTCTTAATATGGGATTATAATATACTAAATCTAAAAATTTTGATTTGATTGCTTATGTTGATGCTGACTTTGTAAAACGTAGAATAGATATAAAGAACACCTTTAGAACTTTTTAGTTTTTAGATCATGCACTTGTTTTTTGATCTTCCAAGTAGCAAAACTCTATCACACTATCTACAACTAAAGTTGAATCTATTGTGATGGGTGAATGTTGTGTGCAGGTAATTTGGATAAAAATACTTGAAAAAATTAAGAATTTTACTTTAAAAATCCCGTACTATAATACTAATACAATTTGCTTGTCAGAAAATCCTATTCAATATTCTTTAATTAAGTATATTGATATTAGATATCATTTCATTAGGGATCATATTAACATAAAACATTAACTAGCGGATATTTTTACTAAACCATTAAATGAGAAATAATTTAGTTTTCTAAGAAGAAAGTAGGCATGTTAAATCTGAATGAATGATGTTTGTGTATAAGCTAAAATAATAACAAAATAAAAAAAAAAGGAGGGTGGGGAAGGTAGGTGGTAGATCCATTAAAACCCTCCTCTCTCCTTAGCTGACTAATCCCTCCTCTAACCCTCTCCTTCTTCCCATTAAACCTCCTCTACAACACTCTTTCACCTCCTTCCTCTTGATCTCTCCTCAAAGTTCTCTTTTTCCTCTTCACAGAAAGTCTAGGACTCTTATTCATTGTTTCTCTACAAGGCTAAGGATCAAGTTAAGAACCCAATTAATCTTATTGGTGATAAAGAAAGAAGGCTTAGCTTTGCAAAAGATTTAGACTACAATTTGTAATTTGTTCTTGAACATATTTTTATGATACTTGTTGTAGTTCTCATGACACCTAGAAGATCCTTAAGGGACAAAGAAAAGAGGAGAATATATGAAACTAATGACACCATCCTATTTGATTCCTATAGACATGTCCTAAAATTTCTAAATTTGAATCTAGGGTTGTTCACAAAAGAAAATATATGGATCTAGACAATTTAGGTGAATTCAAATGATCAAATGGTTTACTAACTTAAATGTGCTTCTTATTCTTCAAATTAGTGAACCTATCGACCCTAGGCTAGTTAGAATATTTTATAATAATTTACAGTAGATGAAATGATATATCATCTACTTATATTATATGGCATCATATACTAGTCACAAATGACATACTTTGTGCATTTTAGGTTATTACTAAAAATATTGAGTCCATTAGGGTCACTTATTAAGAGGCTATTGTTATTATTTTTGAAAACCCCAACCAATCTATTATCCCTAAGAGCTATGAGCATCTTTTATCATTTAACATAAAATTATTTTATCATATTTTGATCAATATTTTGCTTTCAAAATAATATTATCTTGTTGAAGTTAATACCTTAAAAATAGACACCATGTATTTGATTATGACAGGACGTGATTACTCATTTCTTTACCTCTTACATCAAACCATGATTAACATATCTGAGAAAGATATGATGTTTCCATATGAAGGCATGATTTCTAAACTTTTATATGCATATGCTATCAAATTATACGAAGAAATCATGATATTAGATAGATCAAATGTCATTAATAGACAAAGAAATTATGGTAATAAATTTAATGACTTTTATAACAACTCGATCGGATTATCTTGAGCTTCATCATGATCAGTTTTTGACTGAGATGTAACACATTCATTAGCATTTTAATACTTTTGATGTAGATTTTCATACTTTTTAAAAGAATTTTGGATTACTAGCACCTTAGTAGATTGTATATTCTTCCTTTTTGTTAATGACAAAAGGGAGAAAAGTAGTATTTACCTTTTGATGAAGTAGTAGATATGCTTGTCTTTATCTTTTGATGTTAAATGGGAAAAAATTATGGTGCTTTTAACTTATGATGATGTCCTTTGATTTTGGCAATAATTTCTATTGAAAATAAGTAGAATATATGATCAAATTATTTTAAATTAAATTCGAGACTAGCATTAAGAAGTTATTTTAAATTCAAATATAGCATACTTTTACGATGACATATAGGCAATGAGAGCTTGGGTGAAACTTCGTCATCAATTGGTTATCATTATAAAAAAGGAAGAGATTGTTGAATCTCAAATTTTCATGATGAAATTATTAAGATCTTAATATTAAAATTATTAGGATGTTAACATTTGATGATAAAATTGTTGAATCTCAAATTTTGATGATGAGATCAATTGATGAATATAACATGTGTGTTAGGGGAAAAACTGTAGGTCTAACTATGATAGGAGCAATGGAGTTACAATTAGATGATGGGCTAAGATCAAGCTTGGGCATCGGGTGGGTTCGGACGATGCGGTGGAACCTTGTCGGGAGTTCGCTAGAAGATTCGCCGAAGAGATCGGGAAGCTCGTTGGGAACATGTCGGGAGATCGCTCGAATAAGACCATAAGACTCGCCGCAAGAATGCTAGAAACTGTCGGATTAGGCAGGAGTTAAGTCTTGTTTAAGCTTATTGGCCATTAAGTGTTGTAATCATTGAGTCGTAGTTAAGGTTTGGGTCCTAATTGAGTTAGATTTGGAAGAAATCTAAATCAATTCAATGAGGCAACTGGGTCCACTATAGGGTTTGATTGAGCTTAGGTTGAGCCCAATCAATTGACCAAAGAGTTGGTCAATATCAGGTTCAAGCCGAAATTAGAAAAGTGGAGGGAACCACTTTTTCAAAAATTTCAACGGGTAAACTGCTAGTGAGCGACGGTTAGACCGTCTGTACCTTGGAAATAGGGCGACGACCAATAGGTACTGGTTGGTAAACTGCCTAGGGCCGATGGGTAAACTGCTCGTACCCTGGAAACTAGGCGACTGAACCGCCCAGGACAAGCGGGGAAACCGCCCATACCTAGCAGGTTAGTGGGTAAATCGCCCATACCAAGTTTTTCCGGGTAAGTTTGATTTTTGGCTCCAAAAATCTAAAGCCACTTGGGGCATATAAATAACCCATAATTTTTGGCACTCCACACACAAAAATTTTAGGGATTACATTTTGTGATAAAATTATGTGATTTATAAAAAAAAAGAAAAGGGGAAGGGAGAGAGCTTAGAGTTAGAAAATTCTTAAGTCTCCCTTGTAAACTCAAGTGTAAGGGTTTGGTCTTCACCTAAAGAAGATCGGTAGTGGTCATAGGCTGTTGGTGCCGAATCACTATAAAACTTGTGAGTTCTTTTATTACTTTCATTGCTTACGAATTTTGTATTAATGCTTCCGATTGAATTCACTCTTTGGAAGTAAAGTTTTCACATCAAGCAATTCCCTAATGTTGTAAATTTTTTGGGTTTGCTTATTAACTTAGCAATTTTCTCACTTGTTTTACTTGAACGAAATGCTTCGGATTTCCTATCTTGCTTTAAGTAAAAAGCTTTTGTCTAAAATGAAAAACTTACACTTGCACTAATTCACCCCCGTCTCTTAGTGTCAATTGATCATAACAATTGGTATCAGAACAAACTACTTACTCTTGGACTAACGCCAACTTAAGTAAATGACTTGTTTTGGATGAATGAGGGATATTCCATCTCACGTCCTCCCATATTCAATAGGACAGATTACACGTATTCGAAGACAAGGATGCATAATTTTCTTATCTCTTTGGACCTTGATCTATGGAGTATTATTGAGAATGAATTTGAAAAATCTTCCAAGCTAATGAATGAGCTAAATAATTTGGAAATGAAGAATTTTTCTTTAAATACAAAGGGTATGAATGCCTTGTTTTGTACTCTTGATAAGAATGAGTTTAATCATGCTTCCGTTTATAAATTGGCCTTTGATATTTGGCACACTCTAGAAATCACATATGATGAGACTAGTAGAGTAAAAGAATCTAAGATAAATATTTTAGTTCATAACTATGAGGTGTTTCGAATGAAACCATGTGAGTCCATTAGGGACATGTACACATGTTTCACGGATGTTGTCAATGGCATAAAAGCCATTGGAAAATGTTTTTTGAGTTTTGAATTAGTTAGTAAAATTTTGAGATCTTTACCTAAAAATTGGGATCCTAAAGTAACTACTATTTAAGAGATTAAAGACTTAAATAATTTACCTCTTGAAGAAATGATTGGCTCGCTTATGACATATGAACTGAATTATAAAGCTCATGATGAGCTTGATGAGCCCCTTCCAAAGAATAGGAAAGATATAGCACTTCGGACAACAAATGACTCCTCAAGTGAAACATCGAGTGATGAGGACCATGATATTGCTTTGCTATCAAGAAAATTTAAAAAATTATAAAAAGTAACAAAAATTATAAAAACAAAAAAGAACTAAAGAAGGACAATGTCATATACTATGAATGTAAAAATCGGGACATTTTAAAAATAAATGTCCTCATTTGAAGAAGAAGCCAAGACACAAAAAGAAAGCACTTTCGTCTGCTTGGGATGATTCGAGCTCTTCGGATGAAAAAGACAACTTCAAAGGAGAAGTGACTAACTATGCTTTAATGGCGATCAAAGATAAGATTAGTAAGCCTTTAAATATTTTATTTTTAGAATTATTAAATATATCTTATGATTTATTCAATGAGTTTAGAAAACTTAGCAAGTCTTTTAAATTGTTTAAAATTGATCATGATTTGTTAGTTAAAAGACATGACAGAATGCATGATTCATTAATATTACACAAACCATGTTCTAAATGTGATATGCTATATAATGTTAAAGATGAGAATTGCATGCTTAAAACAATATTAGAGAAATTTGAAATAGGAAATAAATCCCTAAATATGATTCTTACCAATAGGGGTCATATTAATAATAAAAATGATATATGCTTTGTTGGCAATGTTCAACAAAAGCCAACCATCTTCATAAAAGGACCTACATTAAATGTGCCACTAACAATCAAGTGTAATTTTTATGCTGAATTAAGACATAAGGCAAACAAATGCCTATTAGAAGATGTAGTCTATATCAACTTGTATGGGTTCCCAAGAGAACTTTATACAACAACAAACAATTAGAAAAGAAAGATAAAACTCTTTATGAAGGACCCAACATAAAATGAGTATCTAAACCAAAAATATCTTTCTTGTAGGTTTATCTTTAAACTAAAACTAGGAGCACCAAATAGTATCTTGATAGTGAATGCTCAATGCATATGACCGAAGATTCATCTTATTTTTCTAAGCTTATTAGTTTAAGTGAAGGAGTTGTTACTTTCAAAGACAACAACAAGGGTAAAATCATTAGAAATGGAACAATAGGTAACACATCAAACCTCTTGATTGAAGATGTGATGTTAGTTTATGGGTTACATAACTTGCTTAACATTAGCTAATTAAGTGATAAAGGATATATGATTAAATTTCAACCTAATGCTTGCATAATTGAATTGCCACACAAAAATAAATCCTTTATTACTTTAAAAAACAACAATATATACACCATAAATATTAAAAAATTTTGTGATGAAACTTGTTTTTCGGCTTTGAATGATGATGCTTGGATTTGGCATAAAAAGACTAGATCATGCTAGCATAAAACTTATTTTTCGACTTTGAATGATGATGCTTGGATTTGGCATAAGAAGACTAGGTGATGCTAGCATGAAACTTTTAAATCAAATTTCTGCTAAAGAACTAGTAAGAGGCTTATAATCTTAAGTTTATTAAAGACAAAGTATATGATACCTGTCAAGTAGAGAAACAAATAAAGAGTAGCTTTAAGTTTAAAAATCAAATAATCACCTCTAGACCACTTCAATTGATCCATATGGATCTGTTTGGACTAATTGACATTACAAGTTTAGGTAGTAGCAAATATGCATTTGTTTTAGTAGATGACTTTAGTAGATATACTTAGACCTCTTTCTTAGCACATAAAAGTGATGCATTTAAATATTTTATAAAGTTTTGTATAATTGTTCAAAATGAAAAAGGATGCACGATTTCTTCAATACGAAGTGATCACGGTGGAGAATTCCAAAATAATGATTTTTAAAATTTTTGTGATTCAAATGTGTATATCCATAATTTCTTTGCTCTACGAAATCCACAACAAAATGAAGTAGTAGAAAGAAAAAATATGAGCTTACAAGAAATGACTAAAACAATGTTGAATGAACATAGACTACCCAAATATTTTTGGGCCGAAGCCGTTAATACGACAAGCTATATTTTAAATAGGGTTCTTGTAAAACCATTAATCACTAAAACTCATTATGAATTATGGAATGGTAAAAAATCTAATATTTTTTATTTAAAATATTTAGTTATAAATATTTTATTTTAAATGAGAAAGATGCTTTAGGAAAATTTGATGTAAAATCCGATGAAGGCATTTTTCTAGGTTACTCTTCTATTTCAAAAGCTTATCATGTTTTCAATAAAAGAACATTAGTAATAGAATAATCCATTCATGTTATTTTTAATGTTTTGAACTTAAAAAGATTGATTTTGATAATAAAATTGATTTTGATATTGTGAATTTAAATGATAACACTTCTAAAAGTAACTTGAATGTATCTGCTTTCAATATCGTACCCAAGGAATGGAAGTATGTGAATGATCATCTTAATGAACTTGTAATAGGAGAAACATTAAAAGGAATTCAAACTCGATCTTCTTTTAGAGATTTTTGTGAGAATGTCACATTTATTTCTTAAATCGAGCCAAAATATATTGATGAGGCCTTAAGAGATTACTGTTGGGTCAATGCAATGCATGAAGAGCTTAATCAATTTAAGAGAAATGAGGTATGAGAGCTTTTTCCTGGACCTAATGACCATTTACTGATTGGTACTAAATGAGTATTTAGAAACAAACAAAATGAAAATGATATCGTAGTTAAAAATAAGACTAGATTAGTGACCAAAGGTTTTAACAAGAATAAGAAATTCATTATGATGGAACCTTCACTCCCATGGCTAGACTTGAAGCCATAATGATGCTTCTTGCCTTGGCATCTTTTAAAAATTTTAAGTTATTTCAAATAGATGTTAAAAGTGTTTTTCTAAATGGTTTATATCCGAAGAAGTGTATGTTGAACCCCTCAGTTTTGAAAATAATCTTCTTCCTAATCATGTTTCCAAACTTACAAAAGCTATTTATGGATTAAAGCAAGCCCCTCGAACTTGGTATGAAAGACTTTCTTATTTCAAATAATTTTTCTAAAGGCAAGGTTGATACCTTTTTAAGCATTTTGAAAATGTTCTTGTTATTCAAATTTATGTTGATGATATCATTTTTAGATCTATAAATGAATCTTTATGTAAGTCATTTGCTAAAGAAATGAGCTAAGAGTTTGAAATGTGTTGAATGGATGAGTTAATATTCTTCTTAGGATTACAAATAAAACAATTAGATGATGTTATTTTTATTTGTCAAACTAAATATACCCTAAACTTAATCAAATATTTTGGGATGAAAAATGCTAAAGAATTAAACACTCTAATGAGCACTTCTATAAAGTTGGACTTAGATAATGAAGGAGAAAACTTTGATAAAAAAACTTACACAGGTATGATAGGAAGTTTATTATACTTAACTGCTACTAGACCGGATATCATGTTTAGTGTTGGATTGTATGCAAGGTATCAATCTAACTCGAACCTCTCTCATTTGAAAGCAGTTAAACGAATATTTAGATACTTGAAAGTAACATCTAAACTAGGATTGTAGTATCTAAAATCAAATAATTTTGACTTGATTGCCTATTCTGAAGTTGATTTTGGTGGATGTATAATATATAGAAAAAGTACTACCGAAACATGTCAATTCTTGGCGCATGCACTTGTTTCTTGGACTTCTAAGAAATAAAATTTAGTAGCTTTATCTACTATAGAAGTAGAATACATTGTAGCTAGTGTATATTGTGCCCAAGTCATTTGGAAAAAAAACACACTAGAAGATTACGGAATAAAGTTAAAAAATATTCCCGTAAAGTGTGATAATATAAGTGTTATATGTTTGACTAAAAATCCTATTCAACATTCAATAATCAAATATATTGATATTAGATATTATTTTATAAAGGTTCATGTAAATTGTCAAGATATCTCTTTGAAATTTATTGACTCTAAGCATCAATTAGTGGATATTTTTACAAAACCCTTAAATGAAGAATAATTTGATTTTCTTAGAATAGAATTTAGAATGCTAAATCACGAAAATATATGAATTGCTTGATTTCAAGAGAATGGGCTATTTTTTTATGATAATATTTTATTATTCCCATAATATGTTTATCTTATTATTTATAAAAAAAGAGAAAATTTGCATGACGATGAATTTGTTATTTTACGATTTTATTTGCTACGTTTGCTTAAAATTACATGAGATAATTTTAAATGCATAAGTAGCTATTAAATCTTTGAATCTCCTTAAATGTCTTGAAATTTTGAACTTATTTTTGAAAATTTACCTCTACAAAATTGAGAGCTATATTTAATGATGATTTACTACTCTCCTCTCTTGTTTTCTTTTCTTCTTTTTCACAAGAGGAAGAAAATTCTTTATGGCTTATATCGTATCTTAAAAATGGAGAGCAAAAACTCATATGTCTTAAAATCTTTAGCCCCACATTTTATCTTTTTGTTGGTGACAAAGGGGGAGACATGGATAGATGACTTATGTAATTAAATGGATGTTGATGAATTCTGTAATAACTTAAGGAAAATTTTTTAAATGTTTGAAATTTATGAAAATAATTGATGTTGATACTTTAAAAGCAAATTATTATTGACATATATATATATATATCTAATTGCAATTCTTGAAATATGATTTGCTTGAAATATTGATTGCCTTGATTCACTTGAATTCAAGAGTGAGTGATTCTCTTGAATTTAAGTCCTATTTGTTATAGTATAAATTTAGGGGGAGCTAAGATTAACTCCCGTCATCAATTGATTATCATAATTAAAAAGGGGGAGATTGTTGAATCTCAGATTTTGATGATGAGATCAACTGATGAGTGTTTATCAAACATGTGTGTTAAAGGAAAAATTACAGATCTAACTATGACAGGAGTAATGAAGTTACAACCAGATAATGGGCCATGATCAAGCTTGGGCATCAAGCTGGGTTCAGACGATGCAGTGGAGCCTCACTGAGAGTTCGTTAGGAGATTCACCGAAGGGATCGAGAAGCTCCCTAGGAACACGTCGGGAGATTGTTGGAAGAAGACTATAGGACTCACCGCAAGAATATCGGAGGCTGCTAGATTAGGTAGGAGTTAGCCCTTGTTTAAGCTTATTAGTCATTAAGTGTTGTAATCATTGAGTCGTAATTAGGATTTGAGTCCTAATTGAGTTGAATTTGGAAGGAATTCAAATCAACTCAATGAGGCAACCGAGTCCACTATAGGATTTGATTGAGCTCAGGTTAAGCCCAATCAGTTGACCAAACAGTTGGTCAATATCAGGTTCAAGCTAAAATTAGAAAAGTGGAGGGAACTACTTTTTCGAAGATTCTGACAGGTAAACCTCAGTGGTTGGACCGCCTGTACCCTGGAAATAGGGCGGCGACCAGCAGTTGCTAGTGGGTAAACTGCCCGAACCCTGGAAACTAGGTGGCTGAACCGCCCAGGACAGGCAGGTAAATCGCCCATACCTGGTTTCCGGGTGGCTGACAATGGGTAAACCGCCCATGTTAGCGGGCAAACTGCCCATACCTGGTCTTTTCGGGTAAGTTTGATTTTTGGCTCCAAAAATCTGAAGCCACTTGGGGCCTATAAATACCCCAAGTTTTCTTACACTCCACATACAAAAATTTTGGGGATTACATTCTGTAATAAAATTATGTGTGATTTATAAGAAAAAAAAAAGGGAAAGGGAGAGAGTTTAGAGTTAGAAAATTCTCAAGTCTCCCTTATAAGCTTAAGTGTAAGGGTTTGATCTTCACCCAAAGAAGATCGGTAGTGGACGCCGGTGTGCCTCAAAAAAGATGACTCGGGAATAGATGTAGGTCATTAGTGCCTGACCACTATAAAACTTGTGAGTTCTTTCCTTACTTTCATTGCTTACGAATTTTGTATTGACCCTTCTAATTGAATTCACTCTTTGAAAGTAAAGTTTTAACATCAAGCACTTCCCTTTAACATTGCAAATATTTCGGGTTTGCTTATTAACTTTGCAATTTTCTCACTTGTTTTACCTTAACGAAAAGCTTCAGATTTCCTATCTTGCTTTAAGCAAAAAGCTTTTGTCTAAAACAAAAAAATTACACTTGCACTAATTCACCCCCCCTCCCCCCCTCTTAATGCCAATTGATCATGACAAAAATGTTATGATCTTAATTGATCATATTCAACATAATTCTCCTTGTTCATGCATGAGTCACCACTTCTCCCTCTTGGTTAACAAAAATATACTTCTCCCATTTTGTTAATAAAAAAAAGAAGCGTTACTAATTCTTCAAATTTGTCATTAGCAAACTGAATATAGTGATACTATAGTGTCATGGTACTACTTCTCCCCATTTATATCAATATTCAAATTGTGTAAAAATGAAACTTACTTTAATATCATAATGAAGGATGCCAATATTATGCCATCAAAAATAAGTTTCAATTATGGACATTGAGAGATAAATTGATGATGAACTCTTTCCCAATCTATATGCCATCTTAAAAATATGATGAACTTGAACTTAAAATAGTACTTTTTTAATGGTACTCTTAAATTCGATCTTATTGATATTATCATTGTAAATCCAAATATTCAATCAAGTTTTAAATTTTAAAAAATAATTAACAAAAGTTAAGCTTAAGTCACTACTAATAAAAAGTTATAAAAACATCATGAGTCTCCTTGTTCAACACATAAACTAGGCATGAATCACTACTTTTTTTTGGCTTTGCCATCAACAAAAAAAATATAAGTTACTTCTTTTTTGTCATAAACAAAATAGAATATACAAGTCATGAATATAAAAGAGTCATACAAAATAAATTTTAAATCATAAATACTGAAAGATCATGATTCATTTAGATAAATATCTTTCCTAGTCATTAATAAAAAGAAAGAATCATAGAGAATAAATATTAAAAGATCTTGATTCATACAAAATAAATCTAAAATTATGAATACCAAGAAGTTAAGTAAAAGATCATGATTTGTTTTGATAAATCACCTTCTTAATCATTATCGACAAGAAAGAATCAGAAGAGAATAAATCATCTCTTGTAAGCTCCTATTTTTTATTTCAAAAACTTCATTTTACTATGAATTTCTTGGAGTGAAGAAATTATGATAATACCCATTCAAATTATAAAATTATTAAAAATTATAAATTTTTAAATTCATCATCGCGATCACTACGAATAAAAGAAATCATAAAATCTTCTCATTTTGAACTTATTTATAAAATTGAAAAGAAGATGAATTCATCGTCTTCTTTTGAGGTCCTAATAGTAAGTTTAATTTTAAGAAATAGCTCCTTAATTTGTTGTAGTTTGACCTTTTAACTACCATTGTGTCTTTTGATGCAAAACACACACTACCAAATGGGGCTAATCGATTGAGTGAGGGACTAAGGTGTCGTTATATCCCAAATGATAGAGGAAGTTAAGAAGTTTCAGAAAGGTGAATAAGCTAAAAAATAAAATGATCGACCTGTAAATAACAGTCAAGTTGGAAACAAAGTTGGACGACCTCGAAGCCAAGTTAGCCGAGGAGAAAGGTCGGTCAACGCCCTTAATAAAGCAACATCAATTGGGTCGAGGAACCAAAGGCCATTTGGAGCCAATATTGGGTAATGAAAGACAACATATTGAAGAGTAAAGATAAAATAAAATATTTAAAAGAAAAACTCGAAGAACAAGGTCACCAAGTTACGGGCCTAAAGTTGCAACTAGAGGCCGAGGCGACGCTAGCCTTAAAAAGGACAACCGAGTCAATAACTACCTACAAGGAGTCAATCATTTTTAAAAAAGAACTCAAAGTTTGATGGAGCTTGCTTCAAAGCCAAAGATCCCTTGACGGAGGTTGACTCATATACTGAACACCTCAAGTACACCAACCTTTAATAGAGCTTGAAGTGTCGGTCAACGATAATCCCAACTACCTGTTGACGGTGATACCTCAGGGCCCCTTTGACCTTGGTTACTTTGTCATGCACTGAGTTGGCCTTGTATTTTATCTTTTTCTTATGGGTTAAAATCTTATTTAGATAGCACATTATGAAGAATATGTAGTTTAAACTTTTCTTTCAATGAATCAGTTGAGTATTTCTACATTTTATTGTCTCCCGAACACTGCTTAGTTGAAGCCCAAAGTAAACTTAGGTATATAATTTTTTATATATGATTATTCTCCGTTTAGTTGTCCTGAATGACTTCAATGATTCAATATGATCCTTCTCAATTTGGTGCCAGCTTCTTTGTGTAACAGGTTAGGACATTAATTTCTACCTTATGAAGGACTAGGTCGCTAAGTCTGATGCCTTAGGAACAATCGTCTCAATTGTAAAGCTTGGCTATTGCCTTTTTATACTTTGATGATCACGTCCATTGTAGAGCTTGACTACTACCATCTTATGCTTCTTAGGCCGAAGTCCCTCTTTAGAAGACACCTCATCAAATTGCTCGATTCGAGGCATTGGGAAGACAACTTTGGGCAATAATACCTTTGTACCAAAGGCCAAATTAAATGAGGATTCTTTAGTCCACAAGATGCCTAGTAGCTCATCAATCCATGTGCTTTTTATGTCGATGACTCATTTCTTGAATCCCTCGAGAATTGTCCCATTTGTCACCTAAGCAAGCTGGTTGGTCTAAGGGTTAGTAACCTAGTTGATCTTTAGTTAAATGCCATAGAACTGGCAAAATTTCTTAAAACTTGTGTTGTTGAATTGGGCCTCATTATTGGGGATGACGACTCTTGAGATCTCAAAACAATGAAAACATTCTTCTATATCAACCCTCGACTAACTTCTCGATGATGGAGGTAAGTGGCTCTGCTTTCATCCATTTGATGTAGTCTACTTGATGGAGACTATCTGTGTTGATCCAAAGTTGGTAGAAAAGGGTTAAGGTCCATCCCCCATTAGGCAAAAGGCTAACCTTTGGCGTCAATCACACTTATGGGTGTAGGCTACCATATCCTCTTGTAGTATTAGCTAGTGGTATCCTTGTCGAACTTTGAAGGCCAAAGCTTAACTGTTGATATGTTCATTGCACATGCCTTTATGCACTTTGGCCAAAACTCTCTTGGCCTTCCAAGAAGCTAGTTGAAAGACTTATGATAGAGACAGTCAATGATAATACAATATCATACTTTGTAGTACCTGGCTTGCCTTGTCGAGTAAGGATTGATCGAGAGCATTTTGTCCCTCTTATACTGTAAGATCTCATCCATCCAGCAGGGCTCGTCCTTAGCTTAGGAGACTTCAAGATATTCGATACTTCATGTAGGCAACATCTCGATGTCCATGCTATTGTCCTTCGTCATTTGGACAACTCATAGGCTTCCATTCTCCTCTCGAGGCACTTGAAAAATCTCAAACTTAGAAAAGTTCAGAATTAGCTTTTATACTTCGCAAGGTACTTTGTCATCATCACATCTCAGGCCTCGAAACCTCCTTTGACTTGGTTCACAACTAATTGAGTCATTAAAGATCATCAGCTCTTGAATTAGCAAGTCAGAGCCCGAATAGGAGTGCTTCATGTTTCGCCTTGTTATTAGAGATCCTGAATATGAACCAAAGTGCATGCTCATACACTTGCCTATTAGGACCCGTAAGGATGAGTCTGATTCCTTCTTTGCACGAAGTTGTCGATCCGTCTAGGAATTGCATTTGGTCTGAAGGAGTTGGACTATCCTTTGACGATAATTGGGTGAGCTTTAAGATGAAATCTACCAACACTTAAGCTTTGATGGCTGTTCTTGGGATGTATTGGATGTTGGAACTCATTGAGTTCAACCGACCACCTCAATAGTCGACCCAATACATAGAGCCAAGAAAGGGCTTGCCGAAGTGGCTAGTTAATGAATACATGATAACATATTCCTTAAGTAATCACATGAATCACATGTGATTACATTGAACCCAAAGGAGTCGGTAGAGTTAGACACATATTGGTTAGTTACCATTAACATTTTAAACGAGTATAACATTGACAAGCCATTAAGGGTATTGCATATAAAACAAAAACCAACAACTAACAAGTTTGTTAAGATCTTAATGACAATAGGGAGGGGGAGGAGGGGGAGGGGGTGGAGGGTGAATTAGTGTAATAGCATTTTTAATCGATTTTAAAGCTCAATTAATTAATCAACATATTTTAAAAACTCGATTGATCAAGTTAGTTGTAAGTAAAGGGAATAAAACTAAATTACAAATAAAAGAACAAGTAAAGAGAGGTAAACCAATTTATAGTAGCTAGGTCTTTTTGACTTACATCCACTCCTAATTCCTCTTTCCTTGAGGCTACCAGCTTTTACTACTGATCTTATTTCCAATAGACAAAGATCAACTACCTTTATTATAACTCTCTCCTTTTTTAGGCTTAAGAGATAACCTATATCCTCTCTTTTTATATAAGATCTCTTATCTCCTACAACTTAAAACAATAACCAAACTCAAGATGAGAAAACTCAAACTATGCTTAAAAAGAGAGATTATAATACTTTACTAGCTCAGGAATTGATCCTCCATTAGCCAAACCTGCATAAGATATTTATAGATCCCAAAAGACTTTAAGAATAGAGCCAAAATTTAAATCCTTGAAAAATTTAAAATACGAGCGATACTACCATTAACACTTAATGATACTATCGATACACTTCTAACATCTAAATCTGGGCTTGATAGTGCTACCATTGTAAATTTAAATTTTAGATGGTACTACCACTTAGGCACTACTACCACCACTATAGACGATACCACCATTGAAAAAGTTGATAGCACAAGCAATGCTTGTCTATTGACTCAGGGGATACCATCGCCTTGGCCTGATGGTATGACCACCTAAGCTTTGATTAGACCATCGATTTGGCCTTCTAACACGCCCAATGCCGATCTTGCTTCAAGCTCAATGACTTTCTTGATAAGTGAGTTATGTTTCGATATATCGATTTAAATTGATCCAAAATAACTACGATTAAGACCTTGACAAATTAATCACACATCTGACACATTTACAAAGCTTTGGGCATGTTGTATGTGTTGGGAAACCTCATAGGGTATTACATGAGTAGCAGAAGAACAAAATAAAACTGATTTCCTAAAAGAATCATATCGAATCGTCATGCGGTATCGTGAGATGCTATCACTAAGGGGATATCATATATCCCCAAAATTGCAGATCCAAATCCATGGAAGAAGGAGGTCATGTGTCATCTCTAGCAATGATCCACATGGCAAATGAAGCGACAACGCTCCTCATTTCGTAAGGCAAATCCTTATCCTTTTTGCACACCACCTCATAGTAGCAAACAAAGAAGAGTCGACCCCTTCTTTGCTGTCCTCACGTACCAAATGAGGGTTGGCATCTGAGGAGAGGGAGTGAGGAGAATAGGAGGTGGTTGCCAAAGATTCTAGCCCATGGCCCTTTGGTCCCTCTCCTATTTATAGAGAACCTTATCAACTTACCATAATGGATCCTACCTTATTGGGTATTAGATCTCCATCTAATTACCTTAGCATATTAGATATTAAATTTTTATCCAATTATCCTTAATGTAATTTGGATCTTTATCCAAATATCCACTTTAAGCCCTTATTGGGTTTCACTCAATGGATCCAATAATATAGGGGCATATTGGATATCACATATCTAATCCTCTATCATCACGTCATCCACCATATGTGTGACCCTCTAGACCCAATACCGAGCTAACCATGAGTTGTACATGTTAGAACTCCTTCTGACTCGGTGAATTATCATCTTATGATAGTTTACTCAACTCATTGACTATAGACGTACTAGGCTGCTACGCCATAGTTCTTGGATGGTACAGAAGGATCTAGTCCATTGGACCTATCTACTATCAAATATCGTATACATATAGTCTCTCATCTAATTAATACTCTAGATATCATATAAGAACATAGTACTGTCATGCTCTATATGTAATCCATCCGAATCTCACTATAATAAGATTCTCCTAGAGTACTCTTTCTCTCTTAATCTGAATGACCCTGACTAGGGATTTGCCTGAGTAAGAACACATGAGATATTCCTCTCGTGAAATCGAGATTGAATGATCCTCTATCAACACTCAATTGCCTTTGTAAGGTTGGCTACCATTCTCAATAACCGACTGTACCATATCTGAAACTTTCAGACCCATAAGTTTAGCATCAAAGAATGAAATACTCAAACAAGACATCCTTGGTGTCTCAAGTCTAAGGACGAGACATACAACTAAGACTACGAAATCGCTATCTGCCGATCATGTATCATTAACTATCCAATATTCCATAATCAGATCAATTAGTAAACTCATTTTTCAATGGGCACCTGCACAATATCCATAATGTCCTCACATAAACTATGAGACTAGTTGTCTCCATCATATGGACGTGTATATAGCACACCAATCTATCCAATTATCTTAATGTCCTCTTAAGTAACCTGCACAGATCTAATGATATCATATCATATTAATCATATAATATAAAGTGAGAAAATATCATAATATTAATAGTAAAAAAGAGTGCATAGTATATCACACGTGCCATCACTCACGTGATTGGCTTGTAGGGCACCAATAACTAATAATCTCCCACTTGACCTAAAATCAATCACCCACATGTCTGATCCCCATCAAATCTCAGTTTTGCTCGAAGACAATCTGAGACAATGGCTTTGTTAATGAATCTGAGAACAAAGACAATATGACCTAAACTCTTTTAACGACTACATCACCATGGGCTATGATCTTTGTAATCAAGTGGAACCTCCTCAGAACATACTTGGACTTCTAAGACCTGGGTTCTTTTGCTTGAGCAATCGCCTCGTTGTCGTAATATGAAGGAATCAATTCCTCACTACTCGACACGACTCCAATATCTGTGATGAATTTCTTTATTCATACTCCCTCTTTTGTTGTTTCTGCCATAGCAACATACTCCGCTTCTATGGTTGAGTCAGTAGTAATATTTCAGAACTCTTCTAGCTTACTGCTCCTCCATTTAGGATGAACATATATCCTAAATTTAACTTGCTATCATCGACATCTGACTAAAAACTTGAGTCTGTGCAGCTCTTAACCTAGAGGCTACCTCCTCCTTAGTAAAAGATCCGTAGCTCTCAAGTACTTAAGGATGTGCTTTACTACCTTCTAGTGTTGCAAACCTGAATCGACCTAATATATACTCGTGACACTTAGAGTATGTGTTGTATCAGGTCTAGTACATAACATAACATACATGATAGATCCTATCGCAGATGCATAGGGTATCCTATTCATGTCTGCCCTTGTTTCAAGTCTTTGGTGACATACTCCTAGAAAGTGATATTCCATGTCTTATCGATATGAGACACCTCTTAGAATTTTTCATGCCAAATGTTTTGATAATAGATATTTACTTGGACTAAGATAAACCAAACATCCTCTTGAATCTATCTTTATAGCTAAGCCTTGATCGTGAAGATCATTCCTACATTATTCTCAATGATTATAATGTCATTCATAATAGGACTAAGAAAGTGACAGCGCTGTCACTTACCTTCTTATACACACACGACTCATCTTCGTTCTTAATGAAGTCATAAATCTGATTGCCTCATCAAATCTTATGTTCAAACTTCAAGAAATTTGCTTTAGTCTGTAGATGGATCTAGGCAATCTGCATATCTTATCTGGACTCTCTTTGGATACAAATCCCTCAGACTGTATCATATACACCTCCTCCTCGAGGTTGCCATTGAGGAACATGATTTCTACTTCCATCTACTATATCTCATAATCATAGTGTGCTGCAATGACCAACATAATTCAGATGGATTTCAACATCGCTACGGACTAGAAGGTTTCACCATAGTCAACACCTTGCCTATGATGATATCTCTTAGCCACTAGCCTTACCTTATAGGTCTTCATCTTTCCATCTACTTCGATCTTCTTATTGAAGATTCATTTGCACCCAATAGGTACAATACCCTTGGGTGCATCAACTAGTTTCAAACCTTATTAGAGTACATATAATCTATATCAGAATCCACAGCTTCTTGCTATTTCTTGAATTATAATAGCCTTCTCGTAGATCCGAGAATCAACATCCTCAATGCCCTCTTTCCGGGTATGTCTTAAATATCTCTTAAGAGGGTGGAACACTCTACTTGACCTACGTAAAGTTGGCTAGGTACTTAAACTGACTCATCTTGCTAAATAGTGATTAAGCTAGGTTCTCCAATCTTGCTCAAATCTATCATGCTCTCACTATTTCTACCAAGAACATATTCCTTCTCAAGGAACACCACCTTCTTGGCAACAAATAATACACATAAGTTTCCTTGGGGTATTTCACAAATTTGTATCGTTCCATCTTTTATTCTAACTTATTGAGGTTATGTCTTCTAACATATGTAGGGCAATCCCAAATCTTAATAACCTTAAGATCAAGTTTCTTCCCTTTTCATATCTCATATAGTGTAGACACTACCGATTTAGTTGGAACTCTATTAAGAAGGTAAACTGCGGACTCTAGGACATATCCGTCAAAAGAGATGGGTAGATGACGAAACTCATCATAGACCACACCATGTTCAACAGTATGTGGTTCCTCTTTTTCGATACATCATTGAACTACGATGTATAAGGATGAGTTTATTGGGATAGGATCTCCATGGTCTTTGAGGAACTGGGTGAACTCTGTACTCAAGTACTCACCTCCTCGATCAGATCAAAAAGTATTGATACTCTTTTTAATCTGATTCTCTACCTCATTCTTATATTTCTTGAATTTCTTGAAGACTTCAGACTTGTTCTTTATTAAGTACACATGTCCATACATGGATAAGTCATC